>JAFJYI010000010.1:6016185-7219423 GCA_019022655.1 Acacia acuminata
GAGTGTTTACTAAATCTCCTAATTTAAATTATTAGGATAGCCTATGAGAGTTTTAATTAATTAAATAATAATAATAATAATAATAATAATAATAATAATAAATAATAAAGTAAACGAAGGTTATTATTATTATTAGGAGAAGGAATAAATAATAAAATAGATAAATAATAATAATATAATAAATATTATTATTTATTAGTAAAAAGGGGATAAATAATAAAGAGAGTTATTAATTAATAATAAATAAAAGAGTGTTGTTATTAATTAATTGTAATTAAAAGTGGTATTATTATTAGGGGAATTTTTAGGGGTTAATAATCATTTTTAACATCCCATATACGGGGAATTTAAGGATTTAAGCTCGAGGTGGGTAACTCTAATCTTTTTAGCATATATGTATGTGTTCATGTATTAGCTGAAATCATGTATTGTTTTCCTAGCTATGGATTTATCACGGTGCGACTTGTTTACTTGTAAATGCTCCACATTAAGGCTTGAGGAAGTGGATCGGGTGGATTACCGATTCCTCCTATGAGATGGTGAAATTACGTTTTCAATGGCTATGAAAGTTTTATGATACATCGTACATAAGAACCCTTTCACTCCACAACATCTTCAACTTGTCTATCAAAGGCCTGAGGTATACATCTATTTTCTTTTTTGGGTTGGATGGCCTAGGGATAAACACGTTGAGGAAGAAAAACTCTCTTCTCATGCACATGGAAGGTGGGAGGTTGTACAACGTCACAATCACAGGCCAACAAGAATAATTCATGCCCATCTGGTTAAAAGGAGCGAACCCATCCAAACATAAACCAAGACAGATATTACGAGGATCTATAGGAAACAAAGAATTTGTTTCGTCAAATTTAGGCCAAGCTTCGGCATCGGATGATGCGTCACAAATTTTTCATCCCTACAATGCTCCCAGTGCCATCTCATGTGAGCAGCTATTTGTTCTGATGAATACAATCTCTGAAGGATGGGCACGAGAGGAAAGTACCACATCTTGCTTAATGCTTGAAAGGTCATTTTCTTTCCATTCCTCACAAGTTTGTACCTGTCATGTTCACAAAATTTACAAGTAGTCCGCTGAGCATCATCCTTGTAATAAGCATACATCCTCTGGGGCAGCATGGATTTTTTCACATCTAAGCCCAAGCTCTTTCACCTTTTTCTTTGTTTGGCAAAAATCTTTTGGCAAATTATTTTCATTGGGAACAACCTTACTCATGATCTGCATCATTTCATTGTAATTCTTCTGACTCATATGGTGATCAGTCTTCAAGCTTAGTGTTGCTAGGGTAGCGGCTAGTGATGAATATTCACTACTTTCAATGTGTTCGCAACCTTCCCATAATGGACATTACGCATCTTGAAGCATTTTATAGAACCTGTCGGCTTCCGGATTAGGATCCTCTCCCATGTATGATGGTTGAGTATGTGCACTGGTCTCTTCTCCCATGTATGACAGTTCAACATGAGTAACGGGATCAAAATATTGGTCGATCGACGGTCTCGCGGCATCCATAACCAACTATTCATATTGATTAAGGTTGTCTCGCTAGCTAGTGTTCCCGTAATAACCACTCGGTGTCTGTTAGACTTCCCCATGATTTCTCAATATTCATAATTCGTCATACATCCTTTTTTACACAAATGGATTTTGACCGTGCTCGCATCTTGAAATTGCAAACACCTACATTTCACACACGGACAATTGATCGAGGTACTTGAATTAGTTGTGTGCTCCAAAGCAAATTGGATGAACTCTTCCAAACCCTCTAAGAATACTCGAGTAAGTTGTTTTTTTCTGAGTTAGACGATTGTACATCCAACTCCTATCACGATCGCCTTCCATACTTCCCCAACCCAACTTACACAAAGACTTTTGGAACATAATACAAATAATACTAACTAATTCAGCTACTAACCTAACTGGCAAATACAACTGGCCTCTTATACCAACCAATTGCCACTTAATCAAGAAAGTGGCAAACAAACACATGCAGTGAACAGATCCCAACAAGCAACCAGAGAATGAGGATAGTACATTAGAAGATGGGGACATACATGTTCACGGGCCAAAATAAGAATGATAAAGTACAAGTGAAAATAGGAACATATGACAAATTTTTTGGAAAACATATATACTATTATTTCATCACAATGCAAACACACAATTACATTAGGGTTGTAATTTGTTACCTCAGTTCCAGCAACCGATTGCAAGAAGAAAAAAAAAATAAGGGTCGAACGATGCAGAAGAGAACAATCCACACAAAATGCAACTATGGTAAATGAGCAAAATAGGATATAATCGAGCCTCAACACAAATATTAATTAACCAAGTAGTAAGGGGTACCAATATTTTCCATTATTAATCTATTAAATTATTAGGCCTTTACTTTTAAGTTATCTTTTCTTTTGCATTTTTTTCACCTTTGTGCACTTAATTAATGTATGTTGGTGAGATTAAATGGAGGAGATGCAACGTCTCTTAATTAATAAAAACTACTATTATTATCTTGAATTAATTAATTAACTACACATTTAATTTTGTACGTTAATGATACATTTAGAAAATTATTGATTTGGAATTAATTTGAAATTCAAGTAGAATTTTCTTATCATTTTCCCTTAATTTTTTATCCTTTCCTAACCTTTATTAACAAAAGAATTTCTTATGAGTCTCAAATAAGAAAATTAAATATGAATAATTAAACCTTTCGTATTTTATTTAATACTAGCTAACAAGTCCCAAGTGTTTTAATATTTATAAGTTCAATTTCCATATTTACAAGTTAATTAGTGTCATTACAAGTTAAACTTTTATATTTAAAAGTTGAGTTGTGTAATTTAAGAGTAAAACTTGTAAATATATATATATATATTTAGAACTATTAAGTTGTAATTAAAATTTAGAAACTTATATGTATTTAATTTTTTTTTTATTGGGATCTATTGTGTAATTTTTCCATTAAAAAAGAAGTTGATGACTAATTGTTTATGATGTTGGAGTCATATGTCAGCGTATATGGCGTCCCCAGTGTGACAACTAAGTATGAAGTGACTTTTGCCCTTAGGACATTATTTCTCATATATTGCACATGGTTCACACTATTATTCACCTCCACGACCTTCATTGAATTGTAGCCATCACTAAGATGTCCAAATCACTCAACCACCCCAAATGAAACCCGACTTTAATTTGTTACCCCCTTTCTATCTCTCAAAATTATCAAACTAAATCATCATCTTAGTAAAAATTACTATTGATATCCCTTTGATTTTCAATATAATTGAACCCACCAAAAAAAACAAAAAAGAAATATCATAATTGAGAGATATTTTGGGCCTATTTGGATTTGTCTTTTGGCTTCCCTTAGAAATAGTTTTTATTTTTGGGGCTTATAGTGTAAATTCAAACACAGCCTTGTCCATGTATTGTAACTTCACTTCACTTGATTTAGATTTATCAAATTCTAATATGATTTTTAGAAACTATTATATATACAATCACAAATCTTGAAAGTAAAGATCAAGTAAATTAATTATTCTTTACTTCAATTTTTTTTTCTTCCAAAAATTGCATAATTTTTTTCTTAAAAGATATGCAGTTTGACAGTCTATTCCTCTTTTTTCCGCTAAACTATGCAAACAATCATACAATCATCTAAAACCATTGTGTAAACTATGAATCATCATTAATCTTAAACTTAAAACAATATCCTATCAAGCACACAATTTTCCCTTCATTCAAGACAAGCACAAACATATCATCTACAAATCAAAAGTGACGACAAACGTGAAAACTATGCAATCAAAATCATTAATCTTAAAGTAGGATGCAACGGCGTGGTGAAAATGAGCGAGAACAGCGGCCAATCGGAGGGAAACTTGCACAAGACGTGTACGAGCGGTTGGAAGCACGATGGCGAACGAACTAGCGGCGCCCGGAGGAAGAGAGCGAAACCGGGAGAGAAGAGATGAAGAAGAGGGGGATCGAAAGAGATCATAGGCGGCGGGCGAACGAAAACTTAGAAGGAAGAAAAGGAGCGGACGCGAAATGGAAATAGGGGAAGATTAAGTGATTTTTGCAACGGATCGCAAATTCACTTAAATTTGCGGCAGATATGATTTTATGGCGGACTCCTTTGTCCACTGCAAAATCACTCCTTCGTCCACCGCAAAAGAAAATCATATGCATTTTGCGGTGCACTCCTTCGTCCGTCGCAAAAGGGGGGCAACATGGCCCCCTCCCACGTTTTTGAGGTGGACTATGGAGTCCGCCACAAATGGGGGCAACATGGCCCCCTTCCCTGCGCGTTTTTGCAGCGGACTCCATCGTCCGCCGCAAAATTCTGTCTTTTTGCTATGGATTAGCTTAATCCGTTGCAAAACTCTTTAGTTGCGACTGAATTTTTTCCGTCATAAAATTCCGTCGCAAATATGCTATTTTCCAGTAGTGTCTCCATCGTTTTTTTTTTAAAAAAAATGTGTTAACAAACGTCTGATTCTCGAAGCAAAAATAAAATGAGTTAACAAAAATAATTCTGATTCTCAAAACTCTTCCAAGGCATAGAATCAGAAAAAACTATTTTATCTCAAAAATAGTTTGGGAATGTAATGGTTGCTATGCACACCGAAGTATTTTGGCATAAAAAAAAAAAAAAAAAAAAAATCCTTTTCCGCCTAGTAAAATGAGAAATGGGCTAATCTTGAGTCATTAGTTCCTTCTTTCTTACATTGTAATATCAATATCATCAATAATAATAAATTTGAGCCGATTGAAAAATTTCAAGAAAATATCACTTAAATTTTAAATTTTGAAATAGATGATTTTCCAACAAAATAAGTTGTCAATTGTTTTACTGTTCTTTTAATCTCATTATTATTATTGTCAACAAGATTTTAAAGTTTAAGTAGTATTTTTCTATCATTTTCCAAAAATTAATTAAGTTAATTGTGATATATTCTTGTTATTGTAATTGGGTTTAATGTTTTGCTTTTGCTACAGAGAAATTTTTCTACCACACTCACATAAAAGTGAGTGGGTCCCACTAATATTTTCTTCTTCTTCTCTTTACAATCGGACCCACTTACTTTTATGTGAGTGTGGCAGCAAAAATTTCTCTACAACAAAAGCAGAAACATTAAACCCATTGTAATTACCCTTAATGGAATCCCTTGACATGTACAATCAAGAGAGATACTTTAGATAAAAAAAAAAAATTATAACCTTGGAAATAAAGTAGATTGATGAAGTTACAGCCAAATAATCCTCTTGTTCAATGCTTATATTAAGGAAAAGATATAATAAAAGTGCTACCTCCACGCCAAGCCCCCCCCCCTCCACGCGCGGGGGTAGAGATATCCTTTGGAGAGAAAAATGATAAAGCTTAGATTTGACAATCTCGTGCCAACCCTAAACCCTAATAATAGATAATGATGCTAAGTGTAAGGGTGCATGGAAACTTATTGAGCAAGAATATATGAATATTAGTTGGATACCATGTGTTGTTAACACGTTGAATTTGGCTTTGAAGAACATTTGTGCAGCTAAAAATGTGAAGAATAATGAGATTATTTATGGAGAATATAGTTGGACACATTTTTTGTTGCACAAATGTTCTTCAAAGCCAAATTCAACTTGTGAACAACACATGGTGATAGTCAGATATTCTTGCTCAACAAGTTGCCATATACCCCTACAATTAGCAGCATTATCTGTTATTACCTGAACCACCTTCTCCACTCCAACATCTTGATTACTTCCTTTAGAAAGTTGAAGATAAAATATCTATCCTTGATATCACCAAAACAATCAACATTTTTCAAAAACATGGCTGCATCGTCACATATCACCATGAAATTAATTATTGGCCTCCTTTGAGAATCACTCCACCCATCACTAACAATACTCACACCGTTTGATCTCCAAAGAGATCGGGTAGGGATACATAACCTATCAACATTTTCCCTTTCCTATTGCAAAAGAGTAATCCGCAACAGTTATAGCCAGGGGGTCAATAACCTAAAGTCACAACAAAAAATAGTTAAAAACAAGGGAAATAAATGAGGTAAAAAGAAAGTATAAAGCATAATATTTCATAACATTAACACCTCCAATGTGATGACTTGCGGATATAAGTGACTTGTTGTTGAAAGTACAGGTTCCTTGCCAAATAAATGACAATCCAGCAGAATAAAATATTTGAGCAATAATATGATTTAATTCTTCTCACTCCCCTATATTGAAGCCCTCTCAACAAGACTCATACTTGCAGTTCCTTCATGACTTCTTTTTCTTTTGGCAAACGCTCTAGTTGTAGTTGAAAAGCTAGTGGGTGGTAGAGGAACATGTCTCAATGCATTATTTCTCACCCTTTCAGAATATTCCTCTTCTAATTTTCCCATTTCCATCAAAGATGCCTCCTTAACGCTCCTATATACTCCAATCCCTTTACATTTAATCTCTAACAAATGAGCCTTTAATCTCATGTATGAACTTCTATATTCAAGTTTGCAAAAGTTGCACTTCCAATTCACATTCCTCATGTTTTTGTTCCATTCTCAGCTCTAGTAGCATAACTCCACAACGGTATATTCATGTTTTCAACTTCAGTGTCCACATTTCATGTGTTGGATTGTATGCGTATTGAACTATTGCTTTGATTTATGTTCAACTCTATTCTATCAATAATTTTAAAAACAAAATCATGTTAAACATAATCATGTTAAAGAGAAAAATTAAAACTTAATTTACAAACATAATCATGTTTAAAACAAAATCATATATGAAAAAAATACATAATCATAAAAACTAAGAAATAAATAACTTAAAAAAAAAAATCAAGATAGAAAATAGTAAAAAATAAAAAAAGAAGCATAAATCATAAAGTTAATACAAAATAAAAAATAAAAAATATAAGAAATAAAAAAAAAAAAAGGAATGATCTTCGCTGAATCACTTCAGACTCACAAACACTCGAAGCCAAGGAGGAAGAACCGAAGAACAACGACCGGAGCAAAGACAACAAACCAACGGTGGAGGAGAGAAGTGACAGTGTCGAGGAGAGACGGCGTCATTGAATTGAATTCGAGGGTGTGTCTCACATCAGATTTCAATTTACGTATTTTTGAGTCAAAATTCTCAATTAAAAAACACCCTTCATTTTTTAAAAATTCACAGAAGTGCCATTTGACCGTATTGGATGTTGTTGACCAATCTGATACAACAATATCCGTATCAAAAGCGTATCAATACCAGGCGTGTATCCTATATGTTTCGGAAAAAAAATTCTGGGTATTGGTGCTTCATAGGCTAGAATGGGTATGGATGGTTTTTAGGTTCGGAAGTGTATGGATGATCATAGCCCTGAAACAGAGCTCCTGAGTCTTTTTCTAAGACTGGTTATGATAGGGTTGAGGTATTTGTATGTGGAAGGTAGGTAAATTATTTTTTTGTTCGAGCTTCCAAGGTATAGTTAATTGATAATCAACTGAGAATCATTAATTTGGGCATGTTCATTTTGTTTGTAGATGATGTTTATTATTGGTTTAACATGTGCTTTTTCAGTGTGTTTGTCAACACTTCTTTAGGCTAGACATGAGCATGTTCAGCGTGTATGGCATTACTGTTCTTCTTGGTGCTGGAGGTTGTGATTTTCTTCTTTATTGTCATATTCGTTATGCTTTCTCTACTTTTATGATGAGTATTTTTCTCCTTGGGAAAATCCTTGTCTCAAGGAAATTGATTAGGAACCATTCTTGCATGTGTTCCTATGGAAGCAAATTTGGTAGCCGGGTGGATTGCCAAAGCTTCATTGAAAGAATCTTGCTCTATAGAGTAGGTTTTTCGACCTCCATCACGGTTGCAGGCCTGTTTGGCTTATGGTGGCAATGGAAGTTCAGATCTAGTCTTATGTTCTCGTTGCATTGAAGTGCTTGTAAATGTTTGTTTGCTAAGTTTGGAGTTTATTTTGTTATGTTATTTTTCTTGTTGTTTTGTTTCTACTTATGAGACGTTGTAACTTTCTATGTTTTTTAATACTATCAATTTCTTAGTTGGCAAAAAAAAAAAGAAAAAAGAAAAAGGAATCCCATATTGACAAAATAATGGAGGGTTAAGGTACAATTTTGCGCCAAAAGTTGTTATAAAAGAGCATTGTTACCTCAAAAGTTTTTTTAGGAGCAATATCAACTTCGGAAACTTTCAAATCATCGCCAATTTTGCCACGGGTTGTTATCCACATTAAGTTTAAAAATTAGTTAACCAAATATATTGAGATAACAAGTCCACATGTCATCTACAACATTTTTGTTAAGGTGTAAATTTATTCCAGAAGTTTTCACCCATGAGCAATATCATCCTGATCATTATCTAGCCTAAGTTTAACCTTTTAGTGGACTAAATTTGTTGAGCTGATAGTGTAAACAACATCTAAGAATAAGTCATAGATAGAAGAGGAGCTTATACTCGCCATAGAGTAACGAAGAAAAAATTCAATTACTAGATGCAAGACACATTAAGGAAGAATATCTAGAAGTAAGGAAATCATGGTTATTAGAACCGGACTGGAATGACATGTTCAACTACAAAATCGTCGAACTGATCACCTAACCGTTCTGGTCCGGCCGGTTTGATCGGTTCATAATTTATTTAGCATTTTATGATTTCAAGAATTCATATTTAATTCCACATATTTCCAAAAATTACAAGTTAAGATTCTACAGAAAGCTTGAGATGTCTATTTTATAATGCAAAAAGAATCACTCCAAATTATTATCATTTGATCTTTGAAAATTCTCAAATTCCAAAATTATTCCAAAAAATATTATCCTTCAATTTCACTTCTTCACCGCCCTAGCCCTGAGTTAGCTTCGATTTGACCCATTTGTCCAAACTAGTTCGGTGGCTGCTCTAAGTTTTAATAACCTTGAAAAAATATAGTGATGCATTTTTTTTTTTTTTTTTTTAGTTTTTCCTTATTTATAAATCTAACTTGAAAAAAGGGGATGACACATGGTGTAACATTTCCATTTTTTCCTATTATTTAAGCACTATAAGAAAGTGATTTATTAAGTAATTTGAGGTTTAGAATAGATCAAATGCATTATTTAAGATCTAGAAATATAAA
The DNA here is from genome assembly GCA_019022655.1 of Acacia acuminata. NCBI lineage: Eukaryota > Viridiplantae > Streptophyta > Magnoliopsida > Fabales > Fabaceae > Acacia > Acacia acuminata. The sequence continues at coordinate 6,025,329 of JAFJYI010000010.1, forward strand.
ATTGAAAAAAAAATGTAACGTGATTGAATAATAAAAGTAGTACATATTTCATAATATTGAGTTAAATTTGATGAAATTATTTTATGGTGATTTGAAATTACAATATAATTATTGCGTATAGATAATTTATCCAAAACGAGGAATTGTAAGGTCATAATTCCAATTATATTTTGTAGAAAAAATGGAGTGTGTGTCTATATATATATAATGGTGAGTTCACACCATTACAATATATTCCCTCACCCCTTCTCTTCGCCACTTCCTATGCTCCGTTCGGCCTTCTTTGTCCAGCAGCTCCATTCCTCCATTAATGGAGGAATTGAGATATTTTTAGCTTCATTTCCTCCCCATTGGCGAGCCACGACAATTGCACCTATCAAAGCATAAACCTCCCAACCCCTCCATTAATGTATAAATCTTGTTGGGATAAGAACGAGTTTGAATGTTAGGGCTTGAAGCAAGTGAAAATTTTCAACAAATGGGAACCATAGTTTTGTAGAGGTTAGTAAATTAAATATTGACATTTAATCATTTTAGAATTTTTATATTGCAATAATTGAGAGATTTAAAATTAGGGTTCGAATATTAGAGAAATGTTATGATTGGATATGGTGGTTTTACCAATTAAACTTAGGTTTAATGGTTGGTTTATATTTATCGGAAGTAGAATTGATGTTTAATTGATTTAGAATGTTGTTAAAGCTTATAAAATGAAAATGAGTATTTTGGTTGGAACTCTAAATTGGAGAAACTGATGATTTTGATCAATTTGAATTATTGTGAGTTAATTGATGGTTCAAATGAATTATTGGAATTTAGAAATGATGGGACTTGATATTAGAATGAAGAATTGGACATTATAAGTGAGATTTGGAGGTTAGAACTTAGAAGTAGTGTTAGAGACTTTAAGTCTATGTAATTAAATTGACTATTTATTTGGCAATTTGAATAATGAGAAATTGTATAATAAAAAGGTAGATTGCAGTTAGATTATTGGGTGTTGGAAAATTGAAAGCACTCAAGTGTTGGTAATAATAAGCTTGGAGTAGAGATAATATTGGTTATTCTTTGACATACTTGTCAACTATACATACATACATACATGTATGTATGTAATTGTTGTTGGGATTTGTTGTGCCAATGGAAAGCTTGATTTAAAATTGTATATTATTGATGTACTTGAAAACTATTTAAGCATGTTTGTGCGTATTTGAACTCATGGATATGTATTTTAGAAATTTTTCAAGCATATTTATGTGTTATGAAGGAAATATCATTTGTTATAAATGATTTGAAAATGAGGTCATATCTTATGGATGATGAACACGTTTGATTATGGTTCCTTGCCTTGAAATAGTATTGTTATATTAATGGGTATTGAGAGGGTGTATTATTTGATGAATCTTGTTTGAAACCATTCTCATGTATTTTGGATCTTGTATATACATGTCATAGTATGATTCTTTATCTTTGATGCAATATGGATGGATGTGTAGTGTGATGGTAGATGTTGTGCAAGTAAATATCAGGTGGTATGCCACTACTCAGTGCACAGTGAGTGACGATTCTTAGAGCCCCATCTCCAATGTTTTTCCTTTGGCAATGAATTACAATGAGTTCGGTGGCCAGTGACACCTCCTTCGTTTTGTCAAAAGGAGGGGAGTTATAGTCCAATCATGACAAGCTAGGGACCTTGGCTGATGATGCCTCATGATTTGGAATCTTGTCTAATCATTTGTTTGCTACGACTTCAGTCAATAGTTATAAGGCTGGTTAGGGGTAATAAGGATGGTCTGTACATCAGTCATTTGCTTGTCATGTTATATATATTATTTATGATTTAAATATGATAAAGTTTTTTTATAAATATTTTTTGGCAACAAGGTTGAAACATGTTTTTGTGAAATTTCTTGTGAATGATATTTGGAAAATAAATTCTAAATTTCAATCGTTTTGGAACCTATTTAGATAGGGGTTTTGATAATTGAATTGAGAAATAGTTTGTGAAATATTTTATGTAAAGAATAATATAAATTAATTATTATAAGTTGAATCTAATTTTAGAACTATATGTTCTCGATATTGATTTACATGTATATTTTTTAATAATCATTGGTTATTGAGATATTTGGATCTCACGGTTGCTATATTTATATTTTTCAGTTAAAAAAATTTAGTAAGGTCATAGGGAAGTTGTAAAAGGGTGAGCCGAATTGTGAGCTCTTATTAAGGCTCCTCTTACTTTTTTTTTTTTTTTTTTTTTTTTTTTTGGTGGTCAACGTGGCTCCTCTTACTTGCACATGTCACCATTTATCATTCTTATTTACATATGTAATGCCTTGACCTATCAACGATTAGATTATGATTTGATAATTCTATGTAACTCAAATATCTTAAATACGATTTTGGAAACTATGGGTTTTGATGTTTGACTGAGATATTAGATAAATAAGTTTTATCATTTTGTGATAATTGATTTGGATTGAGAGATTTAATAACTTTATATATATATATATATATATATATATATATATAAGGGTGGCAAGTGTGCAACCACTCCGGGTTCTGTAGTGACAAAGACGACCCTCCCAATAGTGGTAGCTCCATACAAGGTGGATTACGAGTGATTTTACCGCATCTCGAACCCTAGACCTCTTAAGGGAATCGGTAGCCACATTCATTTGAACCAACCACATGTTAGTAGAGATTTAATAAGTTGGTTTGAGCTTGTAAACAACTATTGTCATGTTGGGCTTCAAATGCCCAAGACCCAGTTTTCGGTGAGAGATCCCTAGTACTTACTTTCACTATGTTTGAAAATGATTTATTGAATTATTTTGATAGCTTTATGTTAATCATGGATTCATGGTAGACTTTTCTCGTGTTTTTTTTTTTTGGGGGGGGGGGGGGGGTTGTCATTTTCTACCTTGATTAGCTTTTCAAATTGTTGTTTCAAAACTATTATATAATGGCATATCCTTTTCTATGTATGATAGTTTGTTAAAAGCTTTAGAGAAAGTAATTATTTTCTAAATGACCATGGTAGGCCTTTTATATGCAGTCTCTTTTCTATCCTACTATAGTAGTTTTATTGTTTGGGCTTTTAATCCTTTTTTTTTTTTTTTTTCGCTTAGAGCATTCGGTGTCCTAGGGTAGGCCATCTTTCAGGCATATCAACGGCCCCAGACTAATCTGAACTGAGACCGGGTGGCCCCTTTCGGGGGGAAGCCTCTACCACCCACGCACGCTACATTCCCACGTCTCGAACTCAAGACCCGTGGTTAAGCTAGGACAACTCCTTACCAGTTGACCTAAGCGTTTGGTGGTGCTTTTAATCCTTTATTATGATGGTAAGTTACTTAAAAAATAATAAATGCTAAAAATAAAACAAAAGGTCCAAAAATGTTAGATTAATCCTAATTGGTAAAAAGTATGATTTGTTAGAATTTTTATATTATAAGTTATATATTTTTTATGGAATGAAAGTGTCTTTGAGCATGGGCAAGAGATAAGTCCCGAAAAAGCTCGGACTGTCCACTGGATTAAGCATCTCCCCATCAATGTATGTATTTCCTGGTAACTGTCCAGTATAATAATTTTCAGTTTATCAAACTTTCTCGGTCATCCAGATAGTTAGATAGGATAGATCAAGGTCCCGATGGCATTATTGGTGGCTGTGTCTGAGATCTTCTAGCCCCAATGTCATTTGGATCCTGATACATCCACCCTCACTAGTGTGGTGGCATTATTGGTGGCTGTGTCTGAGATCTTCTAGCCCCAATGTCATTTGGATCCTGATACATCCACCCTCACTAGTGTGGTATCGAGAGTAGCGAATTTTGCGAGATAATGCCGAGATACTTAGGACAAAGGTGAGTAGGAAACAACTTTCCCAGTAGATGAGTGAACCACCTCAATCATCTACCTCTCGAATCTTCTTCTCTTATCACTCCCTTTATTCCTAGAAATTTGTCTCCTTCTATGAAGAGAACTCTTTCCAACAAAATAGAGAACCTTATTGAAGTTACCCATCATCCCGATCGTCCGTTGGATCTCTTGATCTACCACTCCTTAACCCGTACAGTTACTTCCACGAAGTAACTCATTTACTAGTTCCATCAGATCCATTATTCGAACCGAAGACCACATGTCCAAGAAATTGTTGATCTACCAAACTTGAACAAGTGTACTCTCCAAGAACTACCCAAGAGCAATATTCCACCATTGAGATCTCTCCCGGATCTCATTGCTAAATGGAGATCTCGAAGGCTATACTCATCTCCATTTTGGTCTTTCAATTCGCACCGGCTCTCACCCTTCATGGAAGAAAAGGACTCCTATTCTTGCTAAAGTGGCTCTTTTAGATTCCACCTATAAGAACTATTCTCATGCTCTTATTGGTGCACTCCTAACCACTCTTAGCAATGGCAGTGTTATCCTGACTATCCAGCCTGATTATAATGTCAGTCTCTCTGACAGAACTCTTCCAAGGAGATTAAAAGTTCAGATCCAGATTACAGGAGCAGAACAAGACTCTCAAGCCATTATGGCTACACTTCATCATCAGATTATCTATCGTCCGAGAATCATGCTTATGATCTTGAACTTCCTAATTCAACCACGGATGCCCTTGTTGCGCCTCTAATAGAGCGAGATGAAACATCCATTATCCATTCGAGGCAGATCCCAAAGAATGAACTTGCTCAGATTATGCCTATGGAATGGATTAGCAATTATGAAAAGCTTTTCCATGAGAAATGCCGGATGTCCACACCACCACTCCACCAAAGGTTGAAGACCTTGGAAATGGTGTCTCAAAAACCACTTTCACTAGACCAAGTACTACGGACCATCAAATCCACATCCTAGTGGAAGAATATTGTCACTTACACCGCTTACACACCCTCCAGAAGAGACCCGCCAATTGCTTGGATAAATCAGGATGCCAAGCCTTGCTATGTTTCACATATCAATGGTCACTTTTTATGGGATGTCCCAGGATCAGGAATGTGTGATCCACAATGTGAGTGTGACACTCCTGAATGGTGGGAAGATTCTGATGATGAACAAGGTTTATATCCTTGTAAATATGCTCACAAGCGAGCATTAAAAAACAAGTCCTCTCCTGGATCTCCTTGTAGATCTCACAAGAATAAGAAGTTTGATGACAATGATGATTATGGCTCTGCTGACCCGGTCTGTTTCTAGGCGTTCTACATGTCGTTGGCAACCGCCTCCTCCTCCAGCAAGATCTTCAAGAGACATGTCCCTTGTTGAACTAATGTTAGAAACAGGTCACCATGGCCTTGTTAAAAGATACTTTCCAGATGTTGCTCTCGATTCTCCATCAGAACCTTTTGTTGCAGCCCCAATTCAAGCTGCTCCTCAAGCCGTTTCTTGTATTGCTATGCTCAATCCTTATGAAAAGGAATTTCCTCCCTTGAAAGAAGAGTTGATCAAGCTAACAAAATCTTATCCAAACCATATGCTACTCCCAAAGACACGGTTGATGCCCAAGGAAATTTCCGGTCCTCACAAGCCGAGGAAGTTTTAAACCGGCAGACTCAAAATCTTTGTTTGTCGAACCATACTTTGTTAAGGATTGATTCCAAGCTTGACTCTTCGACCACCAAGACGAAGGGATAGCCTATCGATAGACCAGATATCTCAAGAGGTTAAAAATCTTTATCTTCATCAAAAACAGCGAGCTACCAAACTGGATGCGAACTTGGGCATTTATCGAAAGAGGATACATGGGTTCCCAGTTCAAACAGAAAGAGATTGAGCTTCAGGCTATTCAACAAGATTTAAAAAGAATTGAATTGGATATAGCCAAAAAGCAGTCTCAGGCTATATATGAACCCTATCCTTCATTTTCAACCATTCCAAAGACCCTTGTTTCCCTCATCACCAATGACTACCGGAAGAAACAGACATTACGGCCAAACGGTTTAAATTCAATTATCCATTGTTTGCTCAATTATCACCACCAAAATTAACCTCACACACCAAACCTCAGCCTACACCTCGTTTTACTTACCCCAGACCAAGACCACCATACTTCACCCCTTTTCACACTCATGAACCAGGATCTGGCTCCCAAGGCATTCGGATTAATGAACCCTCCCAAGAAAAAAACAAGAATGCGGCAAGTCCTCCTCCCTACCCAACCATCTACCTATTCATCGTAACTTCCGCAACATCCTCCTCACAAACTTCCTCGCACACTACACCATCCCCTAATCCTTCTCATATAGGAATCCTACAAAGTCCAAACCAATTCGCTCCTTACAAGACTCATCCAGTTCGGAGGAATCACGGTCGAAGGTTTTTCCCAAATTCATTCGATGCTAGCTCAAGCCGAAATGGCCGATATCTCAAGAATTGCTATGGTCCGACCAAGTGCGAAGAAGAAGGATTTGATGAATCATTTGTTGAACACCCCGAAGATCGACTCGAGGACAGAACCATGACTACAAGCCTACCAATGGTCCATGGTTCACTTTTGACAATACTCCTTACGATAAATGGCGATTTCGCCTTGAAGAATTCGATTGCCTGGATAGATTTACAAATCTGACAAATCAAATTCCTCTCGTGCAAGCGTTGCAGAGTTTGTTTCACGATTCACCGGTACCCTCAGAGCATGGTTTCAAAATCTCTCTCCATATCAAAAGCTTCAAGCAGTCCAAGTGGAAGACCCTGCTCTTCTCCTTGGTGTTATTCATAAAGAATTTATTGGAGATCATAATATCATTCGGAAAAGAGAGAAGCAAGAATTCTTTGAGATGAAATGCTGCTCTCTAAAAAGACAGGATCTCCAGACTCATTACCATCGAATGATGGAGAAATACCACATGTTAAATGGAGGAAATGATGTAAACCTGAGGCATACTTTTATTACCTCCCTTCCGGATGAGCTTTAGGCAGAACTTAACAGAAGTATTAATGCTCTCCAGCGAGATATGTCTGACATCTCTATAGGAGAATTGTACCAGCTTGCTCTCAATGCCCTTGATAAACTCTGCGAGCAACATAAATTTTTCAAGGACATGCAAAAGAAAGCTCATAAGTTCAAGCCGCATGCAAGAAGCCTTATCTCAAGATCAAATGCAAAGACCGAAGGATTGTTATTGTCCTTCCAAGAAGAAATCTCATTATCGTCATTATTCTCAACCGTTCCGAAACCTTATAAAAAATCAAGACGATCGAGATTCGAAAGAAACCTAGATTTTTCAAATCTAGAAAACCTTTCTCCAAAGGCTCCAGGTGTTTTGTTTGCCGAAAGCCAGGACATTTTGCAAAAAATTGTCCAAAAAAGACAAAAGGTGATGTCAAGATAATGCAGAAACTTCAGAAGATCTTGATGATTTCAGACAATACGGCAGATATTGAAGATTATCTTGAAGAACAGGATGAACAGGACGCTGAAACACAATATGTTCTTCCTTCTTCTGCTGAATCAACAGACTCATCCTTTTCTGAATGTGAAGAAGATTATCACTCAGAAGAAGAAGATTTCTTCCCTGGAACTATCAATCTTGTCCGGCCAAGTTTCTCCCCAAACTCCATCCATTGGATGTCTTGGCTCTTTAAATTCCAACCCCGAGATTAACCTAACGGCTCCATTGCCAAACATTCAAGTCCAAGTCCTACCGAAAAATATTCAAAGCCCATTACGCAATAGCCTTCATTGATACAGTTCATCTCATACGTGATGAAACCACATATCCTTCCTCTCGAAGAATGGGTACCTCATAATCGGTACTTCTATCTGCTGATGGAAAGATATTCAAAATTGATTTGATTACCAGAAGAAAGATCAGCATTAAGTTCTTCCCAGGATGCACCTTAAAAATCAAAGTGCTAGGAAGTGAACTTCCAGAAAAAGATATTCTTCTTGGTTTTGATGCTTTCTATCACACCAAGAATTTGACTATACTTCCCAAAGGGATCAGGTGGAAATCCAACTTCGGTCCCCGGACGTAAATTCCTTCTCTCTATGAATTACGAATGCTCCACCGCATATTCGGACGTAAAAGATCAGTTGTTACAAAAGATCTTGTCTTGTGACCATGACCAATTCCCACATCCTTCCCCATTATGGAAAAATCAAGATTTCTTCATTAGTCTTCCTTTTAAGAGGAATGAGGATATTAATCCTACAAAAGCCTCCCATCCGGTATGAATCCGGAGGACTTAAAGCTAGCTCGGGAAGAATGTCTTGCACTACTCAAACAAGGTCTCATTGAACCAACAAAGTCCGAATGGGCTTGTCAAGCTTTCTATGTTGAAAAAAGATCCGAGATCAAAAGGGGAAAGAAAAGGCTTGTTATTGATTATAAGCCTCTTAATCATTTTCTTCAAGATGACAAATTTCCTCTCCTAAGCCTACGGCTTTATTTACACGATTAAAAGGCTCGGCCCATGTTTTCTCAAAGTTTGATCTTAAAGCGGGATTCGGCAACTTGGGATCCACCCACAAGATCGGCCCAAGACAAGCATTTTGTATACCTAACGCTCAATATCGTGGACCGTCATGCCCTTTGGCCTCAAGGTAGCCCCTTCATTGTTCCGAAAGCTATGATTAAAATATTTGAGCCCATCATCAATAATGCTCTTATCTATATTGATGATATCCTACTATTCTCACCACCGAAGAAGAACATCAATTGCTTCGCCCATTTCTACCAGATCATAGCCCAACATGGCATAATGCTCTCATCCAAGAAAAGTGATATTGGAATCACCGAAGTTGACTTTCTTGGAATGCACTTTAACAACGGTAAATACAGCCCAGGCCCACATATTGCCCAGGATTTGCTCAAGTTTCGATGAAAATCTCTCTTATAAACAAGTCCAACAATTTCTCGGGATTGTTAATTTTTTGAGAGACTTTATCCCTCAATTGTCCCATCATACCAGACCCACTGTACAAAATGTTAAAAAAGAATCCACCACCATGGTCACAAAAGTGCGGACAAATCTTTCGTAATTACCCTCAAAAGGATTGCTCAAAATCCTCCACCACTAAAGATTCCAGATCAAGGACACAAGATCCTACAAACTGATGCTAGTGAAGATTATTGGGGTGCAATACTTCTTGAAGAAGTTAATGGAGTACGAGACTACTGTGGGCATGCAAGTGGCCAATTCAAGGACTCGAGAAACATTATCATGCTACCTATAAAGAGATCCTTTTGTCAAACGTGGAATTGAAAAGTTTAGCTTTCATCGAGCCCCTACCACTTCACAAGTAGAAATGGACAACACATCTTTTCCAAAGATGTTAGATCCAAAAAAGAAGTTCTCGCGGATGCCCTTGCTACTCCGGTGGAAAGACCGGTTTTCACGCTATAAATTCACAAGTTAAACACCTCAAGGGTCCCCAAAACATCCTTGCAGACTTCCTTTCCAGACCTCAAAAGACTCCTCCTCCTCACCCACAGATTCTCTACATCCTTACCCTCTCAGAAAGCCATCCTCCTACCACCATGCCTTATTGCACTAAAGCAACTGTCCTCCCTCCTAATTCGACCTCCACTCCTTCACAGATTTCCAAAAATATGCCAATGAGCACCTCTACTCTTGGCTCCATCTTCTATTCAATAGAACCGATCTCATTCCTAAAATCCAAAGCATTTTAGCCCTATCTCGTCCATACACTCATTGTCCGTTCATTCAAGGTGCCATACCGATGAACTTTTATGGTATGTCGGACAATGACTATTCTCCATACCAGCTCCATTGCCTTAGCCCCTTTACTGTCTACCATTACATCTCGTGATCCACAATGAAGATTCTGCCCTAGTCGGACTCCTCACACTCTTTGCCCCTCTTCATTTTCGGAGAGGTTCTTTGTTTAATGTCATCGAAAAAAATAATCTTTGGTTCCTTAAAAAATCAAAACAAAAAAGATTTTCTTGTGTGTTTTTTCTTAGCGAGTCTTATCATGCGCGAAGCCGGATGGTGTAGAACTAAAGACCAATGCCCTACTATGGGTGAATCTCTTGATTGGGTTCAACCGGATCCAGCACAATGGAAAGAACTCGGTCTCATCCTTGCCAACTACAACAAGTCTGTTTCCAAAGACTGTACTATTCTTGGCCCTATACCCGGTGAAGATAAGGCATACGCATATGATGAATTGTACCAACCAGAACCTCATTATGTGTCATCATACTATGCTTCTTCCTCACAAGCGGAACTTCCCCTTGACTCTCGGGGAAATATTCTTCAAGACTCTCAAGACCCTTATGAAGATGAGGACCAATTCACACGAGTCATTCTTGTCTCTTCCAGCTCGTCTCGATCCGGCCCATTGTTCTCAACCACGGGCCCAAGACCAAAGTTCGGGGAGATAACCCGGTTGGCCCAGATCCATCCCCCGATGATTTTGATCCACTCGGCTATCTCCGGTCCAACTACTATATGTGATGGCAGTGACAACAACAATCTCTCTCCCAGTCACGAATCAATCTGCAAAGGGTGGTCCCCATAGCTAGTGTTGGACCGTAGCATCGGCAACCCGTTTCAGCCGGTTTCAGTTTTAAGTCATGTGTTTTCGATGTATATTACGTGTCCTTTACTTTTCGGCGTGAAGTTAATAATGTCGGTATTATCATGTACTGGCATGCTCTGTCGTTTTTATTTGAAGCCACTACTTTTACTAGTCTTGTCTTTCTCCCCGTTTGTCTTGTAATGACTCGCTTCTCTATATAAGCGAGACTTTGTGTTCGATTGTAGCGCAGATCGCGAGTTGATCAATAATATCCGAGTGTGTTTCCTATGACTTCTTTCTAAACTCCCTTTCCGTTTCGAAAGCCTTAGTTCTCGATTATATCAAGTATTATCGTTCCTTCGATTCCCAGTATGCTCGCACTTGCCTCTTCATGAGGAACTGTGCATCGTAACAGAATCGGGATTATGATCCAAGTATGTGAGAGAGCATGAAAATTAGGATGCGAATATGCCGGTATTATATGCCTTGATTGGGAAGATGTTTGAATCCTAAAGTGTCTTTGAGCATGGGCAAGAGATAAGTCCCGAAAAAGCTTGGACTGTCCACTGGATTAAGCATCTCCCCATCAATGTATGTATTTCCTGGTAACTGTCCAGTATAATAATTTTCAGTTTATCAAACTTTCTCGGTCATCCAGATAGTTAGATAGGATAGATCAAGGTCCTGATGGCATTATTGGTGGCTGTGTCTGAGATCTTCTAGCCCCAATGTCATTTGGATCACGATACATCCACCCTCACTAGTGTGGTATCTTTCTCACTTTGGCAAAAAATAATATCTCTCACAAGTCACAAACTTAAACCCTGGCATGGTTGTCTGGAGAAGAAATAATGAATGTTGAAATACATTATGAAAGAACTTCCAATTATATAGAAAGAGAGTAAATTGAAATCTTGAGCACTCTAATACATAATAAGTTTTCAATGTTCCATTTTTCATGGGTATACTATCCATCGCCATTTTTTGTATTAAGATTAAATATCCTTTTTGGTTTTTGACAAAAAAAACGCTATCCATTTTGGTTCCTTACAAAAAAAAAAGTCATTTTTAGTCTATAAAAATGACGAATATCGATTAGTTAACATTTTGATCTCTCACAATTTTCCAAAAAGTCTTTTTTAGTCCCTTAAAAAGGATGAATAAGGGTTGATTTTTTTGTAAGGGACTAAAATGGGGTCCGTCTTTTTGTCAGTGACCAGAAAGGATATTTACTCTTGTATTAATCACTCAAATTTCGTACAAAGTCCATTAATTAACATTTTGTATAAAAATGTCTCGTTATATAATTTGATTAGGAAAGTGCAAGTTTTTTATATATATATATATATATGTGTATGTATATATATAAAGGAAAGTGCAAGTTGATTTAGAGCCTGTTTAGTTTCACGTTCAAATGCCCAAAAACAGTCAAAACCACATAAAGTTATAGTTTTGACAAAAATCCTGTTTCAACGTAAACAGACAAGATTTTTAACATAAAATCAAACAAGTAACTATTTCATGCTCCTCTAATCTTTAATATAAGACATATTTAAAGAGTTATTTTATGTCATAAATATAAAATACTCTATACTTTTATATTTATCAATATTTTTCTAATTTACCTTTATTAATGTCCCTTCAACTATAATCATGGATAAAAGAAAGAATGAATTAATGAAGATAAATATAATATTTTAAAAAATACTTGTCATATTAATTAACTCAACCAACTTCCTTAATCTAATCAATTAGATAAATTTATTTTATATTAAAGAACAGAAGAGTAATGACTAGAGAATCAAATCAAAAGTCTGTATAATTTAAAAATGAAGACACACACACATATATGGACTTATCGTCCCAAAACTACGTCGTTTTGGGAATTAGGGGAATTAATTAAGGGGTTTTGGTATTTTTGTTTTTTCATATTTATTATATGAATTTGACTAAAACACTTTTCATTAATTCCCTAATTCCCAAAACGACATAGTTTTGGGGTGACTTGACAAAACTTTATGTCAAGTGATATGATAAACGATAAACCTTAAATATATATATATATATATATATATATATATATATGGGAAAAACACTTCTCATATTGTAGGAAAAGTGTATTACACACACACACACTGAAATGGTGACCCACATATATATAATTAGAATTATATATATATATATGGGAAAAATACTTCCATGTTGTAGAAGAAATGTATTCTCATATAACACACATGAAATGGTGGGACCTACATATATATATATATAATTAGCATTATATATATATGTGGGTCCCACCATTTCTTGTGTGTGTAAGAATTTTCTTCTGAAAATGGTGAGAAGTTTAAACCCCTATATATATATATGTGGGTCCTACCATTTTATGTATGTAGGAATCTTCTTCTTCTCATGCAACATGAGAAGTTTAAATATATATATATATATATATATATATATCTGTGTGTGTTCAAGAAACAGAATACTGTGATGGCTAAAATTATATATATTCTTTATTAGTCCTTATTGCAACTTTCATAAGGCCCTTCTCCTAAAACCCAGCAGAACCAGAAGATCTTCTTCATGCAAAGAATCTATGCAGACGATAAAGACTAAAGTAAATATCTACCTTCACAGTTTAAATCAAATAACTTTGAATTGTTCTGCTGATGCTATTTTTCTCTATACAACATAAACCCCAACTTATGTATTCTGAATAGCCTGAAATTTCCTCCCCTCCTTCCATTACTTCATTTCCATCTTGTCTGTAAAACTCTATCAATCTTTGCTCTTTCTGATATATACAGATGGCCACAAAAACAACAGATACCATCACCATTGAGCTGAATTCACCCTTCGGAGCATGCTTCGAGGCTTGCAACTACACTTTTCCATAACTGGGACCAGGTATTCCATGAGCTACAGACAAAAAGTTTAGAAAAATCAGGGTTGGCTTCATGGTTCAATATACTACCTTCGATCCTAAACATAGGACCTAGTTTGTATTTTGTAGTTTGCAATGCACACTAGGTCCTACATTTAGGACAGAGGAGTATCAGATATCATGATTTGTTTCACGATAAAACAGTGAAACCCATTTTAGATAGTCATGTAAACCAGAATCCAGATTCACAAAAACATGGTAAGAGTTTATGCTGCTACAAAATATGGTTGACATACATAATGATTTTTCCATAATTAGTTGGATCTATTCATTTATGATAAAATCAAATCCACCTAAAAAGATTTTCACCATTAAAAAGCAGAGAATAGATTCCCACTCAAGATCATATAGACTAGAGTTGATCAGAGGCTGGGTATGATAACCTCAAGCCAAGCTCGCAATCAAGTCTAGATCAAGCCAGAACATTGAAATAGTCTCAGGATCATCTTTCCAGTCTTTCTACTCATGCAAGAGAAGTGTTCCAGAATTAAACGAAAGTGAAGAGATATATTCTACATACCTGCTTGAACCTCTCATTGTTTCTTTCAGCCTGCATTCATTAAAGACCCCAAAAATTTAGTAACTCTTCCGCAAGGCAAATTCTTAGGCACAACAGAAATAGAAAAGAAGTAACACACAGGTGTTACCATCAAGTTTATAATACTTGAACTTATCAGACCATTAATTATACAAGTGTCAGTGGACACCTGTACTTATTTGACACAATGCAATGGTTCAAATCAAATGGTGACACTTTGATCATCACCCACGCGTTATAAGGTTTCAATAGCCTCTAAATTTATATTCAAAATAAATAAATAAATGGCGGCACATCAAATTTTGTTGTGTCCATGAGGAAAACAGCAATCACTATCCATGAATCCCCTGACCGTAAGAAGGGTAATCACTTGACCAAACATAAATTCCGAGTCATTATTATATAAGAATACCTCTTCCTTTCTTAACTGCTCGTTCTCTTTCTCCAGTTGTGCTACCATAGCCTCTAGCTCAGATGTGTAAGCCTGTCAGCAAAATCAGGTTTAAAAGAAAACACTTCCACAAGCAACCGAAAGATCTCAGAAAACACAGCCAAAAGAACAAAATACAATCAAGAACTCAGAAGAATTTTCAGTTTGGAAACCCAAAACATCAGATGATGAACAGAAATATGCAACTTTTTTGGTTTCCCAATTAACATTCACTTACGAATTTCGCAAACCACCATGCTCTCTATCAAAATCAAACCGAAACAGGCTTTTTACCAATTGTTCTTTGTTAAATATAAATTTCAAAATTAAACAACAACCTGCTTGCGTTCTCTGGACCTAGCCGCGGACTCTCTGTTTTTTATCATTCTTCTATGTTTCTGAAGCGAGGCCTTGTCCATGGGTACCTCTTGAACCCTCTTCTTTCCCCTTCTCGATGATGCTGCAGCTACTCGTCCGATCACCGGCCCCTCAATTCTGTTTTCAAGCACCGGCACGGATTGCGCCAGGAATCCGCCACCACTACCGCCACCAACACCGTTAAACGCTGCAGCATCCGCCCAGTGGCTCCCTCCGTCGGTACCCACCGCAACGGTGGGAACGCCTCTGACGTCCTCCTCTCCGACAGCTCCAGCTTTGGTCAAGAAATCCTCCAGAGAAGTCTCCTCCTCCCCTGAGCCCACCGGCATCTGATCAGTCCCCTCTACGATCCCCTTCCACACCTCGTCCACCGTACTGGCGGCCATTTCCGTCGGAGGCAACACGCTTGCCGGCGGGGGAATCGAACCGACGGCATCGGATCGGGCATTGGCAGCCGAACCAGGTTGGGATTCGAAGGGAGGATTGATAAGCTTGAGGATATCATCCATGCTCATGGAGGGAGAGATCATGGAGATCTCAGCGAGGGTGGAAGACGACAGAGAACAGGAAGAAGAAGAAGACTGATAAGGCAGATCTGTAATCGCTGTAACAACCTTAGAAGTCGCCATGGCGTGAACGGATTTCCAACAGATTTCTGCGTTACTGTGAGCAGATTCTGGGCTCTTTAATCCCTTTTTCTTTCAATTCAGGCTTGGGAGTGGTGAACAAAGACAACATGAACAAACAAAGCACTGAAAGTGTGACCCTTTACTTGCATTCGGAATTTTTATATATACTTTGCCTTCAGAAAATAAAGAAAAATCCAAAAAGTTCATTAATTGCTTCTAATAATAATGATGCATTTATTTATTTCTTTGCCAGCCTATCAATGTATCTGCATTAAACTGATCAATGTATTTGATTTGCTTTTCAAGTGTATCTTCGGTTTTACATTCAAAGCCATTGAAATCATATTTCAGTGTTCGGTGCAAGTTGCTGGTTTCACTAAAGTCATAATTTTTGCTCTCTTTTTTTTTTTGGGTGATATATTTTTTGTTATCTGTAGTTCTGTCTGTACTCTTATCCGCAGTTTCGCTATCTGAAACTGATGATCTTTTTATTATTATTATTATTTTATTTATAAAAAATAAAAATAAAAAAGTTTAAGTGAGAGTACACCGTGCACTCTAGGGGTTAGGTATCTCCACGCCAAAAAAATGACTTATAGATGTATTTACAGATCGCTCATTAATGAGATCCTTATATCAATCCGCAGGTATCAAACTTTCTCCTTCTTAGAGTGAAGGTCAACGCCTTAGCTAACTATGCCAATCGTTATCGATGAAACTGATTATCTAAAATCAAAACTGGAAGTGGAATTCACATTTGGCCTGTCTTTTGTTTGCGCCCATTTCCATGAACTGCCACTTCAACAAATTTAATGGGATTGGTTTTTAATCTTTACTCCTTCCAATATTAAATACTCCCTCACCCGCTCGTTGGCTCAATTAGTAAAGAAGTCGGATACTCTTATAAAAGGAAGGGGGTTCAATCTTAGAGTTGGTCAAAGTGTTGGGGGAGGTATCCTAACTCCTAGGTGTCTAGGTAAACACCTAAGGGTAATAGACGGCTCGCCCGGCCCAACATCGGTGTAACCTAGAAGGAAAGAGATTTTGCCATGCCGCTTAGATGTAGGTGAACCCAACCCCTTTCCTAAAATTTTCTTTATAAAAAAAAATAAAAATAAAATACTCCCTCTAATCTTTATTATAAGGCACCAACTAACAAGTTTGTTTGATCCTTTTTGTAAGACACTTGATTGTTTCCAATGAGCAATAATTATTTGTTTCTATGTCTGCCCATGATTAATGAGGGTAATGTGTGAGAGTAATAATTAATTTAATATTAAAGTTAGTGCAATTAGTAGGGGTAATATATGAAAGTTATTTAAATTATAAGTTACAATTAGTGCAATTAATAGGGGTAATATTGAAAGTTACTTAAATTGTAGGGAAACTTTATTGACTTTAATTGTCTTTTATTGGTGTGTGAGAAAAGTTAGTTAATGCCTTATAATAAGGACCAGAGGGAGTATAACATAAAGTTGACCTTTTTGAAGAAATTAAGGAAACTAAATAAGTTACTTAATTATATTATATGTTATGTATTCTTAGATTATATATCAGTTTATTGGTCAAATTAATTAGTTTGGGAAAAATAATATAAACATAAATATCGTTAAATAATTTAATTAACTTCCTTAATATCTAAAAAAAAAAAATTCAATTTTATCTTATATTTAGGACATGAGTGAGTATGTCCTATTCCATGGAAGTGAGATTTTCCCATTATTTCAGTTTTATAGTGTATTGACAAGTTTGCCCCTTACATTAAAATCCTATTTTCTGCCGTTGTCGAGTAGCCTCTTCTTCATCAACCTCTAGTGATGGCGTCCACCTCCACCTATCATGTCAACAGTGACAACAAGGCAACAATGATGAGAAAAGTGATGATAGCGAAGTTGATAGTGGACGGCGGGGGACGCGGTCTGCAGTCTTCATCGCATTATCACTCTTGAATTTGCAACGGTGAAAAGTGTGTGGTGATGGTGGAAGTGGAAACAACGTCTGTTGCATTATCGCTCTCACTGCACCATTATCCATTATCACCATTGTCGTCCCTCTCTTCCAGCTTCCTTTTGTCTGACTCCATTCATATTAGATGAAAAAAATGAGATGTTTTGATTTATAGATCTAGTTTTTAATCTCTAGTTTGATTCTAAATTTGATCTCAGTGCCGATGTTAGTTATTCCTTATTATGGATGTGCAGAAAGGAGACATTTTTGTCTGTTGGTAGTTGTTCTAGTGTTCTTTGTCTGGCGGTCGGTTGTGATTCTTTGATCAGTGAGGCAGTGACTAGTGGGTTTTTTGAGATGGTAGGTAGGGTGTGCTTCCCAAGGGCATGAAGGTCTTTTTTGCATTATAAATAGACATATTAATTAAAAAATATATCATAGTTCCAAAGGTATATCAAATAAACTCCCAAGCAAGGAGAAACAAGCAACAAACTTTTAACCTCACTTTGATATGCATTTTCCTAATGGCTTCATCTCTTATTCTTATTCCCCAAGAAAAAGAAAAGGGAAGAAAAAAGTCCTTTTTTGGCTTAAAAAAGATATCTTTATTGCCTTACCTTTTTTATATATGGGAAAAGATGCAATTTTAATGATAAAATTTTTTTATAAGAGTATCTGGACACCATTAAATTTTTCCTTTGTACTAAAGTGTACATAAGCTTTATAAAATAGGACAATTGTAATACAATCGTTAAATGTCCATTGTGTTAGTGGTAGAAGTTGTTTGTTTAATGTGATTTATGATTTACGAAATAAGTATGTGAGAAGAGTTTTTCTAATGTTAAACATGTACCAAGTAGATGCAAACCAAAGTTATATGGGTCCCACACAATAGACCCACATAATGTACATACGTTATGTTTTCCCCCTCCAATTAACCGTTTGACTGAACCACTCAATGCATCATTTCAAACAAACAAAAAGACAACTCAGCACCATCTCAAACACCACCAGCCACCATAGGCCGGCCACCATGGACATTTGGGCCAATACTCCATTTTTGTATCATTATCAGCCACCAACAACCAATAATTACCCAAATATTCTGAAACAAAGGAGATCGAGGAGCAGAGGCAGCATGTTGAAGAAGAAGAGAAATAGAGGTATGAACTAGAGCAAAAAAATCATGAACCGGAGGAGATTGTGTTGCCGATGAGCCAAAGTTGATAATGTTGGTCCTGATCTGTCAACCATTAAACCAGAGAAACTTGAATCGTGCATTGGGATCTAAGGAAGAGAGATGAAACTAAGTTTCCGTTAAGATTGCGCGTCCTACGGAGTTTTTCGGATTTGAGTCCATGGAGTTGGTGTTGGGATTTGAGGGAGAGTGACAACCTGCACACACGATGGCACAAGCAATGGCTGGAGAAGAAGGAGCGACGGAGCTTGAAAGAAAATTAAAAAAAAAATGATTATTTTTAATACAAAAAACTAGATTAGGATGCTCGGACCAAATCGATTTATTGATCAATTCGTCTGTTTTCAAATCGAATCGGCCGGTCCAGTCCGGGTTTAATAACATTGCATAATATGCAAAAGTTGTTAATTAATAAAACCTATTAGGGTATAATAGTCATAAAATTCCACATCAGCATTCCATCATTTATGGTCAAACTTTTTTCTCTTCTCATGGTCAACATTAACAGAGTTAGGGCTTATGTTTAAATTGTCTCATTTTATAAAGTTTATACACATTTTAACACCCCCAAAAAAGTTACTAGTTTCAGATGCTCTTCTTAGAAAAATTTGTTACCGTTGAATATAAAATTTGTCTTTTAGCTTCTAGAAAGTTTTCCCTCGCGTCTTTTAGCTGGTGAAGGCTTTTAGCTTTTTTCTTATAGTTTCCCTCATTGTATTATTGTAATATTTTATTTAATTTATTATTATGTTAATTGCAAGCTGCATGCAATCAATATCTTTCATATTTTGGATCACGTAATTCTGGATCTGTGATAGTTGAGTCGCTGTAGTTGTTTTTATGCTACGCATTGACATTGAAGCATATTTTTTTGAGTTGATGTGGTTAGAATTTGTGATGGTTGAACAAATGTAGATCTAAATATTTGTCTGTACTGCTTTTTCTTATACTTTGATATGCTCCAATTTCTGTAAATTGGAAACATTGCTATCAAAGTTACCTTGTTTGTCATATGGCAAATGAACTGCGGTGGAATTAAAGTGTTATTTTGTGTGATGATTATTAGCCAACTTCTAATGCTACAACTCATTTCATTATATGAATATGATAGTTTAGAATACTAATTAGATCTTTTTAAACTTTTGGTTTAAGGTTTCTTAATTGTTAAAACTCCATGTGTTTTGTGCTCCCAAAAAATCTACATAAATTGTAATTAATATACTTTATCTTTAGATTTTTTGGATTGGACAGATTTTAAACAAAAATGCCTAAAATGGAGCCCAAACAACGAATTAAGCGAAAAATGGAACCAAAATAGTTCAATACAGTTTTCTCAGTCACTTCGATGTAAGTTCAGTGGTGAAAGCCAACGAGCTGTGACATAGTTAGCTAAGGGGTCGGCCTTCATCCCAAAAAAGAAGAGTTTAATACTTGGTCGATGAGGACCTTGTTGGTGTGCGATCTATAAAGCTTTGTAGAAGACTTCTTTGAGCGCAGAGACATGCCCTAGCCTCGATGAGTTACCGATATCTACTCCACCTAAACTTTTCTTTAGCAAAAAAAAGATCAGTGGTGAAAAAACATGCATTTCGGGGTTTTTTTTTTTTTTATTTTAACTCAATACCGCACCAAAAAAACCGTTTGCTCGCCCGTAATATTCGATCCAAAATTTTAGTGTTTGTTCTCTTTTGCTTTTTTCCCCCACCCCAAAGAAAACAAACCAAAAGTTTTTTAGAAAGCAAAAATTTTTTCAATATATGGTGGGAGAAATAAATACCATGTAACGATCAAATAATAAAAGCACATAATGAGGTGCATTGAAAGTACGATGAATCTGTTTCAGGTTTAATTTGTTCATGCATGGCCTTTTTTTGGAATAAATATTTAGGGGGTTAAATGTCTACTTATTAACTAAATTTTTTTTTTAAAAAAAATATTTGGAGGAGTCAATGTATAATAAAAATATTTTAACAAGTTTAATATATAAGATAACATACATTTTTACATTATATTAAATTTTTTTTTTAAAAAAATCTGAACAATTTTTTGTTTGGGGCCATCAATACTAAGATTTGCCCTTGCTTTGAATCTTTACCTTATTATTTGTTTAGATTTTGGAAAATTGATGGATATCTAAGTAAGGTTGTCAAATTCGCGAGTTTAAGTAAACTCGTGGCAAATGACATAAATTCATATCGTGAATTTGAATGGTAAACTCATAAGAGTTTAGTTTTATTATTAAATATGTATTATTGGTATATAATTAAATAATTAAAATATAAAAATGACAACAATTTGATTTAAATATATTTTAAATCCAAATAATTAAAATTAAATCCATCAATATTAATTATTTATCACATTTAACAAATAAATTTCTATAAAATTTATATATAAAGCCGATAAATATGACTTGATTAAAATAGTTAACACGAGTTTAAAAATAAGTTAACACGGTTTTATAAGCTAGAAATGTAAAAATAGTAAACTTGATGTATAAACTCGTAAATTTAACTGAGTTTACAATTGGTACAAGTTTACCAGTGACTTGATTCATTTTTATAAATTAGAAACGTAAAAATAGTAAACTCGAAAAGTCAACTCATGAGTTTAACAACAATGCCAAAGGTCTTATACAAATAAACAATACTTTTCTTATTGTATAATATTACTTTGATGTGAAATATCCTTTTCATTAAAAAAAACATGGTAAATTTTTTAAGGAAATAACATATCTGCATTTACCGCAGATATGTCCATCTAAAGCAAGCTTGAAACACTCGTTTCATTTTCTTTCTTTCATTTTCTTTTTTTTTTTTTTTTTTGCAAACATATCTGATTCTCATATCTGATTTTATATTTGATTTTGTGCAAACATATCACCATTTATATCGATTTTGTGCAAATATATCTGATTCTGTGCTCTTTATATTTGTCATTCCATCTACACAATAAAGCCTAAAACACGCTATTTCAGACCTATTGCGCAAACATATTTGATCTCTCAAACTTTGTACCAATCGTTTCATTTGGTGAGCCTAAGTGTAATGACATTTGCACAGGAACAAAGAGTCTGTGAGTGTGTATGTTTGAGAGATCACGAGATATAAAGAGCGTAGAATAAATATGTTTGCGCAAAATTAGATATAAATGGTTATATGTTTGCGCAAAATCAAATAGCAGCGAGAATAAGATATGTTTATGCAAAAAAAGAAAAAGAAAAAAAAAAACGGCAGTGTTTCAAGCTTGTTGCAAATGGACATATTTACAATAAATGCAGGTATATTATTCCCATTTTATAATTCAAAAAAATTTGATTAACTTTTACTTGGTATTCTTTTTAAAGTTCTTTTTCTTACTAATATGGATGCATTTCACTTTTAATTCTCAACGTGCTAAATTCCTCATGCCTCATTTGGTATGATTGGATTTGATAGAGAGCTTGATCTACAAAATTTCCCATGAAAACATTTGGTTAACTACTAAATTTTATGAACTTAAAACTAAATTAAATTAGCTCACCTGATGATAGCATTGAAGGAACTGGCATTCTTTTGTAATACCAATATCTAGATATAGAAGTCCAATATTTGGACCATTTTGCCCTCTAGACTCTTTCCGTCCTTCCACCATCTCTTCTCCATAGTTAATGAGCTTATCTCTAACTAAATGCTCGTTTGGGAAGATGAAAAAAAAAATCTTTTTAAGCATTTTTTTGCAAGTTAGGACAAAATTCTCTCTCACATACTTACCTCATAAATCGTAAAAACGCTTTTGAAAAGTTAAAACAAACAAGCATTTACCATCGCTACTCTTCTTAATTCATAGCAACCTCATCCTTATTCTATGTGTATCATGTTGGAGTTATAGTGCATTAGGGTGTTAAAAAAAGTTCTACATATATTGCGCAAGAGTGAGGAAACCTTAGTGTATAGGAAGATCTGGGTTTGAGCTAGTAAAATGATTAATAAGACGATGATGTTTAGAACCTATTGTTAAAGTTCATTGTTGGAATTTTTGTGTAGTCCTATTTATAAATCTTCTTTCAGATAATAAACGAGATTATGACAATTTTGTCCAAATTAATTGTATCAATGAAAATAGTGTTAGGATCTGTACACGCAGCGGAAGGATTTTCATCCATTAAAAACTTACGAATCCCTTGAGAGGATCTATTAGTGGCGTTTAAATCAAGTTAGAAAAGAACCGAATCATACCTATACAAAATGGTGTGCGTCTCGTTCTATTTGAACCCGTGGGCTACCTTCTCGATCAACAGAAGTCGACTCTATGATTCTCCTCCCTCTACCGGTATCCACATGAATGGCCTTGAACACGGACGGCAGCATGCTAGCGCCTTCAGTATTCTCGCGTCTCTTCTTTTTCTCTCTAGGGTTTCTCTCGGCTTTTCTAATACGTCTGACAAAATGTCCCATAGGTCTTTCTAAAACCCATAGGCGTAGTATATATATACAAAATTAATCCCTATTAATCTTGAAATATGAATTTGGATTAAAATAAGATATTAATTAAATCCATCTAATAGACCTAATCTAATCTATTTATTTAATCCAAATTAAAAGCCTCCTAATTTAATTTATCTCTATAAATTAAATCGATATATGATATCTATCTATTTAATTAAATCGAGATACTATATCTCAATTCTAATTAAATCGATATATAATATCTTTATTTGAAAATTAAATATGAGATACAATATCTGGGATTGGGATCAGTGGTTTTCATGCGGAGGAATGTGAATGGTCAAGCTGAAATTTGTCCCTCACATTTGTAGAGAGATAATACTGGGCCCCTCGATGAGTGAGTCTAAGAAATGTATGGCTATACTATAATGGAAAGGACTTTCCATTTCACTTATTAGACTACTTGAGAATTAAGAAAGTAATGGTCAAGAACAGGAAGTTGACATTATCCATGCCTCATCCTTGACCAAATTATCGCGTGACAAAAGGGATGTGATATGGTTGTACGATAGGTTGTATCATGTCATCGATCCTCATGTGAATTGAGTAGTTGTAATGTCTTGCTAGAGGCCGCTTGCGACTTGTGGGCTAGTACCGTATTGGCCCACTGCTAATCTCATATGGGCCTGCAGGGTTGCACACAAGAATAGCTCAACACGAGCAAGAGTGTTCATATTCATTGAATCTTAGATATATCTATGATTTAATGAATACTGTATTTAATCTAGGATGTATATATATATATATTAAATTTGAAATTAATATATATTAATATTATTAATGGAGATTATAATGTTATTATATAATATTTGTTTTATATTTAATTTATTTGATAAATTAAATATCTAAAACAAATAGAGATATTGTATCTCATTTAATTTTCGAATAAAGATATCATATATCCATTTAATTTAAATTGAGATATAGTATCTCGATTTAATTAAATAGATAGATATCATTTCTCGGATTTAATTTATAGAGATAAATTAAATCGAAGGCTTTTGATTTGGATTAAATAAATATATCGATTAGATCTATTAGATAGATTTAATTAATATATTTTAAGCAAGATTCAAAATTCAAATTTCAGATCGGCTTTTAATTCGGATTAAATAAATAGATTACATTAGATCTATTAAATAGATTTAATTAATATATTTTCATCCATATTCAAAATTCAAAATTAATGAGGATTAAATTTGAATATAATACGCTGATCGGGTTTTAGAAAAACGCACGGAACTTTTATCGAGCGTATTAGAAAGCCGCGAGAAAACCCTAGAGAAAATAGATAGAGACGCACAATTCAAAAGGCGCTAGCACGTTGCCGTAGCCGTGTTCAAAGATTGTTCGTGTGGATACCGGTAGAGGAAGGCAATTCATAGAGTCGGCTTCTTCTGATCGACAAGGTAGCCCACCAGTTCAAATCGGAAGAGACGCATACCATTTCAGCGACGTATGTAATATTTTTTGGATTCCTTTAGCCTTAATCTAAACGCTGTTGAGCGATCGTTGGATGGGATCCGTAAAATTTTAATCCGCTGCGTGTACGGATCCCAACATAACCTTCTTGTAAACACAAAGTTCATCGATGTTTTGAATGAATCCAAACTCTTTGATTACTTCATCAAAACGATGATTCCAGCTTCGAGATGCTTGCTTCAATCTATAAATGGATCTTTGAAGCTTGCAAACTTTACTAGAGTCCTCTGGACTCACAAAACCCTCAGGTTGTGTCATGTACACATCCTCAAGGAGCTTTCCATTAAGAAGGGCTGTTTTGGCGTCCATTTGCCATATTTCATAGTTATAATATGATGCAATGGCAAGAAGGATTATGATTGATTTGACCATTGCAATTGCGGAAAAGGTTTCATCATAGTCCACACTATGAGTTTGAGTGAATCCTTTTGCAACCAGTCGTGCCTTGAAGATATTTACTTTGCCATCCATGTCAGTTTTCTCCTTGAAAACCCACTTGCACCCAATGGTTTTTATACCTTCAGGTGGATCGACTAAAGTCTATACATTATTGTCGTACATGGATTGCATTTCAGACTTCATGGCATTAAGCCATTTTTCGGAGTTTGATCCCACCACGACATGTAGGTAGTTGGCTCATTCTACTCAATGAGCAAAACATCACGACTTCCAATAATCAGAAATCCATATCTCTAAGGCTATAGCCGTGATCTATTGGACCTTCATGGGCCTTGTGTTACTTGAGTAGGCTCAACAACCTATTGTGAATCTTCTCTATTTTCTATCTGTGGTTCTACATTGTCTTGTGACTCTCGAACTTCTTCGAGGTTCACCTTATTCCCACTGGTTCTTTTAGAGATAAACTCTTTTTCCAAAAAGATACCATTGCGGATAACAAACACTTTGTGATCTGTGGGATTATAGACATAGTATTCCTTAGTTTCCTTAGGATACCCCATAAAAAGGCATTTTCAGGATCTGGATGATAATTTATCAGAGGCTTGGTGTTTAACGTAAACCTCACATCCCCAAATTTTCAGAAATGACAAACTGGGTTTCTTCCCAGTCCATAACTCATATGGTGTCTTTTCAACTGCCTTTTGACGAAACACGATTTAGTGTGAACGTAGCTATTTCTAGGGCATGGCCCCAAAAGGAAGGTGGAAGATTTGTTTGACTCATCATAGATCGAATCATATCTAATAGAGTTCGATTCCTCCGTTCAGAAATATCATTTCGTTAAGGTGTTCCTGGAGGAGTAAGTTGTGAGATGATCCCACAACTCCTAAGATGGTCAATGAACTCTTGGCTCAAATATTCATCACCCCGATCAGATCGAAGTGCCTAAATTGTTTTGCCAAGCTAGTTTTGCACTTCATTTTGGAATATTTTTTAACATTTCAGAAGATTCAAATTTATATTTCATTAGTTAGATATTCCTATATCTACTAAAATCGTCTGTAAATGTAATGAAGTACAAATGACCTCCTCTGGCAGATGTATTCATTGGTCCACACACATCAGTATCTATGAGGCCCAATAAATCGGTGGCTCTCTCACTGTACCTAGTAAAAGGTGTCTTTGTCATCTTTCTCAATAAACAAGACTCACATGTATCAAATGATTCAAAATCAAATGAGTTAAGAAATCCATCTTTATGGAGTTTCGAAATGTGTTTTTCATTTATATGGCTAGATGACAATGCCATAGGTAGGTCGGATTCAAATCATTTGACTTGATCCTTTTGGTAGTTTATGTCATTGATATGTCCATTCAATTTTCTACTGTCCTTGAGACCTTGTACATTTATACAAATGTGTGATCCACATGTAGTATCTAATATCCATGTTGAGGAAGTAGAAAAGCGAATATCTATGACATAGATACCTGAACCGATAGCCCAGCTATCCTTCTTGTTCTTTTCAGATCTTCGAGGTAGAGTTTGCAATTCTTCTTCCAATGACCAAGTTCATTGTAGAAGAAGAAGACCCCATCCTTTGGAGGTTTAGCCTTCTTGGCTGCAGGCTTAGATCGAGCCTGTTTGACTCACTGGTGTTACCAGCTGAGCTTTTACCCTTTCTTTTGTCCTTGCCTTTCCTTTTCATACCCTTTCCTTTCTGAATGGACAAAATAGTACTGGGCTCTTCTTAAGGCTTAGCTCAGCAGTTTTGAGCATCCCATGCAATTCAGAAATTGATTCCTTCATGTTGTTCATGTTGTAATCCATGACAAAGTTATCATAACTTCCTGGGAGTGAGTTTAAAATCACATCTGTAGTTAAGTCCTGGGACATAGGGAATCCAATCCTCTCAAGGTGCCAAATGTATCCTTTCATTTTCAATAAATGAGGACTAACTGATTCATCTTCAGCCATCTTGCAAGAAAATAAGGCCTTTGTGGTCTCATACCTTTCTTGCCTTGCCTGTTGCTGGAACATTTCCATAGGATGATCAATCATCTCAAAGACCTCTATATGCTTCAGATCTCCATCGAGGTTTGGAATCATAGTGGCAGGCATCAGGCATCTTGTATCCATATAGTTATCCTGATGCTTCGTATAAGCATCAATCTGAGCTCTTGGATCAATAGCTACAGGCTCGTCAGGAATGGGTTGATCGATGAGATACTCCTTTCTTTTGTGTTTAGGATCAACGCTTAAGTTCCTAAACATGTCAAGAAAGTTTGTCTCATCGAGTTCGTCCTTCTCAAGGATTGATCGCATTGATGGTGTTGCAGTATTGCTAGTCTACATGATTCTACAACTAAAAGATATGCAAAGTTTAATTAATAACCTCCCGCTGAATTAACAACCCTCATTATAATTAGTAGGCTAAGATCCATATTTGGCTTAAATTTAAGTCCGCTTTAGTAGGACGCTTAAAATCAAGTTATTTCGGCAGGCAATCCCTTTGCCAATTATATCACATGTAACTCTTAGATCTTTATGGGATTCGATCATCATATGACCTGACATGTTTAATCTCATCTAATGCCTTGAGATCCAAAACCGTTTTGATAATCTCAATTAAGTCAAGACAATAATGAATGTTGAGTATCACCATTACTCACTCTTGTCTCACCAAGATAACTCAAATGCATCCACTTTGGTGGAACATACAAATGGGTGATCTAGGTTTTGACAAGTATTCATTTATTGATGGCATTGTGACTTAAGATTTTATTTAAAGGGTATTATCTAATATAATCTAATTAATCATATTAATTCTACTTATATGAATGCAATCACTATTGTATCTCATATAAACTCTAAATCAATCATGAGTGATCTAATCAAATCATAATTAAAACTCTAAATTAATTATGAGTGATATAATCAAATCATAATTAAAACTCTAAATTAATCATGAGTGAACTAATCAAATCATAATTAAAAATCTAAATTAATTATGAGTGATTTAATCAAATCATAATTAAAAAAACTCTAAATTAATTATGAGTGATCTAATCAAATCATAATAAAAACTCTAAATTAATTATGAGTGATCTAATCAAATCATAATTAAAAAAAAACTCTAAATTAATCATGTAGTGATCAAATCAAAACATAATTAAAACTATGACACAACATGACTCATACTTAACCTAAAATCCTCTCAAACCAATGAGAGGACTTCTCTAAATAAAAAAGGAAATACATTGGAGAAACCTCATTTAACATACGAGGGGAGTGGGATAAGAAGAGAATGTACATCAAGAATATTTAGAGAGAGGCATGGCTCGTAGGCCATATTTAATATTTATAACACTTGTAAAACTCTAGAGCCATGTTGTTCACCATACCTAAACAACATTTGAAAGGTAAATCACAACATATATATTAATTCATATAATTATGAAATAAAATATTATGATTAATTATCGAGTTCATATAATATAATATAATATAATATCATGATTTAAATTCTCGCTACGAATGACTAGACACGACGGTCAGCGTTAACGTCAAGTATGATCAGCGTCTCCGAACTTTTCAAAACGTGACCTATGCGAGAATGTAATCGTACCTTCCAAACTTCATGAGATCTGAACTATTCAAAACTTCACGGATCTGTACGTAACTTCCGAACTTCATGCGGCCGTTTTAGAATGTCCGATTTGAACTCTTCGAACTACATGAAACGGTCGCGAGATCCAACTAGCTATCCGTAGAAACCTTAACGTGAACTAGCGTTTTAAATGCATACCAAGATTCGATTTTAGCATATATATCACATATATAAATACACGTAAAACCTAATTTAAACGCACGGTTGATCTGGCTCTGATACCACTGTTGGGATCAGTACACGCAGCGAAAGGATTTTCATCCATTTAAAAACTTACGAATCCCTTGAGAGGATCTATCAATGACGTTTAAATCAAGTTAGAAAAGAACCAAATCATACCTATACGAACTGGTGTGCGTCTCGTTCTATTTGAACTCGTGGGCTACCTTCTCGATCAACAGAAGTTGACTCTATGAATCTCCCCCCTCTATTGGTATCCACATGAATAGTCTTGAACAAGGACGGTAGCGTGCTAGCACCTTCAGTATCCTCGCGTCTCTTCTTTTTTCTCTCTAGGGTTTCTCGCGGCTTTTTTAATACGTCTGACAAAATGTCCCGTAGGTCTTTCTAAAACCAATAGGCATATTATATATACACAAAATTAATCCCTATTAATCTTGAAATATGAATTTGGATTAAAATAATATATTAATTAAATTCATCCAATAGATCTAATCTAATCTCTTTATTTAATCCAAATTAAAAGCCTCCTGATTTAATTTATCTCTATAAATTAAATATGAGATATGATATCTATCTATTTAATTAAATCTGAGATACTATATCTCAATTCTAATTAAATCATATATATGATATCTTTATTCAAAAATTAAATTTGAGATACAATATCTCTATTTGTTTTAGATATTTAATTTATAAATAAATTAAATATAAAACAAATATTATATAAAAATATTATAATCTCGATTAAATAATAATATTATATTATTTTTGAATTTTAATAATATATATATATATATATTCATCCTAGATTAAATACAGTATTCATTAAATCTTCGACATATCTAAGATTCAATGAATCTGGACACTTTTGCTCTTGTTGGATTATTGTTGTGTGCGACCTTGCAGGCCCATATGAGATTGACAGCAGGCCAATAATGTACCAGCCCACAAGTCGCAAACGGCCTCTAGCAAGACATTGCGACTACCCAATTCATATGGGGATCGATGATACAATACAACCTATCGTACAACCATGCCACGTCCCTTTTGTCACGCGATAATTTGGTCAAGGATGAGGTATGGATAATGTCAACTTCCTGTTCTTGACCATTACTTTCTCGATTCTTGACTAGCCTAGTAATTGAAATGGAAACTCCTTTCCATCATAGTATGACCATAAATTTCTTAGACTCACTCATCGAGGGGCCCAGTATTATCTCTCTACGAATGTGAGGAACAAATTCCATCTTGACCATTCACATTTCTCTGAATGAAAACCACTGATCCTGATCCATATCATCACCTGGTCAAAGGTGACTTTTAACTTGGTCAAAGATTAGCAACTCATAATGTAGGAATCCATGATGATCTCAGGTCAAAGGGCGTTATGACATAGTTATACATGAGATAAACTTATGACTAAATCCATGCGGCTTTCTCATAGTGGGTCGGTCCAGCACCTTGTACTCTTACAAGTGCCTATGACTTTGATTCGTATCTCTATACCTCATCAAAGTCATACTAGTCTTATCTCATCTTCGCTCCCGCGTAGATGACCAATCAGGGACATTTAGGATAATCTATAAGATATATCCAAGGATTCAATTATCACTATAAACATGCAAATGAAATGATAACTAAATCAAGTACAATGACTTGTCCCTAGGGCCTAATTTCCAACAAATAGAGAGAGAAGAAAGAGTTGAAAGATACCCATTCATATATGAAGACAAAGTTAAAAATTTGTCCTATAATTATTGAGTTAACTACCTCTCCTTGGTATGCGATTTAGTTAAAAGGGATTTATAAATAGGATCAGAGTTGTAGTATTATGTTTTCATTAATTGGTTTTAATTGCATTAAACCACCATTAATCTAATGTTTTGAAACTGTCTTCATCATTAAGTTTTCTTTAATCATCATTATGTTGCCCTATCGTCTTGTCCGTGTTCTTTGTCTATAAAAAACACATGGTGTATGTTTATATGTGACCCAGCTCTCTTCCTCTCTTCTCTTGAATTATTATTTTATTCTTCTACTGTTCAATATCCCTACTTTCTATAAGACTAGTTTGTTTAATATTTCTTATCTTGAATAGTAGAATAACACTTAAAGAGAACAAATCATTTTCCATTTTTACAAGTGTTTTCGAACATTTCAATCACTATTTTTAATTTAGGTTCTTTTGATTTGATTTCTTTTAGAAGATTCAGTGGTGAATCAAATAATCTCCATTTTAACTTCTCTTACATCGATCAAGAGGAGCTTCTCCCTCCCATTTTTCTCTCCATCTTGCTCTTACATCTATGAATTAGTTGATTTGTCTCTGAATTGAGTTTTGATTAGTTGTTCTGAAGTCATATGAATTTGTTTCATACTTTTATTATTACCTTTAATTAATAAATGCCATGCTTTAATTATTGTTATTCAGATTAAGAATATGGATAATATGCCTAATTAATGTAGCAATTAAAGTTCATCCAAGCAAACCATAGTTGTTTCGTCACAATGGAGGAACAGTGATCCTACATGGGATCATTTTGCATTTGCAAAAGAAGTATGAATGAGAAACTATAAAGAAATCAAAAGTCGAAATTTCCACACAACAATTGAAAGCTTTGTTACTTGAATGTTGTAGTTTAGTTTCTAATTTTTAATATACGGAGTTCATAAATTTAAATATTCATTTTAATGTCATTGCATGATATTTCTTTGTTTTTTATTTTTATTTTTTATAAACGATATTTCTTTGTTATATTAAGCATATACTTTCAAAATATATTCATTTATTTATCATCAATTCAATTATGGTTTGGATAGATAAACAAAATTAGTTATGTTAATTATTTATAATAAATATAGGTTGATTTTACTTATAATTAGATTGGAGGGAGTATAAGAGATAGTTGACAAATTTGGATAGATAAACGAAATTAGTTAAAATACTAAAATACAGTATTTTATTACAACTTTCATTGGATGGAAACTCTTAATGTGAGCCATCAATAGGGATATTTTAGCAAAAATTATAAATTTAGAAGATAAAATATATCTTACTTATATATAGTACCAAATTGAATTCTCAATTAGCTCTTATATTAAGAGTTGATACTCTATTAAAAAAAGATAAAATAGTTACAACTTTAAGGGCTAAACCCAATTCTCAACAAGTCTTAGTACTTGTTTGAAATAATTAAGGATTTCAGCCTTCAAAAATAAATTTTTAATTGTGATTTATGATAAATGAGGTAAATATGTAAAAGGATTTTATCCTAATTTACATAAATAAACATTTTTGTTATACATCAACATCGTAATACCAAACCGTAAATAGATACTACTTTTTCCAGGGAAACAAACCCAGACTGAGGAAAAGTTCTATTACAGGGCCTGGCCTGCCCCAAAAAAAGTTATATGGGAAACAAAAGGTGAAAACTTCATGTTGAAGGGGTACCAAGTAAATATTTATTATTTTAAAAATAAGGAAAAAATCAATAAAAATATATATATATATATATATATATATATATGAGAGGAAGAGAAGAAACAGTAAACCACAAGAAAAAGTAAAATAGTGGCCCTCACGTTCTGCAGATATTTTAAAACCCCGCGTAATGCTAAAGATTTTGCTTTAAAGGTCGGTCACAACAGTAAATTGTATTAATTAATTAATTGCTATAAAAAAATTGTATTAATTAATTAATTAATTGCCTCCATTAAATGGAATATTTCTCTAATTGAATGAGTCTCTTTCCCTTGGAGATAAGTAATCCTAACAGGCTAACACTCCTCATTTACAGAGAAGTTGCCAGCTTCCCCGGAGACACACAAAATTTATTAAACAAAAAAGACATAAAAAGGAAAAATAAATAAACAATTCGATTATTAAATTACTAAATATTTTTAACTCTAAATTAATTTTATATTGATTGGACCAATCACTAGAAATATTAACGTATTATACAATGCACATAATGTTGTATTTAATAATTACTACCTTTTTTCTAAAACATAATATTGTAATTTTATTTTTAATATGCATGTTAGAATAATTAAATGAGAAAACATACATACTTAATACACTTTTATCCCATAAATAAAAATAGTTTGTCAATGCATAAACAATCAATAAAAAAATTAAAATATTTTAATTTAACTGAAAGCAAATATCTTAAGTATATAAAACTAAGTACATAAATTTTCTCCGTAATTAAACTAGTACTAACCTTTAAAATAAAAATTATTTTACTTCCCCTATAAGTAATTATACCAATAAATCAAAGAATAGTAGCATAAGCATAAATATATTCAACTAATTTTTTTTTTCAAAGAATAAGATTATACCAATAAATCAATTTATTGACAGCAAATAATTTTTAAAAAATAATAAATTATCATATTTAATTTTGTAAAAAAAAAAAAAAAAAATGTCAGTTTAATAGTAGCAGGCACCTCTAAATTGGACTTAAAAAATTCGATAGGTCAAATAAACTTATTATAAAAGGATAATTATATATTAGCAAAGTCAAGAAAACAATTCGAGAAAAGAGGAAAACAACCACAGCAAGTTTTTGCAAACCGACCTATCCTTTTCTGAAGCTTACTATAATAACAACAAGTAGAAGATCGATAATCCTCGTTTTCGTACCTTCATGATGATTCGTATGGAGAAATCGAAATCTTCATCGTACGCATTCGACGACAAGATCGTCGTCGTCCCGAAGAAGAAGCAGAAACCGACGTTGTCGGAATTGGAGATGGAAGCAGCTCGGCAACTCATGGAGCTTAGCAACGGAGATTCTTCATCCGGTCATCGTTCCCTAAACCGCCGGCGATTTCAACGATGTTGTCGAAGACAACAATAGCAGCAACAGCTTTAGCGTACAGGGGAGGCCACAAGAAGAAGAACAACAACAACAACAAAAAAGCAAGCTCGACGATGTCGATGTATCTTCAAACGTCGAAACAATGAATGATGGTGAAAGTTTGGGGGAAATAAGGACGAATCCAAGGAGAAGGAGAAAGAATCAGAGGTACCGATTCGTTCTCGATCTGTATAGAGTTACAAAGCCTGTGATTTCCTGTTAGTAGAGGATTTCAATAAAGTTTGAATAACGACGATGATATTGTGGAAGATCAAGTGTAGAAATTGAACAGAAGTTTCTGTGTGATCACTTTACAGGAAAATCAGTTTGTTAGAGAATGTTGTTCTAATTTCTTGACTCGTAACGTTGTAATGTAAGCTAACTTGAAAATGGTGTTCAAGGTTAGACTTTGTTCATAGTGTATATACTCGTTTACCATGAGGCTCTTTTGTTTGGTTGTGCCTTTTTTTGTTTGTTTAAATGGCCTAGTATTAACGATTTGATATTACAATTGGGATTAGATTGTCAGTTGCAGGTACCAAGAACTGTTTGTTTGTGCCTTTTAATTCTTGCTAATTACTACATCGCGCCTTAATTATAAGAATACTTTTATAGTACAATTTACACGACAAAAATGTTCATATAATTAGAACCGGAAGGAATACATTACTTAATGCCGCGCTCCAAGCTGAGAGCTCATATGACTCTTGCTTCTCTTTGCGTTAGGTTGCTGATGAGTTGTAAGAAATGATATCTTTAGAGTTAGTTACTGAAAATTAGAAAAATTGATGAAAAGTCTTTATTTGAAATTTTTTATTAGACAAAAGGGCATGAATTTGATCAAATATTGTTACTTTTTGTGTTTAAAATCTTGCAGAGTGTCGTCGATACTTTTTATATATAAAAATATATTTGGTCCATTTGGTCAATAAAATTTTTTAAACAAAAACTTTACTGATTTTCCCTTCAAAATTTTTCTTTTAAAAAAATTGTTCTGTTGATTCC
The DNA here is from genome assembly GCA_019022655.1 of Acacia acuminata. Classification (NCBI taxonomy): domain Eukaryota; kingdom Viridiplantae; phylum Streptophyta; class Magnoliopsida; order Fabales; family Fabaceae; genus Acacia; species Acacia acuminata. The sequence goes on from JAFJYI010000010.1 coordinate 6,059,980, forward strand.
ATGGGAAGGAAGGTAATTCGGTTAGATGGCTTACTTAACACATTGAAGTTTAGTTTTTTAGTTTGTTGAGTGGGAGGAAGTTATGAAGAACCCTGAAGCTTAATGTGGCTGAGGATTGAGATTGTGAGTTCATAGTAACATTATGAATTACTACCTCCGATTCCAATTATAAAATTGAATTGATTTTTTTTGAAAAATTAAGAAAGTTAAATAAGTTACTTAATTATATTATATATTGTGTACCCTTATAATATATATTACTTTATTAGTCAAATTAATTAGTTTAGAGGAAAAAAAATAAAATTTTTATTAGCTTCCTTAATTTCTCCAACAAAAATTAATTTGATCTTATAATTAGAATCGGAAGAGTGTCATTTTCTTTTCTTTAAGTGAAGTGACAACCTTTTGACCAAAAAAAGAAGTAACAACTTGGAATATAGTAATAGCTTTGTTTTGGTAAGGTCAACGTCAAAATAATTTGGGGCATTGAATGTAAGGTTAGGAAGCTGGCATTATCATATATGCTCATTTTCAATACAGCACTTTCACGTGCTTCTTGGATGTTCCCTTTTTAATAGGGATTGATATGATTTTCTTCATGGCATGAGAATCCAAATTGGTATTGTTGATTTAACTCAAGGACATCTCAACATCTCAACCATGGATAGTTAAAAACTCGTTTTATCACTACGATTTTACGTTTTTACGATTTTTTTCATTAAAACGATTTTATTAATTTTCCAAACGCTTTTAAGTTTTAAGATTTTTTTACGATTTTACTACGTTACGATTTTATGTTTTACGATTTTTCATTCTTCTTCCATTTTCAGGTAAAATCTACGTTTTCACTACCTTGATCTCAACTATCAAATCTTACAACTAATATGAATATTGATCTTATTAATAAATAAATACTACTCCTATGTAAGAAGCTCTGTAAATAGTTTTGAGCCCAAAGCTCGTATTGGCCTTGATTAACTCCTGAAACTCAATTCATCAACTAAATTTTTTGTTTATAAAAAAATAGAGAAAAACTCAATTTAAGATAGATTGAGAGCTAACCACATGTACCCAACTCAAACTTTTAATCTAACAAAAAGGGAATATTGGACAAACTACTAACAATGCTTGAATTTAATTTCACAAAATTGATCAAAAATAAATAAAAAATAATTGAGTCAGTAAAATTTGATCCATTAATAAAAATTAAATTGACCCCACTTCAACTGTAATTAAACTGGTATTTTCATCATATGCGTGTGTGCGTGTTTTCTTGATTTAGTCAAGAGTTTCTCTTTAACGTTCGGAACGCAAATGATTTTCACCTCTCCTAACAAGGAAGCTTCTCGAGATTCGAACTTCTGTTCTCTTTAATGGGTCACTTATCATCTCAACTAACAACTTATTCGTTCATCAAATATTATTTCACAACAAACTCAGATTCCTAGACCAAGGATAACTATACTAACGTATTAATTGATTCAAATCAAACCCTTGAAAAGTTATTCCATCACACTACAAAATAAATCCATCACGCGCGGGAAAATCTTCAGTTCAAGCAAACGCTCAGCCAGTAATTACTATCCACGAATGAGGTTTACTTGTAATGCAAGCCAAGTTTAAGTCACTAAATGGAAATCCATAAAACGAACATCAATCGTTGTTCTACAAAATGTCAAAGGCAGAGCAGGCTTTACACAGAGCATAATCTAGAAGCTACTGAAGTGAAAGACAGGGTAAAGATTATGAAGGAAGAGGCATCTATCTAAGTCTTCACCAGGTCAAAAGATTTTAATGCTCGAGATGGAAGACATACTCTGTCAAACGCTGCAATTTACCAGGATCCACCTTCTGCTCTGTCAGAATAGGTTGCTTCTTGACAGTTAACATTCGAGAAGCCGGGTCGACGGCCCAACCTTGTTGTAGCACATCTGGCATTATACAAACAAAAAATGACTCATGAGAAACATCTAGAGAGGAATGAAAAGGTTCGACGATCAATTCAATAGAAGTTGAAGTATGTTGGAAGTGACTTATAAATAAGAGAATGTAACTTATTCATTTAAAAAATAACATAATTTGTTATAAATTTTTCTTTTACAAAAAAGCCATATAGATTTTAGGTTTAATTATATATAAAATTTAAAATTTGAGTTATGTATAAATATCTCTACATTTTAAAATTTAGATAAAAACTGAACGAAAAATATAATAACACTTGAATGTCATCCATCCTTGTTATAAATTTAGAATGCCACTAGTAACATTGTAATAAGATAATTGTCTCTATAAATATATTGTGAATTTAGAAAGCCACTTGTATTAATTGTGAATTCGTGTGTTAATAATATGGGTCAATCATGGCTACATATATGTTAAATAAAGCGGTCGGTTATCGATGTTTTACATGTCTTCCAGTACAAAATTTCATTTGGTTAACCTTGAAACATTTGCTCTGACCTAAGAAGCAAATGAAAGTTGGAAAAGTGGGAAAATATCCGTAGAATCACACGAATTTAATTCAAACAAAGCAACATGATTACTTACAACTTGTAGCATCATTCTCAGTCATTCCTAGAAATAAAGCTGTATCCTGAATGCTTATGGTAGAATAAGCAGAGAGAAGCAGCTGAAACATCTTCTTTGTGTAAAGCTCTGAAAGAGTTAATATGCAGTTAAGTGATATAATTGTTCCTATAGTAGAAAGCATGGTAGCAAAAAAGATAGTCATGCCATAGTGCTTAGATCTTGAAGATCCGTTCTTTTTGTCCTTTCAGGGTAAAAATTTGATATTTTTCATTGCATATAAATGAAAACCTAAAACAATGTGTTACAACTAAAGTAACACATCCATGTTGACACAAATATCTCCAAACTCTGATTTTTTGTTACAAGTCATGGCAAATTTTATTTGTGGACATCATCAAATCAATAACAGTTTAATTGAGTGATAATGTGCCTTGTTTTGAAGATGCCCTCACATAGAATTAATCTCATGATTATGTATTGTTAATTGTTGATGAACAAGAGTAACATGTAGTGGGTATGGAAGATGCAATGCCATTATTCATATCCAGAAAATTAAAGTCTTGGGTCTCATAGAGTTAATATGCACACTTTTAAGTAACAAAAACAAAACAAAATAAGAACATGCCAACAAGGAAATGTATTCAGCAAGATGTTTTGGCTATTGCAATTAAATCAAACCAATATATAAATTGGTTTGGGAAAAAAATTATAATATGCACATCCATCGCAAGACAACAACAAAACAAACCTAATTATCGCCAATAAATAATTAGATTATTTGGTATAAGTATATCATGAGGATAGGGGGAAAATCTCTATATTTTGTAAAGACAACTGCTATATAAACAATAACAACATGTGTTATCCTATTGAGTGCGGTTGGCTATATAGATCATGGATCAAAAAATGCCATTATACTCTAGCAATATCATTCACTTAAAGATTTTTTAAAACTTTCTTAAATGTCCTTCTTGAACTCCCCTCCATCTTTTCATAGGGCCACAAACCATATGCTCAACTATTCAAACCACAAACATCTCTACTGACCTTTTTTTTCTCACGTCCAAGCCATCTTAAATGATTTTCCGCCATTCTGTTCATCAAAATAAATGTGACAACAATTTTGCCTCCTATAAATTCATTATGAATCTCATATTTTCTTGCATGTATGCACATCCATCATAACTTCCATTTATAACCACTTCTGAGTTAACACTTAACAGTTGCTTTAATTACTAATAATATATTACTGGTTTCTTTTAACAATGATTCTGTTAAGTTTATTGTTGTTGAATTACGAAATAGAGATAGAAGAGAGACACCAGAAATGGGATAGAAGAAGAAGATGGAGAAGAGAACTCCTAAGATCCTCTCAATTATGTATTCAATGCATAGTCATAGCAAATCTGAAATCTGATTGTACAGAAATGGAGCCTGTGTGGCTATTTATAAACCTATAGCCTCCCTCAAGTCACTAACTAACAGCAAGTTTAGGAATTAATGACTAATTACCTTACTAACTATCTAGTTTACAATTAGGTCCCTAGGTCTATCTTACAATTAGGTCCCTAAATGCATATTATTATCTTTACATATCAGATTCCTATGATACAATAGTCATCAAACGTTGTATCTCTGTAAATTATGCCTTAGCGCACCTAATAGTTGCTAAAGATTAACAAAAACTGCACTGCTTGTCTGCCAATTACCAGGAGTAGAAGTGACGGGATAGTGAGGGAACATAATGAAATCTCTATGTTATGGCCAGAATAATCTTCTAGAAAGATCTCCCACACTTTACACTAGGCCATTTCAGAGTTTGCAGTTGAAAATTGAAACATATAACTTCAACTGCCAATTTCATGATGTGGTGAGTGAATTTGATAGTTATCATACAGTGATATCTGTAACATATCTCCTCACAACTATGATATCTGTAACATATCTCCTCACAACTAAAGTCAAACTTTTGCCCAATTTTTCCTTTTTAAAATTCATTTCAATCAATATAAATTGGAAACTTCAATTTCTTGCAAAGTACAACAGCAAATTCCAGGAAGACACAAGATCCCTGTTGGATAGGAAAGGAAATTTTAAAGCTTGCCTGAGTATGCAGCTACAAGGCCATTAAGCTCCTGACTCCAGTCAAACCCACGAATTGCCTCATGAACTCCCCCATAGTCACGAGTCCATAGCTTCTGCCCAATTTTCCAAGCAGCAACTACCTCCGGCTTGTTTTCTTTGATTGAGGAAGGTATTGATTTCCAAATAAACCGTGCACTGTTACTGCAATATCACCACAGCATGTATGACATTGACAATCCAAGAACAATATCACTCCAAAGGAGCAAACAACTCCCCCGCTACAGTTGGAAAGATATAATAATTCAAGACAAGAACTAGCAGGCGCCTTGTATGAATTATTGCAACATCACCGTATCAAGGATCACTCACTGCTAAGTTCTAACCATACAAGGACACAAGAATGTAGAATTCTGTTTTTGCACACATATAACTATCCAGAGTTACTCAAGAGCCAAGGCTTTACACTGTCTAGGGTAGATGAGTAGCAGAATTTGTAACGCGTGTGTCTTCGTGCATTTGATTTTCATTTGGAAAGATTTTTGAGCAAGCAAAGCCTCAGTTCACCCAAAAAATCAATAAATTTTAAAATATATCTTATAAAAGAATCGTATTGGACAAAGGCGAAGGAACCTAAATGTCACTCTCACTTCAAAATTAACATGCGAAAAACAAAGACAAAACTTGCGAGGAGAAGCAACAAGAAGAGAGTGAGATTACATGTCATCAACATAAATGTGACCCAGAAGATGAATCGCATAAGGCCATTCGTCCTGATAAGAAACGCCTTCTGCTGCAACCTGCTCAACAGTCCGTTTAGATTAATAGATGCAATCGAAATGCCTAGTGGAAAAATTATGAACTACCTGAAGCATGAGGTTGTCGCAGATATCGGCAATCTTATCGTACGATTGGGAAGCCAAAGCCGAAGATATAGTGGAGTAATTCATAGGCGCAACAGTGAGTTACCAGTGACTCCTTCGATTACCAAACTCGGGGTCTCGTTTGTTAATTGCCCTGGGTGAAACGAAATGAAAAAAGAAAAAAATGGTTTACTAAGGATTGCAAGAAGAGCCTAAGGAGGGTAACTCTGTGATTTCCTCAAGAAATTGGACATAGGAAGCAGCCAAGCAGGCAAAGCAAAGGAGTAGTAGATCAGTAGAATACCTCAGTATCAAAGCAAAGCAAAGGAGAGCCTGAGACGGAGCCACGAGCCACGGAGGAGATGACTGACGAAACTAAGGAGGAGCAGGAGCCGAAAACACGGCGGAGACGCCGAGCAGACAACGCCGAGATGGGAGGAGACGGTGGTGTACTGGTCTGGTGTTAGGGTTCACTTGCCGGGGGCGGGGGGAGTCAGGGACTCGCCGACTCGGGCCCAGGCATACACGAACCAATGACAAGATGCCACGCGATGTGTGATGGGACGTGAGGGAAAGGACTCGGGGAGTGTTTTTGTTTTCATAGAAGTCATAACAAAATTACAGGCTAGCCTCGTAAAGGTTCGGGTTAAGTGGATCCGGGGTCCTAGCCTGTTTCCGTTTTAGATAGGTCTGGCCTTGTCAATTTAAAAAGTTAAGCCTCAGCCTTTTTTAACGTTGTTTATCTAAATAGGTCATGGGTCCTACCAGGATAACTTTTCTTTTTCGTGAGCTTGTTAGGTTGTTTATTTTTATAGGGGTGTAATTGTAAATTCATATTTAAATAATAATTATTATTGGAAACAAACAATAATTACTATTTCTTAAAGTTTTATCTTATCATATATTTAGGAATAAAATAAACGAAAACTAAAAAAAAAAAAAAAAAAAAAAAAAAAAAAAAATCATGAGCACTTAATATGAGCAAATCTCCTCATGAAAATTTAAACTTTAGTTCACTGCCATTCTAGACCTTATTGGTAAGTCTCATATGATCAAATGTCACATATCAAAGAAATTGAAATTGAAATATTTAGTATATTTTCAATTTATTGACTATTCTGAATTTGCATCTATTTAACAATAAACATTAAAAAAATACTATACATTTTTTCTTGCATATATTTTTGACGGGATAAAATTAGAAAATAATCATCAATGACTCTCATCAAAGTGGGTCTACACCTAGGATAATTTTTTTTAGAAACTAAAATTAATAAGAACTAAAGTGATACTTTGTAAGCTCACAGGCTTTAATAGGCCACGTGCCCTAGTGGCTTTTATACAGGCCAAGCTTAGGCTTAAAAAAAAGCCTGTAACAAGCCACAGGCTAGGTTCAGCCCACCTTGTTGTAAAATAGGCCTGACTTTGTTAAAAGTGAAGTCCGGCTTAGGTGCGCGACGCGCGGGCCGGATCCGACTAGTCGGGCGAAGCTTCCGTGAACCGGTGGGCAACCTAAAAAAAAAAAAAAAAAAAGTGAAGTCTGGCTTGGCTTAACCTATTTCCACCACTACTTTGGGTTTCACATAGAGTCGGGACATCGGGCCGAGCTCGGGCTTAAAAAATTGGCCAGAATTTTGAAATAGGCCCTAGAGGGTCGGCCTTGTAGGGCCTTGGGCTGGCCCGTTAGGCCCATTTAACTGTAGTTTTTTTAAAAAAAATTAATTACTTAGACTTCTACTTAATGAATGTATTTCTTTGTAATTACTTAGATTTTTTTAGTTTAAACTATAACCCCTTTTTCTATGTTTATTATTATTCTGTATTAAAATACATAATTAGTTATTATAAATTTTTAAAAATGGATGTTTTCAAATTAAATAAACACATACTTTGGTATTACAATATTATATAAGTAATAAATTATAAAGATATTTTGTGTAAAATAAGTATAATTATTTTTATCTCATCATTAAAATCATCCATGAACCTAGTAGACACACATAAAATTATGGGAGGGAAAAGCATTTTGTTGTGGGTATAAAGCAATTCCTTTGTGTAATTTTTTTTTGGAAAAAAGGAAAAAAAATATTCTTTGTGTTTATTTGTTTTTTATTATAAATTAATGAATGTGTTTATGTGTTGGATGATTTATATTATTTAGATATTAATGTTGATAACATTTATTTGATAGATTAGAACTTTAATGGTTATAATTTACTAATTATTTTTCTTTGGAAAAAACCGAAGGAAAAATTGTTAAAATTTGGAATAGTAATTTTTAAACCCGTAGGCCGGACCCGGCCCCGATACTATCGGTTGGGCTTTGAAAAATAGATGTTTTCCTTACCTCGGTCTTATAGGGCGGCCTTGTTGAGTCCCTAACCCTATAGGGTCAGGCCCTGATTCCCAACTCTAGTTTGACATAGTCGGACCAAAAACATCAGCATAAAAACGAGCTCAGTTTTTCTTAACCCAACCCACCTTATTTTTTCCGGGTCGTGGGTTGGGTTCATGGGCTATGGGCCAATCACTGGATCCCAGAGGCCCAAATTTGGGAGTCTAGGGCTTTATTCTAACCTCAAACCTGAGTCCGTTTCTATATAAGACATGTAGTGCTTACCCTAATGTTCTCAGCTCTAGCGAGCATTTCAGGGGGCCGCTTCTATCGTCTTCCTCCGTAGTTCGTGTTCAAGCTTCAGAAGCAGGTATTTTTGTGTGTATTCGATCGTGTGTTTGCTCGTTTTTTTATTCTTCTCTCAGTCCTTGCTCAGTTCGTGGAAATTTGGGTATTTGTAATTTGTGAGATGTCGATGCGATGGGTTATAATAATACGGTAGATCCAACTTTTCTGTGTCTTTCTTCGGGACTTAGGTAGATCTGCTGCTGTTTAGCTGTGAATGTGTCTTTTCAATATTGAATTTGATTTTGTTTGATATCTGAAATCTTAATTTCATCGTCTACATATCTTACTTCTTATTTGTCCGTGATGAAGTTTGATTTGTTGCTGTAACTGCGTCTTATATGTCTTATGCTACCTTAAATTCGTTCTTAGGAATTTGAATGCTCTCTTTGTTGAAACAGGAAATATGTCTCACAGAAAGTTTGAGCACCCAAGGCATGGTTCCCTAGGCTTTCTCCCTAGGAAGCGTGCTGCTCGTCATCGTGGAAAGGGTAATTAACTGTTCTCCTGTCAGTCTATTAGGCAAAGTAAGACCTGAAAAAAAAAATTCCTTTGACTAATTTCATGCATCTAAATTTGCTGAGCACTGAAAGGCCCCAAGGATTACTTGTTCCGAGTAGTCCTTGTAAGTTAATTTTCAAAGTTTATTAAAAGTGCCAATGCATTTGTGAAGCATAATTATCACGTTGCCATTTGTATGCTATGATTGAAATTGCTTCCTGAAAAAACTGATTAATCAAGGCTGGAATCTCTGAAAGGGCTCTTCTAGCCAAAGATCCTATAAAGGATTTTTGGAAAGGAATACCCAGGAGCCTGAGAGAATTGGCATTATTTGTCCATAGGCTTTTGGTTTGGGAGCATTTCTTCATTGCAGATTGAACTTGGCGTCGATGATTTATGTTTTGCAATGCATAGGTGCTAAATTTACTATCAAATGGAATAGCCCTTTTTAATCTGATGCACCATTTTTTTATTTTATATCAAAGCAAAATCATCGGAAGGATGCATACATATATCCTATTATATGCAAAATGATGTACACGCACGCTTATGGTAATTTTGAATGGTTGTTAATCACGGACATATATGCTACAGTATATTTCTTAACATCAAACGGCTATGTCTGCATTCATCTATAAAAATATAATTTTATTATTGTTTCTATGTACCTTTGTCCTTGTTGGTGTTTTTGTTTTTTATTTCTCATATTTTTGTTTAAACAATGTGAGATAATTACATTTAAAAGTACAACGTACCTGAGGTGATGATTATTGGTACTAAACAACGCTGAATTGCTTAATTCAATATTTATGTAGTATGTGTGCTTACAATTGTATGATATACTTATATATTGTGGTTGGCTTCCCACCTTCTGTATGTCCTAAGATGCTCTTATATGTAAATCAAGAACAAAAATTGTGTGAAGATACTTTTGGGTCCCATCTCTATGAGATGTAAAGATGAAGTGCGAAATATGCACATGTTGATAGTGCTAATTAAGTTTCATGTTGTGTGGCCATCTTTCTTTTATCTTTTTTTTTTTTTGCCAACTCTTTCTTTTATCTTAATTGGCCAAGTTTTCAAAAAATTTTGCTGGTAACATAATGATGTATCCAATTATGAAGATGTCAGGGTATTTAGTACATCATACATATAACCAGTTTATGTTGGATATGAGGAAATGCTTGCTACAGTGGCCCAAAGTAAGTGATGAGGGTGGATTTCAAATATGTGGAGCTATTTGATACTTGGGTCTTGTCTTCTGCTCCTTCAGAAGGAAATGACATGGGATTTTCACGTACAGCCCATGCAATGGATAATGGTGCCTAAACTAGTCTCAGTCTGATGCAAGAGTTGCTCGCATGGAGTTAATGACTTAATGAAGCTTCCCTGTTTCAATTCTCTATATCTATCCAAGTCATCATTATGGTGAAATTATTATAAAGAGAAGTATATCGTTTCCCAGAATAAAATAAAATTAATCCTTCCTTAGTTTCTTAGTATGGTGTGCGTTAGAAGTACTCATTATTTGTGAATTGATGTATTTTTTGTGGGGAGGAAATTGAACTTTTGTGTTAAAATGACTCTCTTGAAAGAAGGAATGGTTATATGTAAATTATTTGACAAATCCAGTATTTCTTACTTTTTCTGCCTTTGCATATCATAATTCGTTTTTGCAGCAAAGGCTTTCCCAAAGGATGATCCCAGCAAACCTTGCAGCTTGACCGCCTTTATGGGTTACAAGGCTGGGATGACCCACATTGTCCGAGAAGTTGAGAAACCGGGATCAAAGCTTCATAAGAAGGAGACTTGTGAGGCTGTTACAATTGTTGAGACTCCTCCAATGGTTGTTGTTGGAGTTGTTGGATATGTAAAGACTCCTCGGGGACTGCGGACATTAAATACAGTCTGGGCTCAGCATCTAAGTGAGGAAGTTAAAAGGCGGTTCTACAAGAACTGGAGCAAGTCTAAGAAGAAGGCATTTACCAAATATTCCAAGAAACATGAAACTGATGAAGGAAAGAAGGATATTCAAGCACAGCTTGAAAAATTGAAAAAATATGCATTTGCCATCCGTGTTTTGGCCCATACTCAGGTAGGACTTTTAATATCTGGATTTGGTGCCTCTATTCCCTTGCATAATCTGTGTTTTTACCATGAAATAATCTTTTCAAGGTAGTGCGTGATTTATTCCTTTGTTATGTTGCCTTGGTGCCAATTCATAGTATGTCCAGTTGATGCGCAAAATGTTTTGTCCTGGAATACTGCCCAAACTCTTATGCAAGTTCATGACTTTCTGTTTTGTTATTTGAAGATACGAAAGGTGAAGGGTCTAAAGCAAAAGAAGGCACATCTGATGGAGATCCAAGTTAATGGTGGGACAATAGCGCAGAAGGTAGACTTTGCATATGGCTTCTTTGAGAAGCAAATCCCTGTGGATGCTATTTTCCAGAAAGATGAGATGATAGATATCATTGGCGTGACCAAGGGTAAAGGTTATGAAGGTGTTGTAACTCGTTGGGGTGTCACTCGCCTTCCCCGCAAGACGCACAGGGGTCTAAGAAAGGTTGCTTGTATTGGTGCATGGCACCCTGCCCGAGTTTCTTTCACAGTTGCCAGGGCTGGTCAAAATGGATACCATCACCGTACTGAGTTGAACAAGAAGATCTACAAGGTTGGCAAGGCAGGGGAAGAGACACACTCGGCCATTACTGATTTTGACAGGTATATTCACACACCAACGATGAGCACGTATAAACACATTCTTTTATCTATTAGAGTGACTGCTGTCTGACTCTTATGCTTAAGTAGAATGGCTGCTTTGCCCGAAAGAGGGCTGCTCTTATGATTCAAGCAGCTATCTTCTAGTCAACTTTGTTACCGAAATGTTCAATTATTGTATGAAGGCTAGAATTAGTGTTAGGAACTTGGCAGTTATGGGAACTTTTAGCATGCACCAACAGTTTCGTATTGGCAATATTTCAGGACTGAGAAGGACATCACTCCAATGGGTGGATTCCCTCACTATGGTGTGGTGAAGGAAGATTTTATTATGATCAGGGGAGGCTGTGTGGGGCCCAAGAAGCGTGTGCTGACTCTTCGACAGTCACTACTGAAGCAGACTTCTCGTGTGGCCCTTGAGGATATCAAGCTCAAGTTCATTGACACTTCCTCCAAGTTTGGACATGGTCGCTTCCAGACCACCCAGGAGAAACAGAAGTTCTATGGTCGCTTGAAGGCCTGATTTTGTGTTTCTTGAGTCTTGTTTATTACAACAGCTTCTAGGTGTTTAATAATCTGGCTATTTTTGGACCTAAGATTAAAGATGCTGGAGAGTCAACTTGTAGGCCTTATTTTGTAGCTCTAATACTGAGTTTTTTTTTTTTTTTTTTTTTTTTTTTTTTTTTTTTTTTTTTTTTTTTTTTTTTTTTTTTTTTTTTTAATTTAATTTAAAAATCACGCTTGATGTGCCCTCTTCTTTGAGGGACAGTCTTCTACTTGCTGATTGAATTAGTAGATTTCAATATGAGTTAATCTTTGTTGTCTGTGATTCATTATTTCAGAATTTATTTTTTGTCATTCCTTCCTTGAACCCGAATCCTCAGGTGTTTTGCTGACTCTTTTAAAGAACAACCATTCTAGTCCTATTTTTTAACTTACAAGTACTTAGTCGTAATAGGTTTGAAAGAGTAGGGTTATTTTTGTCTTTAATTCTATCCTTTCAAAGGAAATTGGATTTTGTGTGTCTCATTTGGTGGGTTTATTAATGTATTATGTATGAGCTAAGACAGTTAAGATGAAATTATCTAATTTTAGACTTTCATTATTGCTTTATTTCTAAAAATTTGATCTGTATATCTACTAGAAATCATAATTTCCTTGATAAAATTTACTCGTGGTCTTAAATTATAAGATAGGGTTAACTTTTTTTGAGATATTAAGAAAATTAATTAAATTTTTTTAAAATATTTATATATTTTTTTTTTCTTTAAACTATTTTGCCCAATATATTTAAGGATACACATATATCATGTGATTAAGAACCCGAAGGTAATTTATTCTAAAACCGCCCACTGATACTGAGTCAGGATCAAATTGGTGGCCCAAACCATAATACGAAGTTTTTCTTTAACCGTCGTCCTGTTCTGCGTCCGCTATGCTATTTTCTGCAGATTTCTTTGCTTCCCACCACGGCATGTCTAAAGCTTGAGCTATTCCCATTTCACAGTAAGCGGATAAAGATGTCATTTTCTGCTACATATTTTCTGGGTTTCATAAGAATAATTCTTTATAAACTATAAACTCAACACGTAAAATATGTTTAGGGTTAAGGTACAAGTCCTAAAATGAACAATTTTTTAGTCTCTATTATAGGGAAAATGACAATGAAGTCCTAACAAAAGGAAATAATATCAGAAAAGTCCCGATTAACCAGTAAACATCAAAAATTAATAAGTAAAACAGCTAACATTAACAACTTATGAAACTTGTTAATGGATTATTTCCTTTAGTTATGATTTAAATATCATTCTCTCAATATTAAAACATAACAATGCGTCTTTGACATTGACTGTTGGTCTTCCCAATATACCTCCTCATCTTTATTCTAACCAATTATTATATTCCAACTATACAAATATTCCACCTCATCTCTCTCCTCCCGCCCTCCTCTCACCGCCAAAGCCCATCTGCAATCTGAGCTTCTCCCTCTTCCTCTCCGCTAAAGCCCATCTTTCCCTCTATCAGCGCCAATCTCTGTCGAAGTCCATCCATGGCAACCACTTGGCATGACTTGGATGATGATGATGTGGCAAACGTCTATAAGCCTCTCTATTATTAATTGAGGGTGAGCCAATGTGAGTTGGCATAGATGGTAAGGAATCCAGGACTTAGCGCTATGAATGTTCCAACTGTACAAATATTCCATCCTCTCCTCCGCCCTCCTCTCACCGCCAAAGCCCATCTGCAATCTGAGCTTCTCCCTCTTCCTCTCCGCTAAAGCCCATCTTTTCATCTGGCATCCATGGCAACCACTTGGCATGACTTGGATGATGATGATGTGGCAAACTCTAAAACTTTTTTAAAAAAAAAAAAAAAAAAATTTAATTGAGGGTGAGATTGTTAGGTTATAATAAGACAAAAAATTTCAAGGCAGCATTGTTTCAATGTTTCTTAAAGAATACTTCCAGAACTGATTTGCCCTTTATCCCATATGTTTAATTAAGAATGAGGTGGTGGCCTCAATGCTCTACAATAAAATATAATTATAATGTAAGATGGGCTTCATATCTTGCAACTTGAGTCCACATTATGTGCACATGCCTTATGTGTTCATATTTCTATTAAAGGTATGAGCAAGCACGCACGCACGCGCACACATACACATGCGCGCGCATACTACGAGATAAATATTTTTTAATGCGAACCTGGAAATTAATTAATTTGAGATGCGGGTGCAAAAAACATATCGAGAAAACAACATATAATTTAAATCTAAATAAATAAATATATATAAAAAAATAAAAAATATATATATGCTCATACCTCTAATAGATATGAGTACATAATGTGCATAAGAAACACATAAGATATGTACACATAATATGAACTCTTTGAGAGTCTAAGCTATACATCACAACATATTTAGCTTCTCTCACATACTATTAACCATCCTTTATCTCTTCAGTACTCAAAGCGGCACCATTTTGGGTGTTAAATGGTGATTCTCATAATAAAAAATAAAAAAAATACCATTTATTACTTGAAGTATTTTTCATTATTCAATATCCTAATATTTTTTTTTTTTTTTTGCACTTCATAGCATAAAATATTATTTTGGTAATATTTAGTACGTGACAAGTTGCATCTAAAGTATTTTTTCAACAACACTTAATATCTAAAATTATTTTTTTAAAGTATATTCAGCACTCTAAAATATTTTTGAGTGCTGAATATACTAAATATTAGTTTAGGATAGTGGATGTTACTTTTATTTGTCAAATATTGGGTGCGCCACTAAAAAAATATTTTATGCTATAGAATGTACAAAAAATTATTTTAGAATATTAGGTGTTATTGAAAATAAATACTTTAAAATATTAAATGTTATTTTTATTTTTTTAAATAAGGAAAAAAGTTGATGAGCCTCACCATTTAACACAAAAACGATGTAGTTTTAGGTGATGAGAAAGCAAAGAATGGTAATAGTATGCGAGAGAAGCTAAATCTATAGTTTTAATTAAGAACAAGACTTTCGACCCGTGCGATGCACGGATATGTTTGTACCAAAAAGACTTGAAATGAATAAGATGGACTAATATGTAACAAATTAACCGTTCTATTAAATCAATACACTTTTACAAAGATCATAATATAGTACTCATTCGAAACCTACCCTATTGCTATCAATGAAACAAAAGGTTTTGGAAAACTTCTCTATAAACAACATTTATTGTGGTATTCGCATTTACCAAACTCGTTTAGTATAAGGATTTTTAAACCTGAAATTCTTAACTCTAGACATGGCAACATATAATTGCCCATGTGAGAAAATTGGGCTTGGTAGGTAAAGGCCTGCATTTGACATTGATTGACCTTGGCTTTTGTTTATCGTCATTGCAAATGAAATTATGATTGGAAATTGTCTTCTTGTCATTTTGAATGGCAGTGTAGTTTCAGAAGGATTCATATCCATTATGTGTATCAAAATCTCTTCACCTGCGTTTGTTCCATTCAATCCTTAGCTTTAACGACATTCTTCCCAAGTTGTGTAATTTGAAGTCTTGTACCGTTGCACAATCCTTCAGCTTGGTCAATGTTCCTTATTAACATAACGGGTACACCAATTTTCAAAACCAATTTATGATGAGGAAAGCCAGAGCATTTAATTGCATTCAAGTATTCTATGTCATATAAATCCGCAAAGCTTTCATTTGCATTGTCGACACGATTTATAGAATCTGAACTGAAGTACTGCACTGCATCTCCTGGCAACAAAGAGCAAATGTAGTCATTCAATGTGTCGACACTCTCTGTTGTTGGTGTTAGGATTGACCTACTATGTAAGTAATCTTCGTCAAATAGGTGCTCTATTAAATCTGGATAGGTAGATTTAACGATACATTTAATTGGATTATAATCATCGTGAAGCAAAAAATCTTCTGGAATAATGACGTCTGCAACACCATCGTGTGGTAATCCAATGTCTCCATCTCCTACAAGTAACAACCATTCTGAAGATGATTTTATTTTTTGTTGCTTTATTGGATCGTTGGAAGACTTCAGCCTCATGTTCCTTGTTAATCGCAGTAATTTGCAATCATTCCATAGATAAGAAGCGTTGATTGTTGCATCTACAATCTCTGCTCGCCCACTTTTCGATATGACCGGAAGGATTTGCCTAAAATCACCACCCATGACGACACATTTTCCTCCAAATATGGAATTACTTTTCAATAAGTCCCTCAATGTTCTATCAACAGCCTCGACACAATGTTTCTTCACCATGGGCGCTTCATCCCAAATAATGATGTCATAGCTTTTAGTAAATTTGCCATTGGCGATTGATGAGAAATAGAACAAATGGAGTCTTCATTGACGTCAATAGGTATACAAAACCTAAAATGTGTGGTCCTACTGGATGGTAGTAGAGTTGCGGCTATTCCACTTGATGCTACATTTAGTATGATTCCCCCATTTGATCTTATCAATTTGTCAATGCATTCCATATAAATGTTTTTCTAGTTCTCGCCAAATCCATGCGTAAAGAAGAACCCACCTTTCTTTGAAGAAACAACACCCATTATCTCATCAAACACCGCTTTTGCTCGCGAGTCATCAACCATTGCAACCTTTCGATCTTCTCTTTCCTTTAGCTTGTTGTAGTTTAGTTCTTGAAAAATTAACTGGTTTGAAATATCAAAGATGTTATCTGTATCAGGTGTAGGAAGTGATTGATAGTCGTTTAGACTCCTGCCATTGTGTAGCAAGAGTTTTTTAATAATAGATAAGCCTGCAGCTTCTTTATTGGTGGATGATATCTGCAAATCTTAGTCAACAATAAAAGGTATTTAAAAACATGTGATATAAACAAATAATAGACATATATAATAATACGTGAACGTGTTGATACATGAATATTTTGAATACTATTATGAATTGTTGAACGTGCATTCGCAGCCATATTTGAATTACTTAACTATCAGTACATATATTTATCTTGAAATGTTATAATGCACAACAAAAATAACAAAGTACAAGTACAAATTATAAAATAATCAAATACCTGGAAAACGATTGTCACCATGACTAATATGTAACAAATCTTTACATAAAAATCCTTTCGTATGTTCCCAAACAATAGCGGGTTGAGATAAACAATGGTTTAACAACATGCTTGTGAAAAACTGAGTAGATAATTGTCTGATGCCCATGATGATGCCTCTTTAATTGCATCAATGTATTCTTTGTCATCATCTAACAATCCAAGCGCGTAACATGCTTTCCTGAATGTTGGATAAAGTACGGTATTCACAGTTCTTATATTGGTGTAAGTCTTTGCGCCACGAACCTTTGTAAGTAACAAACGAAGATAATATAGTTCTCCTTGAGCTGGGGTACAATGACCAATCCTTCCAACTGAAAAGCCACGCTCACGAATTTTCCAAAACCTTTTTTCCCTAACAAACGTGAAGTGGTTGGGGAATTGAGAATAAGTCAGTGTTCTTGCGAAAGGGTCATCCTTATTTTTTTCAAACCAAGCAAGGAATATTGACTCCTTGACCCGGGGGTTGTTCACAAGGGAGGACATTGTTTCACCTTGAGTGTAGTAAATTGATTTCTTGTTGAGGCGAGATGATGGCGAGTCTCTCCACATGTGGATGTCTACGATGTATTTCGAAACCAAATATTCGCCACGACTCCTCACATGAAGATACATACCTACAATTGAGGTAGTGAGAAACTTCATCAAAAGATTGTTGAGAGCCTAGATTATCATTGTTGTTATATATACCAGCAATGACACGGTCATTCCCTTTACTAATGTATTTGAACAGGTACTTGATGACACGTGATTGATTTATCTTCTCAATATTCAAATGACCACAAAATAGTTTCAGCAACCTAGCATTATAAGGGACGACAAATCTATTATCAAGCTTAACTCCCTTTTTTGAAACCGTACGACCATCATTTCTCCTACGATATGTTGGGTAACCTTTTTCATCCAAAATTGTATGTGCATTCGATCTTTTTGGGAAATACTTTGAACATTTACCATCTTTCATGCAAGGCGCATTTCTTGATGATCGACCACATGGACCATGAACCATGTAGCTCCCAACTAATTCATACAATTCAGGATCTACAAGTTTATTTGGTATCTTTGCTGATATTAATTGGTCAGCATCAAACAGATATGTTAATTTGTTTGCCTCAAACAACCATAGTATGATATGTGCATGTGGAAGCCCTCTCTTTTGAAACTCAACAAGTGTATACATCTACATTTTTCAAAGGCATAAATTTAGTTAAAATGTTTAAAAGTAAACATCGATATTTAAACAATCTTGGAACTATATTGACTATTAAAATGTTAGATCTGGATAATTTAAAGTAATTTTTTTAGAAAAATACAACAAACATTTAATGATCGATATGCAGATTCTGTAAACTATATAAATCCGAAAGTTGATTATCAATGACAAAAAAATATTGAATTACTTTACAATGATTATTTAATCTTGTTCAAATAATAGTAAGAGGATACCGCTTTGATGGAGTAGGGTATCTTCTCATCCTTCAAAATCCTCATTAATTTGTCAAGCTTCATGTGGAATACCCTACTCAATATTTCTCGGTTTGTCACGGGGTTTTAAACCGTCTTTCTCACAATGACGAGTAATCTCGGGCCACATTGGGTTGCATGTGAAGGTCAAAAATATATCTGGATAACCAGACTAAGCACAAATGGCCATAGCATCTTGATAGTTTTGAATCATGTATCGTGCGCCACCAGTGAAAGAAGACGGTAAAATAACTCGCCGTCCTGTCGATGAAGGGTCCGTCTCTCCTCTGGTAACTGCATCTGTTAGTCCACTGTAAAGATCAACCCTTAAATCCTTTTGATGCTTTCTAATGTAATCAAGCCTATCGCTTTCAACCATTGAGTATCCGTCTAAAATGAACTGTCTTGTAGTAATTTTTTTCCATGCAATATGACCTTTTAGACTTCCTCCTCATTAAACGGAATGCCATGTACTCCCTTGGTGTTAGCTTCTTCTTTTTTGTGGTTGATAGTGACTCTTGAGCATGTTCATTTGACGAGTCATAACCGTTGTCTCCATATGGGAAAAGCAACGGATACTGCAATGGGAGATATGTCATATGTAGCTCATCGATTCTTTGTAAACTTCCACTTTGTCGTTTGACAATGATGTCCCTTTTTGTATATGAATTATCAAAGTCACCTATAATTAGAGCTGCAAGCTCAGAAGTTGTGGGCATATTATATTGCTTAGATTGGCCAGTTACGTTGCTACTTCTGATTAGCCTTATACTAACATCAAATATGACATTCTGCTTAATAATTTTCGCAGCGTTCCTATAATGTTTGACCACACAGTTGTGTTTATCTAGGCATTCTTTTAACATTTCAACAATACTTTGATCAAAATGTCCGCCACCAACATGTCTGCTGGGAAAAATCAGAATGTACAAAATATTAAATCTGGTGTTGTATTTATTAAAGAAATATATACAACGGGTAAATATATTTAAATAACACTAACCTCACGGTCGAAATTCGATTTGATACTTCATTTTCAGTGTCGTAAATATATAGTTGGGCGTAAACTGGAGGATTTCCTTGAGGAGGCAATAAACTACCAATCAAATGGTGGTTTTGACCTGAAAGGACAAATGAATAAGGGCTTCCTCCCTTAGAGTTGATTGAATGGTCAATTTCGCCACCCATAGAGGTGAATGAAAACATGTTGTTGTACAAACGAATATTTCTCAAGAAGTGTTTTGAATGTGATGAATCTTTGTTGAAAAAGAGTTGTTCAAGCTCTTCAGAGGCCTTTTCAACAAAGGAACGATAATCTTTCCTTAGCAAATGCCAAACTGCGCAACTAAATTTTTCTTGAGACCTTTCAGTCTCTCTGCAAGCCACATCTGTGAACCACAGAATTGACATTCAAGACTAGCATCTTCATCGTCTAAGTAATTGGAATGAAATGTACACGTCAGATTGTTGTCGACCACTCCATAAGGGGTAGATGTATCATGTTGATCGTTAGTAGCTCTGGAATCTTGTAGAAAATGTTTTCAAGAAGTTTTATTTAAATATGATGAAATCTGACAATTAAAAAAAAAGAATGTATTTACTTTTTTAACCGATACTTACTTTCATGTAATGGAATGTCTAGACTTTTGCATAAATCAGTAGCTAATTCACGAATTTGTGGCAAATGTTTTTTTCCTCGCTTCTTTTGATTCACGGATTGTGATTCAGGTCGAATTGTATGAGTAACATTAAGGTTGCTGCTGTATGTTAAACAACTGTCATCGCATTGCATGCAATTTGAGCTACTGGGTGTGTTAGTAATATCCGTCAAAACAGATTGGATATGGTTACTTGACAATGGATTCAAAAGAGAAGATTTGGCAGTTGGTAACTCATTCTCAGTTACAGTCCCCGGACAATTCATCGTCACCGGTTAATCGAATTTCCGAAACACCAACGAGAATTACAACAATGATTTTTCGAACAACCTTCGAACATATTCGTTTACCTACGAACCGGTTGTTTGAAACTGAATAAATATTGGAAGTCAATTGATGAAAATCTAAACAAATATAAGCTCTACAAGTATATTAACATCAATATGAAGTGATTGGCCTCCTCCTTCAACGGCTATTTTTTGACACGGCAGCAGAGCACTTGTTACGCATAGTTGATTCCCTTTTTGAGAATAATGAGAGGTCACGAGATGCTTGACGTCTTTGATTTATAGATCGGCGAGGCTATATAAGTAATTTATGTAAGTCAATAATAGTTCATATAACTAACCTATTCTTTCATGACAGATGGTCTTTAACATTCAAAATGAAACGCGAAAACTAAAACATCTTGAAAAGAACTAATGGCTAGATGTGATTCAATGGTATCCGGACAGTTTGATCCCATTATGTGTTTCAACTGTTGGCATGGATCGCCATGTAAGAAAACATCGTATTTATGAATTTTCAGTTTTTGTTAAAATTGAATCACGAAAGTAAATGGAATTAATTGTCGTGGTTAATGTAGTTGACAAAATTCTTATTTCCTTCATTTGAAAGACAATTATTCGATCAAATTTTCCTTCCTTTTTTAGTTTCTCTTTCCAAATTTTCTCCGTAATTATAATGTGATCAAACCACAAAAGTCAACGAAGGTGAAAAAAATGATATGAACTCAACTTCTTAAGTTGTTATTACTAATTTTCGCACTGCAATCAAAACAATAATACTTACGAATTAGCCTTATAATTCTGATTGGTAATATAATAATGAGTGATTCCATAATTTTACAAATTAAGCGAGTCATACATTCATACTTTAGTATGTCAAAACTCCAGATTCTTTGCAGCTCTTTAAGGATATTAATATTTATAATATACCACTTTGGTCTTATTTATAAGAGAAAATTCCATATAAAGACGGTTGAATTAATATTTGTTACCTATCTTCAAAATCGGAGTCTATGTAAAATTCGAGAACATGTTTTTTTCCTTGAATATTAAATTAATAATATGTATTAACGGTTAACCAAATCCCAACATTAATTCTTCAAAAATGGATTAGAGATTCCAACAACAATGGAAAATGGAGTTTTTGGTTATTTTTGGGAAATGTCTATTACTTGGTTATGATTTTTGATTCAATTATGATTTAATGTATATTTTCAATTTAAATTTATTTTATTACCTTATCTTCGAAATGGAAACAATATCCTAATTAATTCGAATGGCTTGAAAATGAAATGCGTAATCGTAGTCCACAATTATTATTAAAGTCGTCAAACTTTCTCGAGTATTGGGAAATTATCTAAACCACAATAATAAAAATTACGAATTAACTAGGAATAATATCCTAATAAATTCAAATAACTTGAAAATGAAATGTGTAATTTTAGCCCGTAATTATTATTGAGATGATCAAAATTTCTGGAGTGAAGGGAATTTGTCTAGGAAATAATTTATATTTGTTTTAATAGTACAAATAATTGTTGTTCCTTACATGTCATGAACACTTACCTCTTGATTGGAATACTTAAACTATTTGATCAAATTATTGTCAGCACAGAATTGTGTGACCCCGATGCTACTTGTCCTATGCTTTATGTTGTGGCTTTTAATCTTAAGTTTGACAATTACAAGCTTCCCAAAGCAATTTCATCGAGTTCCTTGGGAATAGTAGAATTTCTTCCCTCCTTCATTTAAACAAATAAATACATTAATGTGTTTACAATATCAAATGAATATAAAGTACTTTGATGATTACATGTGCGTAACTTTTTCACAACCTCTTGCATATCCTCTTTCATCTTTGATGCAGATTTACCCAATAACTCAGTTGCATGACGATAAAAAAAAATGATCGAACATTTGCCAGTGTCATCGTACACTTTGTAGTGCACCTTATATCTGTCAAGTCAAATTGAAAAGTTTGCAAAGTTTATTAGTGTAAATAAACTTTGTTCTCTAAACAAACTGTACTGAATATAAATGCCTTACTTAGGAACAGTCATAAGCACATCTTTATCACACTTTGTGCATTTTAGAGAGCCGTTCGATTGATACTCAGGGTTCTTATCACACGGACATGCATCATAGAACCAACCATACAATGTTTCACATTTTTGAATTGTCACTTTTGTCACGATATCACACTCGATCAATGAAGAAGTAAAAAAATATTTGCTTACGTAACCAATAATTATTAGCAATACAGTCATCGTTGATTTATTAATTCTAAAGAACATTACAAAAATAATAACCCAGAAACAAAAAAACATAATACTTACTTGATCTAACTTAGCAATGTCACACAGTGGAATCCTTGTTCTAAAGCTTAACATTGATTCAGCTGAGTATGTAGGATAATCTGCACTTGATACTTGACTAAACAACTGTGTGCCAAGAGAGTCTTGACTAAGTCGTACATTGGGACTTGAGACGTTTATTCAAAGTATAAATATATTTTTTTCAATAGGAAAGACAATAGCATTTGAAATTCTTTTAATATAGTCTTATATCTTGTTATCCCACCTTTCCTTCATCAAATTTGCCTCGGAATATCTGGATTTAGAGTGACCAAAGTAGCATTAAATGCATTACTCAGATGTCCATAATCTGGTAAGAGTAAAATATGCTATAAAATTAACAAAGAGATAAAAAAAATGAGACAATACTTATGTGGTAGATAATATCATAATCTGAGCAGAATCTGTGTTTCTATTTAGTCTGGCAAAACGTACAAGCACTGTAATTGGAGGTTCCATATCCTCATGCTTCTTTCCAAAAGTTTCTTTAGCACAATCACCCCAAAGAGTAACATTTATAGTGTTTTCACTTAAATAATTATAGGAAAAACATATGTCATAAATAAAATTAGAAATCTGTACATTAAACGAAAACAGAGTAATGAGGTGGTATTTTACCTTTGATCAACAATACTAAAATTTAATCTCTTGATTATATCACACTCCCTTCTTTGATCCCGCAAACGTCCAAAAGCTTGTAAAAAGCCAATGACATCTGCAAATCATTCCTTTCAACTTACTTAATTGTTTACAAATGACATATTTAAAATAAATGTCAACATTATTAACATATACTAGGCGCACCTATTAAACCTTCTCCACTGACATTGCCTTGTTGTATGTCTGCAATATTCTTGAAATTATATGTCTCACCCAAGATGAGTTCGTCAGATTGTTCAATATACATATGGGGTGGATGTTTAATTTCCACGGACCTGTGGTAATTCTATATTTATCATCATTTTCCAGAACCTGAAAATTCTGGAAGTTGTAAACCATGCCTTCTCTAGGTTCGTCTTTCAATTTGCCAATGAGATTTTTGTGAGTAACAGAAACCTCGATTCTTGAACCCTAACAAAAAATATAGTTTAAAAAACAGTCATTGGAGACTCTACTAAAACCGGAAGATGGTAGATGAATGTTGAATGACACATGAGTGAAGTATATATAGAGACGTACCTTTTCATCAGCCAATAACATGCCAACTTTCCACACTGCTTACGGCGCATCCTTTCTTTTGACACTCCACTTCCACAGAACTTTAGCGAGAATTGACCATGTGTCCTTGGTATTGTTGACATCAGAGAAGAAAGTCTTATTCATCTCCTGACACATATAAAATAGGATGTTGATGCACTTTAGAAAAATATAGGATCGGGTTTCAAAGAATTGAAATTGTATTTGCTTACGTAAGGATGCTTACGCAAAATGTTGTGGGAGATATCTTTGGCCCAAAAACGGTATTGCAAAGTCCTTGTATGATATGTTGCTTCATGACCAAAATATTATTATATAAACATTAATTTTGGCGGGAAAAGGAATACGATCGGGAGAGAGTAGCGAGTTGATTGGCTGAAATTGAATAGAAAAAGTCAAGATAATGGTAATCACAACAAATTCGTCATTAATTTTTTTCCTGGTGAAAATTTCGAATTAATGCTAATTGATGGCGATAATTGATGATAATTGATGACTTAATTTCTATTATTATGATGATGTATAGAAAAAGTATTAATTTTTTTCATGGTGAAAATTTGAATTGATGATAATTGATGACGATAATTGATGATAATTGATGACGAATTTCTATTATTATGATGATGTATAGAAAAAGTCAGCATAATGGTAATCACAATAAATTCGTCATTAAATTTTTAACTTATTAAAATTTCATATTAATAATGGTAATCACAATAATTGATGATAATTGATGACGAATTTCTTATTGATGATAATTGATGATTGATTGATTGAGGTTTAGTGGACCAATAACTATGTTATAAAACGCATAGTTGGCAGGCCAAGTGGACCAATAACTGAGTGGCTTAAAGGTTTAGTGTTTTATAATTATTGATGATGAGGTGGTGGCCTCAATGCTCTATAATAAAATATAATTATAATATAAGAGGGGCCAATGACTCGTTCCACACTTCATAATTTGGGAGTCTAAGCTATTCATCACAACGGATTTAGCTTCTCTCACATATTATTACCATCCTTTATCTCTTCCATTACTCAAAATGACACCATTTTGGGTGTTAAATGGTGAGTCTCATTAAAATAATAATAATAATAAAATACAGCACTTGAAGTATTTTTCAGTATTCAATATCCTAAGTTTTTTTTTTTTCAGTTCATAGCATAAAATATTATTTCAGTAATATTTAGTATATGACAAGTTGCATCTGAAGTATTTTTTCAGCAACACTTAATATCTTAAATTAATTTTTTTAGTATATTCAGCACTCTCAAATATTTTTTAGTGCTGAATATACTAAATATTAGTTTAGGATAGTGGATGTTACTTAAAAAAATATATCAAGATGCAGCTTACCAAATATTGGGTGCGCCACCGGAAAAATATTTTATGCTACAGAATGTACAAAAAGTTATTTTAGAATCTTAGGTGTTACTGAAAAAGAATATTTTAAAATGCTAAATGTTACTCGCATTTTTTAAAAACAAAGAAAAAAGTTGATGAGCCTCACTATTTTACACCCAAAACGACGTAGTTTTAGATAATAAAGAGGCAAAAAGAATGGTAATAGTAAGAAACTGAATCCATATTATGAACTCCAAGCTCAAACCACAAATCCCTTTCTATATAATGACACATGTAGTACTCACCCTGATGCTCTCTACTAAAATGAGCATTTCAGTTCTCGGCTTCTATGGTCTTAGTTCGTGTTCAAGCTTCAGAAGCAGCTATATCTCCAACTATATGCTTCCTCCTCTTTATGACCGAAAAATATCGAATAATAATAAATTAAATTTAAATTAATATTCGTCAGTTGATTGATGCTGATAACAAGCAAAAAAATTTAAATATCATCGCATACGAAGATATTTAAATATTTTTTAAAATGTAAAATACTACCTTGTAATGAATTGTAGTGTTATATTTTTTTGAGTTCACGTTATATGCTTAGAATTGGACTTTTTTCCTAAAATGCCCCTAATTAAATAATTATTTACCAAAATACCCCTGTTTCCAAACTATTTCTCAATTTGCTCCTGTTTAGTCGACTAAACCATGATTTAGTCGACTAAAACGTGGGTTTACTTTTTTTTTTTTTAACTTTCCTCGTGATTTAGTCGACTAAGCACGTAGCTTAGTCGACTAAATCATAAAAAAAACAAAAGGTTAAAACTTCGGAAGGCCATAACTTCTCGCTCGAGAGTCGAATCAAGTGATTCTTTTTTGATTCCATATAACTTTTTGTGATCTATGCACTGACATAAAAATTAAATTCCATATTTAATGAAGAGAAAGGAGAAAAAAATAACTGATTCTTTATTGCGCAGGAGATACTAACAATTTATTAAATATAATCAAGTGATTCTTATATATATATTATATATATATATATATATAGTGAATTGTTTCCTTTTATTTGATGTTTTATTTTTTATTAGATCACATAATATCTCTTACACAATAAAGATAGGATATGTGTGTGTGTGTATATATTTAATGAATTATTAGTATTATCATGAGTTGTTAATATTTAATATATATATATATATATATATTGAATTGTTATTATTTCTGCATAATATGGATCACATAATATGGAAAATTCAAAATTAAATTGAACCTCCTAACCTTTTATTTTATCTTATAAAAGATCAATCATAAAACCATGCCCTAATTAAGTTAGTTGGTTTTCCCTCCCTCCTGGACTCTATGTTGAAATTAAACTTCAAACTTCAAAGAATAATCACCTTTTTTTTTTTGTAGATGAGACTGTTATTTTCCTAAAATCCCTCCAAAAATTTAGTGGCAGTCAATTCCATTTTAATATTAATATTCTCTTGCAACATATGATCTCATGCATAACTTCCAAACGCTATTATTCCCCTCAAATCAAGCCCCACAAATTTAGTGTCGATATTTTTTCTATTTCTCTTTTCTTTTACAATCCATATTATTAATGGAGAGATAATCTCAATTTTGAATATATTGTATTTTGAAAATCCAATATTAATTGTTACGTTACGGGGAGGGATACTTTGAAAATCAAGCCCCACAAATTTAGTATCGATACTTTGAGGCTCCCTATAACATGACATTCCGAGAATCTAAGAAAATCCATATTATTAATTATTGGATTTTCAAAATACAATATATTCAAAATACATATTATTAATATATATATATATATATTAAATATTAAATACCAATTGCATAATTAATTAACCATGATAGGGTTTGGCTCGTTAGGGTTTGACGGTGATAGGGTTTGGCAGTGATAGGGTTGGCCGGATGATGGCGCTTGAGGGGGAGGGTGTGAGGGAGCAATCCTACGTAGGAGTCTTATGTAAGGTTCAACCCTTATGGGATGGGGAGTTGGACAATGTTACAATCGAGGAGGATTTGGGTTCTGATGCAGACGTAACCAAGCAGCGGAATGAGAATGGAATAATGGTTTTCTCTCTCTCAGATGGTTTCAAATAGAGAGCTTGGAGTAGGTGGCGTCAAACTCTCATGGTTAAACCCTTAGGTAGGAAGTTTGCCTTTGATTTTTTGCGGCAGCGACTGGAGGCGATTTGGGCGAGGAACAGAAGAATTGCTGTTACGGACGTGGCTAATGGGTATTATTTGGTTCGTTTTGAGTCCGTGGGCGATATGAATTTGGCCAAAACTGAAGGTCCATGGATGGTACAAAATCATTAAATTGCAATTCAGGAGTGGCGGCCAAGCTTTAATCCAGAGGTCGACGAAGTTACTAAGGTAAAGATATGGGTGAGGTTACCAGCGTTTCCCCCAGAATTTGTCAAGACAAAGTTATTGCCAGATGTTGGTAATTTCATTGGAAGATTTATAAGGATGGATTCAGTGGCAACAAAAGTGGCTAGGGGTCGTTTTACACGAATCTGTGTGGAAGTTGACTTGGCCAAAGAGTTAGAACTAATCTACATCCTTGAAAATAAGCAACGGGTTATTGTGTATGAAGGGCTGGAAGTTATCTGTGCAGAGTGCAAAACATACGGACACAGGATTGGAAATTGCCCGAAGACACGAGTGAATATGATTACAACGGGTGAAAGCCAAAAAACAAGCACTGCATTAGTGTGGCAAGCAGCAGGCAAAAAACGCACCTCAAAAATTCATGCTGATAGGGTGGAGACTGGTTCAAATGGCGAAAATCAAAATAGATTTGTGCCTTTGCAAGAAACATGTCAACAGGTGATGGAGGAGGAGCATGGTTAGAGCTGTACTGTGGTCTCGGTATTGCCAATAGTGGTGCTAGAGCAATTGAAAGGTGGCGATTCGATGGAGGAGGTACCTGATGTGAGAGAAAGGAAGAATTAAATATGATTTTGAATGGGGGGCCCATGACAGCTGTCGTTGGTGAGGAATATGTTGGTGGCATGTCTTGTAGTTCATTGAAAAGGGAGCGTGGGGCTGCTGATATGATTTTGAATGACAACGTTGTGGGCCAAGGAGAAGAGTTAGCATTTATCATGGGTGTAATGGAGCAAATCAATGTTGCTGGTCCACGTAGTAGCAAGCGGTTGACCGAGAGCATGACGAGATGGAGAGAACGTGTCAGATGTGAATTCATTGGTGGAGAGGAATATGTTGGCTGATTTGCACATAACAGATGGAGAGGAGTCCGTTGGTGGCGTGTCACGTAATCTTTTGAATCCGAATGTGGTATGTGGGGGGTACTCTGCTGATAGTAAGCTAGCTAGCAACGTTGTGGGCCAAGGAGGAGAGGTAGTCAATACGGTGGGAGTAATGGAGCAACCTACTAATATTGCTTCAGGTATTTGTAATTCTTTGACTAAGGATACCATGAATCCTTTGAAGAATGGAGGTCAAAAGAAGAGAGGTAGACCGGTGGGAAGTGGAAAGACCAAAGGAAAGGCGGGAACTGGTGGTAAAGTGTCTCAGGTGCGCGGTTTACTTGGCCCTTCTCCACAGTTTTCATGATGTCATTCCTAATATGGAATTGCAGGGGGGCGGCACATAATGATCTTGGACGCCAACTGAGATTTTTGATCTCAAAGTATAATATTAAATTACTAGTGTTAGTTGAGACGAAGTCTAGTGGAAAGAAGTGCTTGAAATTGCGGAGGAAGATTGGTTTTGATAGCTCCTTTGTGGAGGAAGCGAGGGGTTTTTCTGGAGGGATTTGGGTCCTTTGGAAATCTCAGGATGCTCATGTTGATATTTTAAACAATTCTTTTTAGCATGTTCATATGAAAGTAGACGTTGTGGGCCATGTTTTTCGGTTTACGGCGGTTTATGGAAGCCCTAGGGAGGAGGAGCGTAAACGTCTATGGGAATTCCTAGATACTATTGCAGGTACTACTGTGAATCAATGGGTGGTTGCTGGAGATTTTAATGAGATAGCGGAGGTGAAGGAAAAAAAGGGGTAACGCTGCTGCCATTGGTCCGAGTCAGGTGTTCCGTAATCGGTTATTGGGGTGGCAACTTGAAGATATAAAGGTGTCGGGTAGTTATTATACCTAGATGGGACCAAAGTGGGCCCATCTAGATCGTGTTTACAAGAAACTTGATCGTGTTATTGCTAACGCGTCATGGCGTATGTCTTTTGCTAAGGCGGATGTGGTTAATCTTCCGCGTTATAGCTCGGATCATTCTCCTATGTTGCTGAGGTTGTATGGTCCTCCAAAGGGCAAATAGGATAGACCTTTTCACTTCCTAGCTGATTGGATGAATCACTCAGAATTCCCTCAATTTATGAATGCTCAATGGAAAACCTGCTGTGATCTTCCAATTATGTTAGCTCGGTTGGTTTCACCATGGGGTGATGGAATAAGGAGGTTTATTGTAATATTTTTCAGATGAAGAATTCCCTAAGCGCTGAACTGGAATCAATACAACAACAACGTGTAAGTAATGATTATGCTATCTTGGGTAAAGAGGAGTTGGAGTGCAAAAATAGTTTGAACGAGATGTTAAAGCGGGAGGAGATGCTTTGGTTTCAAAAATCTCGGCATCAATGGCTAACTGAAGGGGATCGTAATACAAAGTTCTATCATCTTAAGAATGTAACTAGGAGGAGCTTTAATAAAGTTGCCAGGCTGAAGAATGAGCACAATATTTGGGTGGAAAATGATGAACAACTCAAGGACATGGCCTTTTCTTATTTCCATAATTTGTTTTCGGATGGGGAACTTACGCGTAGGTGGCTCTCCTCTATGTGGCCAAGTGTACCCCATAATCTATTGGCTGGATTGCGTCGGGTTCCTTCTTGTGAGGAGGTTCGGAGCTGTTTGTTTAGTATGGGAAGTTATAAAGCCCCTGGTATTGACGGTTATCCTGCGGTGTTTTTCCAGAGACAGTGGGGTGTGATTCGTCACCAGATTATGAGATTGATTGTTGATGTTTGGCATAATCCTTCTCGTATCCGATTTATAAATGCTACTCGATTGCATTGATCCCTAAAGTTCAGGTACCTACTTCTATGTCCCGTTTCGACCCATATCACTATGCTCAGTTTTATACAAGTTGATTACCAAGCTGATCGTAAGACGCTTACAGCCGATAATGGAGGTTGTTGTGTCGCCTTTCCAATCTAGTTTTGTTCCTCATAGGCATATACATGACAATATTGTCATTGCTGAAGAATTGATTCATTCAATGCACAAAATGCGACGGAGACAATTTATGGCAATTAAGGTTGATCTAGAAAAGGCGTATGATCGTGTGAATTGGAATTTTTTACATATGATCCTTGGTGAGTTTTGGGTTCCCTTGCGCTATGGTTGAGTTGATTATGCAGGCTGTTTCTACTTCTTCTTTTAGCATCTTGTGGAATGGAGGTAAAACTTCATCGTTCCAGCCTTCTAGGGGTATCCGGCAGGGTGATCCCTTATCACCGTACCTATTCACATTAGCTATGGAAAAATTGTCTCATATCATTTCCACAGCTGTTAATGGAGGTCTTTGGACACCTATCAAAGTGGGACAGGGAGGCCCCCCTGTTTCCCATCTAATGTTTGCTAATGATCTTATGTTATTTGCAGAAGCAAGGACTGACCAATTGGAGATTATTATGAAGTGTCTCTCTTTGTTTGAACAGATCTCAGGTCTAAAGGTAAGCATTCAGAAAACTGTGATTTATTTTTCCAAGCATATACCTGAAGACTTGGCTGTTTCCTTGGCGACTAAAAGTGGATTCAAGAGAGTTAAAAGTGTTGTTAGATATTTGGGGGCTATGATGGTGCATGGGCGAGCCACAAAGCAGTGCTACCAACATATTGTGGACAACTTACGGAGGAAGCTAGGTGGGTGGCAGCAGCAATGCTTGTCTCAGGCAGGTAGAATAACTCTTGTCAAGTCAGTTTTATCTGCTATCCCTTATTTTCATATGCAATATGCTAGACTCCCCCTAAATATATGCAATGAGATTGACAGAATTCAAAGGAATTTCATATGGGGTGACTCCCATAAGAGGAGAGCCCATCATGCTCTAAATTGGAATGTGTTAACTAGTCCGAAGTTTATGGGAGGGCTAGGTTTAAAATTGGCAGCTATTATGAATGATGCTTTTCTCATGAAATGTGGTTAGAGGTTCCAAAATGAGCCTGAGGCTCTATGGGTTCGGTTTTTAAGAGGAAAATACAAGGTACAAAATGGTAGCCTACCAATTCTTAAAGCTGGATGCTCATCATTCTAGAGCTCTTTATGTAACATTATTATTAATATGAAGGATGAGGTGTTATGGGAGATTGGTGATGGGGCTTCTATTTCCTTTTGGAAGGACAAATGGGTATCCTCTACTATTTGTTTACAAGATTACGCAGTGAGCACCATTCCTGATGACATGCGACATTGCATGGTTAATAGGTTCGTTAACCAAGAAGGCCAGTGGGACCTGCGATTACTACATAGCCTACTCCCACATAATGTGGTTGATTTAATTAAAGGTAAGCTCCCTCCTTCTTTGGAAGATGGAGCAGATCGATCCTTCTGGTTGGATGGCGACCTAAATGGTGTGAGTGTGAAGAGCTGCTATTTATACTTAGCTGAAGCTAGTTTCCAGCAATCTGATATAAATTGTAACATATGGTTTAAGCTATGGAAATGTGTAGGACCACATAGAATACAAATTTTTGGTTGGAAATTATTTCATCAGAGGCTTCCCTTAGGGTCATGGATCCGTGCTTGGTCTACCGGCGATGGTTTGTGCCCATTATGCCAACAAGAAGAAGAGACCGGTTTACATGCTTTTAGAGGCGCCATGTGGTGCGTGCTTTACGGTATGAGGTATTACCCGTTGCTCAATTTCAATCCCGTTGTAATTATGGTGGTCTAATTGGTAAGGGCTTAAGTGGATGTGTGACAATGCGGGATTAGGAGGATTTTGTTGGTATGAGTTATTTATTGTCTTCTTTGGTTTATTTGGAAGTGGCGAAATGCTATTGTCCATAACTCGCCGGATGGAAGTGCTAGACACGGTCCCGGGCCTATCCTTGAGCTAGTGAGAGAATTAAATTCTCCATCCGTCAAAAGTGGGGGTAAAAGCTTAGTACAAAATTTTTATAATGTTTTGGTCCTTTCCGAAGCTCCATTCGTGAAACTCAATTCGGATGGGGCATCAAAAGGTCCGAAATGTAGCGGCTTGTGGGGGTTTGCTACGAGACTACTCGGGTAAATGGCTTGGAGGTTTTGCTACTCAACTTGGAAGATGCCCCGGTAGGTGAGTTGTGGGGAGTATTAATAGGCATGGAGATGGCATGGGAGGCAGGTTGGAGGCATGTAATTGTTTAAAGTGAATGTCAGTCAATCATTGCATTACTTTCGAAACAAGGTAGTGCAGCTCGGGCGTCCCGTTTGGTGTCTCGGATACAAGCAGTTACTCGGAAACAATGGGTTATACGTTTCTGTCATGTTCTAAGGGAAGGGAATCAATGTGCAGATTGGTTGGCGAACTATGCTCTATCGCATGTGGAGTCCCCGGACGAAACTCACTTCTCTGATCCCCCTACTGGTCTCTATCGATTCCTAGTTGCTGATATGATGGGTGTAGAGCATGTAAGGAAGGGCCTAGGAACTTAATCGCTTTTTAGATTTTTAGCTGTTTTATTTTGTGCTATTTTATCTTTGATTGTATCCACACACAAAAAATATTAACAACTCATGTTAATACTAACAATTCATTAAATATATATATACACACACACATATCCTATCTTTATTGTGCACGAGATATTATGTGATCTAATAAAAAAGAAAACATCAAATAAAAAGAAACAATTCACTATATATATATATATATATATAAGAATCACTTGATTATATTTAATGAATTGTTAGTATCTCCGCGCAATAAAGAATCAGTTATTTTTTCTCCTTTCTCTTCATTAAATTTGGAAGTTAATTTTTATGTCGGTGCATAGATCTCAAAAAGTTATGTGGAATCAAAAAAGAATCACTTGATTCGGACTCCGAGCCAAAAGTTATGGCCTTAGAAGTTTTAACCTTTTGTTTTTTTATGATTTAGTCGACTAAGCTACAAGTCTTAGTCGACTAAATCATGAAGTTAAAAAAAAGCTGAGCCCTTGTTTTAGTTGACTAAATCATAGTTTAGTCGACTAAACGGTGACAGATGAGAAATAGTTTGGAAAGGGGCATTTTGGTAAATAGTTATTTAATTAGGGACATTTTGGGGAAAAAAAGCCCTTAGAATTGGGTGTTTATACCTCTAAAGCATATTTTTTTAAAAAAATTTAAATTTTTTTTTACATATTGCATTTATTTAGATTTAAATTATATGTTGCTTTCTAAAATATTTTTTGCACTTTCGGTAATTCAAATTAATTAATTTTCATAATACTAGTGTTACAAACAAATGCAAAACGGAAAATTAATTAATTTGAAATCTTGGGTGTAAAAAAATCTAAGAAACCATCATATAATTTAAATATAAATAAATACAATATATAAAAAATTAAAAAAAAAATGCTTATACCTCTAATTAGATGTATAAGCACATAATAAACACCTAATGTGGACTCTATATTTTCATAGATGTTCAGCTCCGATTTACTTTAATAAAGTCATAATATATGACTCTTGCTAGAAAAAATGTTAATTCGTAACCAACTTGTAGTATTTCTGATTTCTAAAATACTTTTAAATAAAAATCATAATGTGATTCCCAGCTAATCTAATTTTTATAACATTACTTAGCTATCAAGGTAAAAAAAACAAAAAAACAAAAAAAAAGTACCCACGTCATGCTGTACAATAATTAACAATTAAATTACAATTAACTCCTCTACACTTTCCAAAAGCCAAAAAGCAGAGAGAGATTTCACCAAACATTGAAAAAAGGGAAAAAGAGAGACGACAAACCAACAAAAGGACATAAAATAACCTAATCAGTAATCACTCATCTGATTGAAAACTTTACAGTTTACACAGTTGTCCGCATAATTATCCTTCCAAATGAAGCAACCAATATTTTTAAAGAAAAGAATGCAAAATCTTCAGAAATGTGTATCCTAAAACTTAATATTTCCTCTAAGTCCTTCCTCATTTGGGTTTGTATTTTCACAATTGTGTGAAACTCAAACGTTTCAGGTCAACATTCAAAAGGTCACACTACCTATAAATACAACTTATGAATGAGAAACCAACTTTTTCCTCCTTCCTTTCATATATCATATTTTCTCATTTCTTGCCCAAATTACTCGAAGAAATGAGAGCTCAAGTGAGTGAGAGAGGCAAGGGCATCCATGGAGGAGGAAAAAAGAAGAGGAAGGTCACTTTCATGGATTTAGGTGAATGGAGAAGAAAGTGAATTTAAAAAAGAAAAGAAATAAGAATGAAACTTTGAATCTCATCCCTACTTCTATTTCTCCTCACTTTCTACTTCAATCACCACTGGAAGGATCTCTGTACTTTTCTCATCAAACACTCAATCCATCAAATCCACATTGCTTGTATGTCAAACTTTGCTTCCTCGGACTAATCACTATGGCACAATCGACCGAAACCTGCATTATATAAAATTGAGCTCATGATCATTCCTCTCTCCTTTTTTTGCCATTTGCATATCGGAGAGTTATATAAGAAATCTCTAACATAACTTTGGTTTGTTAAAAGACCATCATAACTATCAGATGACTTGCAGCTGTTTGGAACAACAACCAAAAAGTGTTTTTGCATTTTACTTGACAAAATTCCTCTCACATATACACTATAGCACAAAAGCACTTAAAATAAGTTAATCTAAACCAGCATCGCTTGATTAAAAGCGTTTAACATGACAAGCATGGTTTGAACCATCAGAGATGTTTAGAATATAATTCATACATTTTAAATTTTAATATCTTTACATAGAGTATCTTATTTTAATTGAATCAGTGCATTTAATTTTTACTAGAAATTATATAAGATCTGTATATATATATTTTTTCAAATCTATTCATAATTTTATCTACTTTTCCTAACTCACATGAGTGTCTTCTTTGATGATCTTAACTTCTGGGGAACACAGACTGCACAGAGAAAATGCCACAAATGACAAAGGAGAGTTCCACTAAACCCATTGATCTGGTTTCATATAAAAAATAGAACAGAATAAAATGAAGACTAAAATGAGAAAACGGTTTCTCTATTGAGCAGTTCCTGTGAACCATACCCAAAAAGAAAAAGCAAAGATAGAAAGAAGAACAATACATAAACACAAACTAACAGCCGCTGTTTGGAGGCTGAAACTGCAGCACAAGGCAGGACCGCAGCTATGCCAGTGTAAATATGATCCATTAGTGCTGTAGTGAGCACTAATAATAAAAGATGATTTAATATTTGTAATGAAAGAGTGAGTGTAAGATAAGGAAATGCTCCATCAAATCCTAAATATAAGTCCTATTCAACTGATTTATGGAAATAAAGAATAGTTAAATTAGTTATTTTCCATTATTATGAAAAAATTGCGTGTCAGTTTCCAAAAATACCCTCTTTTAATGAGGGTAATGTGGGAAAAAAAAATTAGAGAGACAAAGTCGATCAACGTCTCATATTTAGAATCAAAACACATATATCAAAAAGGTCCTATATTTAATTTCATTGATACCTTGACAAGGAATAAGGGGTAAGATAGAGGATGTGTGGGGCACAAAATTGAGACCTGAAAGATCCATGTGTTCCCCCATGAATATATATAGACATTGGACAGAGAGGAGGTGACCCCATGTGCCCCACAAAAAGGAAATCACATGGCTAAGTCTTTTGCCTTGGCCTAAAGAAAAAGAAAGAGATTAGGCAATGTTTTCCCATTTCAAAGTTTTTTTTTTTGGGTTATTCAAAGTGCCTAATTTTTAGTTTAATAACTTGGGTGCATATCAAAATACACAGTCAACAAAAACCTCCATACTTTGGAAGCGAAAAAAAGGCTTCAAAATGAAAACATTGGCATTATACCATTATCTATAGTACTATTATTTAGAACAGAAACCTATAACAGCAAAATACTAAAAACATGTGTGGAATAAATAAATTCAGGGAAGTGAATTATTAAGGAAAGGTGATTGGTTCCATGGTGTACTGGTTAGCACTCAGGTTAAGAAAATAATTTTGTACTCATTTCTTACTTCGCGCTTTTTTGGGTTAGAGGTGGAAGCTTTTTCGACATGATTTATGATTTACGAGGTAAATGTGTGAAAAGAGTTTTATCTCTTGCTTGTGTGGAGCATTCAAAAACAGTTTTTTCAATCGTGATTTACGGAATAAAAAGTAAGTATATGAAAGTGGTGTTGTCTCAACTTATGTTCATAAGCACTTATAACTTATAAGCCTCTCAATCGCTCAAACCAAACATAGTTGGATTCTAAAAAAGAGTTCTACCTAGACTAAGACCAAATAAATAAGAACGAGATAAGAAAAAATTTTGAAGTAGAAATAAGAACCTTACAAATTTAAAATCCAAGATGACAGATCTCATTACCAACTAAGATTCCTCAAAATTACAACTAAATCATCTGAAAATTATTTTTATAAAGTTAAAGTCTATGAGTACATTTATTATTTTCTAAAAACAAGAGAGAATCTAAAAAGTGAGATAGAATAAATAAATGAAGATTACAGCAAGTCTAGCACATAGGGGCGAGGCTATTGGAATGTCAATTGTCAAATGGTGCTCTGGTCCTTTTTTATAAGCAACTTTTTTCTTAATTGCGAAAAATGAACTAATGGTTAAGATAAGTTAAAAATACAAAATTTGTCAAAAATGTTATGTTTTTTCCAAATATGACCATATTTATGAAAAGAGAGTAAGAAATATGTAAGAGAATAAGTATAAAATATGAGAGCGAATGTGTAATAAATGATTTAATGAAAAAAAAAATAGTGATGAATGGGGATAATTAATATATTTAATAGGGGTAAAAAAGGAAAAAGTAGTTTAAATTTTGAAACATAAGAAAAAAAAAAGTTGCTTATACTCCCTCCAATCCATAATATAGGGCATCTCTAAAAGGAAGGTATGATTCAGAATATAAGTCATCTTCAGTTTAATTAATACTTTTTTTTTCTGTTTTGCTCTTGTGATTAATACTCACTTTCTAACTTTGTTCACTCATTATATCCCCTCTCCCTCTCTCTAAAATACTAATAACATTTCCAATGCAATTAAACACATTTCTCAAGAAGGGTAAAAGTGGAAAAAAAAAAAAATTTGCATTTTAGGACACATTAAATGACTTAATTGTCATTTCTTATTTCACATGATATAGTTTAAGTACGTATTAAGGACTAACCTCAGGATTGAGAAAGTTGCTTATAAAATGGGAAAGGGAGTATCAAGACAAATGCATAAAAAAGCCTGAAAAGAAACTATAATTACTGGTAGGATCACTCAAGAATTCATTTCAAAGATCATCTAAACAGGAGCAACCAATAATTCATATTAAAGTCTTCTTAATGTGACCTTTTGATTACAAAAGAAAACAAACAAGTGTGAAAGAACTAATAAGAAAAGCAAATATATTAGCAGCGAAGAGCCCAAGAACCCCACACTGAAACAAAAATTGCATTTAAAAAGGACATCATCCCTACCGAGACAGGTAACAAAAATGCAGATATTTAAGTTTTAACCAAAAATGTCCGGCACCGTGAATTTTCACACAAACAGTTAAGAGATTATGCAAAAACACACAAAAAGAGAAGGGGGGGAAAAACATCAAATCAAATGGGAAGGTTATCGATGGAAGAACACTGTGGCTACTTTGACGAAGAGACCCTTTGTAAATATTATTATGATATTTCAGAAGAATATATCACCCAAAATTGCTTTCGGTGCACGCCCTCACATGCAAATCTGGTACATTCTTAGCGGCGCACGTTAGCCATAGGAAAAAGAAGACGACAAAGTGGAGAAAGGAAGAAGATAAGTCATGAAAAAGCACACTGCGACAGAATGTAATGGAATCCGCAGATACAGGCACATCCCACGCCACCTACCGTCGGTACTCTTAACAGTTAACACATTCTCTCTCTACAACTCAGAGGAAGAGAAAGAGGAAAAAGAACCAGAACACAAGAAATCCAACGAAGAAGGCTTCGTTGTAGTTCGCAAGCAAACTGTGTGGAGAATTTATTTAATCAGGAAATGTCTTTTTTTTTTTTTTTTTGCTCAGAATCAGGAAATGTCTAACTAACAATAAAATTAAAGCCAAAATTAGAAGTTATTAAAATCAGTGAAGCATATAAACTATGGAAGAGTAGAGAGAAATTGAAGAGGGCGAACCTGAACGCCGGGAGAGTCGAAGTTCACTACTCGGATTTTAGCTCCAACATCGCCCAGGACCCGTAACTCGACCCGGTCATTGAGGGAAGCATCTCGTATTAGATCGGCGGCGTCAGCCTGAAGCAAATTGACCCGATCGACGGAAATGGTGGCCACGACCTGTCTTACACTGTGAGCTTCTTGATAGAATCCAGGCACTGAAGCTTTGCCCAGCGGGATTCCCCTGTACATGACGGTGAATCTGGACTCGCCGTACTTGATCCCCACCTTGTTAGGGTTCACCGCCGTGAAGAGCAACCGGATTGTGAGGGACAAAGAGGCGGTAGAGGCGCCAGTAGGGTCGTTGGAGGCGACGCCGGCGACGGCGGATGGCGTAATGCCCATGTATTGAACTCCTACTTGCTGGAGATCGAACTGAGGCTTCTTGGGCTTCACGGCAAGGATGATGACAAGGACTATAGCGAGGACGAGAAGAGCAAGGAAGGAGAAGAGAAGGAAAAGACAACAACAACAGCCTTTAAATGAGGCAGAAGACGACGTCCGGTAAGGCGTCGGAGCGTAGTAATATGGGCGGGGGAGTTGTGATTGGGGCTGGGGATGGGGATGGGGATGGGGATGGGGCTGGGGCTGGGGTTGGGGTTGTGGTAGGGGTTGGTTCCCACCTGAAGACGGTGGCTGTGCTGGAGGTGGCGCCGCCGCCGCAGGTGCAGGTGCCGGTTGCCTTGGCCGGTGATGTCCGTTCTGAAGTGGTCTCTCCTCTATGCGACGAGGCAATTGATTGGGCCTGGTGGCCATTTTTTAGAAGGCTCTGTGTCTTCCTTCCTCTACTATAATGCTCTCGCTTGCTTCAATGGCTTTTTCTGATTCTGGAGCGTTATTCCTATTTCTAAAAGCGAAGAGGGGAGAGAGAGTGTGTATGATGACTGATGACTGATGACTGAGTGAGTCTGAGTCAGCGTCGGTAAGAGAGAGACCGAGAGCGAAATAGTAGAAACAAAATCATAAATTTTAATTACAAAATTGAAAAAACAAAAAGAAAAAAGAAAAACTTTATATTTACAAAATCCCAAATTGAATTTTTTTGATTCTCTTATCAACTCTTAATAACAAGCCTAATCTAAGATTTTATAATTTTATAATTTTTTTTTTTGTCATTTTTTTTAAAAAATGCCATAATATTTTATAAATATTTTTAATATATATCATTAAGTTTTTAATAAAAAATAGTTATACCATTTCTAATTTTATACATTTAAATTAATTTTTTCAAAGAATATTTTTCATTTTCGTAATGTCAATGAATTTTTAAAAGCTTGTTGGCAAGAAAAAAGAATTTTTAAAAAAAGCTGTAATGAATAATTAAATCAACTCTGGGTGGAATATATAAATATGAAGCTCTCACTATGATTTTTATAAGCTTTAAATTATATAGATTATTTAATAGGGAGAATTATAATAAAGGACCTAAGAAAAATAATATTTATTAAGAAGGACCATAAAAATGGTAATTATTTTGAAGGACAAAAAATTAAAATATTAATATAAAGAGACTAAATTGCCCTTGGTTCTACAATTTTTACATAAAGGTGAGAAATGAAAAAAAAAACATTTTGGAACAATAATATATGACAACCTTTTTTTGGAATGAAATATCTAATTAACCAAAAAAAAAAAACCTACAGATGTTTGCGATTTTTTTTTTGGAACAATAATATATGGCAACCTTCCATTCCACATAAAGAAAGAAAAGTGACGGATCATGCGAATTAGTTTCGATGATTCAAAACAAAAGTTTGAAAAATATACAATACTAAAGGGGTAAGGATTAATCAGATTTTAATGATTATAACAAAAACCGAACTAAAGGAAAATAAGATAAGAAATTATCGGGAAGAAGAACTTGAAGATCATAGAACGAGAGGGGAGGATGCAGGGAGATCTTTGTGGACGAAAGAACCTATGATTTCTTCTTGGTCTTCACATAGAGGTAAAAAGTTACCAATAGAGACTCTAACTTGCAAATTCCGATTCTAATTTGATCTCTATTTATCATTTTCAATCAATCACTTGATTCTCGATTTAATTAGAGATAATATAGGAAATTTGACCAAGGGCAATTTAGTCTCTTTATATTAATTTTTTAATTTTTGGTCTTTCAAAATAATTACCATTTTTATGGTCCTTCTAAATAAATATTATTTTTTTTAGGTACTTTATTATAATTCTCCCTATTTAATATGACAATAGATCTTTAAAAAATTGTATGTGCAACGACCCCATTTCTCTCTCCTTGCAAGTCAAGGTCTGTGGAAATCCTAGGTTGAGAGGGGCATTGACATGTCCAAATAATATTTTAAGCGATTTATAATAAAATTTTAAATGAAAAAAAAAATTACTAACTACACAAAATTTAGACAGGGTTTTGTACATTATTTTAATGTCTTATAAGATTTTATTTATCATGTATGGTGTGCCTATGTAAAATAAATTAAGGAATTTATGTCCATTTATTTAAATTATTCAATTAAAACTTATCATTGTGTTTTTTTTGTTAACAATGATAGTTTAACAAAATTTTAAAATTTTATTGATCCAAATTTTCAATACTTAACTTATTTATTTAAAACAACTCATTTTAAGTGATTTTATGCTATTTGAAAAAAAAAACGTAAGAGGAGTGATATCTCATATATATATATATATATATATATATATATATATATAAACTTATTTTTAATGCTTTCCAACAAGTACTAAAGGTATAAAAAAAAATGTAAGATTTTTTATGGACAAAAAAAGTAGGATTATTTCAACATCAATGTGATAAACAAAGTTTGTGAAAGGAGTCCCAATTGGGTCAACATGTGAGTAATTATGGAATGGACTAAAGTTATGGCCTTCCTTCTCCACTAAGCAAGCTCTTTAATGATTTCTTTACTAATTAAATAATACTTACCCGTGAACTTGCAAAGGAATTTATTATTGAGTTAAGGGATAAAAATGTACATGTGTTTTTTTGGAAGAGCTTTTAACATCAAATATTTTTTAAATTTAAAAGTGACTATGTGGTTATAAATTATGTGCAAAAATAAGTTTTGATTAAGTTTGACTTTTTTTTTTTTATAACGTGATTTTTAATGTGAAAAAATGTCCATGTGGTTTGGTCAAAAAAGCTCCTAACATCAAGTGTTTTTTTTAGGTGCAAATATATTGTTTGATTGTCAACATTGACTTTTTTTTTTTCTAATTGGACGATGACGTGACTTTCAAAGCGTGGAAAAAAAATAGTACATTTATATATCTTAAAAAAATGTCAAGGATATTGAAAAAATATTTCAAGATGATGATCTTAAAAATTATTTTAGAATCTTGAAGTTATTTCAGGGTATTAATTAGTATTAAAAAATACTTTATGATCTTGAAAAAAAAATTATTTTAGGATCTTGAAAAAATATTTTCGGGTATTAATTGGTATTAAAAAATACTTCAAGATATTGAAAAATTATTTAGGATCTTGAAAAGATATTTTAGGATCTTGATTGGTACTAAAAAAATGCTTCATGATCTTGAAAAGATATTTTAGTACTAAACATAATAGGTATTAAAAAGATACTTCTGAAAAAATACTTTATAATCTTAAAAAATATTTTCACGAATGGTACTAAAAAAAATAGACTAACTGATGCTGAAAAAATATTTCATGATCTTAAAAAATATTTCATGATCTTACTAAAAAATTATTTTAGGATATGACTTATACTAAAAAAAAACGATTTGGTTTTACACCTAAAAAATTTTAGTGTGAGGCGCTATTTCGGCCCAACCATATATATTTTTTATACCTTGAAAGTCATGTCATTCGTCGTCAAAAATAGTCAAACAATATTTTTATACCTAATTGTAACCACGTAATCACTTTTACACCTAAAAAAAAACTTGGTGTTAGTACTCCTCCAAAAAAAAAAAAAAAACACACATGTCTATTTTTACCCACTAACCTTTTTTTTTTTTTTATTATTGATATGAGTGTTTTTTCATTGAACAATTAAGAGTACGCTGGCAAAAAAAAAAAAAAAAAAAAAAAAAACAGTTAAGAGATTGTTGCTCAAAAGCTATTTGTTACTCTTGACCTGATTTTTTTATTTTTATTTTTATAAACTTTCAATTTTATTTAAAGAGAATTTAATTTTTTATATTTAACAGAATACAAAAACTAAATCTATTGTTTCAGAAAAAAAAAAAAATCATTTTTTACTCAGGTTTGAATTTCTCTTAGGAGACATATATATTAAGTTTGAAAAAGTTTTGTGCCATTAAAACCTAATTTTATCTGTTTTTGGCTCAAAGTGCATTACAGTTTTTATAAGCTTTAAATTATGTAGATTATTATTATTTTTTGGTAAGAAAATTATGTAGATTATTTAATACGACAATAGATATTTAAATTTTTTATGTGCAAGGACCCCATTACTCTCTCCTTGCAAGTCAAGGTCAGTGGAAATCCTGCGTTGAGTAGGGCATTAACAAGTCCAAATTAATAATTTAAGAGATTTATAATAAAATTTTAAATAAAAAAAAAAATACCAACCATGCACAATTTAGATTTGGACCCAAAAAAAAAAAAGTACCGCCATCATCGCTGCTGGCGGAGCTCCTATAGCTGGCAGCCAGAGCTATGGTGGTTGGCCAGTCACCAGGGCTCTGACAAGAATATTCCGAGGAAGATTCCTAGCGGAATTAATAATCTCATCCCTATCGTTTGGTTTGCCCAAAAAATTAGTGGTTATTGGCCATCAATGGCTTTCAAGATATGATATGCAAACAAAATATATATTAATTTTTTATCTTTAATCCAAACCTTTTCACAAGTTTTGTTTCATTATGTTTTAACAACTTTTGTTTATCAAATAAAAAATTTATAATATCGGGTTATTTACAAGTTTTGTTAAAAAATTCATGATATTTCATTAGGTTTTAACAACTTCTATTTATCAAGTAAAAAATTCACACTATCAAGTTATTCACAAATTTTGTTAAGAATTTACTATATTTCATTAAGTTTTTACAATTTTTCATTTTTCTATTAAAAAATTCATGTTGTTAAAGGTGATAGTGTGATTTTTGTAACGAAAATTGTTAAAACTTAATCAAGTATCGTGAATTCTTTAACAAAAGTTGTTAACACTTAATGAAATGTTGTGAATTCCCTTAACAAAACTTGTAAATAACATTTCTTGTGTGAATTTTTTACTACGTGAACAAAAGTTGTTAAAATATAATGAAATGTTATGAATTTCTTAACAAAATTTATGAATGAGCTTGAGTCAAAGGTAAAAAGTTAGGTTACATATATTTGTTCACACAATATATATTGAGAAGCATTAATGACTCAATAGCCACCAATGTTTTTGGCAAAAAGAACTCGTGGGGATTCAACTCCTACCCCCACCACTTTGGAAATATTCATTTCCAGCGGAGTTTGGGCAGCTAACTAGCCTACCACCGGAGCTCTGGCAATGGGCAGCCGGTGGTCGTCTGCCGGCAATAGTGGGGGGTATTTGCATTGTTTTTTCAAAAACGTGTATGAGTATTTTTTGTCATTTCTTTTTAATTTCAAAAATGACAAATTGAGTCTAAGGGCAAAAGGGTAAATTTATTTTCTTTTGTTTTTTTTTATCTAAAAACTGGCAAAAGGGTAAATTCACCCGAATTTAAAAATCTCAATATGGTCCTTGGTAC
Organism: Acacia acuminata; assembly: GCA_019022655.1. Taxonomy (NCBI): domain Eukaryota; kingdom Viridiplantae; phylum Streptophyta; class Magnoliopsida; order Fabales; family Fabaceae; genus Acacia; species Acacia acuminata. Next base: position 6,104,413 of record JAFJYI010000010.1, read on the forward strand.
CTTTAAATCCTTTAACAAATTTAAAAGACATTTAGGGGTTTTGCAAATTCAAATGGTATTTAAATGTAATTTTCCCTTTAGAGAATTATATAGCAATAACTAATTAAATGTCTTATTATGTCTCTTGTATTTTGTAGGTTATTCTTATGATAAGAAGTGCCTATTTCTTGATGTATACAGCTTCCATAAATTTACATCATTGCTAGTTGATTTCTTTATTTAATTAATTGCGGGAATTAACAATCCTATTTGTTTTTGTGAAATAATTTAAGAAGATTAATTATTGATATGCTGCAAGAGTGTGGACCGTTGGATGGTAATAGCCAGGGTTAGTGCAGGAGTCAATTATTTGGAAAAATCAACTTCTAAAGGAGAACGAATTTGAATGGAGATCATATCTTCTTTCCTTTCTATCTACTAAGAGTTCTTTTCTGTGTGGTGTGTAGGGTGTTCGGAGGTGTGTGGAGGAATGGAGTTGAAGCAGAGTAGTCATCCCCATAGTAGAAAGCAGGTGGTTTTGTCTATCGACCATAGGGAGTTAAGGAAGGGTAATACACTTGTAGGCAAAATTTTGACTATTAAGAAGTTAAATATTCCTATTATTGTTTCAATGATTAAGAAGGGTTGGCATAGTCCACGATATGGACCGGAACCAACTCACTTTCCTTTTCATTTCAAGGAGACTAAGGACTTCATCCACATTCTAAAGGGAAGGTCGTGGTCGATACTAGGGCACCTCTTGAACCTCCAGGTCTGAGAGGATTGCATGGTCCTCAAAGATGTGAATTTTAATGTAGCGTCGTTTTGGGTCCGTTTCAAGGTCTCCTGCTGGAAACTTTCAATAACAATAATGCAAAAATCCTTGGCGACTCAGTGGGGAAATCAGTAATGTTTGAAAAACCATTTATGAAAAGAAGATTAGGGCGGGGCTTTATGCGTGTGAGATCTATTATCTCTATTGTGGAACCATTAATGTCTGGTTTTTTGGTGCTGAGAAAGCACAAGGATCCGACATGGGCATCGGTTAAGTATGAGAGATTGCAGAACTTTTGCTATAAATGTGGGTGTATCGGTCATGACAATCGTGGCTGCACAAGAGTAGCAACTCAAGAGATCAATGAAGGAAATGCCTCGAAGTTTGGTAGCTGGCTCTGTACCCCAGCGATTCGCACTCTGGAGGAGTCTGTGGAAGTATGCGATGATGATTGGATTGAAGCCTTATATATTGAAAAACCTTCTGAACAAGCCTTGCCAGAGCTGGTTAACGGAGACGGAGGAGACAAAAGGAAGCATTTCGGGTCCAAGGTTGGATGTTGGTCGGATGAGCGGTCAACCTAGCACTAAGATTGTGTGTTGTCAACATATTGCTATGAATCATATGCTTTCAGCGAGAGGCGCAGTCTCTTGTTCAACCATTGACTTCAAGGAGTGTTTGGCAATTAATGCAGATGACGTTGGCTCTTCACGTGATGCCCTCGTATCACAGATGGATCCTCCTAGGCACGTATCAAAGGTTGGACCTACGTATGGTAGGGTGTGTTGGGCCTATCTTTAAATCTGTCTCTCATTTCTAGCCTAATAGAGACACCTATGGAGAGCCCAATAGGTAGAAATGAGAGTACCTCATACCAGGTGGAATTCCCAATTGATTTTGAGTCCAACGAGGTACAAGTTACTCCCCAAAGTAGGCTTTCACCCATATCAGCAATGTCTTTATCTTTGTGAAGTATACATCTTAAAAAGCAGTATGAGTTGGAGCTGGGCCCACCTGAATTAAAAAGACAAGGCAAAAGGCTCGGTCTGCGAATGCTTTGCCTTAGTGTGGACGTCAGAAAATTTGTCGTGCAGTTAAATCCTTCATTCCCAACCAGGTAAGTGATAGTCAACATATCGTCATGGATCTCACGGCAACAACTGAAGTTGATTTTCCATTGAGCTGGGTTTCTAGTGAAATTGAAGTTATAGAGGCACAATCTTCTGCATCTGTGCCTAACGCTGGTGGTTGGATGGGACCAACCACCGGTTCACCATGACTATTCTAGCCTGGAACTGTCAAGGCCTGGGGGTTGCCTTGACAGCCAGGAATTTAAAAGAAGAATGCTTACATAAAAAACCCCTGATGGTGTTCTTGTCTGAAATAAAGCAAAAGGCTAAGTACGTGAGGAAAATACGACGGAGGTGTGGCTTCTCTGAGGAATGACTTGTGGAACCAATGAGTAGAAGCGGGGGTCTGACTCTTTGGTGGTCTGATCAAATCAAGGTCAGTATTCTTGTCTATTCACCCTATTTAATTCATACATGTATAGATGCAGACGACTTGGCCTCCCCAAAGTATATCTCTTTCATCTATGGTCCCCCTTCTGAGGATATAAGATTACAGTGCTGGAAGGAAATCACTCGGATAGGCAAAAATATTTTGATTCTTTGATGTGCCTAGGTGATTTCAACGATATCATGTCTCAATCGGAGAAATTGGGTGGTAGGCCATGGGCATTGAGGAAGATTTTGAACTTCAAATGTTTTGTGGCGGGCTGCAAATTAGACGATCTGGGCTTCATTGGTTATCGATTCACATGGTGTAACAACAGGGAGGAGCCTGATATTATCCGGGAACGAATTGATAGAGTGTTAGGCAACTGCTATTTAAGGGATCTTTTCCGAATATTCAAGTTTTCTATGGATCACTATTTGTTATATATTCAATGTCAGCATGATTTTACAAGGAGGAAGAGGTCATTTTGTTTTGAAGAAAGCTGGGCTCAGCATGCTAGTTTCAATGAGATTGTGAGTAAGAGTTGGAGTTGGCCTGTGGAGAATACCTCGTCTGACATCACTATTTTTATGTACAATTTAAAGAGTTGTAAGGAAGCTCTGGAGGAGTGGAGTAAAGTAGAATTTCCTAATAATGCACTTGCACTGGAAAAGTTAAAAAGGCAGCTGGATTATCTTATTCAGGGAAACTTATCAGGGGTGGATAATAGAGCTATTAGTAATGTGAAGATGGCTATTGAGAGACTTCTTGAATTAGAAGAGAGGTTTTGGTGGCAAAGATCAAAGGTGAGTTGGTTATTGGCGAGAGATAAAAATTCATGTTTTCCCATTTGTCAACAATCCAAAGAAGACATAGGAACAACATTGTTAGCATCAGAGATGATTCAGGGCAGTGGCTTTCGAATAAGAAGGATTTGGAAAGTAATATTGCCAATTTCTTTCAGTAGCTGTTTGCCTCCTCTAAACATGAGCATATGGAACCTTCCCTTTCCTATGTTGATAAGAAGATATCGACTGAGATGAATCAAAATTTGATGAGACCAATTACTCATGAGGAAATCAAGAAGGCATCGTTTAGTCTCGGCGGCTCGAAGGCCCCTGGTCCTGATGGATTCTCTGGTATGTTCTACCACAATGTATGACCGGAGGTTAGTGATTCTATTTGTAAAATGGTTGTGGAATTTTTTCTGGGAATTCCTTACTGGAGCCTATAAATGAGACTAACTTAATCCTCATTCCTAAAGTAAATAGGCCTGATCATGTTTCTCAATTCCATCCTATAGGCCTTTGTAATTTCTCCTATAAAATCATTTCCAAGATCTTAGCCAATAGATTGAGATCTATCCTTGATATATGTATCTCTCCTAACCAAGGGGCCTTTGTCCCGGGGCGCTGCATTCATGATAATATAATCATCACTCACGAGGTTTATCATTATTTGAAGAGGAAAAAAAGTGGTGGTAAATATGAATTTGCCCTTAAGATAGATATGAGCAAGGCTTATGATCGAGTAGAATGGGATTTCTTAGAGGGCATTTTGCACTACTTTGGTTTTGATTTGGATTGGATTTCTCTAGTAATGAAGTGGGTGTGGTCGGTCAAATTGAATGTATGCTTATATGGGGAAACTGTGAATTCCTTCTCTCCTAGTAGGGGGCCTTCGACAGGGGGACCCTTTATTACCGTACCTTTTCATCCTTGTCGCGGAGGTTCTCTCCCTAATGATTTCTAAGAATAGAGGAATCAAATTGAGTTTTTGCTGCCCAGTTTTAACACAGTTTTTCTACGGATGATGCACTTGTTTATATGAGTGCTAACCGTTATAGTTGTGTTCAGTTGGCAAAGATTCTGAAGCAATACCGTGAGGCATCCGGTCAGGTCTTAAATCTAGAGAAATCTAGTATCTTTTTCTCATCCAATACTCCTATTGAGGTGCAATCAGATGTCGGCAATATGCTACAGATTCCTACAACCGAGTACCCCGGCAAGTATCTTGGTATACCGAGTGTATGGGGGAAGACCAAGCAACATGCTTTAGCCTATATTCGGGAACGTGTCTCTAATAAGCTCCAAAGTTGGAGCCATAATTTCCTCTCCTCGGTAGGTAGAGAAGTGTTAATTAAAGCCATCTTTCAGGCCATACCTATATATCCCATGAACTGCTTCAAATTCCCCCTCAAAATCTATAAGGAAATACAAAGTTTGGTTGCTAACTTCTGGTTGGGGGGGAGACGCTTTTGGTGGTCGAGTGCATTGGAAAGCTTGGGATTATCTTTCTACTAGTAAGAGCCGAAGAGGGATGGGTTTTCGAGATTTAGCAGTTATGAATGATGCATTGTTGGCAAGGATGGCCTAGAAGAGTTATGAAGAGTGTGTATTTTCCTACAGAGGAATTTATTGATGTGGATAAGGGATATAAAGCATTCTGGTGTTGGTCGAGTTTAATTGATGGGAGAAATTTCCTAAATAGGATTTGAGATGGGATGTAGGTACTGAGCATGGAATACGAATTTGGGAGGATACATGGATTCCTAGTGTCACTCTACCTGAAAAGCCGCAAAATAGTGTTAATCCTATAGTCACCAATGGTAAAGTGAGTGATCTTATAGTGGATGGCTCTTGGGCATTAGCACCTATTGTTAACTTGGTATATCTTGATGTTATTGATGCTATTCTGGGAATTAATATCCCTAATAATGGCTTAACTGACCGGCTGGTATGGATCAGTTCCGTCAATGGAGAGTACAACGTGAAAGCAGGCTACCATACAAAGAAAGATAAGATTTTGGCGAAAAATCAGAGAGCTGGGTCTTCGACTGTGGTTCCTATATCTTGCTGGAAGTCAATTTGGCTCATCAAAACTATCCCGAGAGTGCAACAATTCTTGTGGTGTCTCCTCAACAACGCCATCACCAACAATAGTGCTTTGTACAAAAGAAGGCGCTCTTTGTTCAATCTGTGCCCGATATGTGAGGCTGCCGAGGAAAGCATCGAACATCTTTTTTTCCACTGTTCAGGAGGTGAATATAGTTGAGGATGATTCTGTCACTTCCAGCGCTGTAACAGGGGATTTTTAAGTCCTGGTGTTTTTTTCTTGCTTTTCTAATTAGCTATGTTTTGTGTGCTGCTGATAGTTTCTACTTGTATCAGTTTTTCGATGTATCTGTTGCTTTGTTGAACTCTGATGGTTAGTAATACAAGTTCCCTTTCTGAGAAAAAAAAAACAAAAACAAAACAAAACAAAGTTGAATAGTCATTAACATGAAGTTCCTAAAAGAATAAATAAGAAGATGATCAATGTGATGTGAGTATGTGAGGCTGTGAGCTTCTTGGCAATTATTTCAGAATGGGATTTGACGTGATGGCTCAGAAAATGTTTAGGGTTTGCCGACTAATCACATGCATCCTCTATTTATCAATTTAATTAAATTTAATTAACCACACAAGCAACTTTTAGAATTCACATTAGGTGTGTGCTTGTTATGTGCTACTCTCACTAATTAGAAGGATGGAGGTATTATTTATTTATTTAGATTAAATTATATGATACAACCTGTTTTTTTTTTTTTTTTTGCACCTAATATCTCAAATTAATTAATTTTCGGGATAGCGGTGTTATAGGCAAAAATATTTCTAAATGCACAGGACTATAAATTAATTAATTTGATATAATGGATGCAAAAAAACAATTCAGGATGAGTATATAACTTAATTTAAATAAATAAAATATATTTAAAAATATAGAATGCCCTCATTCCTCTAATTAGAAAGAGAAGAGCATAACAAGCACCTTAGGAAAAATACCTAATGTGAACCCCAAATATATGTTGTATAGATCTACAGTTTATACATTTATAATAAATAAATGGGAAATAAAGGTCTCAAGGTACCAAAAAATGTTTAAAAAATCTAACGAAAATTCGGATGTCAAAAATGTCTCATTAACAACACTTTCAACAAAGGATTGACAACATTATATGTGGATTTTAATAATTCCTTGAGACCTATTTAACATTAGAATTTTTTTTGATATTTTTTTTTAATCTCTTAGGACCTTAAAAGAATTTTCCTTAAATCAATCGTTGTGCAAATTTCATGTAAGATGTGGTTTAGTTTAATTTAATATTGTAGATTTTCACACAATTCAAGCAACGTGGATTTCTAAATTCTAAGACAAAACAACTCATTTAAAAATCCCAATCATTTATTTTATACACCCTAGACTTGACATGCCATGCGTCACCAAATATGGAACAAAAGAGTTGGCTCTAAAAGTTACAATATTCGTTGATTGTATAAAATAATAATAATAATAACGGCTGAACAGTTTCGGACCCTTCTCCATATGATTTCTCGACATCAGAAACAATGAAAGCTTAGGGAACTAAAGGAAAAAGATATATAATATATACACCAAACTTTTAGGATCCGATACTCTCAAGGATGAATGATATAACCAAACTATCAACATTGCAAAGGAATTGACGAAAGTTGAAGAGACTAGTATCAGTTTTAACTAAGTATTGATGTCGATGCGTTCACCGTTTCTACATGAATGACTCTTGAGAGTTGCATCAGGGTCATGCAAATTGATACATGTATAGATTGGGTGGCATGAGGCCTCACAGAAAGCTCAACTTGGGACCACACAAAAATGGGTAAAGGAATAAAAAAATGGAAAATGCATTTAAGGGCCATTTTTCAGGGGAAAAAAAAAAAGCCCCAAAATTCCGAAAATCCCAAAAAAGACCCATTTTTAGAATTTATATGAGTTGTTAATGGGGCTTATATAGTTGTTAACCAGGGCTGATATTGTTATTAATGTGAATGATTTAGTTGTTAAAATATTGTTGTTAATGCGACTGATTTATTTGTTAATGGGTATTGATTTTGTTGTTAATGTGACTGATTTAGTTGTGAAATTTTAATGAATTTATTTCAAAAAAGGCCCTTGGGCCTTTTTTGAGATTTTCAGAATTTTGGGGCATTTTTTTGGATTTTTTCTATAAAAAGGGCCCTTAAATGCATTTTCCCAAAAAAAAAAATAGCACTTTCATTCCATGAGATGAAGTTAAGCATGGTTGGGGGATAAGTAGCGGAAGAAATTTACCAAAAGATATATCAAATTCCAATCCTAGATCTATCAATGGCGTTTAATTCGGGTAGTTAGAATTGTACCTTTCATATGCGTCTTGTTCGATCACTAGAAGCCAACTAAACGAACTAGCTTCCTCTACCGATATCCCACATACGTGAACCGGGACCCCAACACACAAAGGCGTGCTAGCGCCTCCAACGTTTTTCTCGGTATCCTCTAGGGTTTCTCTTGTGGCTAATACGTCTTACTCACTGTATTAGGGTTTCTCAAACCCTAATGGGCAGTATTATACATATTCAAAATCAATATTAATTTAATTTTGAAATTTGAATTGGATTAAATATTAATTAAATCAGTCCAATGATTTAATCTAATCTATTTATTTAATCCGAATTAAAAGCCAACTGATTTAATTTATTTTTATAAATTAAATCGAGATACGATATTTCTATTAGTTTTAGTTATTTAATTTATCAAATAAATTAGATACAAAACAAATACTACATAATAATATTATTATCCATATATATAATATTATTATTATTTTCGAGTATATATATATAGGGCAAATGATTTCTCCAGTGACTGGACCTAAGAGTTTTTCCTGTGAACCCAAACTACATCGTTTAGTTTAGTGAGGGCGCGCTTCACTCTTTTTGTTCGGAATGAAAAAGACATTTGCCCGTAATTTACGATCGTAAAAGCGCGCGACACTCTTTTTTTTCTCCAATGGATTGCATTGATTTGTCTCATCAATCCTTACAGGTTTCAATTCCACAGCGCATCAAGCAAATAATGCAGAAAAAATATTATAAAATATTAAATTTACATGAGAAAATACTAAAGGGTGGAAAACAAAAGATTGCGTGAATCATGACCTTGAAACCAGAAATTTTGGGCTTCAGATGAATCAGATCGTGTGGCTTCCATTCAATTGCCTCCTTTCCCTTCTCATCCTGCTCGAAAGAACCCTCTGGAAAAACCAACGCCGACCCATCTGACTTCTCACTGGCGGAATTTCATATCAAAGGCTGCTTTTTGTCCTTTGTCTCTTCGATTTCCGGCGAGCAAAGCACTAGCGGAGTAACTTGATTGTGAGGAGAGAGCCACTTTGCTTTCACGTAATCGGCCTTCCTCCATGGCAGAATGTGCATGCCCTTCTTCTTCGACTTTGCTTCGCCGCTTCCGATAGAATCGCTATAATGCTCTGCAAACGATCGGACTTGCCCACGAATATGTACGGAAGGGTTTGGAGAATCGCCTCGTACGACTTGGTTGATCGAGCAATTTTTGAATTCTGATCTGAAGTCAATGTCTATTATCACCCGTTCGTTTTCGATGTCTAATATCACCGTTGATTTGGGTTCACAGGAGAAACTTTTAGGTCCAGTCACTGGACAAATCATTTACCCATATATATATATCTTCCCTAAATTAAATGTTGTATTTAAGACATATCTTATATATATCTTAAATGTTGTATTTATTTAATCACTGGACATTATAGTTTGTGTTGGCTTATTCTTGTGTGCGACCCTGTAGGCCCACATTGTTAGATATGATTAATTTTGATGATGTCTTATATATATGACATTATTCAGAGCAAAAAGTTTGCATACTACATTTATCTTTTACTTTGACTAATTCTTATATTTAATGTAGATATGAAGTTTAATACAATGAAGAATGATCAAGAATGGACATTGAAGAAAGAAGAACTTGTTAAATATTATGAGAATATCAATATTCAAGTCTCTGTGATCAAGTAGAAGTTGGAACGGCTTAATTTGGAGTTAAAATAAGCAAGTTCAAGCTTCCGGATGAATAGTAGTTTGCTACAGTAATTTTCACATGAACAGTGTCATGCTCGAGCACAAAAATTGCCATGCTCAAGCACAAAAATTGTCATGCTCGAGCAGAGAACTGTGCATGCTCGAGCAACAACGTTTTTCAGCACTCTATTCAGCTTTGTTTCACATTCAGCACAGGCGACATCTGGTAATTCGATTATATCTCCCAAACCAAAGATCGGATTGAAGTGAAACCAATTTTGTTTGAAACTAGACTCCCAATTCATCATTTGGACATAAAATTCAAGCCTAAAGGAGTTCAGATGAGAGAACTATGAGTTTTGGAAATTGCAACAAAAATCAACGTCACAATCCAAACCAAGATTTGGTATTTCGAGTGTATCTCACAAACGAAAAATCCAAATGAGCTGAAACTAGTGCCATTTGAAATTAGACTCACATATATTTTCACAAACATCAAGATCACGAAAAACAAAGATCAATTGAAGAAGATATGATGTTTTGAAGTTGACAGTCAGTTCAGAATGCTACAAAAAACGCTAATCAAGAACAACCCCCATTCATCTGATGATAACGGACAAAATACAATAAGTTTGGAGCTGATTCTTCTTGCATTGGAAAGAAGACTTGAATATCTATATGAGCATGGGTGGTTTTCCAAAATTAAAGCTATATCAAAGACGTTACGCTCACGGGAAATTGACTATTATGCTGTCAATACTCTTGTTTCCTGAAAGTCTCTACATTCTGGAAGTTGAGCTTTCTACTGAAGAGTATTATGCTTATTCACTCTTGATAAGAGAAGCTTGCTTGAGTAAGGCATTCTTCGTGGCCGAGCATCATCAGGCTAAGCAAGAAGTTTACAAGTTGAAGATCATGCCCGAGCAGAGGTAAAAGAATGCTCAAACAAGATGCTCAAGAAGAGGAAAAAGAGTGCTCGAGTAGCATCAATCTATGATTCATTCTTCGTCTCTGGATGTCCCTTGCCCGAGCATGAATATGTCATGCTTGAGCACTATGCTCGAGCAGAGGAGAAAGCATGCTCGAGCAGCATCATTATAACCGTAAGTCTTCGCCTCTGTTTGCCTCTTGCCCGAGCATACTTTCTATGTTGCTCAAGCATTGGCAATATCTTGCCCGAGCATGAAGGTTATCTTGCTCGAGCATCAGCAAGAGAAACTATTTTTAAACAAACCAGAAGAAGCTTGCCCGAGCAAGCATAGCTGGATGCTCAAGCATAGAATGATTTCAATTCTTTCAATGTGTTTTTCTTCTACTGGTTGCCCGAGCATACATATAGTCATGCTTGAGCATGATCATCCATGTTTTCAAAATTGCCGTATTCGAAAATCCTAAATCATCGTGTTTAATTTCATTTTTACATAACATTACTCATTACTATTCCTAATTGCTTTTAATCAGTTTGCTAATGAGTTTCAGATGATTTTATCATGGATTAACAATAAATTTGCATAAAGCAATTTGTGTGTCAGAGAAGTATTTAATGCGATTACCACTTCGAGACACTAAACCAACTGTCATAACTCTGAACATCCGAAAGACATTTTGGGCAATATTATTTCATTCCTTCTGCCTGCTTCTCCAACGGTAATATTTACCGAACAAAGGAATTAAAGAATACAATGACGGCGATCATACAGACACTTCACGCTTCAACTCTAACGGACATTTTCGAAGTGACTCAACGGCTACTATTCACAACGGCCAAAACGCAACGGACGAATGCTTCCAACAACATCAATACTAATGGTCTATAAATAAAGGAAGAGCGACGGAAGAAGGTGTACACGCGAACATAGAGACACGAGCTTACATCTTCAAAATGTCAATACTCTGATATTCACTTATTCTCTGTTCTTAATGCTTACATAGTTTACCGTAGAGAGTGAGATGATCTTGAATTGTACCTCAGTGTTTATTCATCTTCTCTTCTAGAGAGAACTTTTCTAACTATTAAATCATTGTAAGAATCTTAAGTCGTGGGATTTGGAGATTAGGTTATCAATTTACAACTTCTAAGGGGGAGTGTATTCTAGTGAGAGGATAACTTCGAGTACAAAGTGTGTAACTGATTGAAAGGTGTATCTCGATGAGAGATTCGGCTTCACAAGTGCGTGGGTGAACTTGTGCATTTGTATAGGCTTCTCTTGTGCCTGGTTAAACAAGAGGATAGTGAATTGAAAATCTCAAGTGGAGCTTGGGGACTGGACGTAGGTCAAGGATTGGCCCGAACCAGGATAAATCACAGTTTGCATATTCTCTCCCCTTATCTTTTATATTTCTAGTATATGCTTATTTGAATATCTAAGTGTTGATTTAGAAGTTGCGAAAAGATTTTCACAATTCCTAAAGTTTTATCAAACACTCAATTCACCCCCCTCTTTGGTGATAGCAAGGTCTAACAAACATGAAATTGGCAGCGGGCCAACATTGCTCCAACCCACAAGTCGCAAGCAGCCTCTAGCAAGAAATTACGACTACCCAATTCATATGAGGATCGATAATACGATGCAATTTATCATACAACCATGACACGTCCCTTTTGTAAACCGATAATTTGGTCGAGAATGAAGTATGGATAATGTCATCCTCCTTATCTTGACCGTTACTTTTTCGATTCTTGAGTAATCTAACAATTCAAATAGAAACTCCTTTTCATCATAGTATGACCATACTTTTCTCAGACTTACTCATCGAAGCGCCCTATAATATCTCTCTACAAATGTGAGGGACAAATCTCATCTTGACCATTCACATTCCTCTGTATGAAAACCATTAATCCCGATCAAAGCCTTTATCATCACCCGGTCAAATGTGACTTTTTACTAGGTCAAAGATTAGTGACTCTCACGTAGGAATCCATGATGATCTCAGGTCAAAGGGCATTGTGACGTGGTTATACATGAGATAAGTTTATGACTTAATCTATACAGCTTTCTTATAGTGGGTCGGTCTAGCACCTTGTACTCTTTCAAGTGCCTAAGACTTTGATTCGTATCTCCATACCTTATCAAAGTCATACTGGTCTTATTTCATCTTCGCTCCCACATAGATGACCGATTAGGGACATTTAGGACAATTGTTATGATACATCTAAGGATACAGTCATCATAATAAACATGCAAATGATAGAGAAATATTTTAAATAACAACAATGTTTAAAGTACAATGATTAGCCCCTAAAGCATAATTTCTAACAAGCACGTCCAAAACCAAATCCTCCATTGGCATCCATCAAGGGCAGCAAAGGTTCTTAAGGTCCTCCTCCTTGGCATACCAACTTGGTATGATTTTTGAAACATGAGGATAAAGATCCTTGTACGAGTTCCTAATGGTTCCTTCTGCCACTCCTGTGGCCACTGGTATATCTGCAACCAACATACCAAGTACAGAAATGATAAGAATTATCCTCTTAAAGATTGATGCCGATAGAAATTTATTCTAGAGCCAATTTTTACTCTGGTTTCCACTTTTTCACTGATATAGTGTATTTGTCCTTCTTGTTATACAAGCCACAGAGATCTTACAAACCTTTGAGCGGTTTCTTATCACCTGAAAGCTGAGTTATAATGTATATCACAGCTGCAGCAATGGATATGGGGCTCCTCCTGGCAAATATTAGCCGCTTTATTAGTATTGATCATCAATTATTAGTAATATCAAGGTAAAAAAAGACCAACATCAACGCCTCCGTAGGTCATGATCATAGGCTGCAATTAAAATTACCAGTAAAAGGCAGAGAAGTGAGTGGCCAAATACAAGTGTAACTTCAAGGTGCGCACACACATCCACAGGAAGTTTCTGAACTCAAAATCTCACTCTTTCTTACTCAAAGGAAATCTATTTTAAGTCTAAATCAAACGGCACAGTCCCCATTATCAACAGAACCATAATGTTGAGATTCAGAGTTTACAGGTTTGGCACACATGGCATATAGTGTAAATTACAATTAAGATTTCAATCCTTACCCTCAACACAGCTTTCAAAAGTAACAATTAAATCTGATGCTAATTGCTGCGATCAAGATAATTCATCTTAAGTTGAGATCTTCAGTACAATTACCTTATATCAAATACTTCTGATTTCTGCACAGATTCCTGAGCAGCTTTAACCGCTTGATTATTCATGCCAAGGTTAGAACAGAATCGCCTCTGAACATTTTTTTTTTTTAAAAAAAAAAGTAATGTTAGTAACACCATTTGAAATCTATCAGCAACTAACATAGTTGCCAAAAGAGCAAGATATACTGCATTTCAATAAAGATTACTCACCATAAAGTCCCCAGCATGTATTGTTCCCATCTCCATTGACTGACCGTTCTCCAAACCCAGTTGTTTTACTATATATTCTTTTGCTCGGCCAATTTCCTTCTTTGTAGCTCCATTGGCAACAGAGCAAATTTCTAGTTGAAATCCATAGGGAACAGTCTTTCAGGGAAGCTCATTTATATAGGGAAAGATAAATAGGAAGCATCCAGACGTTAAAAGAATCACAGCATTTACCCTTTACAGTACGTGATTTGCCTTCTTGTCGACAAGCTATGTAAAGGCATGCAGCCAACAAAGCATCCTGGTTTCTTCCCCTACTGGACTTCTGATCCTCAACCCTCTTATATATCTCATTAGCCCGATCCTTTAAATCAACAGCAAATGCTCACTTAAAAATGAAGATGAATATAGGAGATCGGAATCAAGATAACAATTTCAAGGCGCCATTGACACAATGTAAGGTACACAAACATTGTCATCGAATGCTCAAAGTTAATCAAAATAATCATATGCAGTGGATATGGATGCAGATTCATGAAACTTCCCAATAACAAGTAAACTGTCCAAGATGCAAGTGTAGCATACCTTAATGGTTGCAACAAGTCCCAACCTGAAAATTTATAACCAATCAGCTATCAGCTAATTTCCCAATAATAAAATTCAAGCAAATGATGACAAAAAAATCCCACTCTTTTTAGGCATGAATGTGAAAACATAAAAATCGTAAGAGTATTGATTATGAGCTCCATACTCTCAGAGCAAAAATATAAACACTAATAAAAAAATGAAGAGAAATAAAATCCTACTTGAAGTTTAGGGAGACCCCATTATATAAAATGGAAGACTCATCCCAACAAAAGGAATGGTAAGCAAAGCATGTATAAAAATGTGTAGATAAATAATAACAGGGGTCAAGTTATCCAAGGCAAGGGATGGACATAGTATCACAAAGTCAGCTCCCTGCCCACCTAAAAAATGACCAAAGATGCTTTTATTAGTGTCTTGCTGGTGCTAGTAAATTAGATGATTCAGACCCCCACTTTGACTTAGGTGCTGAGGAACATCTAAAAAGCTTTACTACACAAGAGACGACCACCTGGGTGATAAAACATTGGGTTACAATACTGAAGGTGCTCTATAAAGAATTCACTCCACCCCTTTTGAGCACACTCCTACAAATCATTAAGCTCTCTGGAAAAAATAGTATCCTATGTCAGTTTTACCACGCCATTTCAGACCCAAAATGATGGCACAGCATATTTTGCTCCCCATGCTACTTTTTCTAGTTCCATCCCTGGCCTGAGTTATCCACCCATTACTATCTCGAGAGAGAATTATAATAACTCACGAATTTGTCACACAAAGGATCCAATAAATCTATATGCACATAACAAGTGACATCTCAGTCCGTCATATCAACCTCGCAATAACTAAGGTATGGGAATTTATCAATTCCTCTTTCACTACCATGATAAAGCATAAAAAGCTTCTCGGTGAGATTTTTAACCGAATGATGTCCAATCAAGAATGGTCCAAGATAAAAATTCTACATTTTTTTGCAAATTCTAGAAATTTTAATCCCATATTTCCATGAAAATCTCATCCTCCCCATCAAGATTGCCAGATTAAATTTTTGGGAAAATGACTGCCAAGGACCATAAAAATTACAAAAATGTCCCAATAGAAATTCACATACTCCCCTCCGGTCCTAATTATAGGAACACATTTTGGGGTTAGTTTTGGTCCTAATTATAAGAACAAATTTTAACTTTTGTCAATTTTTCCCTATAATTCCCCTATTTATACTTTTTCAATAATAATTTAATAATAAACCTATATATTTTATAAAATAAATCATGTTTGCAACTCATTAATGTTATAAACAACTCAATTATACTTTTTTAAAATAGAATAATTGAGCAATTTTTGTCATATTTTTCCCATTCACCCCTACTAATACTTCTTCCACAATAATTAATTTAACAACATACTTATATTCTATCAAGTTAGAGATTCTACTTTATTTTTTATTTTTGAATAAAATAATTTTAATATTCCTTTAAAAATATTTGTGATAAAAAAAATAAATTTGCATTTGTATTATGCCCAATTAAATAAATACTCACTTGATAGGGGAAAAAAAAATTGCTTTGAATACGACTAACGATTGCACAGTTCGAACTTTTATCATCCATCAGCTTTTCTTGCATTTATACCAATTGGGTGGGGCTATAGTTTAGCTAATTTTGTCTTTATGTAATTTTCAATTTTAGTAGGGGTATTTTTGGAAACTAATTATAATTAACTAATTTAACTTCTCTTCTTAATCTCTTCAAATTCGGTAAATAGTTCTATAATTGGGATCGGAGGGAGTAAAAAAGCCCTAGGGACTTTTCTAATATTATTTCTATTAACAATGGAAGTGCTTATATATTTACAACGAGAAAATGTTATATTTACAACAAAATTTAAAAATTTGACTATTCACAAGAAAAAAAAAACTATATTCACAACAAAATTTAAACACTCGGATTTTGTTTCAAATTCAATCCCTAAGCGTTGTTTCAAACTTTCAAACTCAAGTCCCTAAGGGAGTAAGCGACAAATGTTATTTACAACAGAAAAATGCTACAGGAAGTGTTATATTCAAAATAAAATTTTAAACCTCGCCATTCACAACAGAAAAAGCATATCCACAACAAAAAATGCTATATTTTCAATAAAATTTAAAAACCTAAATTTTATTTCAATATAAATATCATATGTGAATTTCTATTAGGACTTTTTTATAATTTTTTACTCTGGCTGTCATTTTCCTTAAATATTTTTTGCCCAGCAAAGCAACGCCGCTATTGGTGAAAACATTTTCCTCCCCCTTCCCTCCCCTCCCCCAAACCAAAAAAGGTCAGCAAACGCTAGCTTACCTTTCTGACATAGTAGCAATGGTCTTGAAAGCCATTATCAGCCCTCGATCCGGGTTCGACCCACGATTCTGCCACCGACCCAAAGACGACGATAGAAATTCGCCGGAGGTTCCATTAGGCTTTGCTATGACGGTGGATAAGCCGCCGTCAGTCAAGAGCGGGTTGGAAGGCCCGCCTACACGAACCGGGTCGTTATCAGCAGACTCGTTCGCGAAGGTACGCCACTCAGAAGTTTCATCGATGGAATGGGACTCAAGCACGAGGCCGCACTCAGTACACACAGTGTCACCGGCCGAGTGATCGGAGACCACCTCTGTCTCGCGCTTACAGTCAGAAGCAGAACTCATCATACATGTTTTCTAAAATCAACAAGAAATTGAAGGAGATCGATTCAGATTCCTACTAAAGATACAACCCTTTTTTTGCACCAACAAAATTCAATCTTTTTACCCAGAATACCAGGCAATGGGGATTATAAGGCTAGCGGAAATTTCATTATTTCCTTTTCACGCAGATTTTAGGGTCATTTTCTTGAATCTTGACTAGTACAGGTTTGCGTGAGCTAAGACGAACAGACAAACCGAACACACACAATTAATAAACAAACGCAGGATAAAAGGCAGTGTTGGGTGGATATATATAGGAAAGGGAAAGAGAAGGAGACAACACAATAACTGGACCGGTTGGGATGTTCACGTGGTTTCGGTTAGGGCGCTGCTGAGTTGGACGAATCGGATCGGCCCGATTGGGTATGAGTGACTTGAATGAATAACCATATTTTTCTGTCTATTACATCTCCAGCTTCTTCATTTTTCCCATTCCATTACTACCTTCATGGAACCAGTTTTGGTGCCTATCTTTTGGATAGGCATCAAGAGCTTGGCCCATTTGGGCCGTTCATATTCAATCTGAACGATCAGATTTTATTATTTTAAATTGTTACTTTTGAATAAAAAAATCATTTTTGAAAAAATGTTAGTTGAGAGATTATCTTTATTTTAGATTAAATACTTTTATTAAAATATTTTTTGAAAAAATAGAAAGTAAAAAAAATAAGATGGACCGTCAGATCAGATCGGGATTGGGTCCGAGAGGGATGAGCTCTCCCTGCCTATCCTTTGGATAGGCAAGGAATTTTAGAGCCGGGAAAAAACGATCCGGTTTAAGTCACGACTCTTTAAGGGTTGGGCTTGAAAATTAGAGGTGTGGGGTGAAGATTGGCACGGAGAGCTAAGGGCTTATATGGGCCGCCCATCGGGCCCTTTAATTTTTTTTTTTTTTTTTTTTAATTTTTAAGTTGAATACTTGTTAAAGTTGGATCCTTCAATAATTTATATGTATTTTGTATTTGTTATAGAGTTATTTATCCATTTAAGTACAAATATATAATAACTATACTCTAATTTTATGATTTGGTTTATTATTTATTGTAGATAAATATTATAGATGTGTTCATGCGGGAGAAGAAATTCATGATATTCTTACTCATGAACCGGAGCCTACTACTCAAAGTGAATAATAATCAAATGTCATTGAAATTAATGATAGTGGCGAAGATGATAATAATAATAGTCATTGTACTAATGTCGCTTTTTTGTATGTTTCTTATGTTTTATATGAGTTATTTGTGAACATAGTTTGCTTTTGATTATGAATTAGTGACTGTACTTATTTGTTGGATGATTCATGTTGTAATTTATTAATTATATTTCTTTGAAAAAACTAGAGGAAAAATAGTTAAAATTTAGAATAGTAAATTTCAGGCCCAGTGGGCCGGCCCTGGCCCTGGTGCTCTCAGACCGAACTTTAAAAAATATATGTTTTTCTTACCCAGGTCCTGAAAAACCGGCCCTGTTAGACCTTGGCCCTTTACTGGCCGGCCCCGATTCCCACCTCTACCTTCATTAAACCTTTATCTTTTCGGCTTATCGAATATTGAGTAGCAAAACTCATATCTTGAACCAGTTGCAGTCTTCTTATTTTTAAATATTTACTAGTGCTTAAGAAAATTTATTTCCGAAGATAAAATACAGTTATTTACATTTCATCTAGTATTACTTTTCTCTAAGTCTGTACAAATAAAAATGGAAAAATTACATTTAAATATCATTTGAATTTATAAAATTCCTAATGTCTGTTAAATTTGTTAAAGAATTTAAAGGTACCAAGGATTATATTGAGATTTTCAAATTCGGGTGATTTACCCTTTTGCCCTTAGTTTTTAAATAAATTAAAAAAAGATAATGACCCTTCTAAGGAAGGCCACCGCTCGTTAGCCGCCAGCGTTCTGCAATCACGGCTTGAAATCCAGCAATGGTTTCTTTTTTTTTTGGGGGTTGTTTTTTTTTTTTTTTGGTTTAGGAGCAAAAATACACATGTGCTTTGTAACACCCCAAATTCAATTATTAGCTAAAATACAATATTTATAAAAGCTATGAAAATTAGGGTATTACATGCTTTATCCTCGGGAGTGCCCAGCACCATATGCTTTTTTTGGAGCAAAAATACACATGTGGTTACATTTTAGGAGCAAAAGTCACACCAACGTTAAAATTTTGTTATAAAAAAGCACTTCTTGTTGTAAATCTATCATGTTGTAAATATGACTTTTTTCTGTTGTAAATGACCGATTTTAAATTTTATTGTAAATACAAGACTTCTTCTTGCTGTAAATCTAACTTTTTCTATTGTAAATGACATTTCTATGTTCAAAATCCAGGTGTTTAAATATTATTGTAAATATGGCATTTTATGTTGTAAATATGGCCAGATTTTACATTTTGTTGTAAATATAGCACTTTTGTTGTAAATATAGCCTTTTTGTTGTTGTAAATGACATTTCTATGTTTAAAATCCAGGTATTTAAATGCTGTTGTAAATATGGCATTTTCTATTGTAAATATAGCATTTTCTGTTGCAAATGCACCATTAAGTTAGATTTTAACGGTGGTGTGATTTTTGTTCCTAAAATATAACTACATGTGTATTTTTGCTCCCAAAAAAAGCATATGGTGTTGGACGCTCCTGAGGGTAAAGCACATGTGTATTTTTGCTCATTTACCCTTTTTTTAAAAAAAAAAGATTGATTGAAAGTGAGGGAGGTAGGGTTCGAACTTTCCACCCCCATCTTCATGGGGCCAAGGGGCCCAACCACTGGGCAACTTGATTTCTTTGATATATATATATATATATATATATGCATTAAAAAATATATATATTCTTTTTAACATTTTTTCCATCAACAAACACTCTTGTAAACCCCATTACTAAACTTGTAAGTGCCATTGAAGAATTGTTAATTGCCATTGAAAGATTTGTTATAATTGCACTTTTTTTTTTTTATCGGACACACGTGGTAAACATGAAAAACGAACTTGTAAATACCATTGCGAAACTAGTAAATGTCATTAAAGAATTTGTAATTGTTATTAAAAGATTTGTTATAATTGTACTTTTATTTGTTGTTCCCTCAGAGACAAAAATGGTAAACCTCAAGTACAAACTCGTAAATACCATTAAAAAACTTGTAAATGCCATTGAAGAATTTATAAATGCCATTTTTTGTGATAATTTACTTTTATTTGTTGTTTCTCGAGTAAAAAAATGGTAAACCTCAAGAACAAACTCGTAAGCGTCATTAAAGAATTTGTAAATGCCATTGAAATATTTTTGATAATTTACTTTTATTTGTTGTTCCCTCAGAGATTAAAATGGTAAACCTCAAGAACAAACTCATAACTGCCATTGAAAAACTTGTAAATGCATTTGAAGAATTTATAAATAACATTGAAAGATTTGTAAATGCCATTGAAAAACTTGTAAATATCATTGAAACAACAAATAAAAGTGAATTATCACAAATCTTTCAATGACATTTACGAGTTTGTGCTTGAGGTTTACCATTTTTATTTCTAAGGAAACAACAAATAAAAGTGCAATTATAACAAATCTTTCAATAGTAATTACAAATTCTTCAATGGCATTTACTAGTTTCACAATAGTATTTACAAGTTCATTCTTTAGGTTTACCACATGTGTTTAATGGGAAAAAAAGTGCAATTACAACAAATATTTCAATGACAATGATCAATTCTTCAATAACATTTACAAATTCATTAATGGGATTTACAATATTGTTTGTTGATGGAAAAAATGTTAAGAAGAATATATATATATATATATATATATATATTTGTTAATGCATATATATATCAAAGAAACTAAGTGGCCTGACCAAATGGTTGGGGTGGCCCCATGAAGGTGGGAGATTCGAACTCCACCTCCCTCACTTTCAATGAATTTTTTTTTTTTTAGAAAAAAACCCCACCCCCCCCAAAAAAAAAAAAAAAAACCATCACGGATTTCAAGCGGTGGTTGGTCCCCCGCGGTCGGCGCGGTGGCCCTTTGGCGAGGGTCATTTTCTTTTTTATTTTTAATTTATTTAAAAAATAAGGGTAAATTCTCCCGAATTTGAAAATCCCAATATGATCTTTAGTACCTTTAAGTCCTTTAACAAATTTAATAGACATTTAGGAGTTTTACAAATTCAAATGGTATTTAAATTTAATTTTTCCATATATAAACGTGAAGCTCTCACTGTGATTTTCATTTTTCTTCTTAAATAAGACTTAAACTTGGAATTTTATTTAACAAAATAAGTATCAACTTACTTGAATTAAAGTGAATTTTTCTCTTTTTCTTAAGTCATCTAACATAAATTACAAACGAAAAATATATATGTCTAAATTAGGTTTAAATTACAAACTAAATCTATTTTTCTAAAAATAAAATGATTTTTTAATCTGGTTTGAATTTCTACAAGGGGAAACATATATATTAAATTTGAAAAAGTTTCGTGCCATTAAACCCTGATTTTATTTGTGTTTGGGTCAAAGTGCATTACAATTTTTATAAGCTTTAAATTATGTAGACTATTAATAGATATTTAAATTTTTTTATGTGCAAGGACCCCATTCCTCTCTCCTTGCAAGGCAAGGTCTGCGGAAATCCTAGGTTGAGTGGGACATGTCCAAATAATAATTTAAGAGATTTATAATAAAATTTTAAATGGAAAAAAAAAACTAACTACACATAATTTAGAGAGGGTTTTGTACATTATTCTGATGTCTTATACGGAGCAAGATTTTATTTATCATGCATGGTGTGCCTATGTGAAATGAATTAAGGAATTTATGTCCATTTACTTAAATTCTTCAAGTAAATCTTATTATTGTGTTTTTTTTTAGTTTAACAAAATTTTAAAATTTTATTGCTGCAAATTTTCAGTTCTACTCATTTTAAACGATTTTACGCTGTATAAAAAAAATATGTAAGAAAAGTGTTGTCTCATAAATATATAATATATATATATATAAGAACTTATTTTTAATGCTCTCCAACAAGTACTAAAGGCAAAAATAAAAAAGTAAAACAGTAATTTTTTTATGGACAAAATTATTTCAACATCAATTTGATAAACTAAAGCTATGGCCTTTCTTCTCCACTAAGCAAGCTCTTTAATGAACTAAAGCTATGGCCTTTCTTCTCCACTAAGCAAGCTCTTTAATGATTTTTGTTATGGATTCATATATGAGGCTTTATTGGCTATGCGGCCCAGCAAGGATGAGTTGTACTAGAATCCCTCCGTAATCAGGTAAAACACTAATTGACCTATAATCAAGATTATAATAACGAAATGTGCAAGTAATGCAGTTGAAACATGAGCTTGGACGTGCACAAAACCCAATGACCTAAACTCTAAAGGCTATAATCACGGAGTGTTGCCTATTATTTAAATAATCAATTAAGAGTATGCTACCAAAAAAAAAAAAAAAAAAAACAGTTAAGAGCCAGTAATTCTCGTAACCTGATTTTTTTTTTTTTTAAAAAAAACTTTCAATTTTATTTATAGAGAATTTAATTTTTTATATTTAACAGAATACAAAAACTAAATCTATTATTCCAAAAATAAAATGATTTTTTAATCAAGTTTGAAATTTCTATGAGGAGAAACAAATATATTAAGTTTGAAAAAGTTTCGTGCCATTGAACCCTGATTTTATTTGTGTTTGGTTCAAAGTGCATTACAATCTTTATAAGCTTTAAATTATGTAGATTATTTAATATGACAATAGATCTTTAAAATTTTTTATGTGCAAGGACCCCATTCCTCTCTCCTTGCAAGTCAAGGTCTGTTGAAATCCTAGGTTGAGTGGGGTATTAACATGTTCAAATAATAATTTAAGAGATTTATAATGAAATTTTAAATGAAAAAAAAAATAGTAACTGCACATAATTTAGAGAGGGTTTTGTACATTATTTTGATGTCTTATGAGATTTTATTTATCATGTATGGTGTGCCTATGTGAAATAAATTAAGGAATTTATGTCCATTTACTTAAAGTTTTCAATTAAATCTTATCATTGTGTTTTTTTTGTTAACAATGATAGTTTAACAAAAGTTTAAAATTTTATTGATGCAAATTTTCAATACTTAACTTTATTTATTTAGAACAATTCATTTTAAGTGATTTTACGCTATGTAAAAAAATATCTAAAAAGAGTGTTATATTGTAAAATAATATATATATATATATATATATATATATATATAAAACTTATTTTCAATGCTCTCCAACAAGTATCAAAGGCAAAAAGAAAAAAGGCAAAAGAGTAAGATTTTTTATGGACAAAAAAATTAGGATTATTTCAACGTCAATGTGATAAACAAAGTTTGTGAAGGAGTCCCGATTGGGTCAACATGTGAGTAATTTATTGAATGGACTAAAGTTATGGCCTTTCTTCTCCACTAAGCATGCTTTTTAATGATTTCTTTAATAATTAAATAATACTTGCCCGTGAACTTGCAAATGAATTTATTATTGAGTTAAAGAATAAAAATATAAATGTGTTTTTTGAAGAAGTACTCAACATTAAATGTTTTTTTAAGTGTAAAAGTGTTTACGTAGTTATAAATTAGGTGTAAAAATACTATTTGATCTTTAAATTTGACTTTTTTTAGTGACTGAATGATTACGTGACTTTTAAGGTACAAAAATACACATATGTTTGGCCAAAAAAGCTTCCAACACCAAGTACTTTTTTTTAGGTGTAAAAATATTGTTTGACGTCAACGTTGACTTTTTTTTTCCTGATTGAACGATGACATGGCTTTCAAAGCAACTGTGTGGAAAAAATAGTACCTATTAGTATCGAAATATAAGATCTTGAAAAATATTTCAAGATGTTGAAACTAAAAAAATATTTTAAGATCTTGACTACTAAAAAAATATTTTATAATCTTGAAAAATTATTTTAGGATTTTGAAAAAATATTTCAGGGTACTAATTGGTATTAAAAAGATACTTCAATATACTAAAAAGATACTTAGGATATTGACTAGTACTGAAAAAATACTTCATAACCTTGAAAAAATTATTTTAGGATCTTGAAAAGATATTTTAGCAGTCTTGATTTGATATTAAAAAAATACTTATTAGTACTAAAAAGATACTTCATAGTACTTACTGGTACTAAATAGATATTTTAGAATACTTGTACTAAAAAGATATTTCAGAATACTAACTGGTACTAAAAAAAAATACTTTATAATCTTGATAAATATTTCAGGGTATTGATTAGTACTAAAAAAATAATTGAAGGTACTAATTAGTACTAAAAAATATTTCATGATTTTGAAGAATCATTTTAGGATCTTGAAAAAATATTTCATGATACTGATTGGAACTAAAGAAAATACTTTAAGATACTGACTTATACAAAAAAAAAAAAAAATACTCTAATGATCAAACGGTATTTTTACACCTAAAAAAAATTTGATATTGGGCGCTATTTCAGCCAAACTACATATGTATTTTTACACTTTGAAAGTGGTCAAATGATATTTTTACATATAATTATAACAACATAGTCACTTTTACATATAAAAAAGCATTTGATGTAGCACATGTGTATTTTTACCTCCATCACCTTTTACCTTTTATGAGTGTCTTTTTCACGGAACAATTAAGAGTACGCTGGCCCCCGCCCGGGGGAGGGGGGGACAGTTAAGAATAACTATCTAAAAACAGAGTAACAATATCTCTTAACCTGATTTTTATATTTTTTTTATAACTTTCAATTTTATTTAAAGAGAATTTAATTTTTTATATTTAACAGAATACAAAAACTAAATATATTGTTCCAGAAATAAAATCATTTCTTAGTCAGGTTTGAATTTCTATTAGTAGAGTATATATTAAGTTTGAAAAAGTTTCATGCCATTATACCCTAATTTTATTTGTGTTTGGGTGAAAGTGCATTACAGTTTTTATAAGCTTTAAATTATGTAGATTATTTAATACGACAATAGATCTTTAAATTTTTTATTGGCAAGGACCCCATTATTCTCTCCTTACAAGTCAAGGTCTGTGGAAATCCTGCGTTGAGTGGGGCATTAAGATATCCAAATTAATAATTTAAGAGATTTATAATAAAATTTTAAATGAAAAAAAAAACTAACTACACATAATTTAGACAGGGCTTTGTACCCAAAAAAAAAAAAAAAAAAAAAACAGCATCAATCGCTGCTGGCAGAGCTCCAGTGGCAGCTGGCCAAAGCGCTGGTGGCTGGCCAGTCACCAGGGCTCTAACAAGAATATTCCAAAGAAGATTCCAGTGGGAATTAATAACCTCAACCCTACCTGCCCAAAAAATTAGTGGTCATTGGCTACTAATGGCTTTCAACATATGATATGGAAACAAAATATATATTAACTTTTGATTTTTAACCCAAACATTTTCACAAGTTTTGTTTCATTATGTTTCAACAATTTTTGTTTGTCAAGTAAAAAATTTACAATATCAGATCATTCACAAGTTTTGTTCAGAAATTCACAATATTTCATTAGCTTTTAACAACTTCTGTTTATCAAGTAAAAAATTCACACTATCAGGTTCTTCACAAATTTTGTTAAGGAATTCACTATATTTCATCAAGTTTTAACAATTTTTCATTTTTCTATAAAGAATTTCACATTTTAAAGGCTGATAGTGTGATTTTTGTAATGAAAACTATTAAAACTTAATCAAATATCGTGAATTCTTTAACAAAAATTGTTAAAACTTAATGAAATATCGTGAATTCCCTTAATAAAACTTGTGAATAACCTTATTGTGTGAATTGTTGGAATTTAGGATAAAATCCCATGGGTTATGAATAAGAAAAAGGTTGGAAAAGAAGAGGGAAAAGAAAGAAGGAATGTGTGTGTGGATAGAAGTCCCACCTTAATTAGTTGGAGAGAAGTTGGAGGGTATATAAGCCTCAATTTTCCTCCTACTAAATGGGCTCTTGGGCCAACCCACTTTTGCAGAAAGGTGAGGACTTAGGAAACCCTTGGTCCATCACACACGCGTGTTGCCGCCGTCCGTCCGGCTCGATTCAGTTAGTCGCACTCGTCGCCCACTTGATCCGATTCGCACGTGTGTGAAATAAAAAATAATTATTTTTTGAATTTTCAATTTGACTCCGAACTTTTAATTTTTTGCCCCTTCGTGTTTCTCCCAACCAGCAGCTACAAAATCGCGATTTGTTTCGATCGTTTGCTCCGTTATGGTGCGTCCATTCGTACAACGCACTAGTTCACTAGCAAGAGTCATCGGTCGTTTATGTTCGCTCCGTTTTGGTGCGTCTGTCCACATGACGCACCAGTTCACTGCAACATACGAGTCCATATAATCAAGTTTTTCCATTGTCTATATATAGGTCGCCCTAGTCACAAAATCGTTTCTAATTTTTTCTATATTCACTTCTTCTGCATACTGCATACACCAAACATATTCTGTGCATTTTGAAAGCAGATTCGTTGGATTCGCTTGGGTTTTGTAACACCCGTCCTAGATGCGCCTTTATTTATCAGAGTTATAGCTCACAGGCATCGAAGTAATTTGGACGACTCAAATGCGGAATAAAACTTTCATAAAATAACTTAGTTGAAAATACGAGGATAAATTTTTCGTGATATCAAATCTACCCCATAGTAGGATATTAATACATTAATCCAAAAATAGACAAATGATAAACAAATGACTACATTCCATCTACTAATATTTTCCCAAGGTTCCTTCCGCTGTAACCCTCACAGCTGCATCTTGCCTCTTGATCCCGATCCACTACCTGTTTCTTTCATGCGGTCTGGAGCTCAAATGAATGAACCCCAGGGGTAACAGTTAATCTTATATGCAAATATGAAATGTAAATGACAGTATAACACATGTATAAGCATAGAATAATTCACAGTAAACAAGTCGCACTGTAACCGCAGTTATTGGCTAAGGATCGTAGCCCTTTAGGACACGCAACCCTATTTTAGGACACGCAGCCTCAATCCGTAGTTAGGATACACACATGCAAAATTATCTAGCAACCATGATCAATCATACATGAAATACATATATACAGGCTAATAAGATAATAGTTACCCATCTCGCGCTTGAATCCTTAATTCGTCCGGTAGATGTTGGGATCGGTAGAGGTGTCAAAGTAAGCCTATAAACGTTTATCATTGTCATTAGTCACTTTTTGCGTCGTAAAGTAACTAACTACGCAAATTAATTTTTAGAGGATTAAAAGTGATTATCAACCCCATAAAATTCCCTTAATAATAACACCCCTTTTTTTATTTATCAATAATACCACCTTTTATTTATTATTAATTAATAAATTCCTTTATTATTTATTCCCCCCAATAATAATAATATCTATTTATTTTATTATTATTATTATTTTACTATCTATTGGTATTTTTCTACAATTATTTGAAATCTCTCAAAGATTACTCTTAACACTTCAATTTAGGAGTTTAATGTTTCTCATTGGGCATATATATATGTATATTCAATCTATGGTTTAAATAATATCAAAAGTATATATGTGGCGTGTATGCATATATACTCATTTAGCAAGCCTAAAAACTTTTATCTTGAAACGTGTATATTTAGCAAGCCTAATATACATCAACATTTTATTATATAATATCAACGTTTTAGCAACAGTTCGAGCTTAAAACGTTTTGTATATACAGCAAGGTCTCTTAGGTATTTATAGATATATATGGCTAACGTTGCAGTGTGTGTATATATATATATATATATATATGCACATTATAGACAACCACAAAACAATAAAACTTTTGTTCTTTATAAACACCTACGTCCATAAGCTTCAGGTGTGTGTCTTTATATATTTAGTGCTTGTTTGACCTAACTTATTTTTAGCTTAAAAGCTACTTATAAGTATAAGTTAGGCCAAACAGGATTTTACATAAGCTCTTATAATTATAAGAGCTTATTTTATAATGAAGAAAAAAGAGCTTAAAAATAAGCTCCTATGATGAGCTTATTTTTAAGCTCTTTTTTTATAAGCTCTATTTTTTTTTAAAAAAAAAAAAAAGAAAGAAAAGAGAACCCATAATTTTTCGATTAACCACACCGCCGCCACCGCCACCGCCACCACCGCCTCCCCCATATCGCCGCCCCACCCCCCGCCCCCCATCGCCACCCCCGTTGTCCGCCACCACCATCGCCCCGCCACCACGCGCCTCGCCACCATCGCGCCACCACCCAATTATAATATACCTTTTATGATAATTTTTATTAGAAAAAGTGCTTATGACAAAAATTTTGTCAAACAGCTTATTTTTTATTTTAGCTTTTAAGCTAAAAAATTTATATAATCACTAAACAGCTTTTAGCTTTTTTTCAAAAGCTTTTTTTTTTTAGCTTTATCTTAAAAGTAGCTTTTAAGTTAAAAATAAGAGGATCCAAATGGACTCTTAGTGAGGAATATCCAGACTTGGGCTTTCTATTACGTGATATGTATATATATGTATATGTACAAATAACAATATTTTGGTTCCCCAGTATAAGCTTCCTGACATTTCTCAAGTACAATGTTATATATATGTGTGTATGTATATATATATCCATATCCTTGACAGCAACTTGTCCCCCCCACCTTTGATTAGGTACATCTATCTAAACGATGCATGACAGCAACATAAAGTGCAGCCAACACAATTTTTTTTTTTTTTTTTTTTTTGGTAATACAGGCAAGCCGAAGCTTGATAAGATTAGAAAAGAGCTACATTGTAGGAATGCAGCCCAAATACATCAAAGTAGGAAAATAAACTAGCAGTGACTAGCCTGCTGGTCCTTTAGAACCATATGAAGGCATCCTCTCGGTATCGTCGGGATTAGAACCATCTCAGCATCCGCTGGGGCATCATGGCCTTGTTTGGCCATATAGTCACCACAGGAAATGTTCTCTCTTGGCGTATAGCGAAGCTCCACACTCCAATCCTGGTAAAGAAGGTCTTTAGTCTTCTTGATGATATCTTTAAGCGGATGATCGGATCGGCAATCTCTCATGAGGGTGGAGATGGCATCCAGGGAATCAAAGTAAAGAAGAATTCTTTGGAGGCCCATCTGCTGCCCCAACATTAACCCTATCATGATAGCGAAGATTTCAGATTCAAGAACTGAGTGAAGCCTAAGGGACTTGTAAAAGCCCATTAACCAATGGCCTTGTGAGTTTCTGATGACTCCACCACAAGCTGCTTGATGCTGGTGTCGCACTGACCCGTCGACATCAATACGAACCATGTTTGTAGGCGGGGGAGTCCAAGACTTCTCATCATTCCTGTCAAGTTGGAAGATTTTATGAGTTAGTAACTGATTCGTCGTGTTTTCCATGAGCAGGTAGTTGCATAAATGAAGCATTTCCCTGGTATCCTTGCTTTCACCTTGAAAAAGGAACTTGCATTGAGTTGTCCAGAGAATCCAGCACGCCAGACTGAAGACTCTTGGCCAGGAGAAATTTTGAAACTTCCTTTGCCCGGGCTATGCTTGGTGTTCCAATTAAGCCACACATGTAAATTTCCTGCAAAAAAGTGAGAAAAATAGTTAGGCTTTATAATCTCTCGCCACAAGTTTTTTGCTCTCTCAGTCTCTGATAATATGAAGCACACTTTCCTCTCTATTACAGTTGAAAGGGCAAAGATTATCAGTCGTAAGGCCTCTTTTGCTTTGAGAGAGTTTGTAGCAAGTCGCTTGTGACCAACTTGCCACATGAAGTATTTAACCTTTTCCGGTAGTTGCCGTTTCCACATCATATTCCAGAAGCTATTAAAGTTTTCATCTCTCTGCTCGAAGAGGAATAGGTAAGAAGATTTGACCGAGAAACAGCCATCCGTCGTAGCTCGCCAAGTGAAATAATCAGGGAGATCATTACAAGGAGGATGCCTATTGAGAATAGTATTTATGATTCCAAGAGGAAGAGCACCCTGCCACCTACTCGTATCCCATCTTCCATTCATTGATAATTAATCCCTAACAGTCTCATCGTGATCAACTAAGGAGGGATCTAAGGCAAAAGCGATAAGAGGTCTATCAAGGGGAAGCCAAAGATCGGCCAAAATTTGGTCCCAGCCCCATTGTTAACTTTTTTCCCCACACCAGTAAAGAATTTATCCCAAACGTCGGCAATCGCTTTCCAAGCTGAAGATGCATTTTTCTTCCTTACCACCTTAGGAATAGCTAGATTACCGCAATTGTACTTGGACCAAAGGCATTGAACCCACAGGGCATCCTTTTTAGTCAGAAGACTCCAACAAAGCTTCATAATAAAGGCCTTGTTCTGATGCCTGAGGTTTTTGAACCCAAGACCCCCTTGCTTCTTTGCATGAGTGACTTTATCCCAAGCAATGAGATGAGCTTTCCTAACATCCTCATCATGGGACCATAGAAACTTCCTCGAAATTTTATCCAATTCATTGATAGTACAGATGGGAAGAAGAGTTGACTGCATGCAATAACTGGGCAGAGCAGATAACACAGATTTAATCAAGACCGATCGACCAGCAATAGTTAGAAACTTGCTTTTCCACATGGATAACTTTTTCTGTGTTTTTTGAACAATAGGATGATACGTGGCTTTCGTAACTCTCTTATGAATGATCGGCACCCCCAAACACTTCCCAAGGTCTGCAGTAATACCAATCCCAAGCTGCTGACTAAGAAGAAGAGCTCTATTAAAATTAACATTCATGGAGCAAAACATTCGGGATTTGTCCAAATTGATTCTGTGGCCTGAAACCTCACAGAAGTCCTGCATCACTTTGTGAACTTCGGACATTTGACTGTCAGTAGCTTCAGCACAGAGAATAAGGTTATCAGCAAAGAACAGGCGAGAGATATGGGGACTTCCTCTCTTGAAGACAAACGGTTTCCAGCGACGGGCTTCACATTCGGCTTTAATACGATGCCCCAGACGCTCCATGCATAGGACAAAAATATATGGGCTTAAGGGATCTCCCTGTTTGACTCCTCTAGAAGGCGTAAAGCACGGGCTTTCATCACTATTCCATAGAATAGACATAGAAGCAGTAGAAATACAAACCATAATGATATCAACTAATTTATCTTCAAGATTCAAGCATTTGAGCGTATTTTTGATGATTCCCCAGTCAAGCCTGTCAAAAGCTTTTTCCATATCAATCTTAATCGCAACAAATCCCTTCTTCCTGCTCTTCATTCTCATAGAGTGAATAATTTCTTGAGCAATTATAATGTTGTCGCAACTGGATCTGTTTGCAATAAAGCTGCATTGCTCAGGGCTTATAAGGTGAGCCATAACATTTCTGAATCTGTTCGCCAAGACCTTTGTGATGATTTTGAAACTAACATTACACAAGGATATCGGCCGAAAATCACGTAACGTAGAAAGATTATCAACCTTGGGAATGAGAACGACCCTTGATTTGTTTATGGAAGCCATAGTAGCGGGGTTATTGAAGCATTCCTCTATATAATCACATATCTTATCCCCCACCAAGCTCCATTGGGTTTGAAAGAAATGAGCCTGAAGGCCGTCAGGTCCCGGGGCTTTAAACGCCCCCATAGCAAAGGTAGCATTTTTAATCTCAATTCTGGTAACATTTTTCGATAGCAAGCGTAACTCATCAGTATTAAGAGTGGGGAAGTTGGATCCCCAAGAATCCGGGCTTATAACCGAAGATTCATGAGTATATAAATTGAGGAAGAAGTCATGCGCCATCATTTTTGCAGTATCATGATCTTCAGTCCACTCTCCCATATCATTTTGGATTGCAGCAATCCTCTGTTTCTTTCTTTTAATCATAGTGAAAGCATGAAAAAATCTTGTGTTTCTGTCTCCCCCCTGAAGCCACTTACCTCTGGATTTTTGGAACCAAGTAATTTCCTCTTGGGTAGCCACTTTATGATACTCATCCCATAATGACTTCTCCAGCTTGAACAAGCTAGTCTACAACTTCATCCTTCTACATCTATCAATTCCCTCCAGGCGGCGAATGAGCTCTTTTTTCCTTTTAGTAAAATTGCCAACCCGGTTGTTATTCCAAACCAGAGTAGAGGTTTGGAAGCTCTGGAGCCCTTGAAGCCAATTTTTCCCACTCCAAGCTTCATTAGTGATGTCCTTGAAGTCATTTTCAAGGGTCCAAGCAGCCTGGTAGGAGAAGGATTTCGGAGGTCTATTCCTCGTGGTTGTTGGGGTAGAGTTCACCACCACAACCCTATGATCTGATTTAAATTTAAGCCCGTGAAGGTCTGTGGAGGTGGGAAAGTTGTTAACCCAATTAAGATTTGTAAAAACCCAATCCAGTCTTTCCTTCAAGCCCCGTCTTTCCCAAGTGAATTTTTCTCCAAGAACTTTTGATTCAATGAGCTCAGAGTCATCTATGCAATCTTTGAATTGATGCATAGATGACCATGGAGGTTCGCTTCCGCCAAGCTTATCAGAAGGGGATAAATAAACATTAAAGTCTCCCAGAACAACCCAAGGAAGATTAGAGGTAGTAGCTAGCATGCGAAGAGAGTTCCAAAGACTGATTCTGCGAACAGGACAAGTTTCACCATGAACAATAGTCAAAAGGCTTGTAGTGTTACTATCTTTCTCTCTAACTTGACAATGAAGCAATTGGGTGGTGGAACTAATATAGGTAATATCAAAAGCATCATCATTCCAAAGAAGCCAAATACCCCCAGAAAAGCCAGTAGCTTCCACTCGGGTCCAATTACTAAAGCCAAGTTTACGACAAACCCTATCAGCTCTGTCATCGCTAATACGAGGTTCCATAAGACAAAAAAGGTTAATGCAATATTTATTAACAATATCTTTAATAGTTAAAGGAAAGGTCCGTCCGCCGGCCCCCTACAATTCCAACCAGCTATAATCATTAAACAAAATATGAATGAACAAAGACAAGGTAAGGAATACTTACCGGGGCGCTCGGCCTCCCTTCCTCCATGCTGCCGCTCATACTGAGTTTCAGGCACAAGTAATTCGTTGCCTTCCATAAAGTCAGGCGCAATGTCTTCGTTTGGGTCCCAATTATCAGGCGGTTGTGAATTATTGAATTGTGATGAATTTTGCATTTGTTCCACAGGAGGGTCGAGTGAGATTGGTCTTTTTTTGATAAAGGGGGATTAGAGTAGATAGGTGACCGTGGACTAATGAATGAGCCCGTCGCCCTTTGATTTTTTTATTAGCAGGTTTTTTGTGGCCCAGTTGCAAGACCATCTCACTATTATTGTTCAAGTTCAGTTGTGGCGCGTTCTGTGGCCCAGAAATATTGTCAGGTCCATTATGGAAGAGGATGGCATCACTTCTTGTGCAATATGCGGCCCAGGAGAAGAATTCCCTTCTTGTCCATTAACCGGCCCAGTTAGCAAATTTGGCCCGTTTCCTGCGTTGCACTTGGGGTCCTTTGGAACATAAATAACTTTTTGTCTTTTGACCCAGCTCCATCCTTTGACCGTGTGGGTCCCTCTTGGCTTCATTTATCCCCAATTTTTTTATTTCCCTTGGCAGATTTGGGATCAAGCCGTCTTGAGGAGTGGTTCGTTGAAACCACTGAGACCGTACCTGCCTGAACCAAGACGCCATCCTGTGTCAGCTGCTCTTCGTCCTCAAGATCTTCAAGCGCCGAGAATCTCATACTGTGCCTGGGGAGAGCCGCCTTCATCGTCCTCGTTCCAGGGCCCGAGGCTTGATCTCTGGTTTCCGACCGTTGCTGATCTCTGGTTTCCGACCGTTGCTGCATCCTTGGCCGATTGGGTCGACAGTTCACCAGCATCCAAGGGCCAAAAGT
This sequence comes from Acacia acuminata, assembly GCA_019022655.1. Taxonomy (NCBI): domain Eukaryota; kingdom Viridiplantae; phylum Streptophyta; class Magnoliopsida; order Fabales; family Fabaceae; genus Acacia; species Acacia acuminata. The sequence continues at coordinate 6,137,992 of JAFJYI010000010.1, forward strand.
GTCGGTCTCCACCGCAATAGCCGCCGGGGTGTTCACAGATGGCGACGGCCGTGGCTGCTGCTCGTGGTTTACCTCGCCTGGAGTTCCCGATCCAGAGCAACTATAAGGGCACTTTTCCTTTCTATTCCCAAAACGTCCGCACGTGAAGCAAATTAAGGTAAGACCCTCGTATTTAACATTGAACACTGAGCCTGCTGCGATCACTTTTGGAACCAACTTCTTTTGGAGATTCAATTCCACACAGATACGAACAAACTTACCCCTCTGTATTTTTGGCGTTGTAGCTTGGCAATCCTGGAGAGTGTTCATGTCCACTTTAAGGGTGCAACCGATTCGATCTCCCAGGCGTGAGATACAATGCTTGTTATAGCAGTGCATTGGAACATCTGGGATTCTGACCCAAGTTGCTACGCTGCCTAGGAGGTTCTGGTAAGGGTTAAAATATGGTGTCCAGCGTTGAATTAAGACGCAATGCTGTTTAATCACCCATGGGCCATCATATATAACTTTCCGATAGTGCGCCCTCCATTGTTCTAGATCCTGGAATCGAACAACAAAATAGTTGTTTGGGATGTCAATAAGCTCGAAGCTAGAGAATCCCTATAGCTTTATCAATAGGTCTTTCAACACAAATAGGTTGAATCGTTTACCAAGCACAGTGAGGATGAGAGCATAATTCCATGGCTCACACCATTCATTGTATTCCTCTTCTGTACAGGGTGCCACTGGGTACTATTCTTTAAGTTTTTTCATTTCTTCAGAATCTTCAGGAAGTTTCCAGTACATTTCCTTGTCATTGGTAAATAGATCATCCTCTTCTATGATATGGTCACTATGGGCAATTTCGTTGAAACCCATTAGTGAGGCACAGTAAGAAAAGAATTTTTGAAAATTTCCTTCTACCCTATTTGTCGATTCATTAGTCACAGGGTTCTTGGAGTTTCCATTGGAATGCTCTATTTTAGAGGATTGTTCTACTTCATTTTCCTCCATTCTATCGTCCATAATAGCCTGATGAGATTCATCAGTTTCCTTCCTTCCTGTTTCAGTTGCTATCAAACTACCTTCGACAGTAAATTGTGGAGCTTCATCAGTTTTCTTCTTTTTTTTTCCAGTCATCTTGGCCTTCAGCAGGTGGCCGGTCCGGTGGCAATTTGCGTTGCCCAGAGTCAATGAGGGAGAGGGCTTTGGCTGAACTCGATGAGGCCATTCAGAGAGAAAAATTTAGAAAACTAGTAACAAAAGAAAGCTTATGTACGACGCACACCCATAATGGAGAGTATATATATATATAACACACACCTACCTCCAGCTGGAAACGATGAGCACAACGTTGGCTTTACTCCCCTGATTTTCCAACACTAGAATAGAGCAAGAGGAGGAATGGTTCTTGAATCTCTCTCTCTCTACTTCATCTCATTCACACACACAGAGCTCGGTTTCACTCTTTCTCCCGACTTACCAACACTCTCAGCTTCAACTTTAGTTCTCGTTGAGGCGATGAGAATGAATGGGAGCCAAGGAGCGAAGTTTAAATAAGCAAAGTAAGGTCCAGTCCGAGAACAAGGAAGAAGAAGGACCGATGGTTAATGAGAAGGAGTGTGATGCAGAACACTGGGCTCAAGAAGATTCAAATTGTTGCGTGTGGTTCAACGTGTTCAGCTCTTTCTTTTTTTCCTTTCCTAATTTGGCTCTGCAGATGGCCAACACGATGAAAAGGGGGGGTGTGTTGATCTTTGGTTGATAGTACGTGTTTGTCTGAATGAAAGAGAGAGTGAATGGAAAGTATAATTAAAATGAATTATGGGCCAGTTGGTTTGGTTTCGGTGGGCCGAGGTTAATTGTATAGCTATTGGAGGGGTATTGGTATATATACATCTTGTTGTTTCCAATTAATGGTCACATGTGCAGCTTTCTTTTCCTTTTTTTTTTTTGTCTTTTTTGTGTTCCAGCTGGATGATTAGTAGAGATAATGGGATTGATTTGAGTATTATTCATGGGCTTTAACTTATACGGATGTTACAGGTTTTAGATTGAGAGAGGCATCATTCTGAAGACGAATAATCTGTTCTATCTTGAGAAGCAATTACTCAGAAACCTTCGGCATTCGTATTGAGGGAGCAAAATTGTCTTAGAGGAAATAACGTACATTGGGCCCGGATTTCTTCATAGTTTATTATCATATCGGCAGTCTTGTGAGTTCGTTTATAGCTTTTTCATATTATACAGATATGTTGTATGCTTTCTGTATGTGCTATTTCAATAATACAGATTCTTGTTATGCTATTTTAGTAGTATCTGTTTATAGTATATTCAATTTCTACCTATTTAATATATTTCCAACAACAATTTTAAGATAATTTTGTGAATTGAAATCAGTTTACATTAAATTTGTAGAGTAAATACCCTATTTGGTCCCTAAAAAAATCACGGACCCCTTTTTGGTCACTCAGTAAAAATAACTCATCCTGTAATCCCTGACCACATTTGGGACACTTCACTGCATGTGTCCTCTTTAACCTGGAAGGAATAACGTGGACGGTTTTTGGATTTTACAGGGATTACGGGATGAGTTATTTTTACTGAGGGACCAAAAAGGGGTCCGTGATTTTTTTAGGGACCAAATAGGGTATTTACTCAAATTTGTATCATTGCCGATTTCATACGTTGGTAGTAATATTGAATTGAATCTGTGTTTACTATTTGTAATTTTTTATTAAACTGTTTGTGGATTAATCTGTGTGATTAATCAGAGTTTCTGTTTTAACAACAAAAATGTCAAATACAAGTACCAATCTGATGAACCCAAGTGGTCTTGTTCCAATGCATGGTGAAAAACCAGAAAATTTCAATGGAAATGATTTTAAAACATGGCAACAAAAAATGTTTTTCTATTTAACCACCTTGAACTTGGTACAGTTTCTCACTAAAGATGCTCCAAAATTGGAAGAAGGACAACCAGCTGACAAGGAAAAAGTTGTTGTGATAGATGCTTGGAAGCATTATGATTTCCTATGTAGGCATTACATTCTCAATGGGTCTAGACAATACAATGTATACTATATATAGTGCTTTGGATACAACCAAAGCATTATGGGAGAGTTTGGACAACAAGTATAAAACTGAAGATGCTGGCTTAAAGAAATATATAGTTGGCAAATTTTTGGACTTCAAGATGCTTGATTCTAAATCTTTGGCAAGTTAAGTTGAAGAACTTCAATTGATTGTGCATGAGATTCATGCTGAAGGGATGTCCCTGAGCGAGTCTTTCCAAGTTGTGGCATTTATTGAAAAATTGCCACCATCTTGGAAGGACTTCAAGAATTACCTCAAGCACAAGCATAAGGAGATGTCACTAGAAGATTTGATTGTAAGATTGAGAATAGAAGAAGACAACAAGATTTCTGAAAAGAAACTTGGCAACAATCCTATAGTTTCAAAGGCCAACATTGTTGAAGATGGTCCGAAGCCCAAGAAACGGGAACTCTCTAATGAGGGATCATCCAAACAAGGCCATAGCAAAGGCCAGAAATTCAAAGGCAAGTGTTATAATTGTGGGAAGCCTGGCCACCGTGCTAAGGATTGTAAGAAGCCAAAGAATCTTAAGAAGAAGAACACCGAAGCCAATATGATTGACAATGCTACTGATATGTTTAATAAGATGAGTCTTTCAGCAGTTGTAATGTAATGTAACTTGATAGAATCCAGGCACAAAAGCTTTGCCCAGCGGGATTCCCCCGTACATGACGGTGAATTTGGACTCGCCATACTTGGTCCCCACCTTGTTAGGGTTCACCGCCCTGAAGAGCAACCGGATTGTGAGGGACAACGAGGCGGTGGAGGTGCAAGTAAGGTCGTTGGAGGCGACGCCAATGACGGAGGATGGCGTAATGCCCATGTATTGAACTCCTACTTGCTGGAGATGGAATTGAGGCTTCTTGGGCTTCAAGGCGAGGATGATGACAAGGACTATAGCGAGGAAGGACAAGAGAAGGAAGAAACCACAACAACAGCCTTTAATGAGGCAGAAGACGATGTCCAGTAAGGCATCGAAGCGTAGTAATATGGGCGGGGGAGTTGTGATTGGGGGCCGGGATGGGGATGGGGTTGGTTCCCACTTGAAGACGGTGCCTGTGATGGAGGTGGCACCGCCGTCACTGCAGGTGTAGGTGTCAGTTGCCCTGGTTGGTGGTGTCTGTTCTGAAGTGGTCTCTCCTCTATGCGACGAGGCAGTTGATTAGGCCTGTGGCCATTTTTAGAAGGCTCTGTGTCTTCCTTCCTCTTCTATAAAGCTCTCGCTTGCGTCAGTGGCTTTTTCTGATTCTGGAGCGTTATTCCTATTTCTAAAAGCAAAGAGGGGAGAGAGAGTGTGTGTGTGATGACTGATGCGTGAGTGAGTCAGCGTTGGTAAGAGAGAGACCAATAGCGAAAAAGAAGACGTGGACTAATTAAGCCATTTCTTTTTTCTGGATATATAGTAGAAACAAAATCATAAATTTTAATTAAAAAATAGAAAAAAGGGTAAATTTACAAAATCCCAAATTAGATATTTCATAAAAGGTGGGATGTGAATTCTATTAAGCTTTGTGATTCTCTTATTAACGCTTGATAACAAGCATGATCTAAGATTTTACAATTTTTTTTTTTTTTTGTAATTTTCTAAAAAAAGGCATAATATTTTATAAATATTTTTAATATATATCATTAAGATTTTAATGCAAAATATTTATACCATTTCTACTCGTTTATACATTCAAATTAATTTTTTCAAATAATATTTTTCATATTCGTAATGTCAATGAATTTTTAAAAGCTTGCTAGCAAGAAAAAAGAATATTTTTAAAAGTTGCAATGAATAATTAAATCAAGTCAAGTTGGAATATATTAAGGGAAAATTACATTTAAATACCATTTGAATTTGTAAAATCCCAAAATGTATGTTAAATTTGTTAAAGGACTTAAAGATACTAAGGACCATATTGAGATTTTCAAATTCAAGTGAATTTACCCTTTTTCCCTTAGATTTTAAATAAATTAAGAAATGAAAATGAAAATGACCCTCGTCAAAGAGCCACCACGCCGGCCCGCCGGAGGGCCGATCGCCATGACCCAAATTACTGCACTAGCGACTTGAAATCACGGGCGATGGTTTTTTTTTTTTTTTTTTTTTTTTAAGAAAAAAAGATTCATTGAAAGTGAGGGAGGTGGGGTTTGAACCCCCCCACCTTTATGGGGCCAAATGGCCCAACCACTGGGCCACTTGGTTTCTTTGATATATATATATGAATTAACAATTATATATATTTTTCTTAACATTTTTTCTATCAACAAACACTTTTGTAAAACCCATTACTGAACTTGTAAATGTCATTGAAGAATTGGTAATTGTCGTTGAAATATTTGTTGTAATTGCATTTTTTTTTATCACACACACGTGGTAAACCTGAAGAACGAACTTGTAAATACCATTGTGAAACTAGTAATTGTATTTTGTAGGTTATTCTTATGATAAGAAGTGCCATTTCTTGATGTAAGCAGCTTCCATAAATTTACATAACTGCTAGTTGATTTCTTTATTTAATTAACTGCGGGAATTAACAATCCTATTTGTTTTTGTGAATTTAAGAAGATTAATTATTGATATGCTGCAAGAGTGTGGGCCGTTCACCATTGGATGGTAATAGCCACGGTTAGTGTGGGAGTCAATTATTTGGAAAAATCAACTTCTAAAGGAGAACAAGTTTCAACGGAGATCATATCTTCTTTCTTTTCCTTCTTTCCTTTCTATCTACTGAGAGTTCTTTTCTGTATGGGTGTGTAGGGTGTTCGAAGGTGTGTGGAGGAATGGAGTCAGAGGAGAGTAATCGTCCCTGTAGTAGAAAGCAAGTGGTTTTGTCTATTGACCGTAAGGAGTTAAGGAAGGGTGCTTGTAGGCAAAATTTTGACTAGTAAGAAGTTAAATATTCCTACTGTTGTTTCGCTGATTAAGAAGCGTTGGCATTTGAATGAGGACCTGGAAGTCCACGATATGGACTGAAACCAACTCACTTTCCTTTTTCGTTTCAAGGAGACTAAGGACTTCATCCGCATTCTGAAGGGAAGGCCGTGGTCGGTACTAGGGCACCTCCTGAACCTCCAGGTCTGGGAGTATTGCATGGTCCTCAAAGATGTGAATTTTAATGTAGCTCTGTTTTGGGTCCAGTTTCACAATCTCCCGCTGGAAACTTTCAATAACAGTAATGCAAAAAATCCTTGGCGACTCGGTGGGGAAATCAGTAATGTTTGAAAAACCATTTATTGAAGGAAGATTAGGGCAGGGCTTTATGCTTGTGAGATCTATTATCTCTACTATGGAACCATTAACCTCTGGTTTTTTTGTGCCAAGAAAGCACAAGGATCCCGCATGGGTATCGGTTAAGTATGAGAGATTGCAGAACTTTTGCTATAAATGTGGGTGTATCGGTCATGACAATCGTGGCTGCACAAGAGTAGCAGCTCAAGAGATCAGTGAGGGAGATGCCTTAGAGTTTGGTAGCTGGCTTTGTACCCCAGTGGTTCGCACTCTAGAGGAGTCTGTGGAAGTATGCGATGATGATTGGATTGAAGCCCAATATATTGAAAAACCCGAAAATCTGAACAAGCCTTGCCAGAGCTGGTCGACGGAGATGGAGGAGACAAAAGGAAGCATTTCGGGTCCAAGGTAGGATGTTGGTCAGATGAGCGGTCAACCTGGCGTAGAGATTGTGTGTTGTCAGTAGATTGTTGTGAATTAGATGCTTTCGGCGAGGGGCACAGTCTCCTGTGCAACCGTTGACTTCAAGGAGTGTATGGCAATTAATATAGATGACGTTGGCTCTTCACGTGATGCCCTCGTATCACATATGGATCCTCCTAGGCACGTATTAGAGGTTGGGCCTGCGTGTGGTAGGGAGGTGTTGGGCCCATCTATAAATCTGCCTCTCATTTCTGGCCCAATAGAACACCTATGGAGAGCCTAATAGCTAGAAACGAGACTACCCCATATCGGGTGGAATTCCCAACTGATCCTGAGTCCAATAAGGTGCAAGTTACTCCCCAAAGTGGGCTTTCACCCATATCAGCAATGTCTTTATCTTTGTGGAGTATACATTTTAAAAGGCAGTATGAGTTGGAGCTGGGCCCACCTGAATTAAAAAGATAGCACAAATTGACATTGATGTTTCAATAATTATTTGAAAGGCTTGGTCTGCGAATGCTCTGCCTCAGCGTGGACGTCGGAAAAATTGTCGTGTAGTTAAATCCTTCATCCACAACCAAGTAAGCGATAGTCAACATGTTGTCATGGATCTCACAACGGCAACTGAAGTTGATTTCCCATCAAGCTGGGTTTCTGATGAAATTGAAGTTACAGAGGCACAATCTTCTACATCTGTGTCTAACGCCGGTGGTTGGATGGGACCAGCCATCGGTTCACTATGAATATTCTAGTTTGGAACTGTCAAGGCTTGGAGGTTGCCTTGATAGCCAAGAATTTAAAGGAAGAATGATTCCCTAAAAAAAACCCCCTAATGGTGTTCTTGTCTGATACAAAGCAAAAGGCCAAGTACGTGAGGAAAATATGACGGAGGTGTGGCTTCTCTGAGGAATGGCTTGTGGAACCTGTGGGTAAAAGCAAGGGTCTGGCTGTTTGGTGGTCTAATCAAATCAAGGTCAGGATTCTTGTCTCTTCACCCTATTTAATTCATACGCATATAGATGCAGACGACGTGGCCTCCCCAAAGTATATCTCTTTCATCTATGGTCCCCCTCTGAGCATATAAGATTATAGTGCTGGAAGGAAATCACTCAGATAAGCAGGAATATTTCTGATTCTTGGATATGCCTAGGTGATTTCAACGATATCATGTCTTAATCGGAGAAATTGGGTGGTAGGCCACAGGCATGGAGGAAGATTTTGAACCTCAAATGTTTTGTGGCTGGGTGCAAATTAGACAATCTGGGCTTCATTGGTTATCGATTCACATGGTGTAACAATAGGGAGGAGCTTGATACTATCTGGGAGCGAATTGATAGAGCGTTAGGGAACTTCTATTTAAGGGATCTTTTTCCAAATATTCAAGTTTTCCATGTGACCCCTGTTGGTTTAGATCACCATTTGTTATATATTCAATGTCAGCCTGATCTTACAAGGAGGAAGAGGTCATTTCGTTTTGAAGAAAGCTGGGCTCAGCATGCTAGTTTCAATGAGATTGTAAGAGTTGGAGTCGGCCTGTGGAGAATACCTCATCTGACATCGCTATTTTTCTGTGCAATTTAAAGAGCTGTAAGGAAGCTCTGGAGGAGTGAAGTAAAGCGGAATTTCCTAATAATGCACTTGTAATGGAAAAGTTAAAAAGGCAACTAGATTATCTTATTCGGGGAAACTTCTCAGGGGTGGCTAATAGAGCTATTAGTAATGTGAAGATGGCTATTGAGAGACTTCTTGAATTAGAAGAGAGATTTTGGTGGCAAAGATCAAGGGTGAGTTGGTTATTGGCGGGAGATAAAAATTCCCATTTTTTCCATTTGTCAACAATCCGAAAAAGACAGAGGAACAACATTGTCAGCATCAGAGATGATTCAGGGCAGTAGCTTTCTAATAAGAAGGATGTGGAAAGTAATATTGCCAATTTCTTTTAGCAGCTATTTGCCTGCTCTGAACATGAGCATGTGGAACCTACACTTTCCTATGTTGATAAGAAGATATCGACTGAGATGAATCAGAATTTGATGAGACCAGTTACTCATGAGGAAATCAAGAAGGCATCATTCAGTCTCGGCGGCTCGAAGGCCCCTGGTCCTAATGGATTCTCCGGAATGTTCTACCACAATACATGGCCGGAGGTTAGTGATTCTATTTGTAAAATGGTTGTGGAATTTTTTGCTAGGAATTCCTTACTGGAGGCTATTAATGAGACTAACTTAATCCTCATTCCTAAAGTAAATAGGCCTGATCATGTTTCTCAATTCCATCCTATAGGCCTTTGTAATTTCTCCTATAAAATCATTTCCAAGATCTTAGCCAATAGATTAAGACCTCTCATTGATATATGTATCTCTCCTAACTAAGGGGCCTTTGTCCTGGTGCATTAGATTCAAGATAATAAAATCATCGATCACGAGGTTTATCATTATTTGAGGAGGAAAAAAAGTGGTGGTAAATATGAATTTTCCCTTAAGATGGATAGGAGAAAGCTTATGATCGAGTAGAATGGGATTTCTTAGGGGCATGTTGCACTACTGTGGTTTTTATTCGGATTGGGTTTCCCCGGTAAGAAGTGTGTACGGTCGGTTGAACGTATGCTTATCTGGGGAAACTGTGAACTCCTTCTCTTGTAGTAGAGGCCTTCGACAGGGGGACCCTTTATCACCGTACCTCTTCATCCTTGTCGCGGAGGTTCTCTCCCTGATGATTTCTAAGAGCCAGGAAGCGGGATTAATTAGAAGAATCAAATTGAGTCTTTGCTGCCCTATTTTAACAGAGTTTTTTGTGTGTGTGGATGATGCACTTGTTTATATAAGTGCTAACAGTTATAATTGTGTTCAGTTGGCGAAGATTCTAAAGCAATACCGTGAGGCATCCGGTCAAGTCTTAAATCTAGAGAAATCTAGTATCTTTTTTTCAGCCAATACTCCATTGGGGTGCAATCAGCTGTCAAGAATATGCTACAGATTCCTACAACCGAATACCCTGGCAAGTATCTTGGTATACTGAGTGTATGGGGGAAGACTAAGCAACAAGCTTTAGCCTATATTCGGGAACGTGTCTCTAGTAAGCTTCAAAGTTGGAGCCATAAGTTCCTCTCCTCGGTAGGTAGAGAAGTGTTAATTAAAACTGTCATTCATGACATACCTATATATCCCATGAACTGCTTCAAATTCCCCCTCAAAACGTGTAAGGAAATACAAAGTCTGGTTGCTAACTTCTGGTGGGGGAAAACGCTTTCAGTGGTCGAGTGCATTAGAAAGCTTAGGATTATTTATCTCCTAGTAAGAGCCGAGGAGGGATGGGTTTTTGGGATTTGGCAGTTATGAATGATGCATTGTTTGCAAAGACGGCCTGGAGACTCATGAATCGCCCCAATGACCTATGGGCTAGAGTTATGAAGAGTGTGTATATTCCCACATAGGAATTTATTGATGTGGATAAGGGATATAAAGCATCCTGGTGTTGGTCGAGTTTAATTGATGGGAGAAATTTCCTAAAACAAGATTTGATATGGGATGTAGGTACCAGGCATGGAATACATATTTGGGATGATACATGGATTTCTGGTGTCACTCTACCTGAAAAGCCGCAGAACAATGTTAATCCTATAGTCGCCAATGGTAAAGTGAGTGATCTTATAGTGGATGGCTCTTGGGCATTAGCACCTATTGTTAACTTGGTATCTCCTGATGTTATTGATGTTACTTTGGGAATTAATATCCCTAATAATGGCTTAATTGACCGGCTGGTATGGATTAGTTCCATTAAGGGAGAGTACAGGTTGAAAGCAGGCTACCATACAAAGAAAGATAAGATTTTGGCGAAAAATCAGAGAGCTAGGTCTTCGACTGTGGTTCCTATGTCTTTCTGGAAGTCAATTTGGCACATCGAAACCATCCCGAAAGTGCAACAATTCCTCTGGTGTCTCCTCAACAACGCCGTCGCCACCAATAGTGCTTTGTATAAAAGAGGGCGCTCTTTGTTCAATCTGTGCTCGATATGTGAGGCTGTTGAGGAAAGCATCGAACATCTTTTTTTCCACTGTTATTGGAGCTAGTGTGTGTGGTTCGACTATCGATTGGGGGCTAGAATAGACTGTTTTAGTGTCACTAATTTTAATGCATGGTGGCTGATGATTATTAGTAGTCATTCTTTTACTCCCAAAGATATTTCATTAATCTGTTGGCTTTTATGGTTAATTTGGAAGCAAAGGAATGAGAAATTTTTTAATCACATAGAGGTTGTTCCCTATATTGTGATTGAATCAGCTAGTATGATCAATTTGGAATATTGGTGCCAATGGGAAAAGCTGCAATCTGATGTGGGCAGCTCTTGTGGCCCGTCTGCATGTGGTAATAGATGGATAACACCAAACCCTCGGTGGCTGAAATTTAACACTGATGGAGCCTTTGCTTTAGGGAAGGAGGCTACTGCAATTGACGTGATATGCCGTGATAGTTATGGCTCTTTCAGGTGGGGTTACGTGGACAAGATCAAATCCATATCAGCATTCATGACGGAAGCACTAGCTCTCAAGAAGGCCCTCATGCTAGTGGTTGACTTGGGGCATGATAATGTGGTGTTTGAATTTGATTGCCTTACTCTGGTGTCTTATGTGAATGCTAAATCATCTGTTTTATGTGAATGGAGAAGTAGGAGCATCCTCCATGATATCATTTGGCGCTTCTCTAATAAGGTTGGGTTTTCTTTATCTTTCATCCCATGGAGGGGTAATAGAGCTGTCGTTCTTCTTACAGTGAATGTTTATAAGGAGGTATGTTCGGTTGGGTGGGTTTTTCAACCAACACCTTCCTTGCTGTCTGTTCTAACCTTGGATATTCAAGAAGCGAATATAGTCGAGGATGATTCTGTCACTTCAAGCGTTGTAACAGGGGATTTTTAAGTCCTGGTGTTTTTTTCTTGCTTTTCTAGTTTCTAGTTAGCTATGTTTTGTGTTCTGCTGATAGTTTCTACTGGTATTAGTTATTTGATGTATCTGTTGCTTTGTTGAACTCGGATGGTTAGTAATACAAGTTGCCTTTCTTGGGGGGGGGGGGGGAAGTTGAATAGTCATTAACATGAAGTTCCTAAAAGAATAAAGGGTTAAGTATTAATTTTGCCCCTAAAGTACGCACCCATGAGCAATTTTGCCCCTGAAGTTCTTGGCATAGCGATGTTGCCCCGAAAGCCTGAAAACGTAGCAATGTTGCCCCTTCGTTAATTGCCCTAAGGGTCAACTAAAGTTTGACCGTTAGGGCTGTTAACGGAGGGGCAACATTGCTACATTTTGAGGGCAACATTGCTTTTGGGCGTATACTTTAGGGGCAAAATTGATACTTAATTATTTCTTCCAAAAAAAAAGTCAACTCGGTTTTATAATTAGGGTTAAGGAGCAATTTGGCCAACAAACTTACCTCAGGAGCGTCCAACACAAATAACTTTTAAATGGACCAAAAATACCAAAAAACTTTTAAAAATGTGTAGTCAGCACAAAAATGGAGTAAAACTTTTTTGTTTTGCCGCCGGGCGCTCTTGGAGTAAGACTTTTTTGTCCGACTACACATTTTTAAAAGTTTTTGGGTATTTTTGGTCAACTTAAAAGTTATTTATGCTAGGCGCTCCTGAGGTAAAAATTCGTTGGCCAAATTGCTCCTTAAAACTTTATAATTATAATCATGACAGGAGGGAGTAGGGGTGAGAATTAATTTTTTTTTAAAAAAAGGTAAACATAGCATACTACTTCTTCCCCCATAGCGTTCTCCATTGCAGGCATTCCCCAATGAAACAATAATCACTCACCTACGGAATTTGTCCAGAAAAAATGTTTCGAACAAATCAAACCAAAAAATAAGAACGAAATTGTCCGAATCGAAGATCAAACAAGTACGTCGCAGGCAGTTCAAACGAATTTTTCCAAACAATAATCACTTACCTACGGAATTATCTATGCAAATGATTAACGAAGCTCTCGTGTATTGTAAGCAGAGATGACTAAAAGAATAAAGCTTACAAAGAGTTAAGTATCAATTTTACCCTTAAAGTACAAGCCTATAGTAATTTTGCCCCTGAAGTTTTTGACATAGTAATGTTGCTCCGGAAGTCTCAAAACGTAGCAATGTTGCCCCTCCGTTAACAGCCTATTAAGGCAGTTAACGGAGGGGCAACATTGCTACATTTTAATACTTCTGGGGCAACATTGCTACGCCAAAAACTTTAAAGACAAAATTGCTCCTGGGAACGTATTTCATGGGCAAAATTGATACCTAAGAATAAATAAGCTGATCAATATGATGTGACATGGGAGGCTGTGAGCTTCTTGGCAATTATTTTAGAATGGGATTTGACGTGATGGCTAAGAAAGTTTTTAGGGTTTGCCGACTAATCACATGCATCCTCTATTTATCAATTAAATTTAATTAACCACACAAGCAACTTTTAGAATTCACATTAGGTGCGTGCTTGTTATGTGCCGCTCTCACTAATTAGAGGGATGGAGGTATTTTTTATTTATTGATTTAGATTAAATTATATGTTGTATGCTGATTTTTTTTTTGGCACCTAATATCATAAATTAATTAATTTTTAGGATATCGGTATTATAGGTAAAAATATTTCTAAATGTAGAACTGTAATTAATTAATTTGAGATATTGGGTACAACAACAAAAAACAATTCGGGATGCAAGTATATAATTTAATTTGAATAAATAAAATATATTTTAAAAAAATAAAAAATGCCATCATTCCTCTAATTAGAGGGAGAAGCGCATAACACGCACATAAGAAAAAACACCTAATGTGAACCCCAACTTTTAGGGTTTGCCGACTATATGTTGTATGGATCTACGGTTTATACATTTATAATAAATAAATGGGAAATAAAGGTCTCAAGGTACCAAAAAATACTTAAAAAATCTTAGAGAAAATTCTGATGTCAAAAAGGTCTCATTGACAACTCTTTCAGTAAAGGATTAACAATGCTATATGTGGATTTTAATAATTCCTTGAGACCTATTTAATATTAAAAAAAATTCTGAGATTTTTTTGATATATTTTTTTGTCTCTTAGGACCTTAAAGGGATTTTCCCTAAATCAATCGTTGTGCAAATTTCATGCAAGATGTGGTTTAGTTTAATTTAATATTGTAGATTTTCGAATTTCACACAATTCAAGCAACGTGGATTTCTAAATTCTAAGACAAAACAACTCATTTAAAAATCCCAATCATTTATTTTATACACCCTAGAAGAATAAAATGACACATGCTTTAAAAAAAAAAAAAACTGGATAAAATCTTTGTTTTAACTTTTCAAAAATACTTTTATTGCGATCAAGGTAAGTACGTGAGGAGTTGCCCCAAATTTGTGAAAAAGTAATCAAAAAAACAATTTTTTAATGTCACCAACAGAGCGCTGAACCAATTTTGCGATGCTAGCTAGATATTTTATCTTGCATTATTGAACATTGACTGCTTTTCGCTTTCGTTTTCCACCTGGTTTTTCTTGCTTCTATTTCATGTCAGCCCTCCTTATTTTCCGAAAAAGATATGCTCCTATCATTTACAGACTTGACATGCCATGCGTCACCAAATATGGAAAGGAAAAAAGATATGCTTCTATTTCATGTTGGCTCTAAAAGTTACAATATTCGTTGAAATGGGCAAAGGAAAAAAAATAGCACTTTCATTCCATGAAATGAAGTTAAGCACGTCCAAAACCAAATCCTCCATTGGCATCCATCAAGGGCTGCAAAGATTCTTAAGGTCCTCCTCCTTGGCATACCAACTAGGTATGATTTTTGAAACATGAGGATAAAGATCCTTGTACGAGTTCCTAATGGTTCCTTCTGCCACTCCAGTGGCCACTGGTATATCTGCAACCAACATACCAAGTATAGAAATGATAAGAATTATCCTCTTAAAGATTGATGCCGATAGAAATTTATTCTAGAGCCAATTTTTACTCTGGTTTCCCACTTTTTCACTGATATAGTGTATTTGTCCTTCTTATTATAAAAGCCACAGAGATCTTACAAACCTTTGAGCGGTTTCTTATCACCTGAAAGCTGAGTTATAATGTATATCACAGCTGCAGCAATTGATATGGGGCTCCTCCTGGCAAATATTAGCCGCTTTATTAGTATTGATCATCAATTATTAGTAATATCAAGCTAAAAAAAGACCAACATCAATGCCTCCGTAGGTCATGATCATAGGCTGCAATTAAAATTACCAGTAAAAGACAGAGAAGTGAGTGGCCAAATACAAGTGTAACTTCAAGGTGCGCACACACATCCACAGGAAGTTTCTGAACTCAAAATCTCACTCTTTCTTACTCAAAGGAAAACTATTTTAAGTCTAAATCAAACGGCGCAGTCCCCATTATCAACAGAACCATAATGTTGGGATTCAGAGCTTACAGGTTTGGCACACATGGCATATAGTGTAAATTACAATTAAGATTTCAATCCTTACCCTCAACACAGCTTTCAAAAGTAACAATCAAATCTGATGCTAATTGCTGCGATCAAGATAATTATAAAACCCTCATCTTAAGTTGAGATCTTCAGTACAATTACCTTATATCGAATTCTTCTGATTTCTTCACAGATTCCTGAGCAGCTTTAACCGCTTGATTATTCATGCCAAGGTTAGAACAAAATCGCCTCTAAACATTTAAAAAAAAAAAACAAAGTAATGTTAGTAACAGCATTTGAAATCTATCAGCAACTAACATAGTTGCCAAAAGAGCAAGATATACTGCATTTCAATAAAGATTACTCACCATAAAGTCCCCAGCATGTATTGTTCCCATCTCCATTGACTGACCGTTCTCCAAACCCAGTTGTTTTACTATATATTCTTTTGCTCGGCCAATTTCCTTCTTCGTAGCTCCATTGGCAACAGAGCAAATTTCTAGTTGAAATCCATAGGGAACAGTCTTTCAGGGAAGCTCATTTATATAGGGAAAGATAAATAGGAAGCATCCAGACGTTAAAAGAATCACAGCATTTACCCTTTACAGTACGTGATTTGCCTTCTTGTCGACAAGCTATGTAAAGGCATGCAGCCAACAAAGCATCCTGGTTTCTTCCCCTACTGGACTTCTGATCCTCAACCCTCTTATATATCTCATTAGCCCGATCCTTTAAATCAACAGCAAATGCTCACTTAAAAATGAAGATGAATATAGGAGATCGGAATCAAGATAAAAATTTCAAGGCGCCATTGACACAATGTAAGGTACACAAACATTGTCATCGAATGCTCAAAGTTAATCAAAATAATCATATGCAGTGCATATGGATGAAGATTCATGAAACTCCCCAATTACAAGTAAACTGTCCAAGATGAAAGTGTAGCATACCTTAATGGTTGCAACGAGTCCCAACCTGAAAATTTATAACCAATCAGCTATCAGCTAATTTCCCAATAATAAAATTCAAGCAAATGATGACAAAAAAATCCCACTCTTTTTAGGCATGAACGTGAAAACATAAAAATAGTAAGAGTATATATTGACTATGAGCTCCATACTCTCAGAGCAAAAATATAAACACTAATCAAAAAATGAAGAGAAATAAAATCCTACTTGAAGTTTAGGGAGACCCCATTATATAAATTAATGGAAGACTACTCATCCCAACAAAAGGAATGGTAAGCAAAGGATGTTTAAAAATGTGTAGATAAATAATAACAGGGGTCAAGTTATCCAAGGCAAGGGATGGACATTGTATCAGAGAGTTAGCTCCCTGCCCATCAAGATTGCCAGATTAAATTTTTGGGAAAATGACAGCCAGGTCCCAAGGACCATAAAAAATTACAAAAAATTCTCAATAGAAATTCATATATCAAAAAAGTCCTAGGGACTTTTCGATATTATTTCTATTAACATGTGGACGAGGATGTGCTATATTTACAATAGAAAATACTATATTTAAAACAAAATTTAAAAATCTAACCATTCACAACAGAAAAAAACTATATTCACAAGCCATATTCACAATAAAATTTAAACACCTGGATTTTGTTTCAAACTCAAGTCCCTAAGCGTATAGAGGTCATTCACAATAGAAAAAGGATATATGAAATGCTATATTCACACAAAAAAATTTAAACCTAGCCATCCACAACAGAAAAACCCATATTCACTACGGGAAATCTTATATTTACAACAAAATTTAAAAACCGCGGATTTTGTTTTAATACAAATAATATCAAAAAAGTCCCTAGGAATTTTTTTGATATTTAATTTTTATTGAGACTTTTTTATAATTTTTTATAGTCCTTAGAACCTGGCTGTCATTTTCCCTAAATATTTTTGCCCAGCAAATCAACGCCGCTATTGATGAAAACTAAAAGGTCAGCCAGCGCTAGCTTACCTATCTGACATAGTAGCAATGGTCTTGAAAGCCATTATCAGCCCTCGATCCGGGTTCGACCCGCGATTCTGCCACCGACCCAAAGACGACGATAGAAACTCGCCGGAGGTTCCATTAGGCTTTACTATGACGCTAGATAAGCCACCGTCAGTCAAGAGCGGGTTGGAAGGCCCGCCGACACGAACCGGGTCGTTATCAGCAGAATCGTTCGCGAAGATACGCCACTCAGATTTTTCATCGATGGAATGGGACTCAAGTACGAGGCCGCACTCAGAACACACGATGTCACCGGCCGAGTGATCGGAGACCACCTCTGTCTCGCGCTTACAGTCGGAACAGAACGCATCAGACATGTTTTCTAAAATCAACAAGAAAGTGAAGGAGATCGATTCAGATTCCTGCTAAGGATACAACCTTTTTTTGCACCAACAAAATTCAATCTTTTTACCCAGAATACACAGGCAATGGGGATTATAAGGCTAGCGGAAATTTCATTATTTCCTTTTCACGCAGATTTTAGGGTCATTTTCTTGAATCTTGACTAGTACAGGTTTGCGTGAGCTAAGACGAACAGACAACCCGAACACACACAGTTAATGAACAAACACAGGATAAAAGGCAGTGTTGGGTGGATATATATAGGAAAGGGAAAGAGAAGGAGGAGACAACACAATAACTGGACCGGTTGGGAAGTTCACGTGGGTTTCGGTTAGGGCGCTGCTGGGTTGGACGAATCGGATCGGCCCGATTGGGTATGAGTGACTTGAATGAATAACCATATTTTTCTGTCTATTACATCTCCAGCTTCTTCATTTTTCCCATTCCATTATTACCTTCATTTAGAAATGGTTTCGCCAGTTTAAGCCCTGATAGGGTTGGGTTTGGAAATTTGAGGTGTGAAGTGAAGTTTGGCCCTGGAGGGCTAAAGGCTATGGGTCGGCCTATCGGGCTCTTTAATATTTTATATATATATATATACTCTCTCCGGTCCTAATTATAAGAACTATTTACCAGAATTTAGAGAGATTAATGAGAGAAGTTAAATTAGTTAATTATAATTATTTCTCAAAAATACCCCTACTTAAAATTAAAAATTATATCAAGGGAAGCCATAGAGATAATAGCGTCGATTCAGCCTTCAGCACTCAGAAGCTGAAGTTATTTTATTTTGATGCGGAACCCTACGGACCCAGTTAAAGTTGGATCCGAACCTGATTATTTTTTTAAAACACCAAATATACATTGTAAAACATTTGTAAGTAGTTTATTCCACCAAAAGCGACTCCTTCCTTCGCAAGTTTTTTATTTTTTTAAGTCAATACTTCCTCGGCAAGTTTTGTGGGTCCCTTCTATAGATTTTTAATTTTTTTGACGCATATGATAAATCAAGATATATATTTTTTTTTTACAAACTCCTAAATATAAATAAAAATAAAAACCAATAATATAATAGCACATGCGTATGTGTAGTTATAAACTATCTGGCTTCTCTCCTCTTCTCTTAATATCATCTTCCCTCCTTTTTTTTTTTTTTTGGAACATGGCCGTTTTGGCACAAAAAGGGAGCAATTAGTTCTTTTTAAAAATATGATAAAAATTGTTCAAAATTATTTTATAAAAAAATATAATTGAAGTGTATATGACATTAATGAGTTGTAAATACTATTTACTTTATAAAATATATAGGTGTATTATTAAATTATCATTGTCTTTAATTATTATTGAGAAAGTATAAATAGGGACATTATAGGAAAAAATTGACAAAAGTTAAAAATTGCTCTTATAATTAGGACCAAAACTAACTCTAAATTGTGTTGTTATAATTAGGACCGGAGGGAGTATATTTTAAGTTGAATACTTGTTGAAGTTGGATCCTTCAACAATTTATATGTATTTTGTATTTGTTATAGAGTTATTTATCCATTTAAGTACAAATATATAATAACTATACTCTAATTTTATGATTTGGTTTGTTATTTATTGTAGATAAATATTATAGATGTATTCATGAAGTAGGAGAAGAAATTCATGATATTGTTACTCATGAACCGGAGTCTACTACTCAAAGTGAATAATAATCAAATGTCATTGAAATTAATGATAGTGGCGAAGATGACAACAATAATAGTCATCATACTAATGTCGCTTAGTGGTATGTTTTTTATGTTTTATATGAGTTATTTGTGAACATAGTTTGCTTTTGATTGTGAATTAGTGACTGTGCTTATTTGTTGGATGATTCATGTTGTAATTTACTAATTATATTTCTTTAAAAAAACCAGAGGAAAAATAGTTAAAATTTAGAATAATAAATTTTAGGACCAATGAGCCACCCGGCCCTTATGCTCTCGGACCGAGCTTTAAAAAACATATATTTTTCTTACCCCGAGTCCTAGAGGGCCGGCCCTGTTAGGCCCTAGCCCTTCACGGGTCGGCCCTGATTCCCAATTGGACCTTTATCTTTTCGGCTTATCAAATATTGAGTAGCAAAACTCATATCTTGAACCAGTTGTAGTCTTCTTATTTTTAAATATTACTAGTGCTTAACAAAATTTAATTCCGAAGATAAAATACTGTTATTTACATTTCATCGAGTATTACTTTTCTCTAATTCTGTACAAATAAAAATGGAAAAATTACATTTAAATATCATTTAAACTTGTAAAATTCCTAATGTCCGTTAAATTTGTTAAAAATAAACTTAAAGGTACCAAGGATTATATTGGGATTTTCAAATTCGGGTGATTTACCCTTAGTTTTTAAATAAATTAAAAAAAGAAAATGACCCTCGTCGGAAGGCCATTGCCCTAGCCGCGCCAGCTCCGCAACCGTGGTGGCTTGAAATCCGATTTTTTTTTTTTTTTTTTTAGGTTGGTTTTTTTCTTAAAAAAAAAAGATTTATTGAAAATGAGGGAGGTGGGGTTCGAACTCCCCCCCCCTCCACTTTTATGGGGCCTTTGGGCAACTTGATTTCTTTGATATATATATATATATATATATATGCATTAAAAAAATATATATATTCTTCTTAAAAAAATTTCCATCAACAAATACTCTTGTAAACCCCATTACTAAACTTGTAAATGTCATTGAAGAATTGTTAATTACCATTGAAAGATTTGTTATAATTGCACTTTTTTTTTTCATGAGACACACGTGGTAAACATGAAGAACGAATTTGTAAATATCATTGCGAAACTAGTAAATGCCGTTGAAGAATTTGTAATTGCCATTAAAAGATTTGTTATATATAATTGCACTTTTATTTGTTGTTCCCTCAAAGACAAAAATGGTAAACCTCAAGCACAAACTCGTAAATGCCATTGAAAAACTTGTAAATGCCATTGAAAAACTTGTAAATGCCATTGAAGAATTTATAAATACCATTTTTTGTGATAATTTACTTTTATTTGTTGTTTTCTCAGAGTCAAAAATGGTAAACTTCAAGAACAAACTCGTAACTGCCATTGAAGAATTTGTAAATGCCATTGAAAGATTTTTGATAATTTACTTTTATTTGTTGTTCCCTCCGAGACTAAAATGGTAAACCTCAAGAACAAACTCATAACTGCCATTGAAAAACTTGTAAATGCAATTGAAGAATTTATAAATAACATTAAAAGATTTGTAAATGTCATTGAAAAACTTGTAAATGTCATTGAAACAATAAATAAAATTGAATTATCACAAATCTTTCAATGGCATTTACGAGTTTGTGCTTGAGGTTTACCATTTTTGTCTCTGAGGAAACAACAAATAAAAGTGCAATTATAACAAATCTTTCAATAGCAATTACAAATTCTTTAATGACATTTACTAGTTTCGTAATGGTATTTACAAGTTCATTCTTCAGGTTTACCACTTGTGTCTGATGGGGAAAAAGGTGCAATTACAACAAATCTTTCAATGACAATGACCAATTCTTCAATGACATTTACAAATTCATTAATGAGATTTACAATATTATTTGTTGATGGAAAAAATGTGAAGAAAAATATATATATATATATATATATATATATATTTGTTAATGTATATATATATATCAAAGAAACTAAGTGGTCTGGCCAAATGGTTGGGGTGGCCCCATGAAGGTGGGAGATTGAACTCCACCTCCCTCACTTTCAATGAATCTTTTTTTTTTTTAAGAAAAAAACCCTACCCCCCCTCCAAAAAAAAACCATCGCTGGATTTCAAGCCGGCGGTTGGTCCTCTGTGGCCGGCGTAGCGGTGGCCCTCTGGCGAGGGTCATTTTTTTTTTTATTTTTAATTTATTTAAAAACTAAGGGTAAATTCACCCGAATTTGAAAATTCCAATATGGTCCTTAGTACCTTCAAGTCCTTTAACAAATTTAACAGACATTTAGGGGTTTTACAAATTCAAATGGTATTTAAATGTAATTTTTCCACATATAATTGTGAAGCTGTCACTGTGATTTTCATTTTTCTTCTTAAATAAGACTTAAACTTGAAATTTTATTTAACAAAATAAGTATCAACTTACTTGAATTAAAGTGAAGTTTTCTCTTTTTCTTAAGTCATCTAGCATAAATTACAAACGAAAAATATATATATGTCTAAATTAGGTTTAAATTACAAACTAAATATATTGTTCTAAAAATAAAATGATTTCTTAATCTGGTTTGAATTTCTACAAGGGGAAACATATATATTAAATTTGAAAAAGTTTCGTGCCATTAAACCCTGATTTTATTTGTGTTTGGGTCAAAGTGCATTACAATTTTTATAAGCTTTAAATTTTATGTAGACTATTAATAGATATTTATTAATAGATATTTTTTTTTATGTATAGTGTGCCTAGGTGAAATAAATTAAGGAATTTATGTCCATTTACTTCAATTCTTCAATTAAATCTTATCATTATGTTTTTCGTTAACAATGATAGTTTAACAAAATTTTAAAATTTTATTGATGCAAATTTTCAATACTCAACTTTATTTATTTAGAACACCTCATTTTAAGTGATTTTACACTATGTAAAAAAATAGGTAAAAAGAGTGTTATCTTGTAATATATATATATATATATATATATATATTTAAAACTTATTTTTAATGCTCTCCAACAAGTATTAAAGGCAAAAAAAAAAAAAAAAAAGGGAAAAAGAGTAAGATTTTTTATGGACATGTGATGAACAAAGTTTGTGAAAGGAGTCCCAATTGGGTCAACGTGTGAGTAACTATTGAATGGACTAAAGCTATGGCCTTTCTTCTCCACTAAGTAAGCTCTTTAATGATTTCTCTAGTAATTAAATAATACTTACCCATGAAGGAATTTATTATTGAGTTAAGGAGTAAAAATATACATGTGTTTTTTTTTTAAAAGTCCTCAATATCAAGTGTTTTTTTTTTTTTTTTAGGTACAAAAGTGATTATATGGTTATAAATTAGGTGTAAAAATATCGTTTGACTGTTAAGTTTAACTTTTATTAGTGATTGAACGATGATGTGACTTTTAAGGTACAAAAATATATATATGCTTGGCCAAAAAAGCTCCAAACACCAAGTGTTTTTTTTAGGTGTAAAAATATTGTTTGAACGTCAATGTTGACCCTTTTTTTTTTTTTTTTTTTTTCTGATTCAACAATGACGTGGCTTTCAAAGCAACTCTATGGAAAAAATATACCAGTTAGTATAATAAAATATAAGATCTTGAAAAATATTTCAAGATCTTGACTGGTCCTAAAAAAATATTTCAAAATACTGACTAGTACTGAAAAAATGTTTTATGATCTTAAAAAATTATTTTAGGATTTTGAAAAAATATTCTGGGATACTAATTGGTATTAAAAAGATACTTCAATATACTAAAAAGATATTGACTGATACTGAAAAAATACTTCATGATATTGAAAAATTATTTTAGGGTACTAACTGGTACTAAAAGGTACTTATCAGTACTAAAAAGATAATTCAAGGTACTTACTGGTACTAAAGAAATATTTTAGGATACTTGTATTAAAAAGATATTTGAGAATACTAACTGAAATCTTGAAAAAATATTTTATAATCTTAAAAAAATATTTCAAGGTATTGAATGCTACTAAAAAAAAATAGTTGAGGGTACTAACTAGTACTGAAAAAATATTTCATGATCTTGAAAAATCATTTTAGAATATTAAAAAATATTTCATGATATTGATTTGTACTAAAAAAATACTTTAAAATACGAACTTGTACTAAAAAAATACTCTAATAATCAAGCGGTATTTTTACACCTAAAAAATATTTGGTTTTGGGCGCTATTTCAACCAAACCACATATGTATTTTTGCATCTTGAAAGCCACATCATTGTCGGTCGGCAATAAAAGTCAAACTTAACGGTCAAATAATATTTTTGCACGTAATTGTAACCAAGTAGTCATTTTTACACCTAAAAAAAGTATTTGATGTTGGACACTCTTTTAGAAAAAGCACATGTATATTTTTATCCCTTAACCTTTTATTATTGATATGAGGGTTTTTTTCACTGAAAAATTAAAAGTACGCTGGCCAAAAAAAAAAAAAAAAAAACAGTTAAGAGTAACAATATCTCTTAACCTGATTTTTTTTTTTTATAACTTTCAATTTTATTTAAAGAGAATTTAATTTTTTATATTTAACAGAATTAAAAAAACTAAATATATTGTTCCGGAAATAAAATCATTTCTTAGTCAGGTTTGAATTTCTATTAGTAGAATATATATTAAGTTAGAAAAATTTTCGTGCCATTAAACCCTAATTTTATTTGTGTTTGGGTCAAAGTGCACTACAGTTTTTATAAGCTTTAAATTATGTAGATTATTTAATACGACAATAGATCTTTAAATTTTTTATGTGCAAAGACCAAGGTTGAAATCCGGCGGTCACCTTTGAACCGGTCGGGATGCGCTCTTGGGTTAAGGGTTAGTGGGTCAGACTGGAGTTAGCCCGGAGTCAACCCGAGCATAGACCGGTGAGGTATAAAAAATTAGAAAATAATTAATTTCTCATCACACCAACTACTATATATCATTTCAATACTTTGGATCAATGACAAAATAATCATATACTCCAATACTTGTAACATATTCAGATATTCTTAACAAGTTTCTTTACAGGCTACATTTGACATCCACTAAGCAGAGTCAACCGAAAACAGAGAAACCACAAAATGGCGGTCGAGGAGCAGAGAGCACCAAGAAGTTTGAGGAAGTTGAGTTTGACGGCTGGAAGAGTCGGAAATCACACATAAGTTGTTTCAAATCGATATGAATCGGATTGCATTCTTAAAAAAAAATTGAGAGAAAATAATTTTTTAAAAAATAAAAGGTCTGACCCAGTGACTCATTGTAACCCGTCCGGGTTTACCGGGTCAGTTTGATTTTACCCTAAACCGGACTAGTTTCGCGGCTGGTTTCCGGTCTGAACTGGTCGGTCCGATCCGGTTTCACAAACCATGACAGGGACTCCATTACTCTCTCCTTGCAAGTCAAGGTCTGTGGAAATCCTGCGTTCAGTGGGGAATTAACATGTCCAGATGAAAAAAAAAAAAAATACTAACTACACATAATTTAGATAGGGTTTTGTACAAAAAAAAATTACTGCCATCGGTTACTGCTGGCGGAGCTCTAGTGGCTAGTGGCCAGTGGCCAGAGCTCTGGTGGTTGGCCGGTCACCAGGGCTCTGACAAGAATATTCCAAGGAAGATTCCAGCGGGAATTAATAACCCCACTCCTACCATTTGGTTTGCCCAAAAAATTAGTGGTCATTGGCCACCAATGGCTTTCAAGATATGATATGCAAACAAAATATATATTAACCTTTGATCTTTAAACTAAACCTTTTCACAAGTTTTGTTTCATTATGTATTAACAACTTTTGTTTATCAAATAAAAAATTCACAATATCAAGTCATTCACAAATTTGTTTAAAAAACTTACGATATTTCATTAGGTTTTAACAACTTCTATTTACTAAGTAAAAAATTCATATTATCAAATAATTCACAAATTTTGTTAAGAAATTTATTATATTTCATTAAGTTTTAACAATTTTTCATTTTTCTATCAAAAAATTCGCGACGTTAAAGGCTGATAGTGTGATTTTTGTAAACGAAGATTATTCAAACCTAATCAAATATCGTGAATTCTTTAACAAAAATTGTTAAAACTTAATGAAATGTCGTGAATTCCCTTAACAAAACTTGTGAATAACGTTATTGTGTGAATTTTTTATTAAGTGAACGAAAGTTGTTAAAATCTAATGAAATATTGTGAATTTTTTAACAAAATTTATAAATGAGCTTGAGTCAAAGTTAAAAACTTAGGTTACATATATTTGTTTACACAATATATATTGAGAAGCATTCGTGACCCAATGACCATCAATGTTTTTGGCAAAATAAGTGGTGGGGATTCAAATCTCACCCCACCATTTACGAAATATTCATTTCCAGTGGAGCTCGGACAGCTCACCAGACGCCCACCGGAGCATTGGCAATGGGCAGCCGGTTTTGTGGGGTGGGCTGGGCGTATATGCATCTATTTTTATTTTTTATTTTTAAAGAAAGTGTACGAGCATTTGTGTCATTTTTTTTTTTATTTCAAAAAGAACAAATTGAATCTAATATTTTTCTGAAAATCTAAATATTCGAAATACCGTTTTATCTTTTAGAAATTTTAAAGTTCTTTTAGCAAAATTTTCCCAATTTAAAGAAGTCCTTTCAAGTGAAAAAAGAAAAATACTAAGAGAACGAAAGCGCAGGGAGTATATTTTTATTTACTATCAATGTGTATATAGTACATAACACATGCCCTCTAGTCATAGGTATAACTTTACAACATCAATGGAATCAATATCTAAAGATTTGATAACAATAAAGAGATAATTATATGATACTAGAGATAATAGATATATACAGAGGTGGAGTCAGGAATTGTAATTAGACGGTAAAAATTATAGAATAAAACTCAGGTGTTCATAAAATTATATTTTAACCCCATAAACATTTCAATATTTTTATTTTAGTTGCTCTAAAGAAGCTTTTGTGGGGACTAAAGTGAAATTATCAAAAATTTTATGAGGTTAAAATATAATTTTCTAAACATTTAAGTTCAATTTTATAATTTTAAGGGGCCACCGCTAACCCCCATCTGCTTCCGTCCCACGATATATATAAACATCTGCATAAATATTATATTCATGAGAGAGAGAGTATTCGTAATTTTGTCGCCTTCGTCATACGGGCTCAATTAAAAGGATAAGGCCCGAATTTACGATAAAGAGATAATTATATGATAGTGGAGATCATGGATATATATGAACGTCCGCAGAAGTATTATATTCGTTTACATTAACTTTTTTTTTCTTTTTTTTTTGATAAAAGAAAGTTTTAGAGGGTTCGACATCGAGTCCTCCATTAAGATTTAGAGGCGACCCGACGAGGCTACATGAATACTTACTGGTGACTTATGAGATCCTTTACCAAAGAAAAGTAAAAGACAATGAGAGAGAATCGAACCCACGACCATTTAGGCCAGTCCTAAATCCTACCATCTATCAATTTCTCATTCACGTTATATTAACTTTATTACCCGCTTCTCAATTGTCGTTCTCTTTTTTTCATAATCGCCTGACCCACAAAAGCCTCACGTGGCAGCATTCAAGGGATCTCATTTTTATCTATTTACTCTTATTCTCTTAATTTGCCGGATGATACATCTAATTTTGACTGTCTGTAATAAAGCTACTAATTTTTCTTTCGTTGGAAAAGAGGTTATATTTTTTTCTTATTATTTATTTTAAAAAAATATGTAGGAGATTAGGTAGCGTTTGGAACCCTTCTAAAATCTAGGTTTTGTGTAAGCTGAGGTAAGTACGTGAGAGGAGTTTTGTCTCAACTTACATAAAAGATAAGTTTTTTATTGTTTCCAAACACTACCTAAAACTTCTTGGTGCACGCATTTGCATCAATAATAGAGAAAAAGAGTGGATAGTTAATAAGCAGCACAGAAAAAAAGGTGCACTAAAAAAAGAGAGCAAATAGTATTTGTTTAAAAGATAGACTTTCTAACATCTTAAAAGAAAGCCTCTCCTCTTTGCCTAGCAAACTGATAGAATAATATTCTAGAAGCTTTGTTCCACTTCATTAATAATTTGATGCATAGAAAAATTTAATTTAATTTTTTGTCAAGCTTAAATACAATTCTAATAGTGAAATTTTAGAATCAATATTACTTCAAAATTGTTTAAAAATCATCCCCAACTAGACTAGTTAGGTGAAAATGGCAACTGCTGTTTTTTTTTTTTTAAAAAAAAATGGCATTTTACTATAATTTTGTATATAGAGAAGCAAATGGAGCAAATAGGTAAGAAAGTTAAAGAACTTACTAATAAATTTTTTTTTTTTTAAACTTTGATCATTCTCCATTTTTTAGATTTGGAGGTGACAAATGATGAATGGTACTTTTCCAGTCCTAAATATAAGACAAAGTTGATTTTTTTGGAGAGATTAAAGAAAATAATTAAATTATTTTAGATTTTTTTTTTTTTTTTTTTTTTTTCTCCAAACTAATTAATTTGACTAATAAACTAATATATAATTTAAGAATACACAATATATGATATATGATTAAGTAACTTATTTAGCTTCCTTAATCTCTCCAAAAAAAAGTTAAATTTATCTTATAATTAGGATCAGAGGGAGTCATTATTAGAATCTAATGAGACTTTTTTATATTCCCTCCGAATTATAAATATTCTAAATATAGGAGGAGCTAGTTAAAGTGTTTACCTTGATCCTATGTATAATACGCTCATCCTCCTTGTATACCAAATTTATAATTTTTCTTAGACTATTCCTATTATTTATGCATACCAATAAAAGGGATTCCATGAAAGGGTAATTCAAATACAAATGATTAAATAGGATATTATAAAATAAATAAAAAACACGTAAGAATTTTTTTTTTTTTTTTTATAAATAACTAATTTAATTAATTTTTATAAATTAATTATCTACCTCCTACGTTAATGATAGTGGATCGAGCAATTGGTTTCATTCCTCTAGTTAATGAAGGGGTTAAATACCAATTTTGTCACGAAGTATTTGTTAGGGAGCATTTAGCACCCAGAAGTTTTTTTCATATCACTTTTACCCTAGAAGTTTACAAACATAACAATCTTGCCCGTTGGTTGATCTTGACTCTTGAATTATTGCTCTTCTTTGTAAACTTCAGGGCAAATTAAATTTTCTCCAAAAAAAAAAAAAACTTTCGGGGAAAAAATGATACCAAAAAAGTTTTTGGTCTTTGAATCTTCCTAGTCAATACTTCCGTGGCAAAAATAGTATTTAACCCATTAATGAAGTATTTAGTTTGCATGAGAGAGAGAGAGAGATGGTTATTTATTCACAAGTTCCTGCTACAACTTCCACAGATTCATTGATTGACATTGATAATTTTCTATTCATCTGCCTAATTAGAATAATAAAAATTTTACCGTCATCTGAATGACAAAATTGACAAATCCTTTGTATGCTAGGTTATAAATTTTATCATAAATCTATTGATATTTTTTCCTCCATTCATTGTCTACGCGTCTTCTGATTAAATGTTTATTTCAAAAGAAACTATGCTAATTTTGATTGTAATCACCATGATCTAGTGAAATGGGGTTGATTTGTTCGATGCTTTTGTTCTTTTGTACAAGCTTCAACTTGTTCGATGATTTGGATTTCTTCATCATAATCAATTGCATATAAAATCCTGTACTCATCATTGTTATAGGCATATCGGAAAGAAAAGGTTAAAACTTTGCCTTGGGATCCTCTCCAAGTCAAGTTAATCAAAAAAGAGGGCAACAATATAATGAATCTACATTCCATGCCTATTGTAATCTCTAAATTAAGAGGTTTCAATTTTTTTTAAAAAAGAAAAATCTATTTTTTTTTGGGTTAAGTGGTATTTAATGGCTTATTTTTTAGTAACACTCAATATCTTAAACTAATTAATTTTTAGTATATCCAGCATTATGGAGTATTTTTTAAAAGTCACCTAATTTTTAGTACTTCCATCACCATGGAGTTTTTTTTTTTTTTTTTTTTTTTTTGAAAAAAATACTTCATGGTGCTTGATATACTAATAATTTGTGATACTGGACAATGATTCTAGAGTTCTTGGGGGAAGATCCACAGAGACGTTGTTTGGTGTGTGGTTAAGGTCACAAGATCTGCGTGATCAGAAAAGCAGAAGTGTTTTTCAGGATATCATGAGTCTCCTTTCTCCTGAGGTTGGGTTTTCTTGGATCTTTACCCCAATACGGGGTACCTGTATAGTTGCCTTAGTTGCAGCTTATGTTTATAAGGAGGTGTGCCCGATTGGGTGGGTTTTTCAACTCTTACCTTCTTTCTTGTCACTTCTAACCTTGGGTATCCAGGAGGCTGCGGTTGTTCATGATTTTCCTTTTGCTCTTATCTTTGTAATGGGTGGTGACTGGTTCTTCTTGTATTTGGTTTATTTTGTTGTATTTGTTTTGTCTTTATTTGTGTTTGTTCTTATGTAATGTACTTGTTTCTTAATAGTAATATAAATATTTCCTTCGACAAAAAAAAAAAAAAAAAAATTATTCTAGAAATTAACTATTACTTGAAAATATTTTAGAATACTAGTTGCTACAAGAAAAATGTTTTTTAGATACTGACTATACTAAAAATCAATTAATTTGAAATATAGAGTGCTAAAAATATTTGGGTTAAGGAGCAATAATACATATAGGCTCTTCTCTCAGGAGCGTCCAGCACACGAGCTTTTTTCTGAACTAAAAATACACATGTGGTTACGTTTTGGGAGCAAAAATGTCATGGGCCGTTAGTTGACCGTCATTTGACCATTAACTTGGATGGAAGTTGACGTGGCGCGATTTGGACTAAAGTTCGACGTGAAATAAAAAAAATTTAAAAAATTAGAAAAAATTCAAATAATTAAAAAAATTCAAAAAATTAGGAAAAAATTCAAATAATTATTAAAAAATTAGAAAACAATTTCAACAAATTAGGAAAAAATTCAAAACATTAGGAAAAAAATTTAAAAAATTAGACAAAAAATTAAAATACCCTGCCAGTGGGCCCCACCATGGCCACCCTACCATCGGTTCTTAGGTGGTCGCCACCCCGGCTGATGTGATCGGTTCTTCGGTGGTGGGGCCCGACCCATAAAATTTTAAACTTTATTAGTTATATCACAAAATTTAACAATTTTTTAATTAAAATAATAACATGCTTCCTAATTTTTTTTAATTTTTTTTCTAATTATTTGAATTCTTTTCCTAATTTTTTGAATTTTTTTTCTAATTTTTTGAATTTTTTTCCTTATTTTTTATTTTTTTCTAATTTTTTGAATTTTTTATTCCTAGTCAACGTCCACGTTAGTTTATCGGTCCAAATCGCCATGTCACTTTCCATCTAAGTTAACGGTCAACTAACGGCCCGTGACATTTTTGCTCCCAAAACCTAACCATGTGTGTATTTTTGGTTCAGAAAAAAGCTCGTGGTGCTAGGCACTCCTGCGAGAAAAGCCTATGTATATTATTGCTCCTTAACCCAAAATATTTTAAGGTATGACATACATTTAATCCAAATAAATAAAAAATAAAAGAATGGTTTCTTTCACCTCGAAAGATGAGCATGCCTTGCTCATAGATGTGATGAGCTGGGCATGTGGACCCACAATATAATAGGCTAAAGGGTTAAAGAGCAATAATACACAGGCTTTTCTTTTAGGAGTCTTGACACCACGGGCTTTTTCGAACAAAAAATACACACGTCTTTACGTTTTGGGAGCAAAAATCCCATGGGCCGTTAGTTGACCATTAACTTGGATAGAAAGCGACGTGGCGATTTGATTTGAAATGACAAGTGATGTGGACGATGATGTGGAATAAAAAATTTAAAAAAATTAAAAAAAAATTAATTCAAATAATTAGGAAAAAAAAATTAAAAAAACTTAGGAAGCATGTTATTATTTGAATTTTTTTCTAATTATTTTAATTAAAAAAATTGTTACATTTTGTGATAGAATTAATAAAGTTTAAAATTTTGCGCTTGGGCCCCACCACCGACAACCGATCGCTGTAACCGTCGGTGGCGTGCCACCGGTGGACGCTAAGGTGGCCGGTGATGGGGGTATTTTTAATTTTTTTTATTATTTTAATTTTTTCCTAATTTTTTGAATTTTTTTCTAATTTTTTTATATAATTAATTGAATTTTTTCCTAATTATTTTTATAATTTTTGAATTTTTCCTATTTGTTTTCTAATTTTTTGAACTTTTTCCTAATTATTTGAATTTTTTCTAATTATTTGAATTTTTTTCTAATTATTTGAATTTTTTATTCACGTCGGCTTGTCAATCCAAATCGGTCCACGTTAGCTTTTCATCCAACTGACGGTCAACTAACGGCTCGTGATATTTTCTCCCAAAATGTAACCACGTGTGTATTTTTGTCTAGAAAAAAAGCTCGTAGTCAAGACTCTGGGAGAAAAGCTTATGTAACCCTAGGCTAAAAGATGAGTCTTATTTTTTATTGATTGAAATTCTATTTTTTTTTTCCTATTCACGGTCACTTGTGATGTAGCGAGGGAAACACGTCATGACATATGCTACCATAATATCTTATTATAATATTTAAATAACGAATTACTTTATTTAAAAAAATTGTTAAAATTACTTAAAACTAATAAATAGGTAGGAAATACACCTTTTAATATATATATATATATATATATACATACATATATATGTCTCTATTTATAAGTTAATAGGGAACAAACCTTTTCCTCGGATTCAGAAAGGAGGTCTAGCATTGGCTGTTCAACAATTGTGTGGTTCGATCTCCTTTTCAAAATTAGCTTTTCTACAATCACAAACCACCCAGGATGTCCTTTTTTTACTTTGATCTTTTAACGTTGTTACTTATGATGTTATTGCAATGTCTAGTTTTAAAGTTTCTAGCTAGTTCTTTTACTTTTCCGATGAATCGTTATGATCTGTAAAGACTCTAGCCTTTTGTTTTTTTCCTTTTGATAACATAAAGACCCTAGCTATATATAGAAACTTTAAGAAAGGAGTTGGGTTTACCCACAGTCCAAGGATAGAGTGTTTGAAACCCATTCCATAGGGTATACTGGGTTAGAGAGTACAGATGTCTCTATTTCATCCCAACATTTCCACTGCTTTGTAGATCCTTAGGATACCTAGTCCAGTGCCTTGACCAACTCCAAAATCGAACCCTCCTCTTTTAGGTGATATGGTTCTATTGTTCAACTTCTGATGGCCTAATTTGCACAATAAATCCAAACCCAAAATCAAATTGCCTACTAAATTATGGGCTTGAAACTAGGCCTAATAAAAATGTTAAAGTTTAAGCTTTGAATCTGTATGATCAATTAAAGACATGATGGGCTTGAATCTAGTTATTTTTGGGCTGTGGGGAGAGAGTATTGGCTTGTCGGAGAAATCGATATAAAAAAAAAATTTAAAAATTTGAAAAAATATATGATTTTGAGTCTTATATTTAGGATAGAATAAACATCCTTGATAGATATAGAACTAAGTAGGAACACTTTTGTAATGTAATTTGTACTATAAAAGTGTTCCTATAATTAAGACCGGAGGTGATACTATATATAAGGGTAAAAAAAGTGAATTATCATATAAAACAGTGAAAACAATTAATTACATTTCAGGCCTAAAGACTTATGAAACTTCATAGTAGCACTAAGAAATGAAATCAAAGTTTTTTAAATGGTTATTAAAATATTTTATACAATTATTTCATTGAAATTAAGAGAACTAAGCTAAAACTTAATAAAGCCGAATACCAAAATTTAAAGGGATAGACCATTTTTTGTCACCATCAATGTCATTATCACTTTTTTTTCAGTTAGATCGAGAATCTCATCTCTCTCCTATCAAGATTATGATCTAACGGTGAAAAAGTGGAGTGCAATATTCTATCCCAAATTTAAATATGAAAATAAATGTAAACTCCATTTGTCATGGTATATTTTATCAAATTGATACATATTTTTTCAAAGATTTTAATTGCACATATCATGGGAAAAAAATCAATTGCACAAAAATGATATAATATCCTAATATATGTAAACATTTTATGTAGTTAATTAATACGAATGATTAAATTATCCGGTTAATAAATTACAAATAGTATACTCCCTCTTGTTCTAAATATAGAGTGACTCACAAAAGAAATTCAGTCACTTAATGGGTCACTAATGAATTTTTCCCTAATATTACCGCTTTTTCCCGAAATTCCAAATATTACCCCTGCTACAATTTACTTGGAGAGAACTTAAAGTCTAAAATCGTGTTTTTCTCTGCTTTTAAATATGGACAAAATTGGAAAAAGGGGTTAAGCTAGGTTGAATTTTACCAACAAAGTTTTTTTTTAAGGAGGGTTTAGCACAAATAAGTTTTAAAAGGAATAAAGATATACGACCAATAAACAATTTAAAATGGTGCAGATTCATCAAAATCGTTAAATTTCATCAGACTTCAGTTAGATTTTACTTCAAATTGGCCTTGGTGAGTTTAACGGACGTTTGATGAAATTTACTACGCCATTTTAAATTGTTTATTGTTATATTTGCACATTCCAAAACTCATTTATGCCAGACATTCCTTGAGAAAAACTTTATTGGTAAAATTATATTTTAACCCTGAAAAATGTCATTTTCAGATGAAGTCAATGACTCAACCCCCTCTCATTGATTCTGGTAAGATGTGATTTATAATAAGGTTTAATCTTTCTGTTTTTCCTGCAAATTTTTTTTTTCTATCACACTTACATAAAAGTGAGTGAGTCCCATTGTAAACCGAAAGAGAGGTAATATTAGTGAAACCCACAACTTTTATGTAAATATGGTAGAAAAATATTTAATGCGAAGCAAAAGCAGAAACATTAAATCCTTTATAATATGGCCAGGAGAGAGAGTAACTTGCAACAAAACCATAATCTACTCATATAAGAACATTTTTTTTCTGTGTGTATAATCCTTTTATAAAAAAAAAAAAAAAAATTAACAACTATTTATTCCGTAAGAAAATTAACTGTGTCTACATCTATGACGAAAAGAAAGTCAACATATAAAAAATTAATGAAAAATCTCAAACGAAGACTTGTGTGATCGGATGTATAGGTTCAATTGATGAATGACATGCAAGAATTGGGGAATTTTGCTGGATACAACTTGAGAGAAAATGTGAAATCTTCTAGCTTTTGAATATAAAATGATATAATAAGGTTACGTGACATAAGATAGAAAAGGAGAAA
Organism: Acacia acuminata; assembly: GCA_019022655.1. Classification (NCBI taxonomy): domain Eukaryota; kingdom Viridiplantae; phylum Streptophyta; class Magnoliopsida; order Fabales; family Fabaceae; genus Acacia; species Acacia acuminata. The sequence continues at coordinate 6,172,428 of JAFJYI010000010.1, forward strand.
CCATAGGTTCTGAAACATAGACTGGCCACTAAACCGGTCAAGGTACTTAGTCAAGGTCAGTGGTCATACTGAAGTCAAATTAGAGCTAACATGGGATCAAACTGTTAAGAAATTGAAGATTCAAGATAATTAATATGAAATTCTAAATAAAATTTTAAAACAAAATCTATTTTTTTTAAAAAAAATGAACTGGGTTGATGTCTGGATTGATTGGTTTACTGACTAGTTTTTGGTCTAGGTTTCAAAACATTAGGTGAAATTGTTCTCAGCTTTGAACAAGCTTTTCATAAAAGCAAAATCGTTTTTGACTTAAACAATTTCTAACGTAGTATTTCTGTATATGCTTTCCCCACATAAGATTTAAGTAATTTATTTTACAGTGTGCAATATTTTGATAAAAAAGTCAAATAAATCTTTTGTTTAGTTCTGATATTAGAGACCACAAACAAAAGACCCTTGATATATTTATTTAAGAAGAGGTCTCCTATTTTAGGGTAGGCCATGTGAACGCCGGCCGCACCGAAAGGTATCCATCTCTGCAAGCAATCGAAAATTAAATTATAGGTCAACATAAGAAGTTATTAGAAAAAATAAAAATCTCATTTCAACTCTCTTTGTATTTTAAAACCCTTGTTTTCAATAATTACTAATTTCAAGCGCATCAAACCCCAGTAGCTTAAATCATGCCTACTCCTTCAAGACTTGGATAAGCGTTTAATTTTAGTCTTTATATGTTTTCCTTATATTTTAAGGGATAAGATATTCTCACTACCAAGTCACTACCACTTTTTCACTGTTGGATCAGAATCTCATCTACCGTTATCATTTCTCTCTCTTATTGAGATTTTGATCCAACGGTAAAAAAGTAATAGTGACTTGGTTGTGACATAAAATTGATAGTGACAATATCATATCCTATATTTTAAACCGTCTAAACTATTAGTCTCTATAATTTTATAAAGACTTAAACATAAGTTTAACGGCGTTAATTTTGTTGAAGTGGTATTAATATTAATATCGTTAAATAAGCTGATGGGTGACTGATTAGGACTATGGTGTCTTACATATAGGGACTAGAACGTAAAATCAAAGCTCATTTAACATATAAAGATCAAAATTGATTAAAAGTATAAATATTTAAATAAAAAGAGCAATTTAAATATGTGGCAAAGGATAAAAAAAATAATAATAATCAATTTTGACCAACAAAATCACTTTTGAGTGGATAAATTAATTTTCAACAACAAAATTCGATTTCCAACATTTAAATTTGTACCACTAAAAAAATGAAAATTGGTTTTCAATAATAAAATTTGATTTCCACTCTTAAACTTGATGCTTCTCTGAAGTAATGTTTACAAATTTTATAAGTTTATGTTCATATTATAGAAGATGAATTAATCTTAATTCATTTCAAATTGATGAACTCAGATTTAAAAGTGAGAAATAGAGAATGAATTCAAATATTGAAAATTAAATTTTATCGCTGAAAATTGATTCATCACTCAAAATCAATTATATCAATCAAAGTTATTTTTTCCCCTTCTATCACGTATTTAAGTTGCCCTAGTTTTTTTGTAAGGTTAAATACACTTTAGGTCTCTATACTTTTAATTAATTTTAGTTTTGATCTCTACATTCTTAATAAATTTTAATTTTGCTCTCTACACGTAAGCACATCAGTCGAAACTCTTATCCAGGTCATTATAAAACTATGAGAAGCGATGTTGTGGAAAGCATAAAGTATAATAATAAAAAAATGCTAAAGTATACTTTTAGATCTTTTAAGTTTTATATGAAATATTTTTCTGATCCCTTAATGTTATAGATTATACTTTTGGTTATAGATTATACTTTTGGTTTTCTAATTCTAACATTATTAATATGGCTAATGGAAAATGTTGATGTAACAAACTCATGTAATGACTATATAGTTGACAAATCATATTTTAGTTTTAATTTTTTAATATAATATATTTAGATTATTAAACTAAAGTAAACCAATAATGAAATTAAGTTTTTGATATTTAGATTATTTAATTTAATTTTTTTAATACAAATGAGGTTTTAATATTGACCGCTTTATTAGGGTTTTAGATATTTTTCAATTTATACATATTTTAAATATAAAATTAATAACATTTAATTATACGATCATCACTTAATTTATACAATCATCACTTGAGTTTACTACATCAACGTTTTTTATTAACAATAATAACAAGTGTTAGAATTATAGGACTAAAAGTATACTTTAGCTAATAAAAAATATAAAGGAAAAAAGTCAACTTATTTAAAGGATAGGAGAAGTGTAGTGTTAAAGCGTTTAAAAGGAAAAAAAAAAAAAATTATTATTACTATTTTTTTTTTTTTTACTAAGTGAAAACTTCAAACATAGCTCTAAGTTCTACTCGGATTCTACCAGCTCTACCACGAGGATGACAAAAACAATAATTGAACGAAAAATAATGTTTACATGAATTCATAGTCTCTTATATTTCTTGTATTAATTTTATATTTTTTAAAAAAATTACTCTTAAATTATTATGACATGAAAATTACTCCTAGTTGGTTAATACTTTGGATTACGTATGTGATTGGCTTTCATAGAAATAAAACTCAAATGACCACTAATTAATGATCAATGTCAAGTACTCCTTCCGATCTTAGTTATAGGAATGCTTTGTACTACAAAAGTATTCCTATAATTAGGACCGAATGTAGTATATATCATTAATTCAATTGGTTTTTTTCGTTAATTAAAGTGTATCATTCCAAACTAATCTTCATACACACACACACGCATACATGAATGCATGGGTGTAAATTTATCAAGTTAAAATATATTATTAGCTAAAGTATACTTTTAGTCCTTTAAGTTTTATATAAGGCATACTTTTGGTTCCTTAATTTTATAAAGTATGCTTTTGGTCCTAAAATTCTAACACCGCTAATGTTGTTAACGGAAAACACTGATGCAGCAAACTCAAGTGATGACTAATAACATTTAATTACACAAATTTTATATATTCTTCAATTTACCATATTTTAAATTTAAGTTTAATAGCATTTAATTACACAGTCATTACTTAAGTTTACATTTATCACTTAAGTTTGCATTTTCCGTTAGCAAAATTAACGGTATTAGAATTATAGGACTAAAAGTATACTTTATAAAGTTAAGGGATCAAAAGTATACCTTATGTAAACTTAAAGGACCAAAAGTATACTTTAGCCTAAATTATTTTTTGTAAAAAGAACACATGCCACTTAAAGTTTTGCGAAAATAATGAACTTGATTTTTCTTTTTTTCCTTGCCAAGAAATACACCGCCGTAGATTCCTCTAGCTTTTGAATTTGAGTTCTAGATAGAGCCGGGAAATCGGGCCGGGCCCGTCGGGCTGACCCGTTTAAGCCCTGGCCCTGTAGGGCTCGGGCTTGAAAAATAGGTCTGAAATTTGAAATTCGCCCTGTAGGGTCTCGGGCTTAATCGGGCCGGCCCGTTAGGCCGTGTTACTGTAACATTTTCATTTTTTTAAAAAAAAAAAAAATTAGTCAAAGAGTGAAGCACAACCTTCTGCTCAAAGTGAAGCACAATCAAATATCTATGAAATTCATGATAGTGATGAAGAAGGTGACAATTGACAATGATAGTGGTATGCTTTTATATTTTATGTGAGTTATTTAATGTTGCTTAGTTTAATGCTTCTTACGTTTTATGTGAGGCAATTGTGGACAATAGTTTGTTTTTTTATTATGAATTAATGAATGTGTTTATTTGTTGGATGATTTATATTGTTTAAATATTAATGTTGATAATATTTATTTTATAGATTAGAACTTTAATGGTTGCAATTTACTAATTATATTTCTTTGGAAAAAACCAAAAAAAAAAAAAAAAAAAAAAAAAAAGTTAACATTTGGAATAGTAATTTTCAGTAGGTAGAGGGTAGGCCCCCTGGCCCTGGTACTATTGGGCCGGGCTTTAAAAAACATATGTTTTTCTTATCTCGAGCCTGTCGGGTGGGCCGGCCGGCCCTAATTCCCAACTCTAGTTCTAGATGAGACATTTTTATTGATAGAGACAGCCACAAACCCCAAACGATAGCAGATAATAATATCCAAAAAAGAAACCTTTAGTAGTATAAAGAATGGGTCGTCCATCTATATGGAGTATTATATTATAATCTCTTAGTGTAGTGTTGTTGTTGTTTTTTTTTTTGCTACTGCACCCAGTTCACCAGAGTTTTGCCCTGACTAGTCCGGATCGAGGTTCTGTCGGGCGCATATGCGGGGACCTCTCCCAGGAGAGTTTTCTGCATCCACAAGGACTCGAACTTGAGACCTTTGCTTAAGCGGCCCAAGTCCCTTCCACTTGAACCAACTCCCACTGGTCTTAGTGTTGTTTTTTGGTATCGTCAATCGGGATCACAAAAACTTGTGTTGACTAAATTATATATAACTTCCCCAGATTTTGGATTACGTCCCGATCGATAACGTCCTTAATCTTTAAAAAAATAACCCCTAGGCTCTTACATTACATTTATACAAATAACTCTTATCCAACTAACTCTCATATGATTAGTTTTGTACATCACTTGTTTACACATAATTTACAATTTAGGGGAATATCTATCTATCAATCAAAATATGAGGGAGTTATATGCGCACAACAATAAAATATAAGGAGTGAATAATTGAAAACTCAGGGTTACGCGCAAAGACTTGAAAGCTCAATGAGGTTTATTATATTAAGTTATTTTGAACATTATATAGTTCAAAGTTCCGAAATTTTTTGTGTAATTTAGCCTTTAATTATTTTATCAAGATACATTTAGAAGAAAGGAAGGCCTTATCCACTATTATAGATTTGGATATATATACCACTTAATAAATATTGGTTACAATAAATAAACATCATGTATATCGAGATGGAAGTCGCGTAAGAATATATAACGTTGAAATATAATGGTTAGATATGTACACTATCATATATTGAGAGGTGGAATTCACCAAAATATAAAAATGATAGTTGTAATTAATAACCGTAATTTATTTAGTGACAAAAAACAACTGTTATGTAACACTTACAAACATTCATCTTTCAACATTATATTAGTAAAAACAAATAAATAACTGTTATAATAATTAATCATAAAGCATGATTATAAAAATGACATATTATTAGATATAATATCTTAGACTTATACTTTTAAGATAAATACAATATGCTAAGATATTAATCTGATATGTAGTATATATTAACATCTTAAGGAGATTGGAAAGGCAGGATTATGAAAAATATATATATATATATATATATATATATTTGACAATACTTGACTGATCTTGATAAAAACTGTTATGTTTTCTTTAAGAATACTTAATGTTTATCTATGAAGACCGTAATATATAAAAAAGCTACAGGATTTTTTTTTATAAAAATATTTCACAATACTTGCAGTTCTTCACATAGGACCGTTATCTACCCTTTAATATTATTCAACAGTTAAAAATAATAACCGTGATATATTGGAAGGCGGGATTATGAAAAAAAAATGTCAAATATAAGGAGATATGATTTTATAAAAAAGTTTATTTGACAATACACTACGGTTCTTCATAAAAAACGGTTAAGTATGATTTAATACAAAAAAAGGTGGGATTTTTTTTAATTTAAAAAATGACAATATCTTACGTGCTTTTTTTATTTTTTTTTTATTTTAAATGAAGAACTATTAAGTATCCTATAATTAAAAAAATGATAATATATTATGATTCTTCATAAAAAATCATAAGTAATGTAACAATAAATTAATATATTCTTTATTGATATATTAATTAATATTATGGATAATAGATTATGGTTCTTTACAAGAAACATTAAGTATTCTTTCATTTAAAAAGGCAGGATTATGAACATATCAAATATAAGGAGGTGAGATTCTAATTTTTTTTTTTTTTTTTTATTTGACGCGACCTTCCAATTCATTCTTAAACATTTTTGAACTTTCCAAGTGAGTCTCAAACTCTTCTTTCCATGGGTTTTACTTTGCTGCTTGTGGGTTCCATCCAATACCACTAACATGGATCTTCACTCTGTAGCTCCTTCCTCTTGTGATTATTCCTCGGGTAGTTTTTCATTTTTTTTTTCAGTTAACGTTTTTAATTTCATTTTATTTTCTTATATAACAAGAATTCACTAGTTGAGGCTCAAGGTCATCTAATTTCTAATGATGGTTGTTGGTTTGAGGATAAAAACAAAGAAAAAACACTGGAGAAAGCTAGAGATCATGAAAAAACCATGAGATCAAATGCCGAATTTTTTATTATTTTTTTATTGCCGTGAAAATAATTCTGGTTATACTAGATTATATAAACTAAAACCAATATAATTTTTTTGGGAAAATGACAGCCAGGTCCTAAGAAACATACAAAATATTAAAAAAGTCCTAATCCAAAATCACATATAAAAAAGTGTAAGAACCTAATTTGAACCCAAGAGGGGGTGAATTGGGTGAAGAATAAAAAATTAGGAACTTTGAAAATCTTTTTGCAACTTAGTAAAACCGGTTTGTATGACAAGTAAAGAGTTCTAAAGCAATAGACAGTCATTCAAACATATATCTTTGGAAATATAAGAGATAAGGGAAGAGAATATGCAAACTGAGATTTATTCTGGTTCGATCCTATCCTTGACCTACGTCCAGTCCTCAAGCTCCACTTGAGATTTTCAATCCACCATCCTCTTGTTTAATTCGGGCACAAGAGAAGCCTTTACAATCCCACAAGTTCATCCAGGCACTTGTGAAGCCAAATCTCTCATCGAGATACTCCCCCTTACACAATGCAAGGTTACAATTTGTTTCCCTCTCAAGATTACCCAATCTTGAGTAACTCTCAAATAAATAGATAGAATGTTTATAATGAATCTTCTCTCTCGAAGTGAATAAGATAAACACCGAAGTGCAATACAAATTATCTCACTCTCTATGATAAACTATGTAAACATTGAAAAATAGAGTGTGAGTAGTATGAAAATCAGAGTATGAGCATTTTGAAAATGTAGGCTTGTGTCTCTTCGTTTTTCTGCTTGAATCTATCCTCTTTTATAGGTAGAGATCAATATATGACCGTTGTAATCTTCAATATAACCGTTGCCTTCATTAGACAAGGTTTTGGTTAAACTTTGGTCCTCTTCTCTCTCTAATCTTCACTTAATCATTTGTGCGAAGTTCGAGTTGACTTCTTGAAAATAAATCCGTTGGAATAGCAGCTCTTGGATGTGGAAAACAATCTTTAATCCTTTGTTAAACGTGTGCGAAGGATTACCCAAAAGAATGCAACTTTACGGGTTTGCATTTAATGTCGACATTACTTTTGCTTTTGCTTTAAACCTTCAATGTACATTCTCTAATCATCTGAAACTCACCAATAAAGTGGTTAAACATATCTAGGAACATTAGAGATTAATCATAGGAAGTATTAAGATCAAACAAGAAGGTATTGCAAATTCGTCAGATTTGAAATTCTGGATCTGCGACGAAACCTTGAGGTTTGCTCTTAAACCTCGAGGTTTTCAAAACTATGAAAAGCATCGACTCTGTTTGGCCAAACCTCGAGGTTTTAACGAAACCTCGAGGTTTCACTTGAAAATGAAACCTTTGAAAAAATCGCTCCAAGGCAAACACGGAAGTTTCCGGAAACCCGGAGGTTTTCAAAATGAGAGAAAAATCGTTTGCTCTCGGATGGCGAAACCTCGAGGTTTCTCACCAAAACTTGAGGTTTCTCTTAATCGTGGAAATTCCGAGTTTTGCGCCAAAGCGAAACACGGAGGTTTGAAGGTAAACCTGGAGGTTTTGTAAGCTTGGAAAATCCAGATCCTCTCTGCCTGGACAAACCTCGAGGTTTGTCCAGAAACCTCGAGTTTTCTCATAATTTTGGAAACTTTGAGAAAACTTCATTTAGCTCAAACTGGAGGTTTCTCATAAAACCCGGAGGTTTTGAAAAACTGGCGATTTTGCTTTGTTCAGAAAACTTTGAAAATTCTTGGCCAATCTTAAACTCAAGTTTACATGTCCAAGATCGAGGTAAGAATCCAATGCAAGAAGAATCAGCTCCAAACTCATTGTATTATGTCCGTTATGATCCGATGAATGAAGGCTGTTCTTGACCAGCATTTTTGCAACGTCCTGAACTGACTGTCAACTTTCGAGGGACATATCTACTTGGTCTGAACTCCCTTTTGGTCCATTCAACTCTCGATGAAAAGCTCTGTGAGTCTACTTTCATATGCCACTGATTTCAGCTCAATCGAATTTTTAGTTTGTGAGATACACTCAAAACATTGAAGCTTGGTTTGCTGTGTGGCGTGGATTTCTCTGTACACTTCCACAATTTATAACTCCTTGATATGAACTCCTTTAGGCTTGAATTTTATATCAAAATGACTCATTGGGACTCTAGTTTCATATTCCATTGATTTCACCTCAATCCGATTTCTGGTTTAAGAGATATCATTGAATTACCAGACGTCGCCCGAGCTGAACGTGAAACAGAGTAGACCAGAGTTGCTGATCAGTGCTGAAACCTCGAGGTTTTGCTTGAAACCTTGAGGTTTTGACTGAAACCTCAAGGTTTGCTAGTCCAGAGACACCAAAGATGCTGAAGGCACTCAAACCTCGAGTTTTCTCGTCCTAAACCTTATATTTGCTTGTTTTAACTCTGAATTGAACCATTCAAACTTCCATATGATCTTGGAGCCTTCTAGCATCAATATAAGAACTTGAATAATTATATTCTCATTCCATCCAACAAGTTCTTCCTTCTTTAATCTCCCATTTTGATTATTCTTCATAATCCAACTCTTTTTTCTTCTCTTCTCTTGATCATTCTTTGTCATTCAACTTGGACTCATCATTCTTAGCAAGTTATGCCTTCTTCAATATCTCCTTTTCTTCTTGATTAATCTCTATGATTCAACTTTAACTAATCTACATTAAACATAGTAGTTAGTCAATGTAGGAGATAACTATATTACTCAATCTTTTTGCTTTCAATAATGGCATCCATATAAGACATCATCAAAACTAATCATAACCAACAAAAAGTCCTTAGGGACTTTTTTGATATTATTTGTATTGATAACAGGAAGTGTTATATTTACAACAGGAAGTGTTTTATTCACACAAAAAATTTAAAAACTTGGCTATTCACAATGAAAAAAGCTATATTCACAACAGGAAGTGCTATATTCATAGCAAAATTTAAACACCTAAATATTGTTTCAAACTCAGTCTCTAAGCATACAAAGACCATTCACAACAGAAAAAGCTAGATTCACAACAGGAAGTGCTATATTCACAACAAAATTTAAAACCTGGTCATTCACAACAGAAAAAGCTATATTCACAATAAGAAGTGCTATATTTACAACAAAATTTAAACACCTGGATTTTGTTTCAATATAAATAATATCAAAAAAAGTCCCTAGGGACTTTTTTAATGGGTGATTTGGGGTTGGGACTTTTTTGATATTTTGTATGTTCCTTGGGATCTAGTGTCATTTTCCCTTTTTCCCCCTAATTTTTAGTAGCTTGTTGAATTATGATCTACTTGAACTTTCACCCTCCCACACGGTCCTAAACTTTAGCAGCTATGTTGAAATCATAATTGTTGAATCAAATCTGAGATTTCCTTAAGTTTTAGTATTTGTCAATTTTACTATATTATTCTGATTTTCATATTTATAGTATCCTTTGCAGTCATGGGAACTCTGAAGTACGGATACATGGTCAACAATATACACCAAATGAATTGGAGAATATTGTTGAATTTTTTTAATATATTTTATTTTTAGAATTCAAAAAATTATAAGATAATGTTATAGTGTTTAAATGATTAATTTCTTTTAAATTTTATAATGTTTATTTTAATGTATTGAATTTTAAATACTACAAATATAATTGTTTACTTAATATTATTATCTTGTTACTATCAATGATTATATTGTGTTTTATTTAATAAATAATTACAATGAAAGTAAATACGAAAAAAAATAACTATATATAATAAAATAAAGTCAAAACATTACGGTTATCAACAAATAACTCTTATATATGTCATTAACATATATTATGGTTCGTAATTGAGTATATATAACACCTACATATATTACTGTAATTTATGACCGATAATAACTATCATGTATATCGGCGTTTCTCGATCTATAGTAGTGATCATTAAATGACGGGTAAAGGTGCAATTTTACACATGAAGTTTGCCCCAAAAGAGCGCCCAACACCACGAAGTTTTTTCTGGAGCAAAAGTATACACGAAGTTACGTTTTGGGAGCGTCGGCCACCATGGCATTGTTAGTTGAGCGTCAACTTGGATGGAGCGACGCGTGACGGTGACAAGATGATTTGGACGACGTAGAATAAAAAAATTCAAAAAATTAGGAAAAAAATTTCAAAAAATTAAAATAATTAGAAAAAATTAGGAAATTTTTTTAAAAATTAGAAAAATTTAAAATAATTAGGAAAAAATTCAAAAAATTAAAATAATTTAAAAAAAATTAGGAAAAATTCAAAAAATTAGGAAAAAAGTAAAACAATTAGAAAAAAATAGAAAAATTTAAAATAATTAGGAAAAATTAGCAAAAAATTAAAATAATTAAAATAATTAGAAAAAAATTAAAATACCCCCCCTTTTTGTGGGCCTCACCATCGGCCACCCTACCGTCAGTTATTTTAATTTTTTTCTAATTATTTTAGTTTTTTCCTAATGCGAGAGTGAGTATTACATTCTTTGAGCATTATATTACTACTGTATAATAAAAATTTAAATTGATGATAGAAAGAATACAAATTTAGATTGATGTTAGAAGGGAGATAAGGAAATGTTTTTATGGAAAAAAGATTATATATTTACTAAAAATAGATTTTTTTTTTTAATAATTCATGTTAATATAAATATTTACAGGAACGTGTCTAAATTATTAAAGAAATGAATGGTAGGTTCCTGAATTTTTTTCTAATTATTTTAATTTCTTGCTAATTTTTTGAATTTTTTTCCTAATTATTTTAAAATTTTTTAATTTTTTGCTAATTTTTTGAATTTTTCATAATTTTTTTTTCTAATTATTTTAACTTTTTGAAATTTTTTTCCTAATTTTTTGAATTTTTTATTCCACGTCAGCATTCAAATCATCTTGTTAGCGCCACATCACCGCTACGTCAGCATTCCATCCAAGTTGACGGTCAACTAACGGCCGTGGTGGCTGGGCGCTCAAAAAGCGTAACCGTGTGTATTTTTACTCCAAAAAAACTTACGTGGTCTTTGATGCACTCTTGGGACAAACTTCATGTATAAAATTGCACCTTTACCCTTACATGACAAATTTCGTTATCACAATAAGATAGAGAGACTTAATTAATTATTTGATATTCATTTTATATTTCTCTGATCGATCTTATTGTAGACTTATGAGTAACTTATGTGTGTATATATAGACTTTGACCCGTTATAAATGATCATTGAAATAATTACGGATTATTATGTGTTCATTCGCAACTTAATTAAAATTGATGGTAAAATACGTAACTTGGTGATATTGCTATATACAACCTTCGGTCATAAATATAAGATCCAATTGATTTTTTTAGAGATATTACAAAAGTTAATTAAATTACTTTAAAATATTCATATTTATATCTTTTCCTCCAAATCATTTTTCCTAATGTATAAATTAATATATAATATAATAATATACACTATATAATATAATTAAGTAACTTATTTAAATTTTTAATCTCTCTTAAAAAAGTCATATTGTTTTTATATTTAGAATCGGAGGGAGTATTTTATTATTTTAACGTCATGTAGACTTTTACCTCTCCTTGATGGATTTCAATTGAATTAATTTGTATTATAAGTTCATAACATGCTATATATAACACTATAATGTTAAGGAAAAAAAAACAAGAAAAAGAAAATTTTATATGATTTATAAAAATTAATATTTTTAGTATGATTTATTCTAATTAAAGAGACAAAAGTACACATAGGTATTACACCAATTTCTTTTGAAAACAGTGATGAGCATGATGTGATTCAAAATCTTTCGTAATGATCTAAATTTAACGTTTTTAACTTATAATTTCTAAAATTTCATTTTTTTTTTTGAAAATTTGACATTTGAGATATTATTTTTATTTTAAAATTTTTATCTATTTTTATCTATTTTTATTATTATTTTTTGCCATGTGATCATAGAATGAGCTCCCAAATGGTCATATCCTTTCACTCAAATGTTATGACTTCTGATAATAAAACGACATAATAATTATATAATTCACGTAAGACTTAGAAACTTGCATTATTGTATAAAATATATTTGAGATTTATATTCGTGTCTATATATATCAATTTCAATATCTATAGTTAGTTTAAACACCAAGGCGGCATTAATATTTATAATTAAACAAGAATCTTATCTCTAGTAGTAATTTAATAAGTTTATTGAAGAAACCTCGGTGAGTCAATATTAAATACAGCCATAAAGACTTCATCATCTCTGAAAAAAAAAAATAAATGGATGCATATATGTTGCCGGAAACTTTGGGATAATTAAATCAAAGTTTTTAAATTAGAAAGTTGAAGTTTGGAGACAGATCAGGTGATGTGAAACTCCCACTATTGCATTCCATTTGAATATTCATTGTTCTACTTCTCTGTCGGCTCTTCATGCAAATATGTGATTTCCCCCTCTTTTTTTAGTGTTTATAAATTTCTAAATTGTTTGCCAACCAACGTCAGATTTGATTTTTTTTAATAGTAAATTGCTAGATTTGAATTTGAAGCATCTAGTATTTGGTTACGGCATTAATTTGCTTGACCACTCTATCAGTTAGGTTATTCTTTCTTTTTTAATAAAAAAAAGTTAAGGTGCATCTAGCATCTTGAAGCATTTTTTTAGGTTCATCTAGTGCACTAAAGTCTTTTGTTATACATCCAGCATTTTAAGTTTTTTATTTTATTTTTTTACGTGCATCAATCACCCTAAAGTACTTTTTTGTTGTTGCAATTTTGCATTTAATAATTTATGTAATCGAGGTTGTTAAATACACTTGGAAAGATATTTTAGGATGTTAAATATACCAAAAAATAATTTAATTAAGATTCTGGGCACTCCTACAAAAATATTTTAGGTGATGGACACACATGAAAAATACTTTAGAGTGATGGATGCATTATAAAATACTTTAAGGCACTAAATACATCTAAAAAAATATATTTCATGGTGTTAGATGCACCTTAACTTGTAAGAAAATAGCAAATGGGGTTATGAAGCCATAATTGACCCTATAATCAATTAAGATTGAGCAAGTGGGTGGAAGTAGATGATTATATGTACATAGAAGACAAGGGAGATGAGGTCAAATGAGTTTAAATAACAACTAAATATTTTTAAGTAGCTACTTAGGACCAATGATACTTTGAATCAGAATATTGTTTTTATGGTTGAGCCATGAGGATCGAAGTTAAGCTATCATTGCGTGGAAACTAAGAATTAAACCAATGACTATGAAAACCTGAAAAATTTTGGATTTTAATGAAAAAGGATTGGGGGGAAAAAATAAAAAAACCTAGGAAAATAAAATATTATAACCTTACCAGAAAGCCCGATATATTTTGAGACCATTTGTAGCTTTAGTGTTATTATTTGACACTTAAATTTATTATGGATTTATTTCTTATATGTTATTATATGCATATTATTGTTTTTTTTTTTAATTTAATTATCATAATTTTGATTCGATCATAGGTCTAACCGATTGAATTGAACCATGAAAATCGACACAAGATGAAGTTTTGAATTTTCATCATAAATAATTATTTCCAACTTTTGAGCTAGGAACTATCATTATTCATTCAAGTCATACCATGAGCTAGCTATATTTTTGTAAGTCATATTATTACTTTTTTACAAAATGTACAATTTTAACCTTGATTTATTATTATGTAGACTTTTTTTACAGGATATAGTGTATACTAAATTGGGATAAAATTTAAATTTTAAGATGTTATAAGTGAAATAAAAATGGGACAAGAGGATAATAACATTGTTAAATTAAATGTCACCTCCCCAAAGAGAGGGATGCTTAATCGGTGAACCCAAGGGGCCAAGTGGTTAACGATATCTTGCATGTCATAGTATTATATATATGTGGATTTAGCACCCTAAATTAAAGTTTTTTTTTTTTTCAGGTACATTTAGTATTTTAAATTAATTTTTCAGGTAAATTCAGCACCATAAGTTACTTAAAATTATTAAGTACAAGATTATACAAAAAAAGTATTTTAAGGTGATGGAGACACATGAAAAAAAATATTTCATGTATCTAAACATACCACAAAATACTCTAAAATATTAGATATATTTGAAAAAAAATATTTCAAGGCTAGATATACCCTAACCTAAAATTAAATAACTGTTTTGATTTTGTAAGCAAAGGGGAAATAACTTTATCAGGGCACGTGTCCCCACGAGTCATTAAATACATTTCATTTTTCTGTTTGAAGTTTGAACAAACCATAAGATATCAGGTTGACTAATGCATGAGCGGAGACGCGTACATAATATAAATCGGATTTGTTGGCGAAGAAAATCGGAATTAATGATTGTATTGCAAAAAATAATGTACTAATTAAAAGAAAGTCATATCTTTTTTTTTTTTTTTTTTTTAATTGTACATGTAAGAAGGCAAGAAGGTCCACCATTATTAACTAGTGGTGAATATAAAAAGCAAAAGTTTTGAATGTTGTTCAATTAACTTATTTCACATTACCCAATTTTATTGGTAAGTGTAAAGAACTAAAAATAGATATGGCCCTCAATGAAATGATTACATTTAATGTTGCAATATTTGGTTGGACTTATATAGGGTTAAGGTGCAAAAATATATATAATGTTTTTTTAAAAATGCGTTGAACATCAAATTTTTTTGGGGGCAAAAATAACTATATGGTTACAAAAGTGGGAAAAAAATATACATTAACCGTTAAGTTTGACTTTTTTTTTTTTGAAATTTTTTTTAAAGGCTGAAGTGGATGATGACTAAGCTAACTTTTATCCTAGCTAACAGTGAAGGAAAAAAAAATCCACTTTTAAGGATGATGACTCAGCTAACTCGAGTGAAAAGTGAGAGAGAGAATGGGAATGTTAGTTGGGAAAAAAAGGGAGAGGGAGAGAGAATGTAAATTTCAATTATTAATTGACAAACATGTTAAGCTCTCATATTATTTTATTTTGATAATACCAAATCTTGATATACATAGTGGACTTAATGATTCAAGTCCCTTGGGTGAGTTTTTAAGCACTTGAGTGATAGAACTGTATTTGAAATAAACTTAAATCAATAAAAGACTCGAGCAGATGTTATTTACTTCAAGTGATCTAAGGTGATCACTCGAGTGATGATCCTAACTTCCAGTATTTTCTGCAAATCACTCGTTGAAATTCAAAAGTGATGCAAGAAGCATTCGAGTGATTCCACATCACTTGCAAGAATTTGCAAGTGAGTTGCAGTGATTTTGGAAGTTGGAGCAGATCACTCAAGTGATGGTTTTTAGCACTCGAGTAATGTGCTAAAAGATCACTTGAGTGGATTGGTAATCACTCGAGTGATGACGTTAACTTGTAAGTTTCAGCAAGTCACTTGCAGATGGACCAAAAGTAATGTGATATTGATTGAAGATCACTCAAATAATCTTGAGAATCACTCGAGTGATCTAAGATCACTTGCAAATGAGTGCAAGTGATCCAAATATTTACTCGAGTCATTGGTAGTGTTGAAACATTTTTCAAACAACAATTGATCACTCGAGTTACATTTTAAAGCACTCGAGTGACAAAAGTTTTCTACAACACTTCACCACCAGACTCGAAGTTCATATGGAACTTTAGTTACACTGCAGGTACTCGAGTAATAAAGTATGCTTGAGTGATATTGAATCACACTCCGAGTGCAAATTCATCATCTTTTGAAAATTAGAGTCTTGATAAATTTGACACTTGTGATGAATATCTATTTAATCTTAAAAATCACTTATGCTACTTATCAATGTTACAAATCTTGTTTTTGTATAAGTTTCAAATGATTAAAGCATGGATTAACTTCAAAAGCAACAAAAGCAAAAATATGTCGAGCATTAAATGCAAAGCGAGTACAACAAAGAGGATTGCATTTGAAGCATTTATTGAAGCGAAGTCGAAAGCGACTAAACATTAAATTTCATCAACAACTACAATTTGTATCTAACAAAAAAAAAAAAAAAATGAATGCTCACAATGGTCATTAATGGCGACTGCCTATAAATAGCAAATCATTCAAGTCGAATACAAAAGAATATTCAGATATTTTGCTGACACGGCTGAACTTGGCATATGGTACCCAAAAGGTGGCAATGAATATTTAATTGTGTATTCAGACTCAGATTATGGAGGATACAAAACTGATAGGAAAAGTACCATTAGATAATGTTAGTTCCTTGGTGGCCCTATCGTATCATAGTTTAGCAAGAAGTAGAACACTGTATCTATATCATCAATTGAAGTTGAATACGTTTCTACCTCAAGATGTTGTGCCCAAATAATTTGGCTGAAACAATAACTTCAAGACTTGGGGTATTCATTTAAATGAAATTCTCATTTATTGTGACAACACCAGCACAATAAGTTTGGCGAAGATCATGTTCAACACTCTAGGACCAAGCATATTGATATGAGATATCACTTTATCATAGACCATATTCAAAAGAGAGATGTCGAGTGATGTTCATCCCTACATACCTTTATATAACAGATATATTCACGAAACCTTTAGTAAATGATCGATTCTTATACACAAGAAGAGAATTGGAAATAGTAAATCCCAATGAATTGTAAGTAATTTCCTTTTTCTTAATTAATTTTAAGTATGTTTTGATGATTTGTTTGCTAACTTAAGCTTCAAAGTTCCTAGACATTTGTTTTGCAGGATTCCTTGTTCTCATGCTGAAAAATAGAGATAAACAGAGAAGGGATCAATTGCAAAGGAACTCGAGTGATTGTGAAAGTGATGAACAATCACTCAAATGATGAAGAAGGAAACTCGAGTGATGAAGAGAAAAGCTGAAAATTGTGATTTAAGAAGGCACTCGAGTGAATCTCAAAGGCACTCGAGCAATGTTATTAAAATCGAGATCCTATATAAGATTTGGAGGGTTTGTGAAGATCATAAATCGTGGGATTGACATGGATCATAAGATCTTATTACTTAAGGTATAAATTATATCAACTATATATATCCATGTAAAATAACCAACATCATTGTAAAACTCATAAATATAATATAAATTTTGACAAAAAAAAATTAAATATAATATTAAACGGCCAATCGGAGGAAAATATAAGAAAATATTGCAAGATATTAAACACAAAGCATGATTTTTTTTTTTTTTTTTAAATTTGAATTGATTTCTTGTGATGAGAGCACACATAGAATATTGCAAGAAATCTCACACCATCACAAGAAATCTCTGTCACAAAGCACGATAAAGCTGACAGAAAATTAATGCAATCTACTTAACTAGTGACTAGCCTCATCTTTTAAGTTTTTTAGTAATTTTTATTTATTTTAATAGCTTTTCAGCCCTCAATCGGATAATAATTTTTTCAGTTAGGATGTATTTGTGCTCCCCCTTTCAAACCAGAGGACAATACTACAATAGTTTTTCACCGAGTTCATCACTTTCTCCGTTTCTCAGTTTCCCGCTTCGTACATGTTCCTTTTCTCTATGCTTTTCAAAAACATCTTCCTCCCCTCTGCAGCTCATGTTTTTTCTCTTGATGAAGACGGAGAAAACACGGTATGTTGTCCAGCCTTCTCTCTCTCTGCATCTCCTTTCATCATCTTCTCAAGGATCTAATCTCTTCTTCTTACTTTTCTCTCTCCTTGCACTGCAAAACACTCACTCATCTCTCAGTTATTTGGGTTTTTTCTGATTAAAAAAGTGCAATAGGATCGTGCGATACCAGAGATACTACGAGTTACTCGTCGATCCTATCATTCCAAAGCAAGGTGCGATTTCTGTTAAGAGCTGGATTGTTTGGTCTCACAATATTGTAGTATCGTGCGATCCCGCGATTTAAATCTCAATCTTAATAACAATGCACTCGAGTGATGAAGGAAGTTAGAACGCCAGAAAGGAGATCACTTGAGTAAGGGAGATTGCCCTCGAGTGATACAAGAGGCTAACTCTCAAATGCGGATCAAGAGTTCACATTACACACTCGAGTGAGGTATTTTTATTGTTCAGCACTTGAGTGATTCAAGGTACCACTCAAGTGAAGCTTTCTATAGTTAAAAGTTATTTTAAGAAGGAACTTGAGTGATAGGCAGTATCACTTGAATGATTCTTAAGATCACTTAACTGATCTGAAAAATCACTCGAGTACAAACTTGTAAGAAGTTAGATTATATTAAAACCTCGATTTCACTCTCTCATTTCACTCAAATTTCTCTAACTTCCTTTCAGCCTTTTGACTTTCCTCTTATCAACTATTCAATCATTTAACTTCCAAATTCGTAATCGTTGAATTGTTGCTCTTCGATTAAATTCACCAGACTTTCTGAGAGTTCGTATCCCTCAAGATTTTTGAGATACTAAAACTAGGAGAACCAGTGGGTCCTTTAACATTTTCTCTCAGGTCTCTTGTGACTTGTTCAAAGTCATCTAGTACATATACTCCTGGACCATGGTTAACAAGGAAAATAATTTCTCACATTTCACCAGGAAGGATCAATTGATGATTGCCTCTATCCTATCCAAGGAACAAAGGAATGTTGGTGATATCATCTTTCAGGATATGAGAAGATTTTGATTTCACTTCACCAAGACCACCACCATTCCTTTTCCTCTATTAGTCTCCTACCTCCTCTTCATGCATAATTTTGGTATTTGATTCCTAGAGACAAGGTAGTGAGGATTGATAGATTTAGGAAAGCACAACTTGTGTGAATGAATATCTTATTTTGAGAGGCCAATGAGCAATGTCAGCGCAAGCCAAAGAAGAAGAAGACCAAGAGAGTTGAGTCCTCAACCTCCAGATCATATGAGGCTCAGTCTTCTGAAGCAAGGTCTCCTAGTCCTTCTTTCTTGGAGCCAACATCCAAACCTATATCGAGAATGCTCTTCAAGCTGCAATCTTTGAGATCAAGAAGACCAATAAGTATTTGATCGATAAGATGGACTACCAGGTCAGAACACTATTAGAAGGGGTCAATCATAACTTCAAGATCTTATTCACCCACCAGGAAGATCAGACTACTATGATTCCAAGGATGGATGAAATCATGAGAACACACCTTGGCATTCCTTTCCCAAAGACTCTTACTCCTACCTCAGCCACTGACTCTACGACACTACTTGATCCCACTACTTTAGCCCCTCTTATTCCCATTTATGATATTGTCCTCGACACAACTGATACCACCACCACTACTCCTATATTTGATCCCATCCCATTTGGTAACTTGCCTTATGAGGAACATGTACTTCACCCAGCATCTCCCACCTCACCTAGCCAGATTCATCACTCCACCTCCGGTTCTGACACTGATGAGGTAATCGTCATTGAGCCAGAGCCCACCTTCACTCTGTACTCACCTTGTTACTCTTAATTTGACAACACCTCTCCCACTTTTGATCCCATGATCGCTATGGTTGTATAAACTCCATTTCCCTCTTCCTCTGATGATCCTATTCCTCCACTTGCTCCTCTCCGAACTACCCCTCCCTCATCTTCTAATATCACTTTTCCTTCTCCCTTTGACTTTTTTTCCTAATGACAAAAAGGGAGAGAAGAGTGATATTTCTAATGTTGAGTATTTGCTTGTTTAAATTCTGCATCTGTACTATTATGAACTTTGTGATAATCTCTGATAATTTTTGTACTTTCCCTCTCCCTTTGACTTTTTTTTCCTAATGACAAAAAGGGGGAGAAGAGTGATATTTCTGATGTTTAGTATTTACTTGTTTAAATTCTGCTTATGTACTATTATGAACTTTGTGATAATCTCTAATAATTTGTGTACTTGTTTAATCTAAAGATAATTTTTCATTTTTCATTCTGTGCACCATGTTTATCATTACTCTTCAAAATAATTTCAAACATACTTAAGTTTTATCATCATCTAAAGGGGGAAATGTTAAGCTCTTATATTATGGTGTTTTGATGATAATAAATCTTGATATACAAAGTGGACTTGATGATTCAAGTTACTCGAGTGAGTTTCTAAACACTCAAGTGATACAACTATATTTGAAATAAACTTGAATCAACAAGACACTCGAGTGAGTTTATTCACTTCAAGTGATCTAAGGTGATCATTGGAGTGACAGTTAATGCACTCGAGTGATAATCTTAACTTCCAGTGTTTTTTGCAAGTCACTTGCTAAAATTCAGAAGTGATGAAAGATCACTTGAGTGTTTGGGTAAGCACCAAGTGATTCCACATCACATGCAAGAAATTGCAAGTGACTCACGGTGATTTTAGAAGTTCGAGTAGAACACTAGATTGATGGTTTTCAACAATCGAGTGATGTGCTTAAAGATCACTTGAGTGGATTAGTAATCGCCCAAGTGATGGTGTTAGCTTGTAGGATTTAGCATGTCACTCGCAGATGAACCAAAAGTAATGTGATCTTAACAGAAGATCACTCGAGTGATTTGGAGATCACTTGTAAATGAGTGCAAGTGATTCAAATATTCAATCGAGTTACTGGTAGTGTTGAAATATTTTCCAAATAATAAAAGATCACTCGAGTTACATTTTAAAGCATTCAAGTGATAAAGTTTTTCTATAACACTTCACTACCAGACTCAAAGTCCATATGGCACTCGAGTTAAATTGCAAGCACTCGAGTGACAAGATATTACTCGAGTGATATTGAATTACACTCGAGTGCAAGTTCATCATCTTTTGAAAATCAACGTCTTGATAAATTTGACAATTGCGATGAACATCTATTTAATCTTAATAAACAATTATACTACTTCACAAAATTACTAATCTTGTTTATGTATAAGTTTTAGATGATTAAACCATGGATTAACTTCAAAAGCAACAAAAGAAAAAAAATCTGTCAAAGCATTAAATGCAAAACAGAGCAAAATAGAGGATTGCATCTGGAGCATTTGTTGAAGCAAAGACAAAAGTGACAGAACATTAAATTTAATCAACAACCACAATTTATCTCTAATGGAAATATTTGAATGCTTACAACGATCATAATGGAGGCTACCTATAAATAACAAAACATTTAAGTTGGAGCAACTAATGAAGCCAACAACAAACCACTTGCATATTTATTGCTCAGTTTATTCTTTGATATCTTTTGATTGATTTTCACTTCAATGTTTATTTATTTATTCTTTGAGAGAGTCTACAAACCTTATTCAATTATGTAAAATCTCAAGGTAGTGGGACCTTGAGTGAGGTTGTCAAATTACAAAGTGTAAGGGGGAGTGAGTGTCTTGTTGAGGAACTCTCTTTGTATTGTGGTGCTAAGAACCCATCGAATCTTGTGAATATAGTGAAAATCTCATAGGTGCTTTGAGGATTGAACTAGGTCAAGAGGTTAAGGGGAACTAATATAATCTCCTGTGTACTTTGATGATATTTCTCTAACTCTTATCTTTTGATTTAGTTGTTGATTACATTTGTTTTAAAGTTTTAATAAGGTTAAGGTGCAAAAATACATATGTGTTTTACCTTGAGGAGTGCCCAACACCAAGTACTTTTTTTAGATACAAAAATACACATGTTGTTACAAAATAGGTGCAAAAGTCACATTTTCTCCATTAAAGTTAGATAACTACCGTTACTTTTTAAAATTCTTACCAAATTGTCCATGTGTCACTCCTACGTGGCAGCTAGGGCAATGGAGTCAATTATTGATGCTAACTTCTTCATGTTGGTGACGCTCAAGCTCGTCCGTGGCATGTTTTCCATATACGGAAAGAAGTATTCAAAAGCAGGATGTGGTGGAGGCATAGGTTGATTTGTATCAAATTGAGTCGCCGGTTTTGATTTTGATAGAAGAGGAGGAGCAGGAGGTCGAGCCTCATCTTCTTCTTCAGCCATCTCCTTAGTCCCGCCTCTACTATTCCCTCCACTATTTCTATTACTTCTCATTCTCCTTAATCTAGTATTTAGAGTTCCGTCATTCTCCAATTCGTTATCAACTTCATCCTCCAATTCATCATCACCTTCATCCTCCTTAGCTATGGTCTAGACCAGTGTCAATTGAGGTTTCGATACGATCTCTGGCATAGTCGTGGAACGATACAGAGGAGCAAGGGGACATTGGTCGGCGGAGGAGGGATTATTTTGAAGGGTAGTTGAATCGTGACAGAAGAATTAAGGATTGTCGCCGGAAAGAATTTGGGGTTTTGAACATTTCCTTGAGGGAAGTTGATGAGGGCGACATCGGTGTTCTTGAGGTAGGTGGCATAGGAGGAGTGTGCGGCGATGAAGGCATTTCGCGCCGCGATGGCATCTTTCATCAAGTGCTTGCGTTCCTTATATCGCGCCACTGCTTCTTTGTTCTCTATCTTGGATTGCGAATAACCCATTGGGAGATGCAAAAGAAGGGTCATGTTGATGAGGAGGAGTACGAGGGTCTGACATGTATACTTTCATGTCTCCGCAAAATAAACCCACGGTTTTGTGTCCAACTGCCATGTATCATAGAATGATGATCTATATCTCCAGCCGGTAAAACTAACAGTGTTTCTACCCTTAACAGAAAATGTGACTTTTGCACCTATTATGTAACCGTATGTGTATTTTTGCACATAAAAAAAGCACTTGCTGTTGGGTACTCCTCAGGGGAAAACACATGTGTATTTTTGCACCTTAACCCTTTTTAATATCATCAAATTTACCTCTCTCTTGGGTGAATTGTGCATTAAAAAACATTTGCATTTGTTCTTCAAAGTCAATGTTGTCATCACAAATGCACGGGCTCACAGCCAAATCGTCGCTTCTATAAAAATCAGCTGAAAAGGAAAGATGCACAACACAGACACACAGTGACACTCAAGAGCTTGAACAAAATAGAGAAATCGAAGGTGGCACTGTTGTCGAGCGTGAGGGTGGCAATCTTCCTCACAAAGGGAAGATTTGTACTCTTAGACCGTCGGCTCTCCACCGTTGGCAACCCCACTTTTGCTCTACCCAGTGGTCACCTTAAATTCGGTCACCTTTTGTTCCTCTTTTAGCTCTCTATTGATTATTTGATCTGTTTGTTTTTCAGGGAATATGAATTTTCGTTTTGCTAGGTTTGGATTTAGGTGAGAGGTTCGAGGAATGTGCATTCAGAGAAGTGAAAGAGGAAACAGGGATGGAGATAACAAGACGAAATATGTGCTAACCAAAAACCCAAAGTTCTTGGGTCTTGATAGATGGACTTTTCTTATTTTTTTCTCCATTTCTAGCTAGGATGAAACTTAGCTGAGTCATCATCCATGTCAGCCTTAAAATTTAAAAAAGTCAAACTTAATGGTCAATGTGGTTTTTTGCCACACTTTTGTAACCACCTAGTTACTTTTGTCTAAAAAAAAAAAGGCATTTGATGTTGGACGCACTTTTAGGATAACCTCATATATATTTTTGTACCTTAACCTCCTTATATAATATAAAGAAGATTATAATTTGTTACAAGTAGGGGTGGGAATAGGCCAGGCCCCTATCAAGCAGCCTACAACCTGGCCTATTTAGGGCCTGGTCAGGCTTGACCTGTTTGTTAAAAAGGTCAGGCCAAAGCCTATTTAAAGGCCTGAATATGTAAATAGGTCAGGCCTATTTTGTTATGGCCTAACCTGTTTAATAATTAAATAAATATAAATATATTTAATCATATAAATAAGATAATATTGATTGTTTTTCATTATAATATTATAATTTCAAGATATATTTATATAAGTTTTGATAGGCTTAAAGTATATAAAGCCTATTTATGACCTCCAAGGCCTGCAATATATATGAGGTCTTTAACATTGTAAATAGGCTTTTAAAAAGGCTTCAGGCTCGACCAGGCTTTATGAAGGCTTAGGCCTGAGCCTAGAAAAAGGCTTGAATTCAGGCTCAGGCCTTCTGTCCCCATTGTAGGCTCAGACCTATTTAGCCAAAACCTGGCTTGGCCTGGCCTATTTCCATGCCTAGTTACAAGCCTAGTGCTAGGGCTAATAAAGGAGGATGCAAACCTCTTGTAATCACGTAGTAAAGACAACATTGTCATTTTAATTTTTTAAATTGACCAGACTGCCCTTAAAGACAACATTGCTCTTAATTTTGTGTCTTACTATATTATTCTCATCTATTCTCAATATGCATTGTAATTCAACCAAATATTTTTATACCTTTACATCATCTTTCTTTAATAACAAATCAAATAAATTCATTTAATCAACATTACATTATATTCCATTATCTTGGATTATATTTCCTCCGATTTTGAGAACCAACCGGGCTATTATAGTATTTGAGGCGGGAAGTAGTATTTTTTTCCCCTCATCAGTAAGATTTCAATTTTCAATTTGAAGAATAGGTCAAAAGAATTTTAATTATTTTCAAAAAAAGCCTAAAGAAAAATCACATATTAGAAAAGGCCCAAGTTGTTAATGTATATTGATTTAGTTGTTAATGTTGTATTGATTTAATTGTTAATATATATAGTTGTTAATGTGTATTAATTTAGTTGTTGATGTTGTACTGATATAGTGTTAATGTTTTTAAAATAATACCAAAAAAGGCCCTAGAGGCTTTTCTGATATATGACTTTTCTGATGTGACTTTTTCTTGGGTCTCTTTTGATAATATGTCACTTAATTGAGCTCGACGGGGATTTTCCCATTTAATTTTGAAACCTTATTCAAGGAATATATGTTGAGTTTCATGCCTTTCAACCTAATCATATCTAAACACTTTTTTTTAAAAAAAAAAAATATTCGCCGGATATATTTGTTTAGTATATAATGAATCATTATAAAAAAATTTAAAATGATTTTCAAAGGGGTAACTAATTTAAAATTTCGTCCACATTAATTTAATACCAACCGATGTATAATTAATGTCAAACAGCTGTAGTTGTTTGCTGCACCTTACTTTTTCGGGTAGTATAAATTGACTTTTCTCATCTTTTCCTCCTATACTTTATATTTTTCTTGATAATTTATATTTAATTTAAATATCCTAAATTTGATTTTGAGTTTTGATATCTAAATTCTATATATAAAAATAAAAATATTAAGTTTAAATCGTTCAAAATTAAATATGAAAGGGGGAGAGAGAGATAGATCGAGAGAGAGAGAGAATATTAGAAATTTAAAACAATACCGACGTGGATCTCTTGGGAATCGGCAAGTACAGTAAAATTAGCAAGTACATTAATACAAGGTCTATGACCCATTATTAAGAAAAATTTAATTGACTATAATGAAGCGTCGCTAGGAAGCATCTAGGGTTACGTTAATAGTTAATATAATTTTACTTTAATTAATTAATTTGGTCCATGCATGAGACGGCTTCAATCAATGAATTATATAAGCCGCCGGTGCCCACAGCCCACAGCCCACAGACCCTATATTTACATCTTCAACAGAAATTATTGACAAAAAAATAACTTAAAGATCTAAAGTTGAATAATATACATTGTAGATAGATTAAAAATTGACAGTTAAATAGTTAAATTAATTAAAGTCAAACTTAAGATGCGTCTCAGTGTGTCCAAAACGAAGAATACGTGTTAGTTTATGTGACGAAGAATTTGACTTTGGTGCTGCCTCAGAAGTGGAATTCATATTTTATATATATATATATAACACAGCACAGGGAGGGGATATATAAAAGATATATATATATATATATATATATATATAGATCATCAGACAGATTCTGCAAGAATTAAATGGGTAGATCAGAGGAAGAAGAAGACAAACAGACGCAGAAAATGGATCTCTCTCTGAAGATTGATCATCATACGTCTGAACCCGTAAAAGCAGATCACGAGGTAGAAGAAGAAGATGATGATGATAAGGAAGAAAAGGCGAGAGCAGCTAAGGTTGACGAAGAAGAAGAAGAAGCTCCTCATGAAGCCGCCATGGCGGCAGGAGATCAGATAGAAGAAGAAGAAGATAATAATGGATCAATGGTAGAGAACAATAAAGCAAGAGAGGTACACTGACTTCTTTCTTTCTTTATTTCACATAAGAAAACCTCATCGATACACTCCATCTTTTGGGTACTATGCAATAATAGATCGAGATCTTACGGTCAATCCAAAACCTATAACTGTTGCTTATTAAAAAAACAGATAAAGTTAACAATATATCTAAACATTTAGTTGTTGATAGAGCACGTTAGTGAACCACGCGATCTACAGCAAACCCAAACCTGTGGGATAAGGCTTGTTGTTTATCTGACTCGGGCATCTCATCATTGAAGTCATCAAAGTAGGATGTGCCTGTGTTTGGATCCTGCTTTTGATTATTCAAAATTAAATCTCTTGTTTTGGTGATATTAGGGGCTTAACTATACTCTTTCTATATCAGCAAGGTGAATTTAAAATTTAGTTTCAATAACATTTGTTATGGAAATTAATCACTCTCTTCTTTTTCCAATGCTTACACACACACAATCTCTTAGTTCATGCTTTAATTTTAAGTAAGACGCAGTTTAATTGCATGTGTTCTAATTAAAGAGCATAGTTTTAATTATGGTTTGTTTTTATGGAATAATGATAGGAGTTAAGTTTGTTACAAGTGGAGACAGATCGCATGAAAGAAGAAAACGAAGGTTTAAGGAAAGTGGTGGAGCGAACCATGAAAGACTACTACGATCTTCAGATGAAATTCGCAATCATCCAGCAGAACCACAGCAATAAACACAAGGTATAATTAAATTAAATAATTAAAATATTAATGGCCCAATTTATATAAATATACTCCCTTTAGTCTTAAATGTTGAAGCTAAATAACTAATTTACATAGATTAAAAAAATTAGCTAAATTAGTTATTTGTACTCCACCGTCCTTAATATATATATATATAAGTTATATTTACCTAATTTGATTATATTAAAGAAGTTAGTTTATTTAATTAATATGACATGTATTTTCTATAATATCATTGTTATCTTCCTTAATTCTCTTATTCTCTTATTCCTTATTCTCGATTATTGTTGATGGAGTATGTAAATTAAGAAAGGGAAAAACACTTCTCATGTTGTAGGAGAAGTGTATTCTCATGTCACACACACATGAAATCGTGAGACTCACATTAATTATATATATATATATATATATGGGTCCCACCACTTCATATGTGTAGGAATCTTCTTCTTCTCATGCAACATGAGAAGTTTAAACCCCATTAAGAAAATGTTGATAAATATGAAAACTTTATCTTATATTTAGAATCAAGATTCACTCACTTAATATATCTTGTATTAAGGACCAAAGGAGTAATAAATATGCATTTACTTTCCTAAAATACCCCTTAATAATTCAAATTGGAAATCCCCAATGAAAATCCTCATTAGCAACATTCAATCAATAGAATCATCTAATTTGTCAAAAGAAAATTATGACTTTTGTGAGGCAAAGTGGATTGAGGAAGTACATTTAAGACTAAAGCAAACCTCTCAACCAACTACCAACTACTATATTTAGAACATGATGAAATACTATGTTTGATAATTAATTAGTCTTTTTTATATAAATTATATTTATTCTTCATCTTAATTTGGAATAATACGTTTTAGGAGCCTCAGATTTCTCTCTCACTTGAAAACAATAGTAAGGATGATCATATGAAGATTGGATTGGGATTATCTCTGAGGTTAGAGACAAGTGGTACAAGTGAAGCAGACCAAGATCATCAACTAGAAGAGTCTAAGTATAATAAGGAATTATTACAAGAATTGACAAGTTTTGGGACATTATCATCATCAGTGCAAAACAAAATACCTCGGACTATTCATCATCATGAGTCGCCTGGTATCACTAATAATGCTGGCCACGTTGCTTCTTCATCACATCCAAACAAGAAGGCTAGGGTTTCTGTTAGAGCAAGATGTGAAGCTGCCACTGTAAGTATATACTATATCTATACATGTAATTCATTCATACAAATTCCCATTGTTTCGCCTTATATACGTATACTATATACAATAGTGCCTTTTTTAACTCAAATTTAAAATCCTGGACGCCTCAAAAGAAATCATTATAGTGGTAGCTTTTATTAGTTAATAGATGAAGTTTACTACTGTTATATTTATCTCTCTATTACTGATAGAAAAAGAGTTCATTTTATTTATTTCCTAAAGAAAATTTGGGCACTTATATTCAAAGGGACTGGGATTAATATGTTCTTTCCTCAAGACAAAACAAAGGGGTTTTTTGCCTCTGTTTTTCTTAATTTTTTTGAGGTATAGGAATATATTTCTTTATTTTAATTAAGTTATATTATTGATAAAAAATATTTACATAAGAAATTCATATATCCACATTAAAGTTAAGGATATAACAATTATAGTATGTTAAGGAGATTAGTTACTGTGTGAAGACTATTTTTAAGGCAATACAATCAAGATTTTAAATAAAAAATAACAATATAAATTAAGAAAAGGAAAGGATTCTTTCCTTTATATTGAGTTTGGTTCAACAAGGAGTAAGGGATTTAAATGAAAAGAATGGTATAAGAAATATTTTAATGGTACTTTAATATTATTATAAGGATAGAAAGGTCCCCTCCTTGCTAATAAAATATTTTGAGTCAAAACTTGGTGGGAGGAGCAATTATGTCTCCCCTCTTCAAAATCTCACAACAAATACAACATTAAAGAATATGATACTAAATCACAGCTTTTAAGAAAAAATAAATATAGTGCTGGTTCTTCTTAACAAGTGGAGTCTACTGTTATATTTATCTTTCCCTAGTCGATCACATGGTCTATGTACAAATAAGAGATATTTCATGTATGTGGTGTGTTTATATACACCCAAGATATTTTGTTTCTCAAAGAGTTGTGATATGAAAAGTGCCAAAAATAATGTGAGGAGAACATGTGCGTTGATGATTATGCAGATGAATGATGGGTGTCAATGGAGAAAATACGGACAAAAGATTTCCAAAGGGAATCCATGCCCTCGTGCCTATTATCGTTGCACTGTTGCCCATGGCTGTCCCGTAAGAAAACAGGTACTATTGATTAACTAATATGAGTTTTAATACTTAATATAAGAGTTACTTAAGATTGTGTTTGGTTTTAAATATAAGACCTTCATTCATTTTGTCCCGAATATTCATCATTTTTTTAAAATTATTTCTAATGATTGTACATGTTAAGAGAGTTTGTATGCATAGTTTGTTCAATGCAAATGATTTTAGAGGATATTTTAGTAAACCAACACACATTTTAATTATAAAAATAACTAATTTTATTAATATATCCAAATTAATTAAGTAAATTTAATATTTATGATATTTTTCGTTCGAAATCATATAAAGAAGGTTTTAGTTAGAATAAACGTGAGACAATTGTTGACATAATTTAACTAAACATATAACGGGTGTGTTGGAAAAGGCTTATTTTGGTAAGCTATTTGGAATAGCTTATAAAAAAGTTAATTTTTTTAACTAAACCTTCATGATTAACATAATTTCTTCCAACATATCAAGTGTTAAACTTAACCTTTTTACCCCCTTCAATTTTAAAGAAACTGGCTCATGGTTTCGTTCTTTGTCTAAATATAAGTCATGCTTGCACAATTCAAAGAATAGTTATTCTGGGTCAATGCCATGTCTCATATACTTGTTTGGCATTTGAATACAATTATTAAAAAAATTGCTAAAAGATTCTCCTATTACAAAATTTATTATATTGCGTAAAGTTACCTAAAATTTGTTCAATGATTCCAATGCAACCCATCTTCAATTACTGCAACACTTCTTTAATTTTGCGTAACCTATATCTAATTATGTGCAAAACGAAGAACATATGTATATAGTTGAAGATATGTTGCATACATTTAGATATGTCCTTTTGAACCTTTAGATATCACGTTTTGCAATAGGGAATTTTTCAGCAATCTTCCTTTAATATATGTGATTACCCCCTCCCCAAAAAAAAAAGTATTCAATGTTCACACTTGCTCAATCTTTAATATTCTTTATTATTTACTCTTTGCCAACAATTATATATTTTCTATTATAGTTTGGATGTGATTCATTGATCTGAATTTACACATGTTTCAGGTACAGAGATGCTTAGAGGACATGTCGATACTAATCACAACATACGAAGGAACACACAACCATCCTCTTCCTGTAGGTGCAACAGCCATGGCTTCCACTGCTTATGCTTCTCATTACCAAAACACCAACACGACCTTCCTCCCATCATCATCATCAAACCCTAATCATAATAATATCGACCCTTCGAAAGGACTCGTCCTCGATCTAACCTCATCTTCATCTTCTTCACCACCCACATTTTCTTGGCCCCCAAACACTACACCCTTCACCAATAATAATATATTCCCCACTTCTTCTTCTGGGAATCATCATCATCATAATGTGTCTGCGATTGCTTCAGATCCTAAGTTTAGGGTTGCTGTGGCGGCTGCACTAACATCTTTCATTAATAACAAAGACATTAATCATAGTAATAATGTTCACAATAATAATAATGGAAGCTCTGATAGCGGCAACAGCAACAGATGGATCTTAGAGTCCCTCCCATCATCACCAAAAAGGAAAACCCATCAGTTTTAAGATTAAGCATGGAGGAGATTTATATATAATTCTTCTGATTCATTTTTTTTATTTGTTTTTTTATTTTTTATATTATATTTACACACACTTATTTATAGTTTTAATTGCTTTATATGCAAGGTAATTAAAGCTAAGAGAAGTATCAAGATACTGTGCCAAAAGTCTGTTGTGTTGTGTAGGATCTTTTAGTGTATTGTACTCTTTTTATAGGAGGATAGACACACACACACACACACTGGATATATAGCTTTCCTCTTTATACGATTCCTTTTCATTATTTTATCCTATTACTTTACCTTGTTTTTTATGATGGTGACAACCAAAATCATAGGGAAGCATATACTCCCTCCAGTCCTAAAGAATATAAGACATATTTACCTAATTTGATTAGATTTGGAAGTTAGTTAATATGTTATGTATTTTCTAAAACATCCTAGTTATTTTCCTTGATTTCCTTATTCCCTCTTCTTTTTCATTACTGTTGAGGGAGTATATCTAGAGGTAAATTAGGAAAATGTTGACAAATATGAAAAACATATCTTATAAATTTATGAGTGGAGGTAGTATATAATAATAGGTCTAGTACATCATATGACACGATGGTGTAAATGTGTGGAGCCCAACGTATACATGTAGAAGGAAAAAAAAAGGAGCTTGGAAGCTATTGTGAAAAATAATATAATGCAGGTTTCAAGAATGGAAGATGACTCGTAGTATATCATTATATTATATATCAATTTATAAGTAAGATTAACTAGTTTGGAGAAAAAAAAAAGATAGATAGAAGTACTTTAAAATAATTTATTTAGCTTTCTTATAATTCTTTTAAAAATGTCAATTGGATCTTAAATTTATGAGTGGAGGTAGTATATAATAATAGGTCTAGTACATATGACACGATGGTGTAAAAGTGTGGAGCCCAACGTATACATGTAGAAGGAAAAAAAAAGGAGCTTGGAAGCTATTGTGAAAAATAATATAATGCAGGTTTCAAGAATGGAAGATGACTCTTTTTTAAGAGGGGAGAATGATATATGCCAACATAGCTCAAAGAAAAGAAGTCGATATTGAAAGTGGAACTAAATCACTAAGAGGGGGTGAATTGGGGATTTTGAAATCTTTTTCGAAATGCTATGTTTTGAACAATAAAAACAGAGGTGAACAGAGAACAGAGTAGAAGAGCAAGACACAAGAATTTATACTGGTTCGGTCCAACCACTTGACCTACGTCCAGTCCCCAGACTCTTTGGGTTTTTCACTATCACAATTGATTACACACTCTGTACTCAAGAGTAATTCTCTCACTAGAACTTGCTCCCCCTTATAAGTTGCAATCAATGAACCCAATCACCAAGTCCCTTGACTAGTGATTCTTTACAATAAATGATTCACAATTAAATAACTCTCTCTAAGAGTGGATAATGATAAACACTGAAGCTTAATGTATCAGAAGATATTTTACAAGTGAAAAACTGAAAGTAGTTGAAGAACTTTGAATACAATTCGTTTTCAGCAGATGTGTTGGTGGAGAAGAATTGAATGCACCTCTATTTATACAAAGAGAGCATTAAATGACCGTTGTAATCTTCAATATAACCGTTGCCTTCATTAGACAAGGTTTAGGTTAAGCTTTGGTCTTCTTCTCTCTCTAATCTTCACTTAATCGATTTGTGCGACGAAGTTCGAGTTGATTTCCAAAGCAAATTAATCTGTTGGAGTAGTAGCTACTGGATGTGGAAAACATTCTTTAATTCTTTGTAGACGTGTGCAGGAGGATTATCAAAAAGTATGCAACTTTTTGAGTTTTGCATTTAATATGCTAACGTCACTCTTTGCTTTTGCTTTAAACCTTCATTTAATATCCTTATAAACATCTGAAACTCACTAACAAAGTGGTTAAACATAGCTAGGAATATTAATGAATGATAATGAAAAGTATTAAGATCAAACAAATAAGTTTCACAAATTCGTCGATTCGATTTTCAAACTCTGCGTTCAAAACTTGAGTTTTGTCTATCAAAACTCGAGTTTTGGACTTTTAACATGAAACATCGTTTTTAGTCCAAAACCTCAAAACTTGAGTTTTCATCCAAAACTGGCGGTTTTCACAACATTAAAAACTGAAGTGCTCTCAGGTTGGCCAAAACTCGAGTTTCCATTTAAGTATGAAAACTTATAGAAAACTGAGCCAAACCAAAAGCGGAGGTTTTCATGAAAACTGGCGGTTTTAAATGCGGGGGTGAAATGTGAATGCTTTTACCGGGACAAAACTTGAGTTTTCAATCAAAACTCGAGTTTTCATTTAATCATGAAAACTTTGAGAAAAACTGCGCTAAGTCTTGAAAGCTCTCGCCCAAGTCAAAACTCAACCAAAACTCGAGTTTTCACAAATCTTATGAAAACTCGGAAAAATTGAAAAGCGGCGATTTTGAGCAAAACTAGAGGTTTTCAAAGGTTCAAAACTCAGGAGATTCTCTGAATGACCAAAACTCAAGTTTCCTTTGAAAACTCAAGTTTTCTCTTTTCCAGAAAACATTGAGAAGTCTCTGTATAGTGAAAACTTGAGTTTTCTCTGAAAATTGGCTGTTTCGCCTAGATTTTTCATTAAGATCAAAACTTGAGTTTTGAACCAAAACTTGAGTTTTCCTTTGCCGATAAGTTTTTCAACTTACCAAAATAAAACTTCCCATTTTGTTTACAATTGTCGTTATCATCAAAACACATAGAGAACTAACAGAGATATATATATATATATACACATAAACACACATGAGCTATATATGTTGCAAGGTAGAAAGGCTAATTAATTAGTTCGAGGAAGGAGCCTAATTAAGAAGAATGAATGGAGTGGATCAAAACTCAAGTGGGGAGACAAGTAACGTGTTTGAATTCCTTCAAATTAAGATTAATTAATTAATCAATCATGGTCAGTTTCCTTCTTTTTCACCTAGATCTTAAATCATAAACTAGAAGTGAATGTGAAATCATCATCGGCGAAGGTGGCTAAGATTTGAGCTTCTATAGCTTTGCC
Organism: Acacia acuminata; assembly: GCA_019022655.1. Lineage (NCBI taxonomy): Eukaryota > Viridiplantae > Streptophyta > Magnoliopsida > Fabales > Fabaceae > Acacia > Acacia acuminata. Next base: position 6,206,346 of record JAFJYI010000010.1, read on the forward strand.
TTTCAAGAAGGTAAGTAGCTAAAGGAGTATGGGCAAGGAAGAAGAAGAAGAAGATAATGTTGTGTTGTTTGAGAACTCTCAGATGTATTGGAAGATGACTATGACGCGGTGTCGCCGGAGAAGGATACTGTTTGAAGAGGTTCATTGGTGGAGGATAGAGTGTCGCTGGTAGAGGTTAGATACTCCTCCGGCATTTAATATAAGACATATTTAAAGAATTGATCTTAGTCCTAAATAAAGCAAAATTTTTATATTTGAAAGAATTTTTCTAATTTAACTCTTGATACCCCTCAACAACAATCAAGGAGGAGGGTGAATGAAGAAATTAGGAAAAATGACTAAGGTGCTTTAGGAAATATATGTCATGTTAACTAATTTAAAAAATAACTTCCTTAATTTAATCAAATTAGGGTAAACATGTCTTATATTAAGGACTAAAGGGAGTCTATATACATTACAAAAAAAATTAACTTTTAGCGATGACATTTGGCGATGACCTTTTATGTTGCTTGAAAGTATAGCTTTCGGCGGCGACAATAGTATCACCGCTAAAAATATTCCCCTTGGGCAGTGACATAATATGTTGCCACCAAGGTTCGAAAAGGTCACCTGAACCGATATTACTAGTGGGTTAAGGGTCAGTGGGTCAGATCGGGGTCAAACCGGTATTAATTAAAAAATATAATTTAATTAAAATAGACAAAAATATTTATATTTTAATAATAAACATATTTTATATAAACATATGAGGTGTATAATATGGATATATTATTATTATTATTATTTTTATAAAAGAATTTGAACACATTTTTGGATTTGCTGTTAGAGATTTTTCTCATTACCTTCTGTAAGACTGAGGCCGAGCTAGTCCTTAAATAATGTGTAGTACACATAGCCCTCCCAGGTCAAATAGGTACTTCAAATCAATCACTTTTTTTGATCAACTAAAGGATAAGTGAAAAAACTCTTACACTACTCCATCACATTGTACATAAAGGCATGTGAATATTATATTGTTTTTCTTTTTTAAAAAGAAAAAAGAGATCACACGGTCACAGGCTCACAGCATCTGATATTGAAGAATGAATATCTCTCTTTCACTCTCACTCTTCTTCATCTTCTCTCCTCCCCCAACAATGGCTTATTTCTCTGTTAATCTAACCTCTGTGTCCTTCCTACTTGTCTCATGCTCGCTTCTCTTCTGATTTCTTCATCCAAAGGTCGTGATGACTTGGTCGGAGGCTTCAAGATTCTTGGACCCGATGCATCGCAGCAAGAGGGAGAATCCATGGCGTCGTTGAGGTTGTTCGTGAAGCTTCTAATCTCTTCAGATTTTGGTGACTCTTCAAATCTCTCTCCTCTTCTCTTTCTCATCGTTGATCCGACGGAGTCTTGGTGATTTTTAGAGGAAAAAAAAACTCGACGACTCTGTGGCTCGGTTAACTCAACCAGGTTAGGCCGAGTTAGCTGAGTTGACCCCGGGTCAACTCGAAACCCAGGGTCACCCCTTGAACTGGACCGGTTTTCAGGCCGGTTTGTCGGTGTTCAATCCGGGTTTCAAAACATTGGTTGCCACTGGAAAGTAATACAATCGGCAGTGACATTTTGTAGTTGCTATTGAAAGTATAACCTTCAATAGCAACAACTATTTGTCGCCGCTAAAGGTTATACTTTTAGCGGTGACTATCTTGTGTCGCTGTTGAAAGAGTGTTTTAGTGGCGACTTTGTGTTGCCGTCAAAAGTCTAGTTTAAAATTTTATCTCTTTTTTTTAAAAAAAAAAAGAAAAGAAAAACTCATGATATTTATACAACAAATAAGTTACTTGATGTAATTTTTGATGAATAAATAAAGTAATTCGTCATAATATTGTTGTGAGATAAAGATATTTTGAGAGATAGTGTGTTGTGTGTGAGAGAGGAGGGAAGGAATGAGAAGGAAGTGGTATGGTGTCTATGAGTGAGATTATAATTATGTTTGTACTAGTATATATGTGAGGTGGAGAATTAAAGATATAATGTTTGTGTGAGGGTGAGAGTGCAAACAACAGAGAGGGGATAGTTTGTAAGATAGGAAGAGAGGGGGAGTGAGAGATAGAGTGTGTGAGAGGGAGAAAGGGATAATGCAGTTGAGAGGGAGTATACAATACAATTAAGTGTTTAAAATAATATAATTATATTATAATTAAATTTATGTAAGTTTAACTTATTTTTTATTAGTAGTCTACTTAAATGATTTGATAATATTATATAATGAATTTTTGTATTAGAGAGAGTGAAGAATAACATAATTTTTTCTGCCAATTTTGAAAAATAATATAAATGGAGGCAATAGTAATTAATTAAGGTTTGTTGGGAAGATATAATTAAATTAAGTTTATTTATATGTTTAGAATTAATTAAAATTTACATTATCATGAATGTTTTATATTTATTTTTTATTTGATGTTGAGACTTGTCAATTAGAGGCTCTAGGCAAGTTGGTGTGGTATCTTAAGTTCACTATTAGCGGCTCTTGTGCTCTCTGACCAAAAGACTCAATCGATGCCCACCTCGATGGAAGAAGATGATTTGCTAACAAGGAGCTCCAAAAAAATTAAAAATGTGCCCCTAGAAGCGATGAGACTCTACATATAAGCTGCTCACTGGCCAAATTTGGGAGGACCTTGATTTGTTGATAAGATGAAAGGAACAAGTAGGAAAGGAGAAAATCTAGATAAGGACAATGAACAAGAAGAAGATACAATCTCAGATGACACCATGTCAAAGAGATCTTTGGATGCTTCAGAACTGAAACATGAAGAAGGAAAATAAAAGATAATAGAAAACTTGATGAGGAACTTTCCTATGTTTAGTTTCTCGAACAAGACGAAGAAGTGTTTGTACAAGAATGGAGCAATTCAGTTATTGTGAAACTCTTAGGTAGGAGTATTGGATATAGGGCTCTGGAAAAGAGGTTGCAGACAATGTAGGCGAAGAGAGGTGTTATTACTTTGATTAACATTGGCCATGGATATTATATAATGAAGTTCACCAATAAGGAAGGTTGTCTCAATGCCCTCACTGGGTGATCCTCGATGATAAATGACCATTATTTGACTATCTACCCTTAGGAAGCGAATTTCAAACCAGATGAAGCTACTATCGACAAAGCTACAGTTTGGGTGAGACTTCCGAAGGTGCCTCTAGAGTATTATGATGAGGAGTCATTAACTGTGATAGGAAATAGAATAAGGAAGACTATCAACTTTGACATGAATACTTCATGTCAACTTAGAGGTCATTTTGCTAGAATTTGCGTCTTGATAGAACTTGGCAAACAGCTAATGCATGGGTTTTGCATTGGCGATGAAGCATTCTACCTTGAATACAAAGTTTTACATATGCTATGCACCAATTGTGGAAACTGTGATCATAGAAATAAAATGTGCCCACAAGGAAATCAATCAAATGAAGAGATGTAGGAAGCTTCAAAGGAGAAAAACAAAGTTGTGATGAATAGAGGAAGAACTAGAGCATGATGGATCAAAAGGAAGATTGTTGGGCCCAAGAACTTGAGTTCCCAAGAAGATTGGGTGAAAATTGGACACCAAACAAGAGAACTTGCTCATCTTCCTTTCCCTTCCCACATTTTCCACGTACCAAATGAGCCCTATGATGCGTGCATACACTTAGGGCCCATTTAGATCAAAGAAAATTGGGGGAAGGAAATGGAAAATGCGCATTTTTCATCTTGCACGCCTATTTGGTTCAAAATTTCACAGGAAAACGTTTTTTCGGTAGCGGGCCATTTTCCCCTTAAACATGGGAAAATTGGTTCCTACCAAAATTTTCTTGTGGATTAAGAAAATGGGAAAAGACCAACTTACCCTTTTCAGTGTTAGGGGAGAGGAAGAGAGTGACATTAGAAAATATCGTAGAAGGAGGAGGAAAAAGCCACCGATGGTAGCCTCTTTGTGTGCTGCTGATGGTACAGATCCATTAGTGACCACAGGGAGGAGGAAGAAGCTGCAGATGGTGGCCTCTTTGTCACTACCGCTACAGATCCGTGAAGAGGGCCTTTTTGTCTTTAGCCTTGGGGTCTACAATCAAAAATTAACCAAAGATTGTGTATAGGCAAACCTAGGATTGTTCTCTCTTCTCAAGGAGCCTTTTATTGATTCCTAGGTAATCTAAATGACATGCAAATGCAATGAAAATAAGGGGAAAGTTGGTTTTGGATTTTTAAATTAATAAACTAAAATAAGGATGCAATTATATCAAATGCTAACTAATGTTTTTGGTATTTTTTATAAAATGGAATGAGTATAAAAATGAGTATGTAATGTATGATGGACGCTCTTGGAAATGGAATAGTGACTATCATAGTTCAATTAGTTGTAGGAGTAAATTTTCACTAAGTCTTGATGAAAAATCCCAAGATACCACTTGAGTCCAATATTCTCAATTAATAGTGGCTCCTACTACCATAGCTAACTACTACCTTTTGAGATATTGTTTAAAACCACTTAGTGTGTGATTAGGATTAGATTAATGCAACTTGGTTTCTTTTGATATGAATGCGATAACACGCCACTCAATTAATCCAATTCAATCATACTATCTAACAATATCATGTAGAAAGCACAATATTATTGAATCAATAAGGGAAATACATATATATAAATCCAACAAGCTACAAAAATCCAATCCAATCACATGAGTTCAATCCACAAAGTTATCCAAATGGGTAAACTAAGTCTCATCAATACAAAACAATATTCCTAAAACTAGGAAGTCCAAATTCAATTAGAGAAAATAGATTAAACAAAATGAACCCCCTTCGAAGCTTTGGAACTTAAGTCAATTAATCCATCTCCAAGAGTTGGAGAATCAGCCTCTGACAAACATCAAAACCAGAGAATCCACGGCTGTGATAAGGTCATAAACAGAGAGAGCAAGGATGTCGATGATGGAGGAATGAAATCAGAGACGAAGGTCACCGAAAATCACAAGAGAGGGTCGAATGGTGCTTTGCAACGTTGGTGGTGGTAATTCTGGTGAGAGGTAGTGAAGTCTAACGGTGGTGGTGAATCGACTGAGGTCTCTCTCTCTATTTTTTTTCTCTCGTTGGTGTTCTGCTTCTGTCTTGTTTCTTGGGTCTGTCAACTAAAAGGGTAGTGGTTAGGTTGTAGGTGTCGCCGGTAATGATGGAGGTGATGGTGGAGATCGTCGGCAACTGAGAAGTGATGGTGAAGGGTGAAGGTGGTCCAGAGGTCGTGTTTGTCACGGTGCACTCCTTCAATAAATGAATGTCGAGTCTCCAAAAAAAGTCTAGCTCGCGGCCTGGTTTAGTCTGGTGATTGAATGAAGAAGATTATGGGTGGTGGTGGCGGTGCAGCACGGAGGTGACGGTGGTGTTGAGGGTGAAGGGAGGAAGATGATGAAGAATCCCCATGTCTCCCCTCTTCTCGTGGCACTATCTCCATTGTTTTTAATATCCAGCCCCCCACTCTTTTGCGTCTCGGGCTCCCCTTTTCTTCCAAATTTGCTGACATAAAGTTGCTGTAAAAAAACCGTAGTTTTACGTGTTGGTCACTCTCTAACAATTTCTCCATTTTAGGTCCTTATCTGACATTAATTGTGGTCCTTCCTTGACATTAATGCTTGTCCTTCCCTAACATTAATTATGGTATTCTGGTCTTTCTCTGACATTAATTCTGGCCCTAAAAAATCTCCATTTTCTTAAACACCTACAATGCAAAATTAAACACAATGTAGCATCAAAAGTCCAAGAATCATTTGCATGAATAATTAATAAATTATGACTATTTTGCCCCTAATTTCACTTAATTCAATACAAATGCCCCTGATTCAAATTAGTTTTCAATCATGCAACAGTGTCTCAGAAAATGCATTAAAAATCCCCATTTAACCATGAAAAATCATATAAAAATATGGTTTGATCAATCCATCAGTGACGGAGATGGAAAAGAGTCAACGAGTCGTTGGAGGCAACAACATAGTGGATGAGAGCTTTGGCGAAGGAGGGAGGAAGAGAAGTGAGGGAAGAGGAGGAGGAGTGGGAGCGGATGAAGATAGTGGTGCAAAGAATGAAGAAAAAGGAGATACATAGGGTAAAATTAAGCATTTCAATTGCTAAATTTGTCACTTAAATGCCAAACTCGAGTGTGAAGAAGTGCACACTCAAGTGTGCACTTCGAGTGCATAGTGTGCACTTGTGCACCTGGAGTGTATGCACTGCATGGCTTCATGTGGTTTAAAATAATATTTTATCATTAGGGACAAAATCATATTTTGCCTCATTTTCTTTTAACTAAACAAAAATTTTCCTATCAACTCATTTTTTTCCTAGTGCAAACCAAACACATCAAGCCAAAATATTTTTCGTCCCATTCCTACCTTTTCTTCGATCCAAATAGGCCCTTAGAAAGGAACTCTCCTCATGAGGCCTTAAATCTGTACAAATTATTCCTCATTAAGGAGCCCATTCCAGATAACTAACACCTACCCAATTCTACTTCAATCTTGCACAGCTTGGTCTTCAGAATTTAGCGGAAGACAAATGCATAATCATAATCAAAATGTGCGTAAGTTTTTTTTTTATTAAAGTCCTGTGTTGGATCAAATTTCTTGGAATTCAATTTTGCTAAGGTACGTTCAGATGGGCTATGCACAGGAGGCAATATATGATCACATAGTAAGAAACATGCAACACCAACTCCAGTTAGAATTATGGATTATAACTGACCAAAGTGGCATTGAATAATTCTTTTAAATATTCATGGATCCTTATTATAAAGAAAACATGCAAAACAATAGACTATCTCTAATCCTTAATATAAGACTCAATTGACTTTCCAATCATGTGATCAAGTACATGCTAACCAATTAAAATCATAACGATCTCAAAAACACAAGCTAATTGAAAATAGTCTACAATAAACTTTTAACATCTACAAATGGTATGGGTACTTCTACTTGTGGCCCTACTTGTAATAACATACTAATATTTCGATATTTATTAGAGCAACAGTGCGCAGCACAATGGGCGAACAGAAATAACATAAATATACTTGATACAATAAAATATTGATTTCATAACAAGAGTATTCTCAGGGTTTACATATTATAGACAATAAAATTATTACACGGTCAATCTTCAATTTTCCCCTCATTCTTCCTTCTGGCTCTTCTTCTAGCATTCCTCTTTCAACTCCCTATGCTCACCTGCCTAATGGTTGGTTAGGGAGGGTGAGATTCGGTGAAATCTCAGTAAAAAACAATACCGAATAATCCATACAAGATAAATGCTAGTGCATGATATGCTTGCCTTGCATAGGCTCATGTTAACATAATGGCATTTCTACATGCTCAATACTTCATACAACATACATATGGCTATAGTATAATTAGAAATAGAGCTTCAATCATTCAAATATGTTACACATGATCAAGCAAGCATAACAATCATACACATCAACACACAAGCAATTATATCAAATACATGCAAGTAGGGTAAGTTCACTACCTTAGGACTAATGCCGCCCTTCCTTGGTTTCCTCTTCTACCAACCATCGATGTATCTTGAAGTATCCTCCATTCTTCCTCTTTCCTAATTTTCATGGCCCTAAATGCATAATCATATTATTAGAGCCATGGAAAAATGAATGCCTAATGAAGTTGTCTTAACTTCACAACTTTTGGCCCTTGAATTCTCATGGAAACGAGTTGTCAAAATTTTCAATCATCCTTGAAAATTCATAATTCATTGCACAAATATCCAAATGGGAAGGTTCCAAGTCTATGGACTCATTATTAAGTCTAATTTCAGGGAAAAATTGGTTTAACAGCTAGTCACACATTTACCAATCCAGAATTTATCAAACAGTGGTTGTTGTCTAGTTTGCATTCCATGATCATAGGTCATTTGCAAAAATTCATATCTCATTGTACACAAGTTCAAATTTGAAAAAACCTATCAAATTAAAGTTCATTATGTCTACTTTAATCCTACAAAATTTCATTGAAATTTGAAATCATTTATTGCCCCAAGAATTCGTTACAAACTTATTGCCCGCATAGAACTTTCAAGGCAACTTTCAGGACTTCGATACAACTCAATTCCGGAGCTTCAATTTTTCATTTTGGACACATTGGAACCATCAAAATGGCCAAATTGACACTCCCCTAGTCTGCCCTGTCTCTGGCTGAACTTAGGGTTCATTGTGGCTATCAAAGTTCCACAATTCTCACTTTGCAAACAACCTAATTTCGGTCCTAACTACATCTTATCTTGTTATTTAGACCATATACACATGTTAATCCACTTTATAGAATTAGACAAAACCTCCCCCTAGGGTTTCAATCTGCCAAATCCATAGAAAACTAGAGAAATCACAAGTTCACTCTAATGCACAACCAGTAGACTTAGTATGGCTTACCTTAATCATTGTTCGGTAAATTTCACAAGATTCCTTCCTCACTTGGCCCTTCAAAATTTTTGGCTAGACCACCAAAAACACTAAACAAGAGAGGCTTTTTTGATTAAGGAGTAGGAGGAGGGAAGGACTAGAGGTTACAAGTCCGTAGCATAAGAAATTACCTCGATTTTCGTGGATTTTTGCTTCTTCTTCTTCCTTGGTGTGATTTTAGTTTGTAAGAGGTTTGGAGCTGTGTGTGGAAGAATGGAATGAACATTTGGAAGGGAAATATCTGTTCTTCAAGAGTCAAAGGAGGTTTGGAGGGTAATTGACCAAATTGCCCTTTAACTTTTACTTAATTATGAGTATGCCATTAGTTACAATCAAACTTTGAAAATTCATATCTTTTGATACAAATATCCAATTGCAATGATTCAAAAGGCTATGTGACCATTAAGAAGTATAATTTTAGGGAAAAATACCTCCAATAGTCAATACCACACCAACTATTCAAGAATTAATATTTAATACACAATGGTTCGGAAAACGTTCAGATTCCAGGGCCAACTTCAAAAATTCATAACTCAGTGTGTACTAGTCCAATTGGCGTATATGATATATCAAATTAAAGCTTACCATGTCTACTCTAATTCTAGAAATTTTCATAGCCATTAGATATCATTTGCTTAGTCAAGGGCCCGTCACAAGATGACTGCCTTCTCAGAAGCCTTAGGGCCCATTTGGTACGCTAAATTCGGGTTAGGGAATGGAAAGATAACTATCTTCCCGCTGAAAAACCCGTTTGGTGTGCCTCTCTCTCGGAATATTGATTTCCCACCTGCCCCATCTTCCCACAAAGCTGGGAAAATTAAACCCCTCAAAAACTGGCGAGATAGTATGAAGTTCCCGGGAGAATGAATTTTGTTGACAAAAAAGCCCTTTAAACAGTAGTGAAGCAGATTATGGAGAGATTAAACCAGAGCACCATGGATTCAGATCTGGTCCTTCCTTCTTCTGCCTTCCTTCTCCATTTCCGTCGCCGGCGACTCTTACCTTTTTCATCATCGTCGCCGCCAACATTCCTTTCTTCCCTCACCCTCCACTGATCACGACAGACCCAATGTCGTCGAAGAGCGAGGAGAATAGAGAGCTTCGACTCTCTTCCATCATCTTTGCCTTCTTCTTCCTTTCTACCAAGCACTGTCGTAGGAGAGAAGCAACTGGAACAGACCAGACAATTCTCAAAAATTCTCATTGAGAATTCATGGAGAATTCTCAAAGAATTCTCGAGAATTCAATGAGAATTCTCCAAAATTCAAAGTGAATTCTCGAGAATTCAAAGAATTCATGGAGAATTCACTTGAATTCATGGAGAATTCAAGTAATTCTCTATGAATTTAAGTGAATTCTCGAGAATTCAATTGAATTCATAGAGAATTCTCCATGAATTCTCAATGAGAATTCTTGTGAATTCTCATTGAATTCCCGAGAATTCATTGTGAATTCTCGAGAATTTACGTCGGGTTTGATTTTTTTTAATTAAATTGTGTCGTATACAACACTTGAAGCTGATGACGGTGGCGGCGTCCATGACAGTAGGTGCAGCGTCGACAGTGGCAGGAGTAGCGTCCAAGACGGGGGGAGTGGCGGCGACGCAATGGGTCACGACGCCGAACAAGATGTAGGGCGATTTTGTTTTTTTAATTTAAGGGTATTTTTGGTATTTTACCTCATATTCCCACTTAACTAACACCCAATTCTTCATATCAAACCATTCATTTTCATCAACTTAAGTTACCTTCCCATGTCTACCAAACAGCTCAACTTTTTAATTTCCCTCGCAATCTTCCCTTCCATTCCTTTCCCTCTTTAAATCTTCCTCGTACCAAACAGGCCCTTAATCTACCAGAATTAAGGGAAATTCCCTTCATAATATTTGTCACTCTTCCTGAACTAGGCTTAGTCGTCTGCTTAATACAAGCTTCTCCTCCAGTCTCTAGGCCCAAAATTCAAGATGTTACACTACTTCTTGGGATATGGCTTGGTACCTATGGGCATGGTGGGCATTCTTCTTCTGCCTCTTTTGTTTGTGCTCCACCATTATCTCTAGAGAACTAGCACATACTTCCCACACGTTGCATGTGGAGCAATTAATATAGCACATTTAAAAGGAACTTCACGTGCATTAATTCTACAAAGCCTTCAGTTGACGCATAATATTCTAAATACATAAACAACACACAAACACGTCCTCTATAAGGCCAATGAATGGGACATAGTTAATTACTCAATGACTACATCATTCATTCAACAACTTAAACTTCAGAACACCTTCTATAGATAATATATTGTTATTCTACTCCTACCATGGTCATTAGTTTGAACTAATGTCTTTTGATGAGTCACTGACCAGCACTGCCACCAATTCCGTCGCTGCAGTGTGAAGTTAAAGAAAAACAAAGATTAAATGTGTTGATTCTCCAAATTTGAATAAGCAGAGGCAACAATTTGTATGTTATAAGAAAATGGCAATGGGAGAAATTGACAATCAAGCAAATACTGTGAAGTTTTTTAATTTAGCAAAGATTTGAAGCATGTACATTTTTCTCTCTCTCGACACATATATCCCAAAACACTTGCATTGACAAGTTATGCGCCTTCTTCCTTTTGCCATGAGAATGATTTGCATCATAAAGGAACAGGCATGAAAACCATGATATTTATATTACTTATTCATATTTAATTTAGTTAGCATTGGTGAACAGAATAGAGGACATTGTTCTATTAAGAGGCTCCATTATAAAGAGCACAACTATGATGTTCTGTTAAGATCCTCCATTTAAAGAGCACAACTATGATAATTATTAGGGTTAAGTGCGGAAATCTCAATGTAGCGAAAGATTTTTTAGTATCAATGACGTCTTGAATTTTTTTTTAGTATCATTGTCACATGGCAATCAAAATGCCACCTTATCACCATATGTGCATAGAAAGTTTTAAATTTAACTTTGAAAAAAAAATGAAGTAGATAACACATGGACTTCCGGGGCAAAATGACTGGATGGCATATGGATTGTCAACTCAACATATTTAGTCAACCAACAGTTAAAATTAATTGAGATAACGGCTAGGGTAAAATTGCTCCCTTTCTAAACTTCCGGGCAAAATTACCTTCCAAAAAACTTTTGAGGCAAAATTGCCCCTTAACCCTTAAAAATATAAGAGCTGTATTATTTAAAGGCAACCAGTATAGCTCATCTCAAGATTTATACAAATGCATGGAGATCAAAAAGCCTTTTCTTGTTTGGGAGTTAATAATAAGGGCATGATATTAGTAGAGGATTTCAAATTAATCTACCGTAATCCTCCAATGTTCTCATTTACATTATATTGTTAGCAGTAAAGTAGATAGATAGAAATAGCAAATATGTATATACTTAACACCCAGTACATCCATAGTCCCCCTATTTATAGACCCATTATGTATCTTACTGAGAAAGCAATGCTCAAAGAAGTGGAATATCAGATCCAATGGGGTTACATCTAGAAGAGACCTAAATAAAAAAGGGTTAAATAGAAAATCCGCCTTGGAAGTATACTCTTAAGAGCAAGGTTGCCCTGGAAGTTTTTTCAGGTTCAATGTCACTTCGGAAGTTTTAAAACGTAGCAATGTTGCCATTTTCTATTAAAAAGTTAACAGTCAATGTCAATTTTTTAATAGTTAATGTTATGTTTTAAACGATATCGGGCCATATTGCTACATGTTAAAACTTCCTGGGTGATATTGAACCTATAAAAACTTCCAAGGCAACATTGCTCCTAGGCTCTACTTCCAGGATGGATTTGGTACTTGGCCCAATAAAAAAAAGACAGACACAAACTAATAATATAGCCTCTAAACTTGCTTTCAGGGCTGCCTCTAAACTATTCCACTATTGTAAACACTAAAATGAAACATAAAACCCTACAATATCAGGCTTATTGTCATGTCAACCTTAGCATTAAGACTAGAAAAGAAAATGGGAGTGACTCTTGTTGTCAAGTTGGTCGACATAAAACCCCACGATATCAGGCTTATTGTCATGTAATGAAACTGAGTTGTTCTAGGGCTTTAGTCGATTTAAGCTGTTATTTGGTAGCTTTTAGGCCAGAACTCGTCCCGAGAATTCAATAACTGTGCGGCCTGAGTGCCCAGTCTAACACCCTATATCCAACACCCAAAATCTTGGCCAAAATACTTGAAATATCTCCAACAAAGATGATCAACATCCAAATCATTAAAATACATAACTAATTCAAATCAAAATTTATTTTTGAGTCAACATAAATTCCCAAAATATTTCATAATAAAATACAAAGTGGAAGTCTTAGAGTCATGACAAATAAAATGACATAACATAAGTTCTAAGAGCACAATTGAGCCTTCAAGGCTCACTCCATAGGTTCTTTTCCTTGCTTCCTGCTAGAACAATCACCTGAAAATTGTTAATATATGGTGAGATTTGACATCTCAGTAACTATTGAAAGTTTCTACTGCACACAAGTAAGTCACATGTGACAAAAAGTAGGAGCTAATTACGTATATATTTGTATATACCATAATTTCATACAAAACTAGTTATCACTATGTCAATGTGAACCGTACAACTATACAATATGCAATATGTAGCCTCCCTTATATCACTGTCCGTCCTCATACTACTGACTGGAGCTATAGGATAACACATAGTCTAATAGCAACTCATCTGTTTGATGGGATTGTCTCAAGCTCACCAAAACTTAAGATACACTCAGCCAAAGGTATAGAGCTTAAGTATAAACTATAGCTCCCCTCCTTAAAACAACACAACTAAGGAGGTGTCACATGTCCTACAACTCCAATGCAATCCCGGCCAAAGGAAAACATGGAAGAAGAGGCCCTGCCAAGTGCTATCCACTGTGCACTAAGTAATGACATACCACATGGTAAAAGATCTCAACATACAAATTTCTCTTTACTCCAACCCATCACATATGCATCCGCCATATCAGACATATATTAAATCACCAATAATATAATTAAATGTCAAGGTACAATAAATCATGCTTCAATTCATATAAAATATCAATTTACAATACATACACATATACCTATAATTCAATCCTTTAATTTTAAATAAAAGATAGTTACTCACAATCACACACAATTCACAAGTATATAAAAGAATATTCGGAGTTACTTGTTACTCCCTAATGTATAGGTAATTACACAAGGGTCACACCAAAGCTCTCAATGAGAGAGAGTCTACAAAATCACATATATAAACAACTATTAATATATAAATTAAAAACTTGTCTAAAGTTTCTCCTGCTATGGTCTTAAAACCACCTTCTAAGACTAATACAATATATATAGACACATAGTAACTCCCACCAATCACAACCTACTTATTAATTATTATTATTATTATTATTATTTCATGATGTGTTACAAAAGGCAAAAGATTTTAATCTGAATCTACACACACACACACATATATTCTTCTCATATAGAGTACTTATAAGGGGAAAAAAAGGTGTCATGATAGGTGGTTTATTTTCATACCATGGATAAAGCTCCTTTTTGTTTTTGTTTTTGTTTTTGTTTTTGAAATGATGAACCGAAGGTAGAAAAGAAAAAGAACAATAAATTAAAATATATATATATAAAAGGGTTCCCTAGTAGGTTGGTTCAGTAGGAGTATTCCTACTCTCACCAAACTCATCAGAAGTCATATTTGACATTTGAGATATCATTCTTTTTTTTTTTTGAAATACTAATAAATAAGAAAATGAAAGAATAGAAAGTGCTCACATTGAAGGATCTTGAAGGATTATGAAAGAAATATAAACACATAATAAAAAATGACGAAAGAGGTATAGGTTTTATAGGTTACACTCACATAAAAAATGTTTTTATTGCTGGAAAACGTGGGGTCAAAATTTAATATATAAACACAATGTAGGAGAAAAGCAGAAATGACAAGATTTAAAAAGAAACCGTCAGTTTTTGAAAAGTGAATTCTTGAAAAACTCACTTCCACAGTAAAAAGAGATTGAAAGGAATATAGGTATTACAAGGTCAGAAGAAACCATGAGAAAGGAAAAGTGGAATTCAAAAAAAAAACATTGTTTGACACGACGGGCGCTGATTGACGAGCAAGAAAAATGGAGGGAGGAGGAAGTGCACCTGTGCATACGGTCTGTTGGTGTGGCACCGAGTTGGAGGGGTGAGGAGAAAAGAGGGTTTTATAAGGGTAGGGTTAGGGTTTGACTCTCTTATTAAAATAATATTATTTTAAAAGACTTAAATATATATATATATAATTATTTTCTTTCTTATCTCTTTCTTTTTATTTAGATATAGATCAAATTATTTTATGAAGATATTTCTTCTACATATTTTCTTTTCCCTATTATTCTTATCGGTATCATTTATCATTGTTAATTAATCAACTTAAAAAAATGATAATATATTTCTTTATTATTATTATTATTATTTTATTATTATTATTATTATTTTCAACTCTTAATTTTATACTTCTAGATCTTCTCTAAACCCATATTACTTAATAAATCATATCCTAATAGTACTTAATTACTATTAGAAAAATTGGGATGTTACAATTAGTAGGTTGCCCGAGTCAAAAAAATTCCCGACAAGCAAATGAAGGGAATACTGTAGAAAATAAAGGAGAAGATGGAAAACGTTGTAGAATAATAGATTCGATGAATCGTATCATTAATAGTAATCAATAAATGAAGAACCTGGCTGAACCCAAGAGGGGGTGAATTGGGTTAAGATTAAAAACTTGGAACTTTGAAAATCTTTTCGAAACTTATTGAAAGCATTTTGTATGACAGTAATACTTTATAAAGCGATAGACAGTCATTCAAACATATATGCTGGAAATATAAGAGATAAGGGAAGAGAATATGCAACCGTGATTTATCGGTTCGGCCCAATCCTTGACCTACGTCCAGTCCCCAAGCTCCACTTGAGATTTTCAATCAACTATCCTCTTGTTTAATCTGGGCACAAGAGAAGCCTTTACAATGCCACAAGTTTACCTAGGCACTTGTGAAGTCGAATCTCTCACCAAGATACTCGCTTCAATCAGTTACACACTTTGTACTCGAAGTTATCTTCTCACTAGGATACACTCCCTCTTACAAATTGTAAACTAATAACTCAATCTCCAAGTCCCACGACTTGAGATTCTTACATTGATTTAATAATCAGAAATGCTCTTTCTAAAAGAGAAGATGAATAAACACTGAAGTACAATACAAATCATTTCACTCTCTAGTGTAAACTATATAAACATTTAGAAACAGAGTGTATAAACTATCGACGGTGAAGTAGTAAAATCATTTCGTTGGGTTCGTCGATTCATTCATCAATCGTCACTCCTTCCGGTTTGAAGACTTCAAATTTATAGGTTATTGTGTTTTGATCATTGCGAGCATTCGACTGTTGGAGATCAATTGGAAGTAGTCGTTGAAGCTTTTGTTTCTTTTTTCCCGTTGAGCTCTAATCCAACTTTAATCATAAAATGTTTAACATTGATTTCGTTAATGCTCCATCTTGAGGGTTGTATTTATGGCCGTTGTAAAGATTCAAGCTTTTTGTTGGAATGTTCAAACTATCCGTTAGACCTAGAAGCTTTCCTCTATTTTTTGACGTGGCATTTAATGCTTCTAACACAAGGAATTGCTTTATGCCAACTTGTTGTTAATCCATGATAAAATCATCTGAAACTCATTAGCAAATTGATTAAAAGCAATTAGCAATAGTAATGAGTAATGATATTTAGAAATAAAATTAAACACAATGATTTATTGTTTTCGAAGATGGAGATTTGAAAGTCAGAGAATGATCATGCTCGAGGATGACTAATTGTATGCTCGGGCAACCAGTAGAAGAAATATTTGAAAGAGTGAAGTAGCTTCCTATTGCCGAGCAACAAAACCATGCTTGCTCGGGCAAGCTTCTCCTGGTGTAATTATAAATTGGTTTCTATCGCTGATGCTCAAGCATGAGAATCTTCATGCTTGGACAAGATATCGCCAATGCTCGAGCAACACTGAAAGTATGCTCGGGCAAGATGCAAACAGAGGCGAAGACTTATAGTGAAAATGATGCTGCTCGGGCACACTTTTACCTCTACTCGAGCATGGTACTCGAGCATGCCTTTCACTCTGCTCGGGCATGACTCTTCAACATTGCAAATCTTTGCTTAAGCCCGATGATGCTCGGGCATTCCAATCTCCTTGCTTGGGCATGGTTGGTAACTTGTGATTATTTTCTCTTTGAGCCCAATGATGCTCGAGCATGAAGAACGCCTTGCTCAAGTAAGCTTCTGTCTTTGAGGCTTTTGATCATGTGCAAATAAGTATAATACTCTCCAGTACAAAGCTCAACTTCCAGAATGTAGAGACTTTCAGGAAATAAGAATATTAACCTCACAATAGTCAATTTCCTGTGAGTGTAACATCTTCGATATTGCTCCAAATTTGGCAAACCACCCATGCTCATAAAGCTCTTCAATTATTATTTCCAATGCAAAAATAATCAGCTCTAAACTTATTCTATTTCGTCCGTTATCATCAAATGAATGGAGGTTGTTCTTGACCAGCGTTTTTGCAACATCCTAAACTGACCGTCAACTTCAAAACATAATATTTCCTTCAATTGATCTTTTTTTTGTTTTCTTGATTTTTTTGGAAAGGTATGTGAGTCTAGTTTCATATGCCACCGATTTCAGCTCATTCGGATGTGTCGTTTATGAGATACGCTCAAAATACTGAAGCTAGGTCTGGATTGTGACGTTGATTTTTGTTGCAACTTGCAAAAATCATAGCTCTCTCATCTGAAATTATTTGGACTTGAATTTTATATCAAAAATCATAGCTCATTTGGGAGTCTAGTTTCATACAAAATTGGTTTCACCTCAATCGGACTTTTGGTTTGAGAGATATCATCGAATTACCAGAGGTCGCCAGCTGAAACACGAAACAGAGGTGAACAGAGTGCTGAAAAACATTGTTGCTCGAGCACTAGATTTGCTCTGGTCGAGCAAGGCATTTTTCATGCTCGAGCATGACCCTATTTATGCGAGAATAAGGGCTGGAACTCTAGTATATCATTGTAGGAAACTACTAGTCATCCGGAAGCTTGAACTTGCTTATTTTAACTCCGAATTGAGCCGTTCCAACTTCTGTTTGATCATAGAGACTTGAATATTGATATTCCCATAACATTTATCAAGTTCTTCTTTATTCAATCTCGATTCTTGATCATTTTCATTATTTAAACTTGGACTAACCTACATTAATCAAAATAGTTAGTCAATGTATATGATATAAACTTTTTGCTCTGAATAATGGCATCTATATAAGACATCATCAAAACTAATCATATCCAATAGTAAATAATGAATAAAGAAAGATATAGATGATGAATACCTACAAGGAAAGTAGAAGATGGAAGAAGAACAAAAGTGGAGAAAGTAAATAAGATAAAAGACCAGTAAAGAGAGGAAAATGAGTGAAAAAGGAGATGGGGATGAGAGCCCTTAGGATGCTTTTATAGAAGTTGAACGCACCACCAGTCAAGGAAAGGAAGATAACATGGGTAAAACTTGTTGAATAATTTCTGAAACCCCAAATTTTATTATTATTTCCTCAGCTTGAAAATGGATCCACCAAAACCTAAAATAATAGGTTAATGATGTGTAAAACATGAATCTATAAGAACACAATTCTTAAGGATATTAGGAAATCATGTTTTCACATTCAATAGTTTAAATACAAGATACACTGACCTTTTCTCCATGATATAGAATCAATACTTTGTAGCATGTGACTTGCAGTACAATAATTGAAACCTTTATCATTCTCTTTACTCTTCTTTACACGCTCTCACTTCTTGAAGAAAACCTTGAGGCGAGTTTTATTTTTGTACCTCGAGTTTGGCCCTAAACTCAAGCCAAGTGTATTGACTCGAGTTCATTGTCTCTCAGAGTCATCTTCAAGATGAAGATAGACTCAAGCCTCTTTCCGATGACTCGAGTTTGGAGCCAAACTTGAGCAGGACTTG
The DNA here is from genome assembly GCA_019022655.1 of Acacia acuminata. Taxonomy (NCBI): domain Eukaryota; kingdom Viridiplantae; phylum Streptophyta; class Magnoliopsida; order Fabales; family Fabaceae; genus Acacia; species Acacia acuminata. The sequence continues at coordinate 6,224,886 of JAFJYI010000010.1, forward strand.
TGAAACTCAAGTCAATGCTTCTTCTATCGTTTTCTCAATTTCATCTTTTAAAACATAGACTCGAGTCGAATTGTTTAAACTCGAGCCAATTTTTCTTTGTTTGAAATTCACTGTGTTCAAATTCTTTAAATTTCTTGATTATGATTTCATTTCTTCATATCATCTCTCATTACTATTCTTAACTATTTTTAATCAGTTTGCTAATGAGTTTCATATGATTATTCAAAGGATTAATATTAATTTATTGTAAAACAATTTGTGTGTCATAATGCATTTAATGCAGTTGCCTTATCGAGACACAATCTCAGCAACCATACCTCTGAGCAATCAAAAGTCATTACTGCTATTCCACTTATACAATAAATGATGTTTCTCAATGGGTAAAAACAAAATGAATGAATGAATGTCGATGGCACAATTACACCTTGATCATTAATGGATGAAAGTGACCATCAACTTCATTTGTCAAACGGCTATTTTGGATATCCTTCAAGCTTCTCCAACAATCATTAATGGCAATCTATAAATACCAGAAGCATTGAATTTTCCATCTACCAAAACTCTGCGCATTCAATTCAAACTTATTGCAATCTACTGTTTCATTAGTTTCATTCAATATCTTCAGACATCATTGTACTTCAATAATGATTTTTCTATATACTCTGTAAGAGAGTTTAAACACTTATTTCATTAAGTGATTATCTATTTGATTTCAAGGTAGTAGGACTTTGAGTGTGGGTGTACAATTATAACTTGTAAAGTGGAGTGAATCCTAGTGTGAAAGAATTACTTCGAGTATAGAGTGTGTAATAATAACCGTGTTTGTGAGTTAGTGAAAATCCCAAAGTGTCTAGGGACTGGACATAGGTCAAGGAGTTGGACCTAACCAGTATAATCTCGTTGTGTCATTTCTCTCTATCTCTGTCTCTGTTTCATTGCCTTTATCTTATTCGCAAAATAATTTTTGAGATCACCTATTCACCCCTATCTAGGTGATATTCCACTTTCACTCTTCCGGTAACTCAACAAAGTCCAAAACATCATTTTGTTCCATAGGTTTCAACTCATCTTTGATGCCATCTAACCATTTGTCACCATTTTCACTCTTCATAGCTTGTACATACCCAAATCGAATTCAGACTCTTGGAGATATACCACATAATCATTAGAAATAGTGAATGTCCTTTCCCTTTGAGATCTTCTTATTGCTATTTGTTGTGGTTTTTCTACAATTGGTTCATTAACAATAATCTCATCATGAGTTGGGGTTTTATTGAAATTGTTGTTTATTGTTATTAATCAACTCTATAACATGAGGAACAACAACTTTATTGGAGACACAAGTCAAGGGAATTTGTACTCTAACTTCTTGAATATCCACCCTACCTGATGTTTCCCTCCTACTAACATCACCATTCTTAATGAACCTAACATTTCCAATTTCAATAATCCTTGTGGTATACCTTTTCGATTTTTCTGGATAACTAATGAAGTAACCACTAATAGTTCTTGCATCCAATTTATTTTCTTGTGGGTTGTAGTATCTAACTTCTGTCTGGCAACCCCAAATATACAAGTGCCTTAAACTAGGTTTCCTTTCAATCCATAATTCAAAAGGAGTCTTTGGAACTGCCTTACTAGAAACCCTATTTGATAAATATATGGCAATCTTTAGAGGGTCCACAATGAAATAGGTAAAGAAGAGTTACTTAACATACTCGTAACTATATCCAACAAGGTTCCATTCACCTTTCTTATACGCCATACTGTTGTGGTGTACCTGGCATTGTGTATTAAGCACAAATATCACGCTTTTAAAGGAATTTAGCAAATGGGTCTGGATGTTGTCCGCTTTCATCATACCTTTCATAATACTTAGCACCCTTATCACACCTAACAATTTTCACCTTTTTATATAATTGCCTTTCAACTTCATTAATGTAAATCTCTAAAGCAGTTACAACTTGAGATTTATCATGTAGCTAATAAACATAACCCTGACGTGAAAAATCATCAATGAAGGTGATAAAGTATCTTTTTTTAGTGAAAGCATTAACATCAAAAGACCATATACATCAGTGTACAATTTCAAGAAGCTGAGTGCTTCTTGTGGCTCCTTTCTTTGTATGTTTTTCTACCTTTAATACAATCCACACAAACATTCAGATCAATAAAATCTAAATCCTGAAGGACTTCATTTTTTTACCGATCTTTCCATTCTTTGGAAAAGTGTCCTAAACATTTATGACACATGTAAGCAAAACATTCAATTACCACAATACATTTAGTGCCAACATTATGATGCAGGGTCATAAGCATTTCAACATATAAATTATCTATCAAGTATTACATGAAACTTCAACTAGGTTCGATTCATAACATACATAAGCATTAGGCTTACCTTTCTTTTCAAACCAAGCCTTACGTTTCGGACAATCCCTTTTGAAGTGTCCAACCTTACCATAGAAATGACATCATTTTCTGTCATGTTCCTTCTTGTGGATTTGAGAAGAAGAGGCCTCATTGATCTTTAATGGTCCCCTTCCCTTCTTCTCATGCTTCTTATCACTTTTCTTTTAAACTTGATATTTCACATCATTGATTGGAATGAATTCCTTGCTTCTTAATTATGGTTTTCTCAAGAACTGGCATACTATACAATTCATGCATATTACATTTGTCTTTCATAGTATTACAGTTCATTTGGAAAGGAATGTACTCAGACAATAATGAGCTTAATATAAACTATACCATGAAGCTTTCATCCACTTCCATTGCCAATGACTTAAGCCTTGCTGCAATGTTTGTCATTTCAACAACATGCTCATACATAATATGTTTACCATCAAATTTCATGACAGTCAGTTTACTCATAAGGGTCCCAGCAAGTGTCAGCAGTTTGGGAGCACTCTTGCACAAGTTTTATTGAAAAGACCATTTCTCACAAAATAACAATTAACTATAATGTTTTCTTAAAATTGGATTAGCAGGTAAATATAGAAAACCATGTTTCCTTTCAATACACGTACCTCTAGGTCCAGGGTACAAGTTTTGCCCACAAACCAACTTCAAGAAATTCATAACTCAAGGCACAATTATCGAACAAGAGATTTTATAGCCTACAAGTCATACAACACGAACCCACAATAAAGGGTCTACATAATACAGTGGTCACAAAAGATATAATTGTGGATCCACGATGACATGATAATGTATAAAATAAGGGCTTTGAAAAATCAACAATCATCCAAAATGGTCAATGTAGTATTTCAAAAATATAAGGCCCTATGATGGCAATATATAAATCAATACAACACTAGTACCAAAAGAGGCCTACAAGTTTCACAACGTCTATGCATCTTGTTGCTTCCCTTGTCCTCTAGTAGGGTTAGGGTCTCGCCTGAAAAATTTAATAATGACGGGGTGAGACATAAAGTCCTCATAACCGAAATTAATTTATCAAATATGCAGGAAAGGATTGCAAGTCAGAGAAGTAGGTTTATTATCGTAATTAAAATATCAATAATAATTAAATAATACATAATGATTAACAATATTTAAAACCATCCCCACTCATCCATCCTACTCCTCCTTATATCTTCTGGACGTGGTACAACCTATCAGTGCTAGTATACTCGGCTAAGGTTAGCTAGTCACTTCAAGAATATTGTCCCCTTGTTAACTCTTAGAAATTGACAACATTCAGCACATTTTCTCTCTCCTTTTACCTATTTTTGGTTCAAAATGTGCATAGAAATGAAGTTATAGAGGAAAATGTGCATATGGAAGTATAAGGCAAAAATCAAAGAAATCCTTGTTATTATAGAGTTTATGATTCAATTGAGAATTGATAATTGCTTCCTCTTTTGTAGGAAGATGGAGATAAGTTTGAAGCTCTATAAGACTCAAGAAACAAGGAAATAAATAAAGGAGGTGAAGCATTACAAAGCTAGAAGAGCACTGTGCAGTAACCGGCCATGGAAATTCCAACAGGCTGTGGAAAGTGCTCTCGTGTCACTTTCAGCGGAAAGTCCCAAGCGCGGAAAGTGACAACTTTCTGGAAAGTCGGAAAAAATCAGAAAGTACGGCTGCGCGTTTTACATTTCGAGAAACAGAAAAACCCTATTTAACCTGAAGGGAAGGCCCGAAAAAAAGACACTCTTGACTAAGGAAACAAGTGGGCACACAAGGAAGAGCTTGGGAGAGAGATTTGGACAATCTTGGAGGCTTGGGTGCTCAACCTAAGAGAGATTTTGGGGTTTTCACCTTGGTTCTTCCTCTTTCTTCTCTTTTCTTCCTAGTTTCTTCATGTATTCAGTTCCTTTACTTAGACTCTCTTTGTATTTGAATATGAGTAGCTAAACTTTTCATTCTAGGGTTCTTCTTACCCTTTGTATGGATTAAAACTTGAATATTCCTCTCTTTTGGTAGATAAATATACACATGTGTTGATTTCAACCTTGGCTTAATGCTTCTAAGTGATTGGCCTCCATTTAGATGATTTATTCACATAGGTTTTGACTCGAGAGAGCTAATCTAGGTGTAGAACTTGATTGAAATCATGCTTGTGTTGAAGTTTACTTGATAAATGGATGGTTTGTTGGTAGAATAGAGATATATTTACTAACCTTGCATTGTCACATTAGGGTTGTTGCTTAAAGATTGATTCTCATTAATTGTAGCAAGAGATTGTGCATTTTAATGAGAAGAGAAACTTGATTTTGACTTGAGAGAGCGGGTCAAGTATTTGTGAACCTTAGACTAACACATGTATGTATTGAAATGCCACTGAGAGGTATTTGACCAAGTTTTATGACATGCAAAAGGGGAAGAAGAATCCTAGGCTCTTTTATCCTTGAAGTCAAAAGTAATTTGTCTTTATCAATTCTAAGTTTTAGAAATAGTCTTTAAAAATTCTCTTTCCAAATCAAAACTTTGTTCTAGCTCAACTTGATGAAATTCACTAAGCCTCTTGCTTGACCAATTTGTTAAACAAATCCTCGTGGGAACGATACTTTACTTTTCACTTTATTACTTGAAACTCGTACACTTGCGGCGAACACCCCTCCCATGTCACCACCAATATACCGTAAGAGGGAGGTGTCCGCCTAAAACACTCAACTCAAATTCTGGGCTAGGAATGAGAGAGCCGATGGGCACAATTTCACCATCAATCTCTTCCATACAACCCAACATATCCCATAACAGAAGAAATAATATAATAATAAAATTTTCAACAACATTTTATTAAATAATTATTCCATATACATCATCTCACAACAAACATTATAGCCATCACAACAATAACAACCCCATTAAAAATATTAATTTAAATACACAGATTGGAAAATACACTGCTTCACTGAAATAATTTCATATTCAAACATACACATAATTTTTCAAACACATGCAAGTAGTATATATGAAAGTAAGACTTAGAAAAACACCTTGTAGCCCAAAACAAGCATATAAAATAAATTAGAGATAGGATATTGTCACTGTCATTTTTTGTCACTACCAATGTCACTACCACTTTTTCACCATTGGATCATAATCTCAATAGGAGAGAGAAATTATAAAAGTAAATGAGATTCTGATCTAACGATGAAAAAGTGGTAGTGACATTGGTAGTGACAATTGAAAGTGGAGCTTAATCACCAAGAGGGGGTGAATTGGGGATTTTAAAAAAAAATTTGAACTGCTTTGTTTTTGAATGCTAAAACAGAGCAAAAATAGAGTATAGGGAAGAAGAGCAAGACACAAAGATTTATACTGGTTCAGTCCAACCTTTGACCTACGTCCAGTCCCCAGATACTCTAGGATTTCACTATATCAATTGATTACACACTCGTAACTCAAGAGTAATTCTCTCACTAGAACTTACTCCCCCTTACAAGTTGCAATCAATAACCCAATCTCCAAGTCCCCTGACTTGAGATTCTTACAATGAATGATTTACAATAAATGAACTCTCTCTCTAAAAGTGAATAAATATGAACACTGAAGTACAGAATGTATCAAACGATACTTTGCTTAAGAAAACTTAAAGAGTAGTTGACAACTTGATGATTTTCGTTTTCTAGCAAATTGGTTATTGAGAAGAATTGAATGCAGCTCTATTTATACTAAGAGAACATTAAATGACCGTTGTAATCTTCAATATAATTGTTGCCTACATTAGCCAAGGATTAGCTTAACCTTCGGTCTTCTTCTCTCACTACACTTTGCTTAATCCAGTTGCACAGATGTTTGTGCTTGACTTCTTGACTTTTAATCCATTGGAAGAGCAGCTACTAGATGTGGAAAGGAAACATTAATCCCTTTGCAACGTGTGTACAATGATTGTCCAAAAGGATGCAAGTTTTCTGAACTTTGCATTTAATGTGCTAATATCACTTTTTGCTTTTCCTCAAACCTTCATTTAATATCCTCTAAATGATCTGAAAATCACTAATAAAGTGGTTAAACATAGCTAGGAATATTAATGAATGATGATAGGAAGTATTAAGATCAAAGAAAAAGGTTTCACAAATTCGTGATTTGAATTTCAAAACGATGCAAACTCGAGTTTGTTCAAACTCGAGTTTTCAATTGTGCACTAAAGCAAAACTCGAGTTTCAATAACCAAACTCAAGTTTCCTCCTTCCAGAGAGGAAGGTCACGATTAGAGCTTTGGAACACATTTTTGAATCAAACTCAAAACTCGAGTTTCCAAAACTAAACTCGAGTTTTGGACTTTTAACATGAAGTATGAATTTTAGTCCAAAACATCAAAAACTGGAGTTTTTATCAAAATTGGAGTTTTCAAATCATTGAAAAAGTGCAATGCTCTCGGGTTGGCCAAAACTCGAGTTTCCAAAGCAAAACTCGAGTTTTCATTTAAGTATGAAAACTTTGAGAAATCTATGCCAACTCAAAATTTGAGTTTTCTATGAAGACTCGAGTTTTCAAAACTGAGTAAAAACTTGAAAGCTCTCTGCCAAGGGAAAACTCTAGTTTTCTCACAACTTTGAGAAAACTTAGAAAAACTCATGGCAAAGTGTAATCTGAAGTTTTGAATCAAAAACTAAGTTTGCATATGTTCAAAATATTGGAGACTCTCTTAATGGCCAAAACTCGAGTTTCCAAATCAAGACTCGAGTTTTGTCTTCATCGAAAACAATGAGAAGTCTTGCAAAACTCAAGTTTACCGGTCAAAACTCGAGTTTGTCTCAAGGTGAAAAACTAAGTGCTCTCGTAAGTCCAAAACTCAAGTTTTCCTATGAAAATTTGAGTTTTGCTTTGTTCATTGAAATTGAGCCACTCTCTGTCAAAGTCCAAACTCGAGTTTTGAAACCAAAACTCGAGTTTGCCTTTGACGATAAGTTTTTCAATTTACAAAGACAAACGACAACTTGTGTTTACAATTGTTAGTTATCATCAAAACACATAGAGAACTAACAACAATATCCTATCCCAATAAATTAACCCCGGTTACCTCAATTCCAAGCTTAACCTTAGCTTGAGGTGCACAACCCGCACAATCACCGCTCACAAGAAGGCTCTACATTATCACAATTATAACTTATAATTTCCAATAACAAAAACAAATAATAATAATAATATTATTATTTATCATTATTTATTTATTATTTATTTATTTTTATTATTATTATTTCTCTACAATTAATTTAAACTTTCAAAAGCTATCCCAACAATTTAATTTAGAATTTTATAAATATCAATCATTACATAAATTTTGCTCTTTAGATATTAATAAAATCGTTTATACTCTTTGGATATTCAAAAATATAGTATCTTATTATTTCAAATGCATAAGATCTCACATATATATATATATATATATATATGTGTGTGTGTGTGTGTGTAACAATATCTACGTTTAAGAATATAATATATGTATCTACAAGATCTTCTCTTTTCATATATATATATATATATATATATATATATATATATCATATACACACACAATGATACCATCTCATTCCTTTCTCTTTCTACGATTACGCACGCATAACAAACCTCCTATATAATAGCAATTAAATATATATGAGAAAACACTTCTCCTACAACATGAGAAATATATATATATATATATATACATATATATACTTATCAGGTGCCAAGTTCTTTATATACATATATATATATATATATATAAATCTTCTTTTCTTTTCTTTTATTCTAAAATGCAATAATATTTATATACATATTCATAACACAAAAGCTTCTTCTTTTTTTCTTTCTTCTTTTTTTTTTCCAAAACTAGCGACATATATGTTTATATATATAACAAATTTTCTTATATTTTCTCAAAGGCATCTGTACATATATATTAATAAGTGCAGCGATATGCTTAAATTTGATAGCAAAACTTCCTTATGCAAACACTCACACGCATGCACAGAGGTTCTTAGTTTCATTATGCAACTCTTTACACGTTCTTAAGACAGCAAGGCTTCAAGTTTGGTCTATAAATGCACATGCCTACGTATGCAATGAAAGAGACATAAACCCAAAGACACCTATACATTTAAATACTAAACAGTGAAGGAGTGAGTCAAAGACGCAAGCACAAGCTAAAAGACAATGATCCCTGTTTTTTAGTTTTCAGTTTCAGCAACTCGTGGTCTATTTCCTCTAGCTTAATATTCATACTTTTGCTGGAAACCGATGGTAACTAGAGGGAAAGAAACTTAATGACTTACCTTTAATTCCTAGCTTGTGAGACAAAACCAAACGCCCCTCTTCTTCGGCATGTTTTGCAGAGGAAAGAATAGCTGAATCTCTCTCTCACTCTCTCGGTCTTGGTCTTGTTTGCAGTAGAGTGAATGAATGGGGGTTCAAGGAGTATGAATTATATAGCACACTAAGGGTCCGGTTTTACGATCATGGACAACGGGTTTTTCTTCGATGTAGGGCTCGATAAGATCTGCTGAAAGGAGAAGTATGGTGGTTCTGATTTTTTCCTGTTCTTGCGTGATTAGATCGAACTCAAAATGATGATTTTTTTTTTATATATAAACTCAAAATGATGATGAGAGAGAGTTAGGGTGTTGATATAATCTCTTTGGGCTTTCGGCGTTGAGATTGTTTATGTGTTTAAGCAAAATATGAATCAGAGATATGGTACTGTGTCAGTTACGTGTATGAATTGCTTTTGTTTCTCTTTTTTTTTTTTTTTATATGATCAGAGGGGATATAGCTTATTTACATGATATAAAAGATAGTGGTTTGGCAACGCATGGGCTTTTAGTTGCTACGTATTGGGCTAAGGGCTGAAGCAAAATGGATGAGTTAAATGATAATGGGCTAAGGAGTATATATATTTATAATCTTGGTGTCCCAATCAAGTAATAACAGAGTGTATGTTCCAAAAATTATCTCTAGCAAATACTTGATAAATACTAAAATTTAATCCTTAATTCAATTTAAGGATTTTCTTTCTCAATTAAATTTCTTTAAGCCTTAAAATATTATCTCTAAAATATTTATGCCAAAAATTATTTCCTAATTATTTGTCCTTAATTTATGAGAAAAATTTGCCTTAAATTCCAATAATTAATTTCACAATTATACTTAAATCCTAAAATTAAAAATTAGGATGTTACAACTCTCCCCACCTAAATAGAATTTTGTCCCCAAAATTCTCAACAGGTTATTCAAGTAAACAATCCACAACACATGATTCCAATACAATAATGTCAATATCAAAACATCATTACCAAAATATTATGGCACACTGGCACATCAAAACAAAAGTCACTTAGCACAACAAAATTATCGCATTATATAAGAGACGGATTGTTCTATTTCGCAACTGCTTATCCTTGCATCAAGGATCCTTTCAGCTCGGGTATGTAGGTCAAATTTTCTCTTAATTCGACCTCTTCGGGCTCAATTACATGGGAAGGATCTGGATTATATTTCTTAAGTTGTGGCACATGAAACACGTTGTGTACACTCCGTCACCTATCCGCATAGCTCTTTTGTCTGCTCTGAGCTGTCAACAACCTCTGGCGAATCATCTCAATTTTCTTTGTAGTTTCGTCCACCAAATCCGGTCCAATCACAGTTCGTTCGCTCAATTCAGTCCAACAAAGAGGCGATCTACACTTTCTACCGTACAATACCTCGAAAGGAGCCATTTGAATGCTGAATGATAACTATTGTTATAAGCAAATTCTGCCAAAGGCAGGTGACGATCCCAACTACCAAGTAACTCAATAGCACAAGCCCTCAACAGATCTTCAAGGGTTTGATTCGTCCTTTCTGTCTGACCATCGATCTGCGGATGATAAGTGGTATTGTACTTCAACCATGTCCCCATAGCCTCTTGTGACGCCTTCCAAAAGTTCGATGTGAACCTTGGATAACAATCTGATACAATCTCTGTGGGTACACCATGCAATCTGACAATCCAATCTACATACAATTGAGCTAGCCTTTCTAGGCTATATCCTATATGGATCGGAAGAAAATGAGCTGACTTCGTCAATCTGTCTACAATGACCCATATAGCGTTGTAGTGTGCTGTGGTTTCTAGCAATCCTACAATAAAGTCCATGGAAATGCTGTCCCATTTCCATTGCGGAACTTCTAAAGGTTGAAGTAATCCTGGAGGCTTTTGATGCTCGATCTTCACCTTTTGACAAGTCGGGCACTTCAATACGAAGTCTGTCACATCACGCTTCATCTACATACAATTGGTATTTTTTATAAGATCTTAATAAAAGTTTATGTTGGGTTAATGTGCTCTTTAGTCACTTAAGCCCAATAATGCTTAATTGAGACTACAGCCCAAGAACTCTATGGCCCATGTGGTTTAGGGTTAGGTCTTGGGTGTAGTAGCATATAAACCTACTTTCACCTCCTTGAAAAGATAGACGCATAAGGAGACTCTCATCAGAAACAAACCCTAGAGGCAGACGTTCATCATCTAAACGGTTGCCCACACAACCATCCTATTCCCCTCGAGAGATAGTCTAGAAGATCGATCATAAAGCGGACGAGGACTGTTCGTAGAGAGGCTTTCAGATCGCTGCTTCAGATCGCTGCATCTTTCCAGGTAATCAAAACGATGAAGGTTTTAACTTTTCCTATATCGCGTGGTACGATACGCTTCCGCGTTTCTGATTAGTTTCCAACAATTGGCATCAGAGCCAATAGCGATGAGGAAAAGAACTGAGTTTTGATATTAATTTATATTTCATGTGATTCTTTTCGAAAATTATTTTTGAAAATATGTCATCTTTTTCTATATTTGTTATTTATTTCATAGTAGTTATTCGTTTATAATTCATATTTGATATTAGTTTTAATTTTAATCGGTTAATCGCTTTAATCCACGGTTAGATTCTCTCATGTTTTTCTTGATTTATAACAAGGAGGCTGATCCCATATGATTAGGTTTCCTCCTTGCTATTTTTTATTTTTTATTTTGGAATTTCTATATATTTTTTGAATTTACGTAAATGTCGGAGATCAAGAAAGCTGAAGAAGAGACTTGGTGATGGTGTGGCAAAAGTGGTGGCTAGGGTTCCTCTTTTGTGTCCTAGGGTTTCTAGCCAAGGATTGGGTTTTTGGGCTTTTGGGCCCATAGATACCCTAAAGGGGCTTGAGACAGAATCTTTATAAATTTGACGAAAGAGAAATTCCAAAGTTGTAAATTTTATTTTTAAAATTTTATAGGAAAGCCATGGATTAAAGCTATTTGTTTAATTATTTAATGCTTTTATTGAATTGTATGAATTATATTTACGATTAACATGATGTTTGTAACAACATGCTATATAGAATAGGAAGATGCCATATTGTTACATAATCACATGTCATAATAGCATAATAACTATTATGTTTTCAATCGACTAGTGTGATAGTTATTATGCGGGATTATTTAGATTGTCCACTATATTAATTATCATTTATTATGATTTTGAAATCTAGAATAATAATTGGATTAATTAATTGTGGAATTAAAATCTCTACATTAATTATCATTTATTATGATTTTGAAATCTAGAATAATAATTGGATTAATTAATTGTGGAATTAAAATCTAGACAATTAATTATCATTTATTATGATTTTGAAATCTAGAATAATAATTGGATTAATTAATTGTGGAATTAAAATCTCTACATTAATTATCATTTATTATGATTTTGAAATCTAGAATAATAATTGGATTAATTAATTGTGAAATTAAAATCTCTACATTAATTATCATTTATAATGATTTTGAAATCTAGAATAATAATTGGATTAATTAATTGTGGAATTAAAATCTAGACAATTAATTATCATTTATTATGATTTTGAAATCTAGAATAATAATTGGATTAATTAATTGTGGAATTAGAATCTCTACATTAATTATCATTTATTATGATTTTGAAATCTAGAATAATAATTGGATTAATTAATTGTGGAATTAAAATCTAGACATTAATTATCAATTATTATGATTTTAAATTAAAATCTAGAATAATAATTGTGGAATTAAGATCTAGACAAATAATCAAGAAATTTCCTAAGAGAATTGTACCTTTTAGAGTAATTTGTGGGTTATTTAAAATGGTCATGTGACACACTCGCCAATCATGACTAGATTTTATATACATAATAATTTACTCTAAATTGAGCAAATTCTTGGAAATTGAAAATTCTAAATTTAAAATATTGAATGGGTGAAGGTTTTAAATTAAGCATTTAATTTTAAAACCTACGGGCCCCAAATATGGGTTTATTAGTGAAATGGTTATGTTTGAAGCCCTATCGGATAAAGATAATCGGATTTCGCTAGATTAAACCCTAATATTTTCAAAATTTTAGTAAAGTTATGCACGGTCCATCGTCGGCAACACTTAGACACTAAAGGGATAATTTTGAAAGTAAACAATGGTTAAATACATTCAACTTTGGTAAAATTGTTAACCCTCCCATCGAGGCTCTGGCAATGGAACTCAAGGCCCAAATTAACAATATTAGTTTTACAAGAATCTTGCCCATCATAAGCCTTGTAAAGATAACTAATGGATTGTTAAACAATAAATGAATAGTAATTATTAGAATCTACTAGCGAAATATCTGTTTGTTGTTAATTATAAGTTTGTAATTAGTGTGTTTTTTCTTTTTCCTTATTTTTAGAAAAATGTCTTCATTCAATCCTTTAGCTACAATCTTGAGCCAAAAACCTATGGATGGCACAAACTACAAACAATGAAAAACTAATTTGGATATTGTTCTTCAATATGAAAAGCTCAACTTTGTTCTCACTACCCCTATGCCAGCACTACCCGCTGCAGATGCATCTAATGCAATTCGGACTCGATTTCAACAGGAGAAGGAAAGATGGGAGAAGGTGAATGTGTCAGTTCGCTGCTACATTTTAGCAAGTCTCGCCAATCACCTTCAGGACCAAGTGAGCATGATTGAGAGTGGAGCAACATTGCTCCAGAGACTCTTGATGGCATGTTTGCTACGCCTAGCGAGCTTCTGCTAGGCAAAATGCTATGGGTAATTTAAATGTGATTGAGGCTTGTTTAGTGGAGAATCACGATGATAAATGGATCGTTGATTCAGGAGCCATTAACCATGTTTGTTACTCTTTGCAGTGGTTCAAACATAGCTTGCCTGTAAGTAAAGGACAAAGAGATTTGAAGCTTGGAACTGGGGAGCTTGTGTCTGCACTAGCAGTGGGACAAGTTATTTTATCTTTTGATAATTACAAAACTTTGGTTTTAGAAAAATTTGTTTATTTATTCCAGATTTTAAAAGGAATTTAATTTCGTTAGTTGTTTGGATAAACATGGTTTGACATGATTCGGTTTAATTCCTCGGTTTCAATAGGAAGTTCATCTTCTTTTATTTGTTTCGGTGTAAAGTATAATGGTCTTTATTTCCTTAGTCTGTTCCTGTGAAGTTAATCATGTTGAATTAAAAGATGTTGAGCATATTAATTCATCAAAGAAAAGAAAAGTTTCAATGAAACTTATCTTTGGTATTTGAGATTGGGTCATATTAACTCTAATAGGATACAAGGTTTGGTCAAAAGTGGGATTTTAAAATCCCTGAATTTGAACTGATATCAGTGTGTGAATCCTGTTTAAAGGGTAAAATGACCAAGAGATCTTTCAATGCCAAGGGAAAACGTGCCACACTTTAGCTGGAATTGGTACATCTTGATGTATGTGGACCGATAAATATCCAAGCCGGGAGAATTTTGGGTACGGTATTTCATCACATTTCTTGATGATTACTCTAGATTTGGACATGTGTACTTGATGCGTCGGAAGTCGATGCTTTTGGAAAATTCCAAGAGTTCAAGGTGAGGCGAGAAAAACATCTTGGTGTTCAAATTAAGACTCTTCGATCTAATCGAGGGGGTGAATACCTATCTGGAGAGTTCAGGTCTTACTTGACCAAAGAGGAGATAGTTTCACAGTTATCTTCTCCAAGGACACCCCAGCATAATGGAGTTGCTGAAAGGAGAAATAGAATCCTTTTAGAAATGACAAGATCTATGCTCGAGTTATTCATCTCTTTCGATTCATTCGGGGATATGCCTTAGAAAGCAGTTATGTATCTATTGAACTTAGCTCCGTCCAAGTCGGTTTCAAAGACACCAATAGAATTGTGGAAAGGGTGTAAGCCCACCATGAACCATATTCGGATTTGGGGTGCTCCGGCATATGTCTTGCAACAGAAACCAGATAAGATGGATTCGCGTACTGAAGTATGCATATTTATAGGCTATCCTAAAGGAACCGAGAGGTTGGTTGTTTTATAGTCAAAAGAAAGAAGGTCATAGTGAGCACTCACGCGACTTTCTTAGAGGAGGACTATATGACAAATTATAAGCCAAGGAGTAAGGTTATTCTTGATGAGCTAGTCTCGAGATCAAGTTTCACCACAACCTCTAGGGGTTCCGGCTTTTGTTCTGTGGTTGTTCAAAGAGGGGAAAATGTACCCGAACATACGGGAACCCGAACGAGAAGTTCAGCATAATGATGAAGTTCAACATGATGATGAACTTAATGAAGAACAAAATCATGAATTGGTTAATCCACTTAATGAGGGTCCTCATCTAGAAATTGTTAACCCACAAAATGTGGACCCCCCTGTAGATGCACAACATCAAGTGCGACAAAGTCGTAGTGGGAGATTGATTCGTAAACCTGCAAGATATCTCTTGTTGGGTAAGTCAAATCAGGATGTCATCATTGATGAAGATGGTGATCCCACGAGTTATGACGAAGCACTAGGAGATGTTGATGCTCAGGAATGGCTTGAGGCTATGAATCGTGAAATGGATTCTATGTATTCCAACTCAGTTTGGTCTCTTGTAGATGCACCTAAAGGGGTAAGACCCATTGGGTGTAAGTGGATTTACAAGAGAAAGAGAGGATTGGACGGGAAGGTTGAAACCTTCAAAGCTAGATTGGTGGCAAAAGGGTACTCCCAAAAGGAAGGTGTGGATTATGATGAAACTTTTTCGCCGGTTGCCATGCTCAAGTCCATCCGGATTCTCTTAGTCATTGACAAATCTTGATTATGAGATTTGGCAAATGGATGTCAAAACTGCTTTTCTAAATGGAAATTTGGAAGAGGAAATCTATATGCAGCAACCAAAAGGGTTTATAGCCAAAGGGCAAGAAGAAATGGTATGCAAGTTGCAAAGGTCCATTTATGGACTTAAGCAAGCGTCCGGATCATGGAACATTAGATTTGATCAAGTCATTGAGTCTTATGGTTTCGAGAAAAGTCCTGATGAGCCGTGTATGTATAAAAGGATCCAAGCTAATGCGGTATCTTTTCTAGTACTTTATGTGGATGATATACTCCTTATCGGAAATGATACGAGAGGTATTGTTAGGCATAAAAACCTGGTGAGCAAACATTTTGATATGAAGGACCTGGGGAAGCCAATTATATTCTTGGTATTAAACTCTTGCGAGGTAGGAAGAGCAGGGGTTTTGGCATTATCCCAGGCTACATACATTGACAAAATACTTGCTAGGTTTAGCATGGAGAATTCCAAGAGGGAATTATACCCTTCGAGGCATGGGATTCATCTCTCTAAGAAGCAATCTCCTAAAACTCTGAGCGAGAGAGAACGCATGAGTAGGATACCTTATGCTTGACGTGATAGGTAGTCTCATGTATGCTATGCTATGTACCAGACTAGATATCTGCTATGCAGTGGGAGTAGTAAGCTGGTACCAATCGGACCCTGGAGAGAAACATTGGGTAGCGGTTAAACATATACTCAAGTAACTACGGAAAACGAGAGATTATATGTTGGTCTACTCAAGTGGGAGTCTTGAAACCATTGGTTATACGGACTCAGATTCCCAAGGAGATATTGACTCAAGAAAGTCCACCTCGGGATATGTGTACACCCTTAATGGCGGTGCCATTTGTTGGAGAAGTGTAAAACAATCATGTGTGGCTGACTACGCACAGAGGTGAGTATGTAGCTGCTTCTGAGGCTGCAAAGGAAGCTGCATGGTTAAAGAAGTTCCTAACGGACCTTCAGGTGATACCAGGTGTTAATTGTCCTATCACACTTTACTGTGACAACAGTGGGGGCGGTAGCACGGTCAAGGAACCAAGGTGTCACAAGAGACAAAAACACATAGAGAGGAAGTACCACTTGATCGAGAAATAATTAAAAGAGGAGATACATTGGTAGCAAAGATAGCATCGAGACGAGAACCTTCGACCCTTTTACTAAGAGTTTGCACGAACGTGTGTTCGAGAGGCATGTTTCATCTATGGGTCTTAGGAGGATTCAGTTGCTATAGCTTTAGGTAGTTGTTATTTCACTTTGTTATTTTGTGCCTATTGAGCAAGACATTATGACATTGCATTTTTTTTTTTTTTTTTGAATGTTAAATGAGATGTTTTTCATTTATTTCGCACACTATTTACAAACTCTAAGGTCGGATCAATTGTGGAGTATATGATCATATGAATACGTTCATAGAGGACATGGTCATAGGTTCTCACAATTGATGAATTGGTTCTGACTATTAAATTAAGTTGGTCACTTTATTTAGGTTGCAATATTTTATGAAATGGTTTTGTCGAATCATTATAAAATATTGGTGTGAGTTAATACTTACATTGAATGGATCAAGGAGAGATTTGATTAAGGTTCTTCTTTTGTCATAAAGAATCAAATCTCCAGATAACTATAGTCATGTAGTTGCTCTTAATCCGAGTTTATTTTAAATAGGTAGTCGAATAGTTTTCATTCTTTGATTTACCAACGGGTGAGGTTTGATCTATATGACGGCCAACAACTCGGTATTTTGGGATTGAGATTGTTTGGTTATCGGTGTTTATGAGATAAACAACATGGAATTTATAGGAAATGTCCCCTTGATATGTTTCGGTACCTGGATATTGAAGACTTTGGGCGGTACATGTAATCCATTAGAGAAACTATTAAAGTCAAGGGAATAAATAATTGATTGGGTTACAGAAAACTAGTCAATCAAGTTATAGACATTCTATAAAGGGATAATGCATATTCTTGTTATAAGTGTCATTATTCTTGGAGATCACGTTCGGGCTTTTAGTGGAGTAGCACCAAACTAGATAATCTTACGTAGATTATCATGAGCCTTGATGAATGACAAATGGTAGATCCCAGGGCTAGCTCGAGACAAGGGATGGGGTATATTATCATATGATGATGGCTTATGGGCTACATGGTCTTGGGTTTACGAACTCAAGTTTGTATCTTAAAGAGCAAGTGGGAGATTGTTGGGTTAATGTGCTCTTTAGTCACTTAAGCCCAATAATGCTTAATTGAGACTACAGCCCAAGAACTCTATGACCCATGTGGTTTAGGGTTAGGTCTTGGGTGTAATAGCATATAAACCTACTTTCACCTGCTTGAAAAGATAGACGCATAAGGAGACTCTCATCGAAACAAACCCAGAAAGACGTTCATCATCGAACGGTTGCCCACACAACCATCCTATTCCCCTCGAGAGATAGTCGGAAGATCGATCATAGAGCGGACGAGGCTGATTCGTAGAGAGGCTTTCGAATCATTGCATCTTTCCGGGTAATCAAAACGATGAAGGTTTTAACTTTTCCTATATCGCGTGGTACAATACGCTTCCACGTTTTTTATTAGTTTCCAACAGTTTAGAGACATTAGTTTTTACATTTTTCCCCTAATTATATATATATATATATATATTGCATTAATTAAAAGATTAGTAATACTTATATTTACTCTATTATTCTCTTTTAATTGCTCTTCATAAATAAGGGCATACTTAGAGGGAAAAAAAGAAAAAGAAACACTTATTGTTTATAACTAATTTTTTAAACGGTATAATTCAGTTTTTAAACTCATATAAATGCGATTGGATGGCTGCTCAAAACTTTAGGGGTATTACATAAGTGGATTGGAATATTAGGGAACATCCCTTATATATAAAAACCATTACAAATGGTAAAAGACACAAAGGTGATTTGAATATTGAAAATATTAAAGAGGTGTGAATGCCTCATTTGTCCTTTTTGAAACTGAGAAAAGACTACATCAGAGAGAGAAAGTGTCGCGACGTGAGAAGCAAGAGAGGAGGGAATCAGAGCTGGAGGCATTAAAAGGTAGGGAGGAAAGTAATTTTTGACACCAGTCTTCTTCTCTTTTTCACATGCTGCGAAGTCATGTCCCAAATTGAGCGCGAAGGAGATGGACCCGAGTCACCCAACAGATATTCAGTGCCAGGGAGACCACAAAATTACGTGACTTGAAAGGTATTTGATTCTACTTTTGAAAATTTATGGCAAGTTGGAGTTGGTGTTATGTTAATGTAAGTTAAGATAAAACTCTTTTTATAAACTTATTTTATATATCATAGATAACGTTGGAAAGACAACTTCTACTATCGATCTAAACAAGAACTTCGAAAGCGAATCCAAACCTAGTAGTACGCATTTTGATCAACATGGCGTTACCTCATTGTGCTGTCTAGTCAATCAATTTTTTATTTCATGTCCTTCATTCTGAGGAAGAAAAGAAAAACAAGATTCTCATTCTTTTTGGGTTTGGCACATATATGAATCTCGTTCTTGTCAGTAGAATGAGAATAACTTGCCGATTCAATTTTTGTTTTCAACCCATTCACGAACAAATCCAACTGATATGGGCTTAATTACCAACTTCTAATTTGGAAAAAACGTACAACTTCTTATATGGAAATAACAACTATCCAATTAAAAATGTCCACTTGTAAAATTGAGAAGGCAGATATGGATTAATTCATAGACGTGATATGGGTTTACCAAATTCTGAAATAACAACTTACATTAAAATGACCATTTGTGAAAATGAGAAGGCATACATGAATTAATTCATAAACGTGATATGAGTTTATCAAGTTCTTGCTTGGAAATAATTTCTAATACGGAAATGACAATTATCCATTTTAAAATAAAAACAAGCTTGTGAAAATGAGAGGGTAGACATGAATTAGTTCCTGGACGCAATATGGGTTTACCAAGTTATGACTTAGAAATAACAACTTCTAATATAGAAATGATACCTATCCATTTTAAAATGCGCCACTTGCAAAAATGAGAAGGCAATCATAAATTAATTAATTCCTAGATGTGATATGGGTTTACCAAATTCTGACTTGGAAGTAACAACTTCTGATATAGAAATGACAACTATCTATTTTAAAATGATCACTTATGAAAATGAGAAAGTAGAAAATAAATTAATTCTTAGACACGATATGGGTTTACCAAGTTCTAACTTAGAAATAATAATTTTTGATATGGAAATGATACTTATCTATTTTAAAATGACCAATTACAAAAATGAAAAGGTAATTAAGCATGGATTAATTACAAGCCTCGAAATGGGTGTATATATCAAGTCCTGTTTAGAAATAACGATTTTTGATATGAAAATTACCACCATCGATTTTGAAATAACCACATGTGAAAATGAGAAAACATCTTAAATTAACTATTGTTCATAAGAAAATAACAAACACCAGCATGGCCATAATAGTACCACGGTATTCTTATTTTCTGCAGTGACAAGTGATGAAAGGATTAAATAGGAAGAAAAATCACAACAACCCTAATAAACTATCACTTTCAGTTATTTCTCTCTCCTTATTTTTTGGAGTTGGAGCTGGACTACGGCAAAAGTTTTCACTCCATAAAATGGTGGTGCTAAAATGGCTCCAGAGAGAGACGTCAATTTCGAGGACAACCCACAACCAAATGATGCAGATGAAGAGTGGAGACACATAATCCACAAGTGCTCACAGAGGAAGGGGACGATGCCGCCATCGAGATTGT
This sequence comes from Acacia acuminata, assembly GCA_019022655.1. Lineage (NCBI taxonomy): Eukaryota > Viridiplantae > Streptophyta > Magnoliopsida > Fabales > Fabaceae > Acacia > Acacia acuminata. The sequence goes on from JAFJYI010000010.1 coordinate 6,245,235, forward strand.
TTTGCCCAATTTTCTTCGCCGTCGCCGGAGAAACCGTCTTTGGAGAAGAGGCCGGAGAAGATTACTGAATGGTGAGATAAAAGTATATACGAGGGCATATCTGTCATTTCATTCAAATTTTTAAAAGGACAAATAAAACCCTCACATCTCATAAGAATATTAAAAATTGGAATCACCTCTTTATTCTTTACTATTTTAATCTGTCTTTTTCCCTAATTGTTTTTGTTCTAACCCTCCTTTTTAACTTTTAATGTTGTGTGTGTGTGTGTGTTTTTTTTTTTATGGTTAGCATATATTCCAACTACGTAGATTTTGCAACTTGTAAGATGAAAGAACACGTCAAACCAATTTCCAATGTTTTTTTTTTTTTTTTTTTTTTTTTTTTTTTTTTTTTTTTAACGAAGAATAAGTGATTTTGACTTTTTTTTTTTTTTTTTTGTCTAGATCAATGTTGCAAGAAAGTGTCAATCATATCAATCTACAAGATTTATTAACATTTTTTAAAAAAATTTATCATTCATATTTAAAAAGGATGGGATATTGTCACTAATAATTTTAGTAAATACCATTTTTTTATTGTTAGATCAGAATCTCAATAGGAGAGAAAAATGACAAAGATATAGATGAGATTCTGATCTAACGGTAAAAAAGTGGTAATGACCAAAATTGATAGTGACAATATCTTATCCCTATTTAAAATACAAGGTTATTTCTAAAACTACCTTTAATTAAACCCGGTAAAATAAAATGTGAGGCTCTCTATTTCTGTAAATTAAAAATTAAAAATTAAAAATCCTACTTTTAATGAAGAATATATCCCGAAAAAAGATTCATAAATATTTTATACATTTTATAAGATAGATTATATTAAAAATTTAGAAAGCATCTCATGAGGGGATACAGGGGAGAGACTAATTTTCTCTTGCAATAAAATGATTAAATTAAAATTAAATAACTTAAATATTTTGCTATATGATTTATAATTTTGACATGAATAGAATAAAAAATAAAATAAAAATTATTTATTTTTAAGAAAAAAATGTTTTAATAGAGGGTAAATGTATAAAAATACCTATAATTTTTTATTTATTTAAAATGCATCCAGTATTATAGATGCAAAAATAACCTTGAACTTATAAAAGTAGGGTAAAGATGACAGTTATGTTAAAAGAGGTTAACTTCTGTTTGTAGGACCTACACCATTTAAAAAATAAAAGAGTTAAGGTGTAGATTGGCCAACGAAGTGTTACGTTAGGAACATTTGGCACACAAATGTTATGAAGGTATTAAAAATACCAATGAACAATTGAAAGAGTAAAAATACCAATAAATAAATAAATAAATTATGATGAAAGTAGCACAATCCCCGTTTTAGTCTATCACTGAAGTTTTAAATTATTCATTAGTATTTTTGCTCTTTTTCAATTATTAATTGGTATTTTTGATATCTTCAAAACATTTTTGTAACAGATGCTCCCAACGTAACACTTCGTTGGTCAATCTGCACCTTAACCCAAAATAAAAATGAATCTACCTTTTAATTTCCTTTTATGTCCTTCCCTCATCCCTTTGATCCATCCCCTCTTCCTCCCTTCAACCTCTTCCTGTCAATCTGTCGTACAAGAACATTGAAGCATAATTGACCACTACAATGTCCTTTAATTGCTGGCAACTCTATGTTGACCAGTGTTGTTAAAACGTCGTTTCAAAGCGTTGAAACATACGTTTTTACGTTTTTCCGGTGAAAAATGAGTCAAAACGGAGGTTGAGACGGATTTTGCTCTGAAACAGTAGAGACGCCGTTCCAACTAAATTTTTTTAAAGAAGGGTAGATTTCCTGCCCCAAATTAAAAACCCTATGCCTCGACTTTGAAAGATCTTCGCTGATTGGAAACCCTTCTTCAGTTCTTCTTCATCCACCGTAGCTGGTCGCTGGTGCTTCATTGCTCTGCCTCTGCCGTCGACTCGACTCTCCTTTCTGTTTCTTCGCGTCGTCGTCGCTACTTTCGCTTGTTCTTCTTCAATCTTCATTGACGATTCTTTGGCCGCATTGGGTGCTCACTTCGCTTCTTCTTCATCGTCGGCCGGGTGTCTTTGTCGGTTGGAAGGTCCCGGAGTGTCTTGTCGGTTGGAAGGTTCGGAGTTGTTAGGTATTTTTCCATCGTTTTTTTCTTTTTGGTCTAGAGAATGAAATGGTGAGAGTAGAAGACGCTGGAGATCCACTTCAGACTTCGAAAAAGTGTGTAAATGAAGAGAAAGTCCAAGTAAAATTAATCTCCCTTTTCTTCCTCCACTTGTCAAGCAGCGGAGATCACAAAGAAGCTAATGTCGGCCAACTGGACCACTCTTCTTCACATATCTACGCGGTGCCTTGGAAGAAGTAATTCCAATTTTTGGTTTTATATATGTTGGATTTTTTTTTAGTACGTAGTAAACTCTTACGTTTTCCGATTTTACGTTTTTGCTCACCCTTACCGTTTCAACGTAAACTCTACGTTTTAACAACATTGGTGCTGACACACAAAGGGGGAAAAAGTTTGTGTTCAAGGCTAATTAAGAGATCCCATCTCTGGTTTGGCCGAGATTGTGTTTAGTAGTAATATGAATTTAGGGTGCGTCTACGTAAAGCATTTTGTGAGAAATCTTTCCGACATTGTCTCCATCTCAGACTCAAGTTTGACCTCCGTACGATCACCGTGTGAGACTCAGGTGTCACTGCAATCTCGACGGACCTGCAATCACACAGCGTATGACTGCAACCTAGATTTCCATCTCCAGGTTGTTCTTGGTGCTTTGATAAAACGGTCGGACATGTAGCTTTAATGAGGAGATCGGGAGAGGTGGGAGACGGTGGTTTGTTTTTAGATTGGGGTATTTTAGTATTTTCATAGTTTAATAAACGCTAGATATCATTTTTACTAAGGTTGTCCATGGATGGGTAGGGCGGACCCGAGAAAATTACCGAGGGGGCACCATTGACGGAGGGATTCGGTGCCCCGATTTTTTTTTTTTTTTTTTTAAGAAAAGTTTTAAATGCATTAAAAAAAATAAAATAATATAAACAAGAAAAGAAAAAAATATTTAAAAAAAATCATGAAATCAAGTGAATACGATGATATAATAAAAAAGGCGGTTATTTTACAAACCTGTCATTTAGAAAAGTAAGGCTAAATCTTTGTTAGAAATGCGGTTACATAAATTACAATGAAGGGTGGGCGTTCAATAAGTTCAACTACATATATTTTAATAACAAAAGTATATTACAATAAAAATAATTACATTGTCATCATTTTAGACCTTATTTTTTGGAATTCCATCATAATTGTCTTATTATCAATGCTATTAAATACATCTTTTTCTATATAAGGCATTAAATAATCATTCAGCCATTCATCCTCCATCTGATTATGAAGTGCAGTATTGATATATTAAAGGTGGGCATTTAATTTAAGGGTGGACATTTAATTTAAGGGTGGACATTTAATTTAAATATGTATTAATTTATTTTTATTTTATTTTTCTTAAGGAAAATATCAAATTCAAGGGGGGGCACTTGCCCTCCTTGTGTTTAACCTGGGTCCGCCCATGTGGATGGGGGCAGATTGGGTTGGAGGTTAATCGAGGTCTGACCAGATAGGACTTCAGGTTAGAAAAGTTAACCCGAGTCCGTTCCGGTCTGGTACCAACTTGAGGTTGGGCTAGACCGAACCGATGGACTTCCTGGACCAGTCCATTTTTTTTTTTTTTTTAGTTCTTTTTTCCATTTTTTTTCCCTTTTTTGTTTTTTATCTTCTTGGGAGACAATATTTTAGCTCTAGTTTCATCTAACTTCCAAAAGTAACAAAAAGAAATTGAGTGAAAAATAATTCCTATAAGTTAAAAAATACATTAGGATATCTAGACTCCAGAGTAAGTGGTTGAGTGTAATGGTGATTTAAAAATAAAATAAAATAAAATCAAGTCAGACCGGACCAGTCCTAGGGGTCTAAGCCCCTAAACTAAAGTCCAGTCCAACTTGAGTTTGTCTGATCTAGTCCAGTCGATAAAATTCTCTTGGACCAAATTTTCTTTTGCCCAACTGAGTCAGACTGAACAAATCAGACCGTTCGATTTTTTCCTACAACCCTAATTTTTACACGCCACGGTGATGCTGTTTTTACTCTTATTTTATACGATAATTTGACAAGTTCATTGTATTTGAAAACATCTGACTAAGTTTATGGGTTTTTTTTTTCACCTTTTATTCTTTAATAAAAATAAAAATAACAAAAATCTAAAAGTCAAACCAGTTAAAGCGACAGAGCCCAGAGGGCAATGGCTCAGTCCACTTAGTTCCACGTGTAGACCACTTCTCGTCTCTGTGCTTGCTAAGTGGCACAAATCCAAAAGCCTTCCCGCCACGCAGTCATAGACGACGTCTTCCTCATTTCCAAATTCCAATACATTCAGACAAGCTTGTTATCTTCATTTTTCACATATCACAGCTTCAGATAGTTTTCAGCAATGGATGCTAACCACCCGAAGCTTTCGAAGACCAGGCTTGAGCGCCGCAACGCCATGAAGAACATCGATTACCAAGCTCCCACCGCTACGTCATACGACGACGTTGTTTCTCTCGACCTTTTAGGTCAAACCAGCTGCAGGGTAAAGGGCTTTGACGGTGATTTCGACCTTCTTTTTCGTAGTTTAGGACTTTCTGGTCCCGAAGACTTCGAAATCCCTACTGAGGAATGGAAAGCCCAAGAGGTTCGCTCTATCCATAGTAATAGTAACCCACTGGGTAAAAAGGCACGGGATGAAATTCAAGTTTCACCTGAATTTGAACGCCGGTTTGAAATTAATAGTGATATAGAGCTAAAGGGTAAGAAATATCAACCTGGGGTGGAAAGGAAGATTACGGTTGCTCATTCTAATTCAAATGCTTTGGGGTCCAATCAAGATGGTGGTAGAGGAATAAGAAGTGTTAGGAGTGTTAGGCCTTCTGTTCTATTGCCGCCGCTGAGTATGGTGCCGAAGCCAATTGTTGATAGGGTTATTGATTCAAGAATTCAAGTTAGGGGCATCAGTTCTTCTGTTGAAGATGAAGTGAGGGTCCCTGAAGGAAATGAGGAGGGTGGTGGCGGAGATGGTGGTGGTGATAAGGGTAGTGATGTGGTTGATGAGTCAGTTCATAATGTCTCACCATATGGGTCATTTAGATGCACTTTCTCCTCTTGGCAAAAGGGAGAGATTCTGGGAAAGGGGTCATTTGGTACAGTTTATGAAGGCTTTACTAGGTGAGTATACTTTTCTCTGTCACCTTTCAATTCACACTTAACATGTCAAGGAAAACCACCTGATTGCTTAATTTACCTTAAACATATGTTGATGCATGTATAATTAAAGCAACCGAAGGAAGTGGATATGATACTAGGATTTTCATGATTACTTGGCAAATAGAATGAAAATATTTCATTGGAATTGTTATGGTACATGACAAGACTTCCGGTAAATTTAGCCTTTCCAATTAAACCACCCCTATTATCTAAATCACCACCAGACTATATCTAAAGGTCTATATTGCTTGGAAATTAATTAATTAGGATGAAAAGGTGATTCTCCTGCTTGTTGATATAGGGAAGGTATTTGATTGGTCTTCTATACATAAAACTTTGTTGGTGAGCCGCATTTCACTATATCCCTTATGGAAAATTTCAGTAGAGTGCTGAGGAAGCGAGGGTTGTCCTTTTATGAGTATTTTTGGGAATGGTTATTGTTGGAATATTGAGTCCATGTGATCATTAGTGAGCTGGTCTTAATTAGGACTAGTTTTTGTACACAACCTAATTCATGCTTATAAATAGGCACACGAAGTGTTTCACTATTGCAAGTCAGTATTCCCATTTGGATTAATCGCTATATGTTTTTATTTCTAGGTTAAATGGGAGTCCTGACATGTTTTGTGAAGCATTGTGTGTGCTTATTTACAGGGAAAGAAAGTCATACTGCTCATACCTGCTTACAGGTTTACTTGTTTAACTTGCGGGCCAGTATGAGCAGGTTCTGACTCCCTTTCTTTGTATTGTTTATCACTAGTTCTTGTCATGGTAGACTAGCCCAATTATCCAAACAAGATAAAGTAGACGTATATTTTTATTAAGCTATTTTCAATTTCAAGTATTACAATTTCCTCGATTTATTGCTTAGCAGAGGTAACTTGCATTTCCTTTTTCTACAGTGATGGGTTCTTCTTTGCCGTGAAGGAAGTTTCTTTGCTGGATCAAGGAAGCCAGGGCAAACAGAGCATTTTCCAACTTCAGCAGGTGAGGAGGCCTAATCTTCTCATCATAGCTTTCTACACAATTTTTTTATTTAACATTTACTGTAAAAATAATTTGTTCCCATCCTTCCAGGAAATAGCTCTCTTGAGTCAGTTTGAACACGAAAACATAGTTCAATATCTTGGCACAGACAAGGTATTTTGATTATCAGTTGGCGAGTCTCTTTTTTCCCCCATAACATGTGATATTCTTGGTGTTGTATATGAATTTTTTTATTGAGCCAATTTAATTAAGTGTCTTGTAAGTCTCAAAGAATCCATTAAGTTGATAGTTGATTTTCCTTCAACCATCTTGATTAGTGCAGCAAATAGCAACCTTAGTTTTTCTTTGGGCCATGATGAAATGGATTGGATGAGATAAAATACCCTAATGCTACAAATATGTAAGAATGAGAGACCGTGGGACTGATGTATGGTTGTAACTGCATGTTTCTTTGAGAATTCAAGACATTATAATTAATATATTGCTTTTCCTCTCAGATGCTATAAGTACTGCATCATGATGGAAATAAACTTTTCATCAACCAATCTCCCAGTTCCCCAGCCAAAAAGATGCGCTTGTTCTTTATATAAAAACTATGGACTGTGCAAATTGATGCCTTTATTTGAAAATGTTGCAGTGTAAGACCCTTTTAGAGCTTTTCTGTGTCCAAATTTTGAACAGGAAATCCACACTAAGTGCCTCTTTCAGTTCTACAATTTGCTTCATCTTTTTTCCATTTTGAATTGCAAATAAATAGGGAAGGCATTCTTTATTGTTTGCTATATTAGCTTTTAATCCTGTTCTTTTTTCCTTCAAATGTTTGACTGAACTGAGCACTCATTGGACCATACATATCAAATTCCGTAAATGATGACTTTTTGTTGGCCTGAAAACTTCCTTTAATTGATTGGCCTATTCTATTTCCGATTACCTTAGTCAAGTTTTCTTGATAAAAAGGGCTTCTCCCAGAAGATTTGTATGCTTGGTTATGTCACTTAATAGATGTTGCAATTGAAAGGTTTCATTTATCCTCTCCTTTAGTTTGTTGACTAAAACTGTCTTCCTTAGGATGAAAGTACGCTATATATCTTCCTCGAGCTTTTAACAAAAGGGTCGCTGGCAAATCTCTATCGAAAGTATCATTTAGTGGATTCACAAGTCTCTGCATACACACGGCAGATTTTAAGTGGCTTGAAGTATCTTCATGATTGTAATGTGGTTCACAGGTAACTCAAGCAATATTTTTGTATTGATTATAACAGATGCTCTTTTGCCTAGATCTATTTTTGTTCTTTAGAGAAGATCCACAAGGGGTGCTCATTTATCATCTTAATGTTGTACCAAAAGATTATTCTAAAACTTCCTGAAGAATAAAACGCTACTTGAAGCTACCGAATTTAATATCTCAATCCATGATTTTATATGATTGTGGCCTCATCACAAATAATATCTCTCTACATGTAATTATGATGTTGAGGAACAATGCTATACTTTCTGTAGTGCTATCTAATTAATAGGTGTTTTGTAAGATCAAGCTCGAGCAATTTAAGGTGTAGAGTTTGTTCCCTTTTTGTTACTCCCTCCAATCTTAAATATAAGATATATTTGGAGAGTTGATCTTGGTCCTAAATATAAGACAAAGTTTTCATATTTGTCAACATTTTCCTAATTTACCCTTATTGATGTTTCCTTGACAATAATCAAGGAGGAGAGAGAATGGGGAAATTGAGGAAGATGACTAGGGCATTTTAGAAAATACATGCCATTTAACTAACTCAACTAGCTTTTTTAATATAATCAAATTAGGTAAATATGTATTATAATAAGGACTGGAGGGAGTATTATCAATTAACTGGTTTTTCCTTCTAAAATTTGGCTAGGAAATCTGAGTTCAAAGATAGGTGTATCAAGGAGATTAGTAAGAAGCCATATAATTAAATATTTCCTTATAGATGAAATATAACTTCTCATCTACAAGGAAGCATCTATCATAGAATTGCTTATTTCAAGAGCGAAAATGGTTCCCTTTTACTATAAAAAGAGGCCACCCAATCAGATTTTGATATGTACCTTTGGCTTTTGGGAATCATTTTATAGAAAATCCCCATTCTCTGGGACTTTGTAAAACTGCTTAGATGGAAGCTGAATGCATGGCTTGGAAATCGATATCTAAAATATCTCAATTTTACCTAGTTTTGCTACAATATAAAGTTTCACATCTGATTTTTCAATTTAAGGGACATCAAGTGTGCTAATATATTGGTTGATGCAACTGGATCAGTAAAGCTTGCAGATTTTGGATTGGCAAAGGTACCTTTTTGTTTTCTTAGAAAAATTGAATTTCTCCTTTTTTTTTTTTTTTTTTTTTTACTCTGTTTAGTTTAGTTTTTCTTTCTTTTATTTTTGTTCGAATTAGACTTAAGTGTGAAAATATATTAGGTGTTTATTATGAATATTCCCTAGAAAAATGACTTGTGAGTTTTTTCCCTTGGGTATTTCAGAAACATCATTTTTATTCGAGAAGTTAATGGCATTTTTCCAGCGTCTAATTTTTCCCCTAGTGGAAATTTCAGATGGTCTTTCATGCTTAAAATTGTTCCCTTTCATCTTTACAGGCAACTAAATTTAATGATCTTAGATCAAGCAAAGGCTCCCCTTACTGGATGGCCCCTGAGGTTTGGCTCTTCTCTTGCTTCATTTATTTGACATGATTTCTTGTGATGGATAAACTAAAATGACATCATTTAGTTGTCTAAACTTCATTGTTAATATATATTTCAATCTTACGCCCACGCATGCTGAAGTTCAAATATGTAGTAAATATAAATTTCTAGTCTCAGTGAAGTACTTTTCCTAACGAAGTATATGCTTCTATTAATTTCATAGAGGGAAGATTTACAATTTCTTGCTGGGAATTTACGGATTGCATTGTTATGTGGATTTTACATTGGGTCTTACTCACATTTGATTTGACCAACACTGAACTTGATTGCAGGTTGTAAATTTAAAGGGCTGTGGTTATGGACCAGCAGCAGATATATGGAGCCTAGGATGTACGGTTTTGGAGATGTTGACACGAAATCCTCCTTACTCTGAATTGGAAGGCGTATGTTGTTTTTTGTTTTTGTTTCCTCCAATCGTAGTGTTTTCTTCTAATAGTTTTCCTTGATTCTCGTAAGAGAAACATGGTTCTTCCCTCTTTTGCCTTCACCTTGCCATGCCCTCGAGTTTCTGTTTCATACTATTGGTGAAGTTAGCTGCTTCGACTGTTAACTTTGTGTTGAAACTAAATAAGTAGTTGATATGTAAATTTTGTCCATGTTATGACAGATGCAAGCATTGTTTCGGATTGGTAAAGGTGAACCTCCGCCAATTCCTGAATCAATATCAAAAGATGCCCGAGATTTTATTCATAGATGCCTACAAGTGAACCCTGAGAAACGGCCAACTGCAGCTATGTTGTTGGAACATACATTTGTAAAGAGAAAATTCATGCCTCCAATAAGTCCTGCTTCTCCACATGTTAATGATTTTCGGTCTTGAAACTTCTCAAATCTCAATCGAGCATGTTGGTGTTCACTCAGGAGGTCTTCCTACAGATTATTCAATCAAGGAGACAATCGTTTCAGGCTCTATACTGTGGAATATAGCAAAAAAGGTTCGGAGACATGCCGAAACCTACCAGAGTTCTCACCGAAAATCCTTAATCGATTGGTGATTGTCATCTGAATCCGCAAGGTTTGGTCCCTTCCCGAGGAAGGTAAGTTCAAGGAACAGTGGAGTCTGCATTTTCAATGGTTCTGCCAAAGACAAACTTCAACTTATGGATGACTCTTGTTAATTTATTGAGCAGGACCTTTTGATTAACTATATATCCAGAGATATGTTGTTGATAAAGCAGAATGGTGCCATGCAATTCATGTAGCTGATCTTATCTTTTGAACATTGTTAGATGACTCCTCTGTCCAACTCAGTCAGCTCTCAAATGCCTCAAGTCCTCAACTGATCTTATGCCAAAGTTTAGTCAAAGACAGGTCATCCATGAGAGAACCAGAAAATTTACAAGAGAATTTAGATAAGTTCCCAACTGCTGCCATCATTGTCATCGGTATCGGTATGCGCACAAAATTGGATTCTCTACACTCATGGTCACAAAGAGGAGGGTAATACAAAATAAATTGTGGATAAGACTCACATCCCTATTTTCACATTTATGATCTCTTTCAGAATTCTCCATATGTATTTATTTGGTGAAAATGTAAAGAACTAGATGGATGTATACACAGGTTTTTAGGCCATCAAAGAAAGGAAAATAATTGAGAATAATTCTTTATTAGGAGTTTTATAAGGGAAGTGTTGTTTAACATTGTCAAGTGTTTTCATATTTTACTGAGCATTAAGTAGAAAATCCGTCCTGGAAGTATTGGCCTAAGAGTAATGTTGCTTTAGAAGTGTCTTGTCTCAATGTTGTCTCGGAAGTTTTAAAACATGGTAATATTACTCTATTCGATTAAATAACTAACGTTGACTGTTAACTTTTTAAGGAAAATGAGCAACATTACTATCTTTTAAAACTTCTAAGGGAACATTGAAACAAGAAAAATTTGCAGGGTAATATTGCTACTCAACAAAAACTTTTGGAACATATTTGTTACTTAACCCTTTTACCATTTAATTTGTTAGTCACTTAGTGTAAGCATCCATGTGAGTATTGAAAGAATTTTGCCAACATTTTAAGGGATTTAAAACCCTTTTCATAGAAGTTTTGGAATATTAAAAATTGGACAATTTTCCATTTGATTAGTGCTGAACAAAAATAAAAAGAGTTAAGGTACAAAAATATATATATGTTTTTATCAAAAAAATTCACCTAACACTAATTTTTTTTTTAGGTATAAAAGTGATTACGTAATTATAAAAGAGATAAAAATCACATTTCTATCATGTTGATCATTAGTTTGACTAAAAATGACAATGACTCGACGAATTTTATCCTAGTTGGCGGTGTAGGAAAAAAAGAAAATTAAGAAAAAAAATCCACATGGCTTCTGAGCTCCCTATCGTCCGTCCGTCCTTCCTTCCTTCCTTCGAAAATTCACCATCTCCATTCACCACCATTGTCCTTCCTTCCTCTACCTTCATTCTTTCACCACGTACCCACTAGGCACTACCATCTCTTTCCGAACTCACGATCACCGTGGAAAATCTGAACTGAGGCTGCGAAGAGAGCGAAACAGATCGAGTTGAAGAAGAGAGCATACCATCATTGCTCCTCCGTGCACCACCGTCGTCACTGCCGGCGAGCGACGTTCCCTCACTCTCCACCACAGTTGCGGGACAGAGCTGACCAGAAGACACAGCAGCGCCACGGGACCTGAGAGCCAGAGACAGTGCCGCAACGGAGAAGCAGAGCATCAGCGCCATTTCTCCGATCTCCGCCATCGCCGCTCCTTTCTTCATCACTCTGTATTCGCATTCGCTGCCAATGATTCTGGCTTCTGTGCTGCCCCACTCACCGACGGTTCCTGGAAGATCGCTTTCTTCCACCCGTGTTACGACGCCATTGCGCTTGAGGATTTCCTCTGCTTGTTGGCTCATGCGCGATTGGCTTCGATTGGCCCTAGAATATTCGTCGTCGGGAGGAATGCGATGGTCAAGTATGATATTTGGACCGGCACTTTAAGTCCTAGATCGGCGATGATCATCCCTCCAAAGAAATTCGCCTCTGCTGTTGTGTCTGGGAAAATCTACGTCGCCGGTGGTGGTTCGAGGTCCACAGCGGTGGAGGAATACGATCCAAATTTATAAATCACCGTCCCGACGTGAACGAAGTCAGAGAACAGGTGGAGACCGACGGTGATGACCGTCCCCTTCGACCAGGAGGAAGAAGGTCAAAATCTGACCTAAGTAGTTTTGACCAGGGACTAAATTTTAAAAATTCATGAAGACTAAATTGAAATTTTTAAAAATGTGTCTGGAGCTTAACTATAATTCATAACAACTCAGAATCTATCAACATCTGTATCATTATTTTCAGTATAGAAAAAGTCAACTAACGGTTAATGGTACTTTTGCTCCACTTTTATAACAATATAATCACTTTTGTATCTAAAAAAACACTTAATATGGGTACTTTTAGTAAAAACACTTGAATATTCTTGTATCTTAACCCAAATAAAGAGTAGTTCATTCTTCTCCCTAGAAATCAAGCTGGTGATATAAATGAAGAAAAGCTATTGGAGTTATTTGTAATCGGAAAGTACCTAATAAAGTAAAATGAAAGTTTTATCGCATTGTTATAAGACCAACAATGCTACTCCCTCTGGTCGTTATTATAAAGTACAAACTAGTAATTGTATTTAGTCCTTTTTATAAAACACTTGCTTGTTTTCAAAGCGCATTAATTATTTTTTCGTGTGTACGCCCATAATTAATAAGAATAGTGGGTAATAGTAATATTAATATAATATAAGAGTTTAGTACAATTGGTAGGGGTAATATTGAAAGTTACTTAAAGTTTAGGACTACTTTATTGACTTTAACGGTTTTTCTTGATTTGTGAGATTTATTAGTTGGTGCGCCTTTCTAATAAGGGACCAGGAGGGAGTATATAGTAGTGAGTGTTGGGCTTTAAAGGAACAACATATATATAAAATAGAGATAGTCAAGATGAGAATATTGAGATGGATGCGTAGTCATATAAGAAAAGACAAAATTCATAATATTCATATACATGAACGAGTTTGAATGACATATATTAATTAAAAAAATGGTAGAAATTCGTTTGAGATGGTTTGAACATGTTCAATGAAGCCATTGAGTGCTTGGTGAGGAAGGTTGATCAAACAGTATGAAATATTATAAAAGGAAGTCAAGGAAGGTCAAAACAAACTCTCAATGAAGTCATAGAAAGTGATATTTTGGTTAGTTGATATTATTTTTAATAGAGCATAATGATCTCGTACGGTCCATATAGTCAACCATATCTATTAGGATTAAGGTTTTGTTGTTGTTGTTTTCAATCTGATGCCCATGGTAAGCATCATGCAAAAATTCATCTATTGATTTTTGGGTTTTATAGCCCTAGGCATGGCGGGTGGGTCAAAATCCAGTGGGTTATAGCGGTTCAACACTTAACTACACGATGAAGAAACGATGATGAGGGTGCAACAGGAAGACACACAAACACTTGTAAAGAAGGACCAAAGAAGTGCTGGACCAAATTAAAGTTAATTTTGATTCAATTTTTATATGGCGCGTACCGGAAGCCAAAAAGGAAAAAAAAATTAAAAAGAAAGCAATCAACAAAGAAATTATTAAGGGAAACAAGATTTACCTTGTTTGAAAAAGAAAAATTATTTTTTTAAACCAAAATAGTCACTCAGTAGACAAATCCAAAACTATTCTTTTTTATTATATCCTAGATTTATAGATAATAGTGTGAGTAAAATATGAAGGATAAAATTACAAATAATCTTAGTAAAATATCGAAAATTAGTAAATGTAATTGAAGTATGATTTATTTGTGTGTGTGTTTTTTTATTTATTTAGGATAGTTCCTATTTTCTCTATATAGAGCATCCCATTTATTATGATTATTATCCTTTACTGTACGTTGATTTTGTTTTCATTAGGCGGTTTGGTTGTTCTATGAAACAATCCTTCTTTTTATTATTATTTTTTAAAAAAATATTTAGGGCATTGAGCCATTTCTGAATTAAAATAGGTTTTTTTCTTTTAAAAAAAAAAAGCGGAAGAGGATTTTCTCCTCTTCCCTCTCTCTCCCCATCCCTCACCCGGCCCCATCTCGAGCCGTCCAACTCTTCATTCAAAGGTCAGATTCTGGACCGTTGGATCAAAATTTCAACGGTCCAGATGAGACTATGAGGGATGGGGAGAGGGGGGACTGTGAGAGGATCCAGATGCGGGTTAACAACAGAATGGGATGATTCATTCTCAAATAAAATATCATTAGTTAATTAACAAAGGAATTCTATTGCTAATAAGTCAATTTAATGCAGAATATTTATGTCACTAAATAATTGTTTTGAAGTCACTGTCTTGCTCTGGTCGCATACTTTCTTTTCAAACAGAGTGTGAAGGGATATGTTAACTGCTCATAAAAAACATGCCTCCACAATGTTAGTGGAACGGGTGAGGGTGTTGTCGACAAGGGAGGAGAGAGGTCCAACATCGAACTTGGTGTCACTGTGGACATGGGTTGAGATGATTTGTTCTAAGATCTGATCCTCCGACATTGTGAGAGGGTTGTGCTCATGACCACCGCTGGAGATCAGAGATTGGTGAGCACAACCCTCTCACAATGTCGGAGGATCAGATCTTAGAACAAATGATCTCAACCCATGTCCACAGTTACACCAAGTTCGATGTTGGACCTCTCTTCTCCCTTGTCAACAACACCCTCGCAGGTTCCATCCACATTGTCGACGGTGTCAGCTACTAAAAAAGTCATTGAGGAAAGGATGAGACCTCCGACCTGGCAGGCTTTGCAAATACCACTGCCATTCAAGATCCAAGGAAAGAGAAAGCTGGACCAGGCGCTATTAGCCCAAGGAGGATAAGGAATAAACCGCCATCAGTACTTGTTGAAGGGAAGAGATACTGTTAACAGTGGACAAGGGCTGCGGGAACGAGTGCTGTGCTTGCCCCAACCGATACCACCATTCATTACCCATTACTGTGCCATGGAGAGCTAACTGGCAAGAAGCAAGAAGATTCCCAGCTAATCCGTCGCTTCTTTCTTCTTCCTTTCGTTTTTGTCTTCCACATGCGTCCCTATCAGTTCAGTCGAGATACTCCGCCCAACCTTAAAAACTCATTCTTCCGCTAAAGGCCCGGCCGCGTACAAAGCAAGAGGAAATAGGTTTCTCTATTGTCTTTAAAGGGAATGTTGCCTAACAACGACTCTCCTTACTAGCTGGCAAACGTATGAATTGGCTTAGTGTGAAAGGCAAAGGGACGAGCTTCCTCAAGATGGAAAGCTGCTTATCCAGCAGTTCGAGCTCTTGTCTCCATCAGTCTTGATGAAAACCAAAGTTTCAGTAGCGTTCTCAGTCCTCCCTCTGATAAAACTGGTAGAAAGAAATTACATTACATAGAATAGAACAGGCGGCAGAACAAGTAAGGCCTGGGGTTAATTAGGTTCACAGGATACGCCCGGCATGCAAAATCCGTATTCCAAAGCAAGTTACTTTTCCCCCTTTTGTCCAGGTACTCATCAAATCATTATTGGATGAGAATCTGATGTGAATTGAGCATATAGTTTGTGTTTGTAAGTCATAGTGTATTGTAACTCATATAGCATATTCATTCTAGTGTAGAACACAGATGTCCAGCCAGGGGCTGGTAGATTGATCTTGGATGTATCGGCAGGACACGGATATCTATGAAGGAGATAACCAGGGAAAGCGTGGGATCACCGTACACGACAAAGGGTCTGTGTGTGCACGGTGGAGCGAAGGTAAATAGTCTAGGTTTAGAGTGTGTGTACCTTGTTACCCGCCTTCTATATTTATAGAGGCGTACGATATCCGAGGCAAGACGCCATTAATGGGGGCCATTAATAGGGGCGGATATTGGACGATATCCCATTAATGTGACGTGTCATTAATGGGGCGAGATATCCAAGATACTTCCTAAATGGGACGGGTATCTCGGTGGATTGATATGATTGGGGCGAATCCCGCCTAGCGGGATTTCGGCTCTCCCGCCATGATTGGCGGATTACGCCTTCGCTTGGGCCTTGCTATGGACTTGGAGGCTTTTGGGCCGGTCCGTAATCAGCTTGCCCCCGCCTTGGCTGTTCATGTTGTTGGACGGCCGAGGTGTGTGATACTCCGGTCCGGCGTGTGTGACCGGGGCCTATGCTTTGGCCATCCCGGCTCCTTATGCCGCGGCTTACCTCTGTGATGTCGCCCTGGATGGTTGATTGAATCATATTTTTACATGATTTTTAGTAAATAAATTGGGATTTATAATGCATTTCACATTAGTTATTGAGCTTAAAATGATGTTCTTTTGATAAATTGAGATTAAGAGTAAATATGTTAAATTAGGGCTAAAAGGGCAAAATTGTCAAAAAAATATAATTACTCTTAATTATTGATTTTTCGGAGAATATTTGATGTTGGATTAATTATTTTGATTGAAAATGCTTGAAAAGATTAAATCAAAAGTTAAAATGAAAGTTTTAATTCAAGTTTTAAAAGTTTCAGTTTGGTCCCTCCTCCAGAACTTTTTAAATTTTCACTTAGGTCCCTTGCACCTAAACTCTGCGTTTTGGCATTAAAGAAGTTGGGCAGCTGAACTTTGACTTTCTTTATTCATTAAAACCTGCAGATCCGTGACACCAGCTGAAAGAGAACCAACCCGACACAATTAATAAAGAAGCAACACAGCGTTTTGGCATTTTAGGAATTAGGTCATGAGCTGGGGGATATTAAATGGAGGCCCGACACATTGAATGGGCTAGGAGACCCGAGACACAGCTGGAGAAAGAGGAATTATTGATTAAATGCAGAGAAGACCAGCGCCGCGAGGGGGAGCTCCAGAAACGCAATCACGACCTACCTCCATCCTCCTTCTTCCCTTGATCCACTCCTCTCGCCGGCGACACCACGCCCCCCTCCCGTCGCCGGCGAGCCACCCCTTCATCTCCAACCTCCAGTCCTCCATTTTTTTCCGGCGAGCTCAACCTTGGCTGACACCATTTTCTCCTCCATTCTCCATTTTTCCAGTTATGCAGTTCGTATGGGATTTTCCAATGAACAAGTGTAGCTGATTCCTTACCTCTTGGTGATGATGAATTGTTCTTGAGCTTTATGGATACATAGGGGAGTTTTTACTATCATTCCATAGTCTAGATTTATACATATTGATTGCCTAGATTTAGGAATTGTTGTGTATAATTCTGGAACTGAGATTGAT
Source organism: Acacia acuminata (assembly GCA_019022655.1). Classification (NCBI taxonomy): domain Eukaryota; kingdom Viridiplantae; phylum Streptophyta; class Magnoliopsida; order Fabales; family Fabaceae; genus Acacia; species Acacia acuminata. The sequence goes on from JAFJYI010000010.1 coordinate 6,262,484, forward strand.
GATTATTGTCTCTATTGGTTTGATATTTGTGATTGAGATCGGATTTGTAGTATGAAAATTATATTTATTTAAATTGCTTTGTGGTTGCAAAGAGACTAAGTTGATTAGCTTGATATTGTCTAATTAATTTGGTTGATTTGTGCATTTGAGGGACTGATTGGTACTCAATTTCAAGAAGACTCATGTTTACATTTTCCAATCTTAATTACACATTAAGTGGTTTTAAACAATTTCTTAAGAGGTAGTAGTTAGCTACGATCGTACAAGCTACTATTAATTGAGAATATTGACTTAAGTGATATCTTGAAGTTTTTCTAATTAAGACTTAATGATTTTTAACTCCCATACTTTTTGAGCAAGGATAGTCACTTCTTCATTACCAAGAGCATCCATTATCTATATTTCCATTCCATTTTATAAAAATACCAAAAATAATAGTTAGCATTTAATTAAATTGCATTTCTATTTTAGTTTATTAATCTAAAATCAAAACCCAACCCCCATTGTTTTCATTGCATTTGCATGACATTTAGATTACTTAGGATTCAATAAAAAGCTCCTGAAAAGAGAGAACGATCATAGGTTTGCTATTATACGCAATCCTTGGTTAATTGTTGATTGTAGACCCCAAGGCTAATGACAAAAAGTCTTCATCAATGGTGCCTTGGGCGTTCTGCGGGGCATATTAGGCGGCCTCGGATTTAAATGGCAAGTCCCCGTTCGCGGGTAAACCGTTTGGTCTTCTTTCCGTAGCGCCATCATTGTGTTTTTCACACCCGGCGTGTCCCGATTGGGAAGGGTCTCGTATACGTCGCGCCGTTCAGGTGTGCTTGCGATTTGTGTGCGCATTTAATGCTCCTTCATCATGTCGTGCATTTCCCATCGTGTCCATGTTCAAAGACCGAAATGCCCCTGCGTTCCCTCTCCTTCTTCGCGGTTTTTGTTTTATATTTGCGTTTTTCACTATTTCACGCATACAATCTTGTAGTGAACTTGCTCCGAGTTTCTTTCCCGTGAGAACTCCATTGTCCTACAATTTGGTCGTTCAAGTCATCCTCTTCGTTACATTTCACTCGTTCAAGTCATCTTCTTTGTTTCTACACGTATTTTCCGTCCTTGCCTTTACTCTTTTTACGGCATACTTCGTCTTGTTTAGATAATCTCTCGGTTTTTCCTCCGTTTTTCCCATTCTCCCGGCCTTCTGAGTTTTCTTTTAAGATTAGTTTCTGTGTTCTGCTCTATATGCTCTATATGCTCCTTCCCTTTGTAATTTATAATGAATTGTTCATCGCATATAGCTTAAAGTTGTTTTTTGGGTACTGGATTGAGTGATGGATGAGTAGGAGGAAAAAAATAGATCAGAGAAAAAATACCAGAAAATTTAGAACGGATGATATAAATAGAAGGTCGATTTTTTTTTTTTGGGTGAAACCGGATGTATTATATAGAAGGTCTAAAAAGTCTGACTATTAAGACCGGATGTATAACGAAGCAAGTCTTAAAAGTCTAACTTTTAAGACCGGCTATATCAGATAGTCAGTCTAAAAAGTTTGAATTTTAAGTCCGGATATTTAACTAAACACATACAACCGGTCTTAAAAGTCTAACTTTTTAGACCGAATTTTTGATACATATAGTCTTAAAAGTCAGATTTTTCAGACCTAACTTAAACGATGTTATGTCTATATAGTCCAAATTGTTAGATCTAATATTTTTTAACCGTTTTAAAAAACAATTGTTTAAGACTGGTCACGCATTTGGTTTTAAAAGTAATAGACTTTTTAGACCATCTATATTGAGATCGGTTCCAGATCTGATCTAAGAGGCATTTTTTGTCCAGTCCTAAAAAGTATTTTTTTATACTAATAAGAATGGGATGATTTCATTGTCAAATAAAATGTTACTAGCTAATTAGTAAAGGAATTTTATTGCTAAGTCAATTTAGCGGAGAATTCTGTTACAAATGATTGTTTTGAAGTCACTTCTTTCTTCTGGTCACAAACTTTCTTTTCAAATAATAGAATGTGAAGGGAATCGTTAGGTACTCATAAAAAAAATGCCTCCACATGTTCAAATGATATGTTAGGTACATGGAAATGGATTATAAGATAATATAAAATAGATGTACGTAAAATTGTGAAATGGGAATATAATAAAATAATATCTTAAATCTCTCTTGATATGTTTAAAATAATACATGATCTATTATTTATATTATATTTGCTTGAATAAAAAATAAGATCGTGTAAAACATGTAATGATAAGTAATGAGATTAAGGTGCATTAAGTCAAAACTCAATCATTGAGTTTTGATTAAGTTTTATTCCTTGCTCTGATACAGCTCAATCATACTAAATATTCAAAGTTGAATCTGCAACGCAAGAATGTACGTCGAGATGGCGAAGAAGTCAATAAATTGATCAATTACAACTCATTTTATAGGTCAGTTGGTACATTACAATTTACGTCCATGTAAAACTCATTTCCACAAAATTGATGGAACTTGATTCTATACTTGGAAAATTTAAGGAGGGAAAGAAATTTAGAAAAAAAAAAAAAGAAAGAAGAGAGAAGATGAGTTATTTGGTAGGAAGAAAATAAAGGGGTGATAGTTGGGAAAGAATTAGAAAACACATATTTTACTCTTAAAAAAAATAACTCAAAATGAAAAAAAAAATGTATTTTTTTTTTTTTTAATAATTCAAATTTGATATAAATTTGCTTGCATCAAAATTGAATTTATGGGTTAAATTTGACATTTATTTAAAGCAAAAAAAAAAAATCAAATTTATGAGTCAAATTTGAATTTGTCTAAAATCTTCTTTTATCAAATTCAAATTTGTTGAATAAACTCAAATGTAAGCCTATTTTTTTGTCTTATAGAAAATAAATGTTTTTATAAAGGGTAAATATGTCTAAAAGCTTTACTATTCATAGAATGAACCTGGTTTCCCACCAATTTTGATGTGATATTTTTACGTTCTCCTCCACTCCCACACCTCCTGAGAGTACCAAACATCACTAAGGTGGAATTGGTTTGAGTCCCATGACTTATTACATTTTTAACCCTTATATCCAGTTTTTTGATTTATGGATAATTCCCCCTCTATCACAAATTACACATATATTGTATTATACACGGAATATTTAAATTATGGTTGTTACCCACGGAAAATTTTTTGGTAGAATAAGCCACATCTTTTTTTCAAATTAATTAGAAATTATCCATAATTCTCGTGGATAATTTCGATTTACCCACAAAATTTTTGTAATTTTATTTATGGAAATTACTTATGGAATTCCGTGTGTAATTTGCGACGGAATTTTTTTATGGGTAATTCTGTGGGTAATCCGATTTTTTTTTTTTTTTAGTGAAAAGTCATATCCACTTTCCATCTCTTCTCTTTAAAAAAGCATAAAACCTCCTCATGTATAAGCAACCTTGGTTCTTTCTTCTTCCGCCATCAACATAGCCACTCACATTTTGGGTGGGTTTCTCTCATCATCCTTTTTTCATTAACTCATAATCTTTAAATCACATGGTTTCAATCAATACAATACTACTTTATTTTTCTCTTATTTTTTTTAACCAATGAGAGAAAATTATATCCACAGTTATCTTTTATTTCATCTCTATGCTCATCCTCTTACCATAGTTGTAATTCAATTCGGAATAGATATTGCAGCCATATTAAATACCATCTCCAATTATTAACATAGAAATTAGATAACTAATTTGTAAGTATTAAAAAATTAAATAAATAAATTGTTTGTAACAAATATTGAGTTTAAACTTTTCATGTTGCATGAAAAGAAGAATATTCCTACACACAAATGAAATAGTGGGACCCGCATATATATATATATAATGCTCATTATATATATGTGTGTGTGTGTGTGTGTGTGTGTCCCACTATTTTATGTGTGTGACATGAGAAAACACTTCTCCTATAACATGAGAAGTGTTTTTCATAACAAATATATGTTAGTTTCTCTAAAATACCCTATTTAATTGCATTGGAACCACTATTTGATTAAAAAAAAAAAAAAAACCCTTAATATGTGCAATAATTAATAAGAATAATTTGGTAAAAAATTATAAATATGAAAGACAAAGTATATTTAGGTCTTGTATTTATAACTAAAATAAACAGGATCTAATTTTTATATTTAGGATATATGACTTCCATTTTGGACTATGGGTGATAGACAAGGATCGGATGTAAATATAAGTGTATAAACTAATTGTGTAAATTATTTATAATGCATGTGCTTGGAGTGTAAACAGACTAATAAAATAATTGTAATGCATATTCATGGAGTGTAAACACACTTATAAAAATGAATAAAATAATTGTCATGTATATGCATGGAGTGTAAACAGACTTATAAAAATGAATAAAATAATTGTAATGCATATGCATGTAGTGTAAACACACTAATAAAAATGAATAAAATAATTGTGAAGCATAAGGTATAAACACGCATAAAATATGTCATAGGTGTATTTAAAGGCCGTTTGTATTAGTTTTGAGAGAATAGCTTTTACGATTTATGAGATAAATACGTGAGATGAGTTTTGTCTCGACTTATAGAAAATAATTTCTAAAATTGACTTGTTGCAGCACTTTTCCAGAGCTAAAGTGGAATCAGTTCCTTATCTATCCCAAGGATAGGTGGGGAGAGCTTTCCATCCGAATGATCCGATTTAATTTTTTTTTACTTTTTTTTTTTAAAAAATAATTATTTTAATGGGTAGAGAATCTAAAATAAAGATAATTTTTCAACTAACATATTTTTAAAAGATGATTTTTTTCATTTAAAAAATGACAGTTAAAAAAATTAAATGTGGACCGTCCAGATCAAATCTAGACGGTCCAGATTTGGAAGAACTTTCCCTTGGAATAGGTCCCACTGGTTCTGAGCTAAAGTAGGTTTTAAAATATTTTTTTAAAAAAAAATCGTATTACTTCCGGTACTAAATATATGACATAGTTTATAGTGCACATATATTTAAAACCGGAGGAGTATTGCACAATAAGAAAGCGCTGTAGAAATCCAACACAAAACGCTACAACCTATTAATATTTATTTAAAAAATAATAATGGAAGCTGTAACACATTTTTAAAGGAAAGCTACAAAACGTGTTTTTTTTATAGTTTTTGTAGCTGTGTTATGAGATTGCATATATCTCGGTTATAAATCTTGGAAAGCTTATTTTAAATCTAAAAAAAAAAAAAGAAATTGTTAAAACTTTAAAAATATAGTTGTAAATTGTAGAAACTTTTCTTCAGTTTTAAATTTGAGTGTGTTCCCAATCAGTTACATATTCAATCAATGCCAAAATATTACGTGTAATGCTTAATTTTTTTTTTGTCTATATATTTAAATTTATTAGAAAAGTTTATGCACTAAGACTTCTAGCTGCATATAATTAATTAGATTTGTGGGAGAGAAATTAAAATTGAAGCGTTTTGTTCTATTTGCATTATTGGGCCTGTTTGGGTCAGAGTGTTAGTAAGGTGGCTTAAAAGTTATCTAACTTTTATAAAAATTTGATAGGGAAAAAAGTCGGGTTGTAAATGTGATTTGTGTTTGGATCGACGATGGAAGAAGTGGCTTTTTTTTTTTTTTTTTTTTTTTTTTTCAAACGGAGACGTGTCTAGATTATTATTTGAAAGTTATTTGTGATGAAAAATTACTAAAAAAAGACATGAATTTTATTGAATACTCCTTTTAGTCTTAAATATGAGGTAAAATTGGCATTTCTAGAGAGATTAAAAAAACTAATTAAATTACTTATAAGTATTTTTATTCTTATTTTTCCTTCAAACTAATTAATTTTACTAATAAACTAATATATAGTCTCTATAAAAAAGTTAATTATATCTTATATTTAAAATTATTTAAGATCAGAGGGAGTTCTCATGTGCAACACTCCTAGACGCTGCAAAATTGAGCTTCTAAATAAAAGTAACTTTTTAAGCATAAAGCCCATCTACCCAATTGCCAAACCAAACGCCTATTTTCCAGCTAGCTTCTGGAACGCTCTTTTTTGGAAATTGTTGACCTAAACGCTTGGAAACGGGGTCCACAAACAGGCCTGTTCACACAAGTATATATTTTTTTTTGAAAAAACACTTCATATAGTAGGAAAAGATATATTCACGCCACACACATTGAAATGATGGGACCCACACATATTATGGAGGGCCCCATCATTTCATGTAGGAATCTTCTTCTTCTTACGCAATACACGAAAGGTTTTAAAACCCCATATTTTAATAATAGGTTTAGTTCTCTATTTTTTCCTTTTTTTTTTTTTTTTTTTTTGCCTGCGGTTTAGTTCTCTATTTTATATTATCTAGAATTTTGTTTTCCTTTTTAATATTAATATATTTAGTAAAATTTTAACTAAATTATTATGGGAATCATTTTTTTGTGATGAGATGTGGAAGGACTTATTTTTTTTTTTTTTTTTTTTTTTTTTTTGGTAAAGCGGAAAGAGTTGAACTCTGATTAACACTCTTAGACACTCTTAGTTTTTTATGAAGATGTTGAACTTTTTCCGTTTTTAACACTCCCTTTTCTTATATTTAGAAAGGGTTTAATGTTTATGTTTTTACTGTAAAAATGTTTTTCTGTCATACTTATATAAAAGTGAGTGGTTTATACTAATATTTTCTCTCTTTTCTTTTACAATGGAACCCATTTACTTTTATATAAATGTAGCGGGGGAAAAAAATTTTACAATAAAAATAGAAACATTAAACCCATTTAAAAAATGACATTTCTACATCGTAACTATGGGAAAAGGTTTGTTTATGGTTTTTTTTATAAAATTGTTGAATTTCTTCTTCGACAACCCTCTGTTGTAGAAAAATCGTAGCCGATTAGCAGAGCATCATTTATATATGATCATGATTAACAGAGAGTTACACAATAATAATGATACATCTGAGTTAAACGTTTTTGGGAAACGTCTTTTCAATTAGCTCTGACAATACTAAAACTCGATCAAGTCAAATAGCCATAAGCCATAGTCATATGAAAAAAGAATGATATACTCCTCTAGTCTGTAAAAGTATGATTTAATTGGAGTGTTGATTTTGACCCTAAATGTAAGACTTATCTCTCATATGTTCTCTTAACATATCAAGGAAGATGGAGATGGAGAGAATTAAGAAAGATAAACATAATGTTTAAAAAAACATGACATGTTTACTAACTTAAATAATATAACCAAAATAGATTATTAAGTTTTGATATTAAGCACTAGAGCGAGGGAATATCAAGTTAATGGCTTAAATGGATTTCTTTTATATTCTCTCTTATCCTTAATATAAGAGCTAGTTGTGATTTTTTTTTTTCCTGAGAGGTTAAAGAAACTAAATAAATTACATTAAAGTATTTATATTTGTACTTTTTCTTTAAACTAATTTTTTTGAATTATAAATTGATATTAATATGATGATACACAACATATGATGTGTTATACTACTACATCTAATTCTAAATATAATCCACAATTGGCTTTTTTAAGAGAGATTAAGAAAGATGTATAAGTTACTTAAATAATCATATCATATATTGTGTATAATTAAATTATATATCGTTTATAAGTTCGGACAAATTTGTTTGGAGAAAAAAATGATAAATATAAATATTTTAAAGTGATTTAATTAAATCTTTAATCTTCTTAAAAAAATCAATAGATTATTATATTAAAGACCGAGAGATAGTAGTTTTTTTTTTTGCTAACGATTTTGTTTTATAGCTTCTAGTGATATAGAAGCTTATAACTAACTAACAAATGGTTAATGGAGATGGTAAGCGGTCTTGCCTTCAAAAGGAATAAGCCATAAATTCGAATCCATAGAAACACATTTATTGAGAGAGGTGAAAACCTTTATGATCTAGGAACTAGATTCCCGCCTAAAGGATAGGCGGGGGAGAGTTTCATCGTCCTTTAGACCGCCCCGATTTTATCCGAATGGCCTAGATCTTATTTCTTTTACTTTTTATTTTTTTAAAAAAATTATTTTAATGAGGATAATCTTTTAACTAACATTTTTTTTTAAAAATGATTTTTTTATTTAAAAAAACGTTTTATGATCTAAGCTTAGTTTTATCCAAAAGAAGATACCAAAACTGGTTCCTATGATCTAACTCAAAAGAAATACCCTTCATATTATAAATGAAGAAGGTTATAATTAATCTTCGGTCCCATATCCAGTTACCCTGTATTCCACGTTTGTAATTAAGTAATGAGATTAATCATTTTACAAAAAAAAAAAAAAAAAAAAAAAAAAAAAAAAAAGGAGGCCTTCCGTGCAGGAGACACTAAACAGAGTTACGAAACGAACAAAAGATTCGCATATCATAGCTTCCACACACGATTTTCACGTTGGAACATCCAAATCCAATCCTATAAATATAGGACCTGGCTTCTCTCTCTCTCTCAGTTGTTTTTTGGGGTCCGCTGCGGTCGTTTTCTATGAAGTTGACGACTCATCACTTGTCACCAAATCATTCATACATTCGAATGATGTGACACGCCATTTTGGCCATTTCTGAGATTTTCTTTCCTTCTGCGTTTCCTTTTGCTGTGAGCTTTTGGGTTGTGATTCGAGAACGAAACTGAATTGCAGAAGATTTGAATAAGAAAAGTAGTAATCAAAGTCTTAACGGAATTGGTACGATTGCGCGCCAGCGCCTGTTTGGGGTACTTCGGAGGAAGAGAGTGAGTTGTGAAAGTTCTAGAAGGTGAGAAAATATGTCGTTACCGAAAGAGCTGGAGCAGGTGATGAAGGCGAGAGGAGGATCAGTTCTGGGGAAGAAGACGATTTTGAAGAGTGACCATTTTCCCGGTTGTCAGAACAAACGTTTGTCTCCTCAGATCGAAGGCGCTCCCAATTATCGCCAGGTATTTAATATAATTAGTATCTTCTTCTTACTGCATTTGTGTTCAGTCTCCTCAGCTGTACTCAATTGTTCTGGTAGGTTTAATTCCGAAAAGAATCAAATTTACCGCGTCTTCAATTGAATTCTATTGCGATTATTTTATCTGCTCTTGGCTTCTTGGAAATCCAAGCTTTATTAGAGTCATTTGGGAGCCTACTAAGAGCGGAGTTTCGGCTGATGTTTATAGAATTTCTGATATCAGGCAAAACTAGTCTTCAATTTATATTTTTTAGGCATCTGAATTACCTCACCAGGAAGCACTTGATCGTCGTAGTTAGTTCTGAGATTAAGCAGAGTTAGTTAGGTTAATAGAATGTTAATTAGCTCGATGTTTATTTATGTATGATTGTGTAAACATTCAGATGCAATTATATCGATTCTTTTGTTCCTGTTTATTCTCATAACTATCTGTATCATGGAATTTACTTATTGTTGGCACCCCGAATCTGTCATACCTGTTTCTCTTGTTAAGTTGGTTGCATTGCATTTTCTTACCTTGTTGTCATCGTTTTCTTTTAATAATAATGTTGCTAGGCTGACTCCTTACATGTTCACGGTGTTGCTATCCCAACAATTGATGGAATAAAAAATGTTCTCAAGCATATTGGTGCACAGATTGGAGGGAGGAGAGCACAAGTTCTTTGGATTAACCTTCGTGAGGAACCAGTATGTCAGTTTGCTAGTGACTGTAACAACTCAATTTGCTCGTTTTTTAACAGTCATACTTGATGCTCTTATGCACTAGTTGATATATGGTCTATGAATTTATTAAAATATGGCTAAAAATATGCCCCTTTTTTATTTTTGAGTCTTTCTTTTCCTTATCTTTTTCCAGTGAAGGAGGCTAGCAGAACCTATATGCATCATGCCCATGGCATTCTTTATGGTTCTTAGCTTTAACAGTTAAATATGTACATATTAGATGCTTTAGTTGCTTTGGCTCCCAGAGTGTGCTTTGGCTTACATTCTGATGTATAGTGGTTTGTCAGAAAAAGGGAAAAAGAGAGGAGGGAGAGATCCGAAGAACAGAGATAAGAAACTGAGGATTAGCTGAACTATCGTCAACATAAGCCATCTAATCCTTTGCATATATTCCCTTTTACAGGCTACCTAACTAGCTAACATAGCTGGCACTCATACTCTGCACATGTTTAATTAATAATTTACAATCATCTCATTCTGTGAACTTTTATTCTGCACAAATAACCCTTTGTCAAGTAAAATAAAAAAATCTCTACAATTTCAGGGCATCTTTTCTAAAATTTCACTGCTTTCTCCTTTTCTTGTAATCAGGTTGTGTACATCAATGGACGCCCTTTTGTTCTGCGTGATGTGGAGAGACCATTCTCCAACCTTGAGTACACAGTATGTTATTGTCTAATTCTTAATGCTTTAACTTGGTGTATTCTTTTTCCTTAACGGTCCCTGATTATGGGAGTTTTATGTTGGCTGCCTACCTTATGTACCTTTACCACTTAGGATTATCTTCTTTGGGGTTTATTGAGATGACTAAAGGTACAGCTGAAGTTGGTATGCTTTCTAACTAGTTCTAGCATTATATACTTGATCAGGGTATCAATAGGGAAAGAGTTGAGCAAATGGAAGATCGTCTGAAAGAAGACATTCTGTTGGAAGCAGCAAGGTATGTGGTTCTACACTATTTTGTTCCTGTCTGCCACATGCAATTCATTGTTGTATTTATTATCAACTACTTCCATGCTTGATAGCCAAGCTTAACTGCACCTTGATTTAACAGATATGGAAATAAGATCCTTGTGACTGATGAACTGCCAGATGGTCAGATGGTGGACCAATGGGAACCAGTGTCATGTAATTCTGTGAAGACACCGCTAGAGGTATGGTTGGAACTTGCTTATTATGGTTGCTTGAGGCCACCCGTCAGTCGTCTTAATGGACCTTATTAAACTTGTTTTCTTTGCTATAGGTGTATGAGGAATTGCAAATGGGAGGATACATAGTTGATTATGAACGCGTTCCTATAACTGATGAAAAAGCACCAAAAGAAATGGATTTTGATGCTTTGGTACAAAAACATTTACGAAGAAAACTCAGTCTCATTCCTTGGATCTGTGTTGTTTTCATGTGTCTTAGCCACTTTCATTGTGATTTTAGGTTCACAAAATTTCTCAGGCTGATGTGAATACAGAGGTAATTTTTAATTGTCAAATGGGGCGTGGACGAACTACAACTGGAATGGTCATTGCAACTTTGATTTACCTTAACCGAATCGGAGACTCTGGTACTCCTTCTTACATTAATTCCTTCAATTTTTCTGACTTTACTGCCTATTTTATTGTATTTTTCATAATTTTTCTAAGGGTAGTCAATACTAGAAAGTGGTTTATTTCATTTTTTTACATCTGGTCTTGACATTTTTCATTTAAGGAATAAATGGAAGCAGGTATCTATTTATTAAATGAGTGGTACTTTGCTTTTCTATGGGATTGATATTGTCTAGATTGAATAACCCTTGTTGAAGACTAGTGGGGACCTGTGCTTGGAAAGAAATTTTTTTATATGTTCAACATGATGTAATTTCTATATTAGACTCCATATATTCTTCTTGTTATTTGAGTTAGCTTAAACAAAACAGGGTGTACCAGTTGAAATTCCATGCCATTAACAAAATGTTAGATATAATCTTAATATGTGATAGGTTTTTCACGAAGCAGTTCAATTGGTAGAGTTTCTTCATGTACCACTGATGTTGCTGATCATTTGCATAACTCAGAGGAGGCAATTCGTAGGGGAGAATATGCAGTTATAAGAAGCTTGGTTCGGGTGTTAGAGGTATTGGTATCAACTTTATTACCTGTGAAAGACCTGGCATATGTTTTATCTGTCCTAATCTTTCACATGCTTCCAGGGTGGTGTTGAGGGGAAAAGACAAGTAGACAAGGTTATTGACAAGTGTGCTTCAATGCAGGTATCTGTTCCTTTTGAATCTAAAACTGTATTTCTCAGAAATATTTTTTAGGTTCTTTTCTTATCCGTTGTGTTTCATTTTACCAATTCTTGAGGGTCAGTTTTTCACTGTTCACATAAAATTTCATCATTTAATCCTGGTCTTGATTGTATTTCAGAACTTGCGTGAGGCAATTGCCACCTACCGCAACAACATTCTACGACAACCTGATGAAATGAAGAGGGAGGCATCACTCTCGTTTTTTACAGAGTACTTGGAGAGATACTACTTTTTAATATGTTTTTCTGTATACATTCATTCAGAAAGGGCTGCAGTCTGCTCTAGTTCTGCTGGTCAGAGCAGTTTTGCTGACTGGATGAGAGCTAGGCCAGAACTGTACAGTATTATTCGCAGGTAAAATTATTAATAATTATGAAGTCTTGTTTTTACCTTTTTTTTTTTTTTTTTTTTTCTGACTTTCCCTTTATTAAGTATGTCGTCCCAAACCTACTAAGGCAAACTGATTGTAGCCTAGCGGCTGCTTTGGGCCAAGCACAGGTATAGCTAGCAGTGAGTAGTTTGTAATGCACGAATGCAGCTGAGCGGGCTGCTACTTTCAGGCATCATTTCCTTTCCCCTTCCCCCAAAAGACTGAGGTCCTAACTGCTCTATGGACCTCTGTTCTGGAAGTGAATGGTTCATTGGTGTTATTATTGCTCTTACAGTCTCGGTCTTTTATGTGATACCGTGGCTCCTATATTTCTATTAGCTTCTGTTGGTAAAGATCTCTGTTTCAAATTGTGTTATGTTGGCTCTAATTATCCAGGCACCAGATACGTGTCCTCCTGGAAGATGTCAATTATGATCTGAATTTGGAGTTTCTCTTTGCTGATAGTCAGAAGCTTCCAAATAAAATATATTCTTACAGTATGGATTTTCACATATCAATTGGATTGCTGATTGTAATTGCACTGATGACTCCCTCATGACTGTTAACATTGAGCTGGTGACACATTTTTATTTTGCTTGTATCATAGCAGGTTGCTCAGGAGAGATCCAATGGGTGCGCTAGGATATTCCAGTTTGAAGCCATCTTTAAAGAAGATAGCTGAATCTACTGATGGCCGCCCTTCTGACATTGGTTTGGTTGCTGCCTTAAGAGCTGGCGAGGTTCTTGGTAGTCAAACTATTCTAAAAAGTGATCACTGTCCTGGTTGTCAAAACCCAAGTTTACCTGAGAGAGTGGAGGGAGCACCTAATTTCAGAGAAGTTCCAGGGTTCCCAGTTTATGGGGTGGCAAATCCAACTATTGATGGTATTCGATCTGTCATTTGTAGGATTGGTAGCTCTAAAGGTGGACGCCCAGTTCTTTGGCAAAATATGAGAGAAGAACCTGTTATTTACATCAATGGGAAGCCATTTGTTCTCCGTGAGGTTGAAAGACCATACAAAAATATGCTAGAGTACACGGTAAAACTTTTTTTGGACATTTTTTTTGTTGAAATAAAGTTGAGCTAGGGGATAGGTTCTAGAGCATTTTTTACTTTTATGCCAGAAATATTGAATTTTCTGCTTTTCCATCTAGCAACACTAGATGCTATTTTGATTTTTAATATGTGAATTCTCCCAGTATGTTAGTAAGAATTATATATCTATTCTCCTTGTAGTTGGCTGATACCATTAGTGGTCTTATTAGGAATAGCATTTACTTAATGAGTTTTGAGAGTTAATATCTATTGTAGTATCATAGGGCATATGAATCCTTGTCTGGAATGCCACAGACATGGAGATTGCAAGTTTATGAAATTTTGCCTTTTTATCTTTTTTATTGATGACTGTAAATGTCTACTTGGCCTGTGTTTCTAATAGTAATAGAAAATCTTCAATTCAGGGATAATATCTTCAGAGATGAAATCATAAAATTCATAATCTATGACTTTGATAGTTTTCTTCCCTTTCCATTGAAACTTGAAGATGGCAATAAGTTCTTCAAGTTGTATTATCTTACTGCATTGGTGTAGATATTGATTGAATACGATTTGATCTTATAAGGTTGGTCCACTTCCACTGGAGCCAAGCCCCTGAACCTTTTTTAGGTTCCTGTATTTTAAAAATCTATTTGTAGCATTTTCAATATGTTTAATTTAAGATGCCTTTTTAAATTCTGCGACAAGGTCTGCAAATTTTATCCCTGAATATCCTGTGCAAATGTTGGTGATTTGAACATTTTTTGACTTTCAGGGAATTGGTTGTGAACGAGTTGAGAAAATGGAAGCTCGGTTAAAAGAAGACATTCTAAGGGAAGCAGACAAGTATGGAAATGCCATACTAGTTAGTCATGAAACACACGAAGGGGAGATATTTGATGCTTGGGAACATATCACCTCCAACTCAATTCAAACCCCCTTGAAGTTTTAAAAGCTTGGAGGCTGATGGATTTCCCATTAAGTATGCTCGTGTGCCCATTACTGATGGAAAAGCTCCTAAAAGTTCTGACTTTGATACAATTGCTGCTAATATTGCTTCTGCTACAAAGGACACTGTCTTTGTTTTCAATTGTCAGGTGACTTTAGTTCTTTGTTCCACAAGCTGTTCCCTCTATTTTTCTTTGTGTTTCTTTTATAAGCTTTTTTTAGTCCTCATTTCATCTTCATTATTTGCTGCTAATTTCTCATCAAACTCAGATGGGTCGAGGCAGGACGACCACTGGCACTGTTATAGCTTGTCTTGTAAAACTTCGAATTGATCATGGGAGGCCCATTAAAATCCTGGATGATGTGACACATGAAGTGGATGGTGATTCCTCAAGTGGAGATGAAACTGGGGGTAATGCTACTGTGTTACCCTCTAATGCTTTGCAAATAAAAACTGATGAGAGACAAAGCCATGTATTTGGTATAAATGACATCCTCTTGTTATGGAAGATAACAACTTTATTTGATAATGGGGTGGCAAGCCGAGAGGCTTTAGATGCTGTTATTGATAGATGTTCTGCGCTTCAAAACATACGCCAGGCTGTTCTGCAATATATAAAAGTTTTTAATCAACAACATGTTGAACCTAGAGTGAGGAGAGTGGCTTTGAACCGTGGTGCTGAGTATTTGGAGCGGTATTTCCGTCTAATTGCTTTTGCAGCATATCTTGGAAGTGAAGCATTTGATGGATTTTGTGGACAAGGAGACTTAAAAATTACATTTAAGAATTGGTTGCATCAGAGGTCAGAGGTGCAGGCCATGAAATGGAGCATCAGATTGAGACCAGGGCGATTTTTCAGTGTCCCTGTAAATCTTTTCTATCTGTTTATCTATTATTCTCTATCCTCCCAAAAGGGTAAAACAAACCACTAAAGATAGGATTGCTCAATTTGAAATGCAGGAAGAATTGAGAGCGCCTGAAAAGTCTCAGCATGGAGATATAGTGATGGAGGAAGTTGTAAAGACTCGAAATGGTTGTGTTCTGGGGAAGGGCTCCATACTAAAATTGTATTTCTTTCCGGGTCAAAGAACTTACAGCCACATGCAAATACACGGTGCACCTCATGTTTACAAGGTATGCTTGCGTGTAAATGTACTGCTAAAGAAACTAACTATCATCAGAGTTGTGTTGCCAGACAGTAATGCTACTACACTTCCAGTGGGGACCTACAGTATCATGCAAGTGTTGGTAGAATTAGCATCTTTAATATGTTTATTTGATGAAAATAGTTGTCTGCATGATTAGCCTAGCAAAATGATTTAGTTGTTTGTTGTCTGATGGGACAATTTAATGCTCCATCTCCTTTTGATTATAGTACTTATGTAAATGTGAATAATAAGTTTAATTATGTGCATAAAAAAAAAAAGTTTGATTATCATGAAATTATCAGGTCTTTTGTCGATTTATTCAGTTGTCTTAGAATATTAAATATATGGACACAGTAAAAATAGAAGGAAAAACATTGCGAAAGAGATATTTTGAGTTATTTTATTATCTCCAAAAAATAAAAAGGGCATGTGCTCTTATTGTTTATCTCTTTCATCAGCACGGGTGGTAGCCTTACCTTGATGCAATATATGATGGCATGGACCATTTATCATATCATGTGCTGCACCTTTCTTTACTAAGAGATGGTAGGCAACATAGAAAAAACTTTTGACCACTTGGTTCTAGAGTTTCTGGTGTCAGATCAAGGACCATTTTTGACCCGAAAGATTAAATTGTAAAACAAAGGCTTATTCATAGTGTTATTATAATATCTACATTAGGAGTTTGATTCATTAGGCGCACAATTAGGAGATGTTTCATGTTTGGTCAGCCAGTGCAACTTGTTGAATGGTGAACCAGCCTGGTCGTCTGTGTGGTCAGCCCTTAACCTTTTTATTGGGTTACTTTTATTGTGATAATTCATTCTTAACAGTCACTTAGATTTAATTTAAATTTGGTTTATGTGGGTAAATACAATTTTTTTTAATCTTTCTAGTTTGTGAAATGCTTCCTTAGTTCATACAAGTGGTAGATGATGTCCGCCCATGTTTTGAATTAATAGCATCCCAAATGAGCACAGGAAAGAAACCATTCTAGTGACTTGTAAAAATAACCAAAACTTCAAAATTTATAGTTATTTTTAATTGAACTTATCTATCAAATGATGAAACATTATATGGGCTAAAAGTACTAGTTTAGACTTCAGACGAACCATTATGTTGCGTGCCGGGTGATCTGATTTACCTTCAACCCTATGATCTTGTTGAAGTCACATATACGTCTACTTGGTCATTATTGATTGGGAAAAAGCACATGGCATGACTAAATCCCTCCTAGTAGTCTCACTCCATTCATGAAGGCTAAGCAAAAGCAAGCATCTAAGACGTTACTGGCAGAGAAACAAACTAGGAGAAGAAAGACAAGCAATACAGTCAGGCAATATTATTATTAATGTCCCATTCTTCGAGTGGCTTAATGTAATGCGTACCTGTGTCTAGCATACTGGTTGCTAGAAAAGCAACTGATTCTTCCTTAAATATATTAATTTGATTATGAAGCTATGAAAATAAAACCAGAAAATAAGCCAAATAAGAAAATCTGCATGAAGTATATATATTACCATTGCCTTGAGGATTTTCTCATGAAGAGCTTTCACTTTGTTTTTTTTTTTTTTTTTTTTTTTTGGGGGGGGGGGGGGGGGGTTGGGGTGCTATTTTCTGATGTATGCATCTATATGTTCTTATTTTTCTTCTTCTCAGTAAGTGCATAGAAATCACATTATGTTGCTGGATATATAATTTTGTGAAATGTCATTTTGCTAAATCTTCTATTTTTAAGGTTGATGAATACCCTGTATATAGCATGGCAACTCCAACCATATCTGGTGCCAAGGAAATACTAGCATATTTAGGAGCTAAGCCTAAAGCAGATGCCTCAGTTACTCAGAAAGTTATATTGATTGATCTAAGAGAGGAAGCGGTTGTTTATATCAGTGGTACTCCTTTTGTCCTGAGGGAGTTAAACAAGCCTGTTGATACACTCAAGCATGTGGGCATCACTGGTCCAGTGGTGCGTCATCTTATACAATAACATGTCACTTGGAATACATAACAAAATTCTGTGTTACACAACTCATGGTAGCTACTAACCCCGATGCAGGTGGAACACATGGAGGCACGACTAAAAGAAGATATACTTGCTGAGGTTAGAAAGTCTGGTGGACGAATGCTGCTACATCGTGAAGAATACAACCCTTCAACAAATCAATCTGATGTTGTTGGGTACTGGGAAAACATTTTGGCAGATGATGTGAAGACACCTGCAGAAGTTTACTCTGCTCTGAAAGATGAGGGATATGATATTGTCTATCGGAGGATACCTCTAACCAGAGAGAGAGATGCTTTGGCCTCTGATGTTGATGCAATCCAGTACTGTAAAGATGGGTAATTGTCATGGCAGCATATCAGTTTGCGTCTCAGAATTATCTAAACCTTTTTTGTGTCAAGTAGCCTGCATATGTTAAAATATATAATCAACAATCCAATGCTAAATTCTATCTTTTTTCCCTTTGTTGCAGCTCTGCGGGAAGTTACCTTTTTCTATCACACACAGGTTATGGTGGAGTTGCATATGCAATGGCCATTATGTGTATTAGAATTGGTGGAGAGGCAAACTTTGCATCCAAAATTCCGGGACCATTGCATGGACCAGCGTTATACCCAGTGGCTGAGGAGAATATGATCTCCCGAACCTCTAACGAAGAAGCACTCAGGATGGGTGACTACAGGGACATATTAAACCTTACCAGAGTCCTCGTACACGGCCCTCAAATCAAAGCAGATGTCGACTTTGTTATTGAAAGGTGATTAACTTTGGCTTGTGTGAAATATTTTGCTGTGTTATGACCTTTCTAAATCCTGTTTAACAGCAAAGCGGATAAGGTAAATGCATATTGTGTTTTCCTTTTTTTCTTCTGTTTTTTTTTTTTTTTTTTTTTTTTTTGGGGGGGGGGGGGGGGGGGGTTGGGAGCTTGGGGAGATAACTTTGACTGATATAATTTCTACCTGCACTGGTCGTTTCTGATGTGGTAACAAGGCTGAACCTGTTGCTTATCTGTATTTTTATCAAAAAGAATAATACTCCTTCAGTCCTTTATGTGGAATTGATCTTGATCTTAAATGTAAGACATATTTCTTATATTTATCAATCCTTTCCAAAATTACTCATATTAATGCTTCTTCAATAATAATTAAGGTAGAGAGATATGGAGGGAATTAAGGAAGATGATTAGAGCGTTTTAAAAAAAACATGTCATATTAACTAATTTAACTAACTTCCTTAATCTAATCAGATTAAGTAAATTGGTCTTATATTAAGGTCCAAAAGAGTATATAGACATTTCTTCTATTAAAAATATGCATATACTTCTTTGAAACAAGAAAATGTTGTACACTTTGATTAAATTTATATATTTTTTTAATCAAAATACCCTCCATTAAGTCCAAAGAAAACACCCAAATACATATTTTTTTTTACAACTAAAAAATTAAATTAAGGATACTTTGGAAGCAATTTAAATTTGTACAAGACTGCAGAGTAGTCGTTTTTTTTCAAATAGAGGTCTGTGCATATTTTGAAAATAGAAGAGAGATTTGATGTCCACAAAATTTGGTGAGTTTTTTGTAGTTTACTGAGAACAGAACAAATGTAAGGCCGAGCTTGTTTCTTTTGCTGAATAGGTGTGCTGGAGCTGGGCATCTACGAGACGATATTCTTTATTACAGTAAGAAATTTGAGAAGCTCACTGATGTTGATGATGAGGAACGCGCGTATCTTATGGACATGGGTATCAAGGCTCTAAGGTAAAATTTTGCCTACTCTTCCTATCAAACATTTTAGTTAGATTTGATAATTGAATTATATCCATTTGAATTTGCACTAAGAATGAATCCACTCCTGATGGATGCCGCTAGAAATTATTCATTCCAGTTATTATTATAAAAACCCATTAATAACTTTACATAAATTAAAGAATTCGGCTAAAATTAGTTGATGCTTTTTAAATTTACAAACCTACCCTTAATGAAGTTCATTCATTAAAAGTAGTTGTTTAATTAGTTATGACTTGTAAGTTATGGCCTACTTGGTATGAGGGATTTAGAGGGGAGGGGAAATTTTTATGAGTTCAATCTAAAAAAAAATTAGAGAGTGGGGTTAAAAGCTTTTAATTAATTTGTCTTACTCTTTTTATCTTACATCTTTTCTTTATTAAAATTTTATAACCCCACTTCTCCAATTTTTTTTATTTTTAATTTTTGTTTAAATTCAACTCATTAGAATTGTCCTTCCCCTCCCCTCCCCTCATACCAAACAGCTCCTGGTATTTAGAGTTAAAATTATTACTTTAGATAATTGGTCCTATATTAAGATTGAAGGGAAGGATCTTATAATAAAGACCAAAAGAGTATATTAGTAAGTGTAGCCCATGTGATTTATTGTTTAACCACTCCTCTGTTCCCTCTCATTTGCAGGCGGTACTTTTTCCTCATTACATTTAGATCCTATCTGTACTGCACATCTCCTGATGAAATGAAATTTGCAACGTGGATGAACGCAAGACCTGAGCTTGGTCATCTATGTAACAATCTTAGAATTGATAAATAATATAGACAGCTCTCCTCATAAATATATCGATGTACAGTTGAAAGTTGTCAGTACCATTTTCACCTTAGGATGCATGTGAGGACATTGTTAGAATATTAGGAAATAAATCACCCATTTATTAGGATCCCTTGATTAGTGCCCTGATTATAGGATCTTAATTACTGAGTTATTAGTCTTTATTATGCTTTATTGTATTTCCTAATGTACCTCCTCTGTTCTCCCTCACTTCTCTCCTATAAGTACATTGTAATCCTCTTCACCAAATAATATAATACAGAGACTGTGATACCTTTGATTTTTCTCCTTTGATTTTAAACATGGTATCGAGCCAAGCCAAGGACATCGTCCGAGGCCAGGGAAGGCGATAGAAACAGTGAGTGACTCGTGGAGGCGAGAGAAACTTGATGAAGTGGAGGTTATGGCGAGTCTAGGGTTCACTGTAGGAGACAAGTTACACAACACACACTCGACGGGCAGCGGACGTGTAGCGGCGCGTGAGGGGTCCATTTCGTCGACGACTTCTATTTTCGGCCTCCTCCTTTGATTTCCGTCCATCCCCGTTAATTATTGCATCTTCCGGTGAGTCTTGAGTTTTCTAGCGAGATCTCCGGTGAAAATTTCCAGATTCCGGCGACTGATTTTCTTCCAGAATCATGGAATCCTCTCAGCTTCCTTCAATGTTCGGATCAATTCCCAGAAAAACAATCGGAACATCTCCCATGGTTTTTATATCCGGTACCGATTCTCAAACTCAAAATTCCTCATCTTCTTCCTCTATAACCAGTAACCCAGTACCAAACAGAACCTCAGAGATGGCTTCACAATTTTCAGACCATCACGTTATGGCTATTAGCCACAAGTTTAATGGCAGGAAATATCTCCAGTGGTCACAAAGCGTGCTGAGGTATATTCGAGGTAAGAGAAAGGAGAAATACATTAATGCGGTTGACCCTAATTTTGACACATGGTTTGCTGAAAACAACCAAGTCATGACGTGGTTGTGTAATTCAATGACCTTGGAGATCAATGAGGGATATCTGCTTGCACACACGGCAAAGGAAATATGGGATGCCGCTAGGAGGACCTACTCCTCACTTGATTCACCTAAAGAGACAACTCTGGGATTTACGACAAGGTAATATGTTAGTAACTGAATATTATAATGCATTGCTGAAATTGTGGTAGCAACAAGACTTGTTTGAGGTTTACCCCTGGGAAAGTCTCAAAGATACACAATTGTACAAATGAATTGTGGAAGAAGAAGGATACACGACTTTCTGTTAGGCCTAAATGACGCTTTCGAAGAGATAAGGGGCAGAATCATGGGGCTAAAGCCACTCCCACAGCTCTTTGATGTGGTTAACTTTGTGCAATTTGAAGAAAGTAGGAAGCTCTTGAACCGAAGTGGACCAAGCAACATTGAAAGCTCCGCACTCACGGTTCAGGGACCACACGGGGAACGAAAAACTAATAAATGGTGCAACTATTGTAAGAAGAATGGCCATAATAGGGAAGAATGCTGGAAACTCCATGGAAAACCTTTTGGGGGGAAATCAAACTTCCAAAGTCACGACCACAACCGAATCAAAGGTGGAGAATGATGATCGCTTGAGTTCGGAGGAATTACAGATGTTTCGCAGAATGCTCGATAAACATAATAAATCTAATTTTGTTCCCAGCGTAAATCTTGTACAATCAGATAATTCTATTATCACTCTCAACGCTGTGATGACTAGTGACGACACTTGGATTGTTGACTCAGGAGCTACGGATCATATGACCGGTAACAAAACTCTATTTCACAACCTTAAACTTTGTCATGAACACCTCAAAGTAAAGGTAGCTAATGGGGTATTCATACTGGTTAAGGGTATTGGCACTGCTACATTATCAAAAATCACTCGGCATATTTGACCTCTAGTCAACTTGCTTACAGATATCATATTACAAGTAAGTTCCGGTACAAATAGAACATTATGTATTTGCATGTGATCAGATAACGTAATCAAATAGAACATTTTTGATAATGGTCTATGTGTGTTTCAGGATTTAAGAACGAGGAGGACGATTGGGACTTCTAGATAATGGGATGGATTGTTCTATCTTGAAGGATCAACCTCGAAGAATAAAGATACGTGGAAGGCAAGACGAACGCTGGTGAGCTCGAATTCACAGAATAATGATGTATTATTGTGGCATTGTCGGTCAGGTCACTCTAGTTTTGATTATATGAAACATATGTTTCCCAGTTTATTCAATAAAAGTTCTGTTCCTTTTCATTGTGAAACTTGCCAATTTGCAAAACAGACACGATCCTCATATCCCAAACAGCCCTATACTCCCTCCTCACCATTCACATTGATTCACAGCGATATTTGGGGCCCTGCCTGAATAACTACTCTTACTCATACTAGGTGGTTTGTTACTTTCATCGATAATCACACTCGAACCACATGGGTTTATTTAATGAAAGACAAATCCGATGTCGCCAAAGTCTTTCAAAACTTCTATACCTTTGTCCCCAATTCAACACGTCCATTAAGGTCCTTCGAAGTGATAATGCCAAGGAATATATGAGCATAGCCTTCAAAGAGTTTCTTGATCATCAAGGAATTCATCACCAAACTTCTTGATCATCAAGGAATTCATCAATTCATTCCCTCCCAAGGTGTTTGACTGTGTTGTCTTTGTTCACAAAAGGAGGGCAACAAATTCAGTGCTCAAGCTGACAAGTGTATCTTCTTCGGCTACTGTCCGTCTTCCAAGAAACTTATTATCTCTCGGGATACAGTGTTCTCGGAAGACGAGACTTATTATCCCAAATTACCCATTCAGGGGGAGTATTCTGATATTGAATGGCTAATCTTGGAAGCATCTAATTCCAACACCTCAAACTCACCTGACACATCACCATCAGTGCCACCTAACCTTATAGCCTCTCTTGACTCACTTACTCCCACAAATCATCCTAATACATACATTCCACCCCAACCTGAACCCAATGAACTGGAAACACATGTTGAGATCAATTCAAGGATGGATGTAGAATCACGACAGGAGATGGAGTCCACTCACAAGTTTGAATTGAAACGCATTAATCGGTAGAACTGTCTCTCTCATTCAAAGGAACGACCATGAATCCAATCTGGAATTAAATCTGAAGAATCGGGTTGGCCTATTGCCTTGAGAAAAGGGGTAAGATCGTGTACTCATCATCCAATTCAACAATTTGTCTCATATGGTAATGCATGTCGCAAAAATGCAAAGTTTTGTTGTAAACGGTACGAGATAACCATTCCAAACACATTTCAACAAGCTATGGTCGATCCAAATTGGAAGCAAGCTACAGAAGAGGAATTGAGGGCACTCAAGGAAAATAGAACATGAGAGATCATGACTCTTCCTAAAGGGAAGAAACTAGTAGGATGCAGGTGGATCTTCACTCCGAAATTCAATCCCGATGGTAGCATCAACAAATACAAGGCGAGACTTAGAGGAAGAAGTCTACATGGAGATTCCGGATGGAGTTTTAGCTCCTAATAACTCTGTATGTAAGCTAAGGAAGTCATTGTACGGCCTGAAACAATCTCCGAGGGCATGGTTCGGTAGATTCACCAAAGCAGTGAAAGGGCTTGGATATACTCAAGGACGAGTCGATGACACGTTCACCAAACATGTTAATGGCAAAGTCACCATATTGATCGTCTATGTTGATGACATAATCATTACAGGAGATGATGAAGAATCCATTGCTGAACTAAAACGGGACTTGTCAACTGAATTCCAGGTGAAAGACCTTGGACAAATGAGGTATTTCTTAGGCATGGAAGTAGCAAGAACCAAGAAGGGCATCAATGTCTCTCAACGCAAGTATACACTAGACTTGTTACATGAGACATGAATGTTGGGCACTCGACCAGAAGGGATACCAATGGAAGCGGGATGCCACTTAGAGATCAAGCCACAAGGTGTTCCAGCTAATGCAGAGAGATACAGAAGACTTGTGAGAAAATTGATATACTCAACCCACACACCTCCTGACATTAGCTATGCAGTTGGAATAGTAAGTCAGTTTATGCATCAGCCCCAAGAAGAACACATGGAGGCGGTATATAGAATTTTGAGCTACTTGAAGCTTAATCTTGGAAGGGGAATATTCTTTAAGAAAGGTATTACTAGAAACATAGAAATCTACACTGACGCAGACCATGCAAGAGATAGAGAGACCAGGAGGTCAATCTCAGGGTACTGTACATACGTGTGGGGAAATCTGGTTACCTGGAGAAGCAAGAAACTGATAGTGGTGTCAACAAGCAGTGCCGAAGCAGAACTAAGAGTTGTCAACAAAGGGGTATGTGAAGGAATTTGGATTATAAGATTACTGACGGAGTTGGGAATTCAACATGAGGGACCAATGCAACTTTGGTGTGATAACAAGGCTAGCATTGAAATGGTCAAGAACCCAGTATATCATGATAGAACCAAACATGTTGAGATAGACAGACACTTCAATAAAGAAAATATTGAAGCAGACATTATGACACTGTCTCACATAGGATCTGCAGACCAAATTGCAGAAATTCTAACTAAATCACTCGGTCGAACAAAGTTTGAAGGATTTCGTGGCAAGCTGGGATTAATCGACATATACTCTCCAGCTTGAGGGGGAGTGTTAAAATATTAGGAAATAAATCACTCATTTATTAGGATCCTTTGATTAGTTGCCTGATTATAGGATCTTAATTATTGAGTTGTTAGTCTTTATTACGCTTTATTGTATTTCCTAATGTACCTTCTCTGTTCTCCCTCACTTCTCCTATAAGTACATTGTAATCCTCTTCATCAAATAATACAATACAAAGAGTGTGATACCTCTTATTTTTCTCCTTTGATTTTAAACAGACACTGAGGAGAAAATAAGAGAGGGGAGGTAGATCCTACTTCTATGCCTTTGGATTCTCCCCATTCACAAAAGTGAATGTAGGGAATGCATTTAGAAAGAGAGTAAAACGAGAGAGAATGTAGTTAATGGATAGAGCTCATATAACATAATTAGGTATAGAGTTTGCTGCTTCATTTTTTCCCCCTTCATATTATTGTCTTTCCTTTTGAATGTGACATTGTGCTACAATGTTGGAAACAATAATATCTGATGGAATTTTATAATCTCTCGGATGCTGAGTATAAGTAAAGGTGGTGGTAATAATGGACAAGAAAAACAGAGTTCATGCAAGACTCATTTGTGACCAGCCTGCTGTTATGTAATATAATACACTTCTCGTTTTTGTACTGTACACTTTGTATAGTATCCCAGTGTAGCTGTATTTAATGAATTATTATTGGTGAGGTTTTCAGAGAAAAAGCAATATGAGGCTACCCTTTTTTTTTGTTAACTTACTATAAATAGTTGTATGGCATAGTTTTTACTGCTGAAAGTGTTTATTGGACCAGATTTTTGCAAGTGTTCAGTAGATTATGCTTTTTTAAGGAAGAATTACTTTGAGGTTCTAAGCTAGAAATGTAATCATTAAAATATTTCAATAATAAGTGAACAACACAAGCTCTTGTCATTTTGTGCATTGGAACTTGCTGTACAGTGTGGGACTTTTTGGCTACACATTTGGATTCTCTCCATGCACAAAACTAAATGTTGGGATTGCACTTAGAAAGAGAGTGACACGAAATAATGTAGTTATTGTCACACCCGTTCTTAGTTATGTCATACACTAGAGCATTATAGGGCAATATGACGGACAAAATGGTTTGGACATAGTTTACTGATATTAAGATACAAGTCTTGGTTATACAATAGTAATTATCCCTCAGGGTTCATCATACGTCATCCAAAACAAAGCTAGTATATTGCTTAAAAACTCTAAATAGGAAAACCAAAATTACGGATAACTAATCCTAAACGATCAACACAACAGCAACCCTTAGTTGCCTGTCCACTGCTTTGCCCCAAAACTATAATTGTTTTACTGCCCTTATGCTGAACTTGTAGAATTGTCTAAGATTCAAATGAATCTTAGAATAACAGTTAACCTTACATGCAATGTATTTACAATATATGAAAATAAATCACAAATAGAACATAGTCTACAACAACATAATAGTATTCAAAAATCATAATAAAGTAGCAAGCAACATAGACTGCAAACAATAATCATACAACTCATGACCACAGTGCTGGGTATTGGTTCAAGGACTACCGTCCAAGGACTATTGAATGTAACTAGGTTCGCCACCTATGGACTATCGTTCCAATAGGCCCTACACCTAACTTAACCATCAGGAAGTTGGTCTCATGGTCGAGCCTTCCGCTCAATCAAGTCACTTGTGATGCCAGCCTCATACAGGTGGGACTATCACAAATATGATTCAAATATTTACACATAGTCATACAGAGAATGTGAGATTAGAGTTACTATCTGACTACTTATCAAATTTTAATTTGGCTCCATTCTCTTTAGTGGCTCCTAGTAAATAGTAATCCTGTATAATTATACAATTACGGTTAACGGTAATCACTTATAGAAAGTCTTCTCATATGTTTAAGGAAAAAGGATTAAATATTATATTTATGTCCAATTCAAAGCTAATTGAGTCAAAAATCTCATTTATATCATCTTTGACTTTTATTTTTCTCATTTTTGGACCTTTGACCAAAATTGCTAGAATTTTCAACAAACTTTGAAAATTTATAACTTTTTGTACAAATATCCAATTAAGGTGATTTGAAAGGCTATGTGACCCTTGTTAAGTATGTTTTCAAGGAAAAATATCATCTACATCCAGTAATATGCGTACTGTTCCAGAATAAATCAAACAGTACAGCTGCCCATATTTGAGTTCCAGAATCATGTCATTTTTAAAAATCTATAACTCCACATACACAGATCCAAAATAGGCAAATGACCTATAAAATTAAAGCTCATTATATATAATTTAATTATGAAAAATTGCATCATCATTGGGCACCATTTGTTTATCCAAAAATTGACCACAAGTTCATTGCCTCACAAGAAATAATTACTGGCAGTTTTGAGGGTTTTCATAATTTAATTCCAAAGCTTCCAAAATTACTTTCTAACATTTATCCTATACAAATTTTTCATTTTAAACCTATTAGAAGCATAAAAATGGTCAAAATCTCCTTACTCCTCCATATTTTTCATCAGACTGAAAGTGAGATTCAAAGGGTTCAAAAATTAATTTTCCAAGTTTACTTCAAAAACATCATGATTTAGCCTTAGGTTACCTTTTAACTTGATATTTAGGTCTTTATTATATTTTATCCCATTTTAACCAATTGAACAGCACCTCCCTTTGGGTATTCATACTTCCAAAATCTCATGAAATTAAAAGAAAATTGATTTCATCCCCAACAACAACAAGAGCAAGCACCAAGAGACTAGAATCTCTTCTTACTAGGTTGTTCTTGTGATCTTTGTTATTTTCCCTTCCTTCTTTGGTTTTCCAAGTTTCAGTCACCTTGCATAAACCATACAATAGAGTCTTTCAGAATTTAAGATAGTCAAAAGAGACAAAGCAGAGAAGAGATGTGTACTTAAGTTTTGTTTAACTTCCCTTGATTTTCCTTCCTTTTCCTTTCTATAAATTTCGGTCTCTTTTTTCCTTTGGTTTTTCTTGTCTTGAATTTTTATGGAAAAAATTTGATATACCTTGTTGGCCACCTTGCTCTTTCCTTTTTTTTTTTTTTTTTTTTTTTTTCTTGTTTGTTTGTTTGTTTGTTTGTTTTGTTTTGTTTTGCTTTTTTAATTTCGTTTCTATAAATTTTGGTCTCTTCTTTCCATTTGGTTTTTCTTGGCTCATGGAAGAAGTATATTAATTCTCTTCTTGGCTTGGGTTATTACTCATGTTCATGGAATCAATTATCAAATCAACTTGAAACCCCATCATGACAAGTGGCATTAAATTGTGCAAAGAGAAATAATGGCTTGACTTTAGTCTTCTCCCTCTTCATTTGATTTGGCCGAATCCAAAGGGACCCTTGGAAGATATTATTAATTTTCTTCCTTATCTTAAAGACTCATGTGCTTGTGGTTTTCTTGCAAGATCAACTTGGTTCACTATCTTGCCATGTGTCATAAATTTGAACAATAAATAATAATTTCTTTGACATTTGATTATGGACATGTGGTACATTCATCATAATTGTTTGATCTTCTCCTCCCTCAAGTTAGCCGAAAATCACATATGTGTATGGCTTCTTGGATTATCTTCAACTTATGCCAAAATCTCATGCTTCCTTGATGCACACTTGGCAAGAATCCATGGCTTTTTGGAATTACTTGGAAATTACTTCATTGACTTATTTCACATGTTCTTTTAATCATTCAATATTCCTTCCTTCTCATCTTACCACCTAGTCACTTGATTGGAAAAATCTCATTAATTGCATCTATTGATTGTTTGATGATAATTTAATTCCTCTTCTCCCCCTCATGACACTTGGCCGAAAATGACCATGCTCAAATAGCATCAATGATGCTCTTTATTGACCATTGATATATGTCCAAATGATACAAGTATCACCACTTTTAGCTAAGTTTTCATAGGACCAAAGATCTTCACTTTGTCTCCTCCTCTAGTTGAAATTGTGCATGCAAAGGGAGCTTGGTGATATCATTTTATTGGCCAAATTATATCATTATCTCATGGTCTTTGAATTTCCCATTTAGCCCTTACATTTATTTTTCTTTATGGCCAAAAATTAGGAGCCTTTAAAGATCAATTAAATATTAATTCCATGTGCCTAATTCTTGTATTAAGACATCTCAAAATTTAAGTTTCAGGAAAAATTTAACAATTGATCAAAATTCACTATTTCATTTCACTGTATACATTCTTCGTACAAAGAATTTTGGTTTAATAAATTCAGGATATTACAGTTATGGGTAAACTGTTTTTCAGTAATGTCTTTCCTTTTGGTTGTGGCACTGTGCTAAAATGCTCGAAACAATAATGTCTTCATGGAACTTTAGTCTCTCGGATGCGAGTGTAAGTAAAGGTGGTGGACTAGGAAAACTGAGTTCATGTAAGACTAATTTGTGACTATGGTAACCCCCTTTTCCATTACATTCAACTAGAAGTTTGCCGCCAACACCTTCCCTGAGAGCCTGCCTGCAAATGGATAGTAAAATACTAGTGTTTGAGCTAATGCGTCTCTGATGACTTTGACGGGATCCTTCCCCGCCATTGAAGCGTCGTGGCTGTAGAATATATTGTACCAGTGGAACATGAGCTCGTAAACTATCTTGGTCGTCCAAGTCAGACAATGGTTTTAACTCACGAGGAGTAGGCTTTGCTGGAGCTATAAGCTCTGGTTGGTGCCTCCTCACAGTAAAATAATTGAGATGCGAGGAAGTCAGTAAAACCATAGTTTTTATACTAGGAAGAAAATGTAGAATTCGACGAAAAGAAAAGATGATAGCCGAAAGTAGTCTCGTGTCTTAATCTGATGTGATTTGAGTTTTCGTTTGTGGCTTGTATTTATAGTGGGACGAGTAATAATCAACAGGCTGTTGAGCAGTTATGAGCTGGTTCCTCAGGATTTGAAAGATTCTGTGCGCCCCAAATTTTCAAACGCAGAAATCAGTAAAAACACTACCCTAACAGTACTACATTCTGTAAACGACAAGATCAAATTTGACTCGCCCTTCCTATTTAAATTTTTTAACGCAAGCTTTCGTGTACAAAATCAATTTCAACTTGGGCTTCTAGAATCAGGAGGATTTTAATACATATATAATGTCATACTTTCGAAGTTTTTTTTGCTGCTGATCGATCGATGTGGACAACTTTTCTGGCACTGTTAAAAGGACGAATATAATTTTGACTGCATGCGATTCTGCCTAATAAGACACGATTACTTGCTGGTTTTGTTCTTTGCTTGGACTGGTTTCAGAATTTTGGGCGATCTGTGAGCAGTAACATTATTGGTTTGTAGAATTAACTAGATCGTGGATTAACAATATGAAATACTATAAAATTTACTTACAATCATCGTTTCTCAATCTGTCTGGCCTAGATGAGCCCTCGCCACTACTACAAAATACTTAAAAGACGACCTAAAAAAGACCCAATTAACGTCCTTATTCTTAGGGACGTTGGGGAGAGCGTAGTAGTATATTTCCATATCCGAAATGGGTTGGTCGCCTCATATGAGGCGACTGAAATGGTTTCGGTCGTCTCATTGCTCATATTAGGCGACTGACTGAAATGGGTTCGGGTCGCCTTATATGAGGCGACACGAAAATGGTTTGGTCGTCTCATTGCTCATATTAGGCGACACGAAATGGTTTTGGTCGCCTCATTTCTCATTTTAGCGCGACCTTAACCCATTTCGGTCGCCTATTATGATCAAAGACGCCCCTGAATTGTTTTCGGGTCGCCTTAAAGTATTTTTTTTTTTTGAAAAAAAAATGTGCTTCTTTGTTTTGTTTGGCCAATTTCTTTGCAAATGCTTCACAAAATAATTAAGCGCATATCGACTATAATATATTATGACCGTATGAATTATATTTATGTGCATTCCATCAAGAAGGTGAAATAACAATGAATACGGTGGTTGATAAGAAAATTGTAAAAGTGACTTCAACAAAAGAATTGGCTACACATACAAGATCATACAAGAGAATGACAATATATATGTTCTAATCGAGGTCAACAAAATCAATCAAATTCACAACTTAGCTTCCAACATAACCATGAGGATGCAAGAATATCAAAAACTCCAAAGAGAAAACTTCAACATGTAGAGCCTAAGAAGGCAAGTTCAGGAAAGTCACCTAAGAAGGCAGTCAGAAACTTTCAGCAACTTCAACAACGAGAAAAGAAAGAATGTATGACCTAGATTTTGGTTACTAAAACTAGACCAAAACAACAAACAAAGCACCACTATGACAACAAATTTTTCTCACATTTGGAGGCAATTAATCTCCAAAATTTCACAATGGCTTTCACAATTTAATGCGGCAATTAGATAGCATCAACATTCCCTTCAATTGGCAAATAACAACGATATGCGACAAGAGGCAAATATATATAGCAGCAATGACTTTTGAACACGAAGCTTAACGAGAATTTCAAGGTTTCAAAGCATAGGAATTTAGCTCAACTCTAATGCTAAAGTGAATGAGAGCCACTTAGTAATAATCACGGTACCACACAAGCAAATCAAACACCTCCCAAGCAAGAAGCACACATAAAACTTTAAAGCAAATCGGTTATGATGGTATGATTCAACAAAATTCTCAAGTCTTGGTTATTGGAAAATCAAATGCGGTAAGGTATAATGGCAAAATCAAACCTCATATGACAGTGATCTATTTCCAGAATTAAACAAGTGATCTAACCTCATATTCACAGCAATTAAAGTGGCAAATTCAAGAGCAGCACCAATAATTTACAGAAACCGATGTCATCACAGCTTAATAAGTTTCACAATGACAATCACCCTAACAAGTAATGACTTGCCTATATATTCACATTGAGCCATGTTCAAGAAGATATCTAGCCATCATGTCTCGAATCGAATCGATGTCATCCTGTGAGTACGGATCCTCGGTCGAAAAAAAGCGTAAATTGGAAAACAAGGTATAATTAACAAGCTGAAGTACCACAACAAAAAATATCATCATTTGAGGATCACGGAGCATTACGTACGTTTTGCAAGCCGGTAATGCGTCCGTGGAAACGATAGATTGCATCAATTGATAACGTAGTATCCGCTCGGTGTTCCCTGGTTGGTGATGGCACTATAAATAAAAAACAAATTGTTAAACGAGAAAGCTCTTGTGTCTCGGAAAAAACTTGAATTGAAACTACTTACCTTCGGATAAAACCACTTCGGTCCACCTTTGCTCTCGTGCTCCGGCAAATGTCTATATGTCCTAAGACCACTATCATTAAAATGGAAATTAACGAGACATGAAAACAATTCATTTAAAAAAAGAATCGATGATTTAGACAAAAATTTACTTACTCGGCAAACATGGTTTTGATATCCTCGGTTGGCTGCCACCTATGGAATCGAACCAATAACATGCGTTCTTGGCGGGACAAACAACGCACGGGGTCCAATGAGCACTACAACATATACATATTAATATTAAACTAAGATAAAAAAGCATTTTTTCCTTAAAAATCTTATATAGACAAAAAAAATACGCACCCTTCATGTATTGGCGCTAGATAACAAGACGATTTTATGTCGCCCATTGTTAAACCAACATAAATGGCCCTCCTGGCTAAGATATTGCGAGCCGAAAGTTTGTGGATCCAGGACATAAGAATCCATACGAATCCAATAGGTCTCCCTTTTTGCGAGATGTCGTGGCGAGACACTACGATCGAAATAAAATGATAAGTGTTGTTGAATATATTAAACAAAAAAAGAGTATTGACATAATTAAAGGGTAAAAAAAACTTACAAGATTGCAAGTTGAAGCCCTTTGTATATCTAAACAGTCCATATGCATAAACTCTGTCAAATCTTTCTGTCAATTGATATCGGATATGTCTTATGCACTTGCAGACAATGCCGGAGGCATGCAAGCCGATAGAGACGATGTCTGGTAGAGCTCTCGCGGCGTTGATAAGTATGGAAATCGCATGCGGCTTGTTCATGCTATGAAAACATAATAAACAAATTATGAGTGGGTTAGCAATGAAAATCAATCTTAAACCCTACTCATCGTCAATCGGTAATGTATTTCTTACCATTGGAGGTGTCGTCCCCACCTCAATAAGATGATGCGGCCAAAGGATGAACGATGTGGTGGCGGCGTCTAGCGTGGGAACCTCCTCATCAACAATCGGGATGTTTGTCTTTTCTTCCCCCTCTCGCACACTTGTCGAGTCACCCTACGTTGGTCTTGTGGAATTTGCATATTGTGGTGTGTGGTTTGTTCGGGTAAACAAGACCATCGCAACAATACGCCGGTGTGGGTCATCCAAATATAGGCGGCAGGGTTGTCCCCCCTGTGGAGTGTGAGAAGGCTCGCCGGGCTCGTCAATAAGTACATCGGAGAGTGATGAGAAGGTTCGCCAATAGGTACATCGGAGCGTGAAAACTTTCCTTCTTTGCTTGGGAAGGCGGGGATTCCTCGTTTGAAGGTTGCGTATTTACCTTCCCTTGTATCATCTCCCTCATTTCACCCGTAGTTGTGCCATAACCTCATCTACGAGGGACGCTCGAATTTTGGCTACAAGGCGAGGACTAGGGTTGTCATCGTCATGCGAACAACTCGAACGCCGTCCAAAGTATTTCGCGACACTAACTCCCCTCGGCTCCCCACGAACGGCATCAAGGTAATCGGGCTTCCGATCGCCGTGGACAAAATGTCCATCCGTGTACCGCGTGAATGAACCTTGGCTGCTTTCTTTGCTCAAGCACATCTGTATCATAGGATTTTTCATAAATATTAACTAATTAAACTCTAAAAATATGAAACAAGCTGAAGCTATTTAATACTTCTAATTTAACTACTTACAATCTTTGAAGCAACCTCGGCCACATCTTCATTTATGTATTTCTCGCCCTTCATCCTCGCGGCTATCCATTTTTTGTGGCGAGGAGGACGCTCGAGGGCCTGGATAACGGTGGAAGGATCGGATTGAGCAGCTTCCTTCATTTTCGCAACTCTTCTTCCATCGGCCTCCGTTCAAGCTTCTTATAGCCACCCCTAGACATGCAATGCGGATACTTATTTCTCGCTTGCCTCTCCCTATTGGCGACTTTTTCTGTGACACGAAAACAAATAAACTGAGCCTTCGATGTCAAATAGATTCAACTAAAAGATAAGATATGAAAGAAATTTTACAAGAAATTCGGGATTACGGCGTGACGCCACAAACTCCCTCCGGTCCTGCGGACTAATGTAATCATAGTCGACATGGGTCCTTGTCCCTCTTTGCCCCTCGAATATACTTTCTAGTGAGCTTGTTCTTAAAGTCTTTCCAACGTATACGAACCTCGCCCATCAATGCTTGTTCATGGCCTTATTGTTAGGCACATCATACGTTTTTGCAAGGTAAAAGAGAAGATATGAAAGAAATCAAGTGATAAAACTAAAGATACAAATGCATAAGATATCGAAAGTGAGATACCAAAAGTTGTGCCCGAGATCAACTCCTTCGTTTTAGGAGGAACCAACTTCCAATGAGAGAATACAATGCGAACTTTGCTTGAGCCGGATAGCCTACGTAGCTAATGAAATTGTCTTCCTCTGGACCAATTGGTTTCATATTGGCATCGAACTCCACATGCAGCCTCTTTTTCTGACCGCCACGACGTGCAATTAACGCACCCATATGTGTGCTACCTCTACCCCTTCTCACCACCGGTACATCATTCCCACCATCACCCGATGACTCGTCGAGCTAGACATATTCTGTTCATCAAAGACAAATGAATAATGTTAGATAGGGTTATTATTAAATAATAAACGAATGAATAAAATGAACTAACATGTTAAACTTTGTACAAAAATAACATAGGACTTTCTCATAACTTAAGATCTTACTTTATATGGTTTCCCATATTCCTTGAGAATGATCCTTCCTTGGAGCATATTCTTCATCATCTACCAATTCTACTTCACGTGTTGTCGGTGGATTTGTTGTGAAAGGGAGTGTATCGTCCGGGTTCAAGGATTCTTCACCATACGTCTGTTTTTTACTTTGAAGTACAATGGACATTTTGTTATTTGCGAGTACGTAACATAAAACACTTGTTTCGCTGGCTTGCTAGAATGAATGGCTCGTCTCATGACCAAGTCTTTGAAGATCAATTTGAGACAAATCCAAATTTAGGATCTATTACAACAGACATTATTGTTAACCCACTTACATTTAAATAAAGCAACTTTGAACTTGGTGTAGCTCATCTCCCATATTTCTTCAATAACTCCATAATAGGCCATAGATGCTAACACCGGGTTTTTGTCTTTCGAACTTCGAAAAGTGCATGGATTAGCTTCAACCATCACCCTTGTTTTGTTTTGCCTGAGAACTCTGTCATCTTGGTCTTTTGTGTAGAAAGAATATCCGTTGATATCATAACTTTGTCAAGTGATGACGATAAGAAGGCCCCGGGCTAACCACTCGATTGTAGCCGACACACCGGTCTCGTGCAATACCTTCTCCTGGAACCACTTTATAAATGTCTTCTTTTGCTCATTAGCTATCTGCATGTCATTCTTCCTTGGATTCATATTCTTCAAACTCTTTCTGTGTTCATCAATGTATGGTTGAACTTCTTAGTATTATTCAAGATGTACGGGTGTGCTTGCAACACCCTGCACGAAGCATATTCTTCGAGTTTGATTCCTCGAGTTCCCTCACTTATCCCCTTATCATCTTTGAGATTGTAACGTCGCCCACGATAGATAATCTTTCTGAGAACTCCATAGCCTCTTCCACTACATATCTCTCAACGATTGAGGCTTAGGTCGATAAGGATTTTTAGAATACCCTTTTAAGATCTTCATGTATCGCTCGAAAGGGTACATCCACCTTAGGTAAAGCTGGACCCATGAGCCTTACCTCCCTTACCAAGTGTGTTATCGGGTGCACCATTATATCGAAAAATGCGGGAGGAAAATGCATCTCTAGTTGGGACAAAATAATATAACCCTCGTTTTCCAATTCATCCAACTTTTCAATGTCAATGACTTTGTTACATATAGCATTAAAGAAAATACACAATTTTGTTATAGTGGTCCGCACTTCATCTTTCATAATGCCCCTAATAGCTCTTGGTAATAGTTGTTGCATCAACACATGATAATCATGAGACTTCATTCCCACTAACTTCAAATCGTCCATTGAAACACACCTTCTCAAATTTGAAGAATATCCTTGTGGAACCTTAATGTCATATAGACACCCACACAAACTTTTTTCTCCGCTTTTGATAGTGTATGAGCTGCGGCTCCATGTATGCCCTCTTACCATCTTCCGTTACTCGTGGATGTAACCGTTCTCTTATTCCCATATCAACCAGGTCTAGTCTCGCACTAATTCCATCCTTAGTCTTCCCTGGTATGTGCAAAGAGTCTTGACAAGGCTATCGCAAACATTTTTTTCCACATGCATCACATCAAGGCTGTGTCTCACATCAAGACTACGCCAATATGGAAGATCAAAGAAAATTGATCTCTTCTTCCATATATTCTTCTCACCCGCAATCCTTTTTGTTTACCCAATGTGACATTGATATGCATCACCCGACTATAGACTTCCTCTCCGGTTAATGCCTTTGGAGCCGTTCTATGCTCCGGTAAGCCGTTAAAACGCTTTCTTAACTTACGATATGGGTGGAACCGATCAAGAAACCTCCTATGACCGAGGTAGACCGTTTTTTTTCCATGCTTTAATTCTTTGGAAGTTTGTGTCGGCTTCACATATTGGACATGCTTTATGCCCCTTCACTGCTTGTACCCGAGACAAATTTCCGTATGCGGGAAAGTCGTTGATCGTGGTAAAAATCATTGCACGCAACTTGAAGGACTCCTTCTTATATGCATCAAACACATCTATGCCTTCCTCCCACAACTTCTTCAAATCCTCAACCAAAGGCGCCAAGTACACATCGATATTGTTACCATTTGTTTTGGTCGAGAAATCATCATAGAAAGCATCACATACTTGCGTTTCATACATAGCCGGGGAGGTAAGTTGTATATTACAAGGAGAACCTAGGCCATGCACTATGGGTACTGCTAAGAGTTCGATACGGATTGAAGCCATCTGTACAAAGCCCAGTAGAAGGTTTCTTGGCTCAATGCCAAATTGCGGGAACATTTCGTCTATTTTCTTCCATTGGAGAGAGTCGTAGGGTGCCGTAGATATTTTCCATCGGATATTCTCTCATCGAGAATGCCATCTCAACTTCTTTTTGATGTTGCTTCACTAGTAAACGAGATGCTTAAACCGAGGAATTATGGGAAGATACCACAAGGCCTTCAAAGGTTGCCTTTTTTTGTGTGATCTCGAACCACCACCTTTCTTCACTTTGTATCGTGAAGTTTTACACTTCGGACAATTACTAAGGCCTTCATACTCATTTCTGTACAATATGCAGTCATTAGGGCAAGCTGTGTATCTTTTTATACTCCATACCCATCGTAGATAAGATTTTCTTGGCCTCATACATACGATTTGGAAGTACATTATTATCGGCAACATATCACACAACAATTCAAGCAACGACGTGAAACTGCTATCAGTCCCCCACATGTTGCCTTTAAGTTGACCAAATATAAGGTCCGAGTCAACCGTGTATACTTAGTACACCCAGGGAACAAAGGTGTCTCTGCATCACTCCGCACGCTATCATATTCATGCGGTTGTGCAAAGGATTCGACCTCAACATCATGAATCATTCTCTCCATTCCATCATCATCTACCTCAACTTCATTTTCGTAGGATGCCTTGGGAGTTACCTCCTCACCATGCCATATCCACGTTGTGTATCGAAGGTTTATTCCATCACAAATTAGGTGGTCCCTTATATCGGCAATATCCCTTCGAACCCCATTTAAACAATTAACACATGGACAATAGTACATCCCATTTTTTGTAGCCACATTCCTTCTAGCAAATTCAATAAACTCTTCCACCCCATTCTCATATTCTTCACTAGTTCTCAAAGCATTCATCCAACTATGACCCATTTTCTTATCACCTAAGACATTTCCAACAACAGTCAAGTTCATAACAATTTCAATAACGACATGGTTTTTTCTCAATCTTGTAAAAAAAAATTCGGCAGCATTTCCCCTCAACAGTGAGACATCCCAAAATTTCAACAACAAACCATTTCAACTTAATTCAACAAAACTTACTAACTAAGGCAATTTAGAAAATATCAGCTATTAAATCCAATAATTTCATCAATACAAAAAACTAAAATATATCTAAGTTGTCTAAGTCATAAACTATAAATTATGGACATCTAAGCATCATTATCCATACTACAAAGATTACCTAGTTCAATGCACATCAACAACAAAACAATATTTAACTATAATTACCTCAACTTTAAATTCCTCTCCTTGAAATTTATTTGCTCTAGTCAACCTAAAGACAACAACAATAAAGACAACATTAGAATTATTCAAACTAACATTGAACTTAGGATATAACATATGAGAGGGAATAATTGTATGACAAAAGCAACATGATTAAAAATACCTACCCTAGGACCCCTCAAGCTCTTGTGGGTTGTTGTCGTGGCCAAGTCACAAACAAGTAGTCGGTATAAGATCAATATTTATCAACTAAATCCCCCAACACTGATTTGTTCCATTTCCTAGCAATAAAACAACCATTACAAAAGCATGAGAAGAAAGCATGGATATGGCATGGTGAGGAAGTAACAAGTCTATTATTGAAGTAACAAGTCTACCAAATTAAAGTGGTGTGTTTTGAAACTAAAAGCAACATGAACACAAATAAAACTAAATACTATGTAGACTTACCCTAATTTTGCAAGACTCATAGACCCTTTTTATTTTTAAGAAAAATTGGTGTGTTTTGAAAAAGAGGGAAGATTTAATGTAATTGCAACAATACAAGAATGCACCATCAAAATCCTCTTTTCTTTGCTTACTGCTATAGCTTCTACGCCATGTGATATACGTAATCTCTCTAGGGGGCTTTCTAGTAAATAATAGTAGGGAATTGCTCGAGTTAGTTAGAAGAAAGAGAAATTAGTAGTGACGTGGCATAGGCGGGGAATTATACATCGTAATGTGACCATTGCATGTTTTTCGTGAATGAATTCAGTCCTTTTTCCTCTTCGTACTATCACAATGTGAGATTTTTATTCTAAGAATTTGTGGAGAATGACACACTTGACACATGTCAAAAAACATAATCCTCTTGGTCTATCATGGGAAATCCACCACATAGAGCCACAATTCAAATCTTCCATAAAAAAGAGTATTTACATGACAATGGTCTCGTAACCACTTCATCTCGTAACTCCATTGGTTTGACTATCATGCATTAATCATACACACCACATATAGAAAGTGAATAAATGAAATAAGTTTAGTGTCAATTTACTTGAATAAGTACTTTTGGGGATCTTAACTTAATTCCAAATAAGCACA
Source organism: Acacia acuminata (assembly GCA_019022655.1). Taxonomy (NCBI): domain Eukaryota; kingdom Viridiplantae; phylum Streptophyta; class Magnoliopsida; order Fabales; family Fabaceae; genus Acacia; species Acacia acuminata. The sequence goes on from JAFJYI010000010.1 coordinate 6,301,650, forward strand.
AACTTGAAAGACGAAAACATGGGAAGTCTCGCAAACACGCATTCCCTATCTACAACCAGATCTAGATTTTAGTTTCGGTTCGAGTTCAAAAGTCGACAAAACACTTAACTAAGCATATCAAATAGTGAGGAATACGATTTTGTTTGCTACAAGGTCTTTGAGTTCGAAAGTCGACAAAACACTTAACTAAGCATATCAAATAGTGAGGAATACGATTTTGTTTGTCCATCTACATTATTACCAAGAGCTATAGTCATAGTGATCCTCCTTATCCCATGTTTTAGATGTTCAACATGACAAAATAAAAAAAGAAAAGAAAAAATTACGAGCGTCCGTAGAGATCGTCGTGAGAAGGTGGGCCGGACGCGGCGGAGAGGCGAGGTCGACGGCCCGACGGGACGCCGAGAAGAGAGAAGACGGAGGAAACGACGGACGATCCGCACGACCGAGTCGATAGGGTTCGCCGGCGATGAGGGAAGATGACGGAAATAGCCTAGATATCAACCGGTTTTGGGTTTTTGGCAACGAGGGAACCGGAGGAGTCGAAACTTCGAAAATAAAAGAGAATACCTTCGCGGGTTGGAAAAATAGGGTTATGGGAGATTTTAGGCGACCTGATTGGGCTTCAAGTCGCCTATATTTGAAAATAGGCGACTTGATCCAATTTCAGGTCGCCTATTTTTCACTAATAGGCGACCTGAAAATGGATCAGGTCGCTTTTTTTCAAATATAGGCGACCTGAAACCCATTCAGGTCGCCTATTTTTGACAATTTTTAAAATTTTTTTTTTAAAAAAAACAACATGGCCCTTTAATTCTCGGTTTTAGTTATCCAATATAGGCGACTGAATGGGCTTGGTCGCCTATATTTGAAAATAGGCGACTTGATCCATTTTCGGGTCGCCTATTTTTCAAAAATAGGCGACTGAAAATGGATCAAGTCGCCTATTTTCAAATATAAGCGACTTGAAGCCCATTCAGGTCGCCTATTTTTGACAATTTTTAAAATTTTTTTTTTTAAAAAACAACATGTCCCTTCAATGCTCGGTTTTGGTTTATGGCAAATTTTTTTTTTTTTTTTAATTGGCAAATATATAGGCGACTGAAAATGTATCAGTCGTTTGTTTTTGGAAAATGGCGACGATTATTGTTCGGGTTGCCTATTTTTTTCAATGCTTGGTAATTTTCGCGCAAACAAAATATCCCCGGGCGCCAAATTTTTTGGCATATTTCGATCGTCTTGAAACATTATCAGTCGCCTATTTTAGACAATTTTTTAACAATTTTTTTTATAAAAAAAACCCTATGTCCCTTCAATGCTCGTCTACGGTTTAAGGCAATTTTCTTCTTTGTAATAGATATATAGGCGACTGAAACATGTTTTCAAAAAAAAAAAAAAAGTCGCCTATTATCCTACTTTTTACACATATGGCGCGCAAACAAAATATTCTTCCATATTTCCCGGCGCCAAATTTTTTAGCGATTTCGGGCGTCTTGAAAAATTATCGGGTCGCCAAAATTGATTTTTTTTTTTTCAAAAAAAAAAGTACATACCATGGCGCCAAAGGCAATTAAAGCGTCCTTAAAAAAATTTAGGATGTCAAAAATTAATTTTAGAAGTCTGAACAATTATTCGGGATGTTGAAGGCTCATTTTCCTTGTATATAATTACAAGATTGCCATTGGCCTCATTTGTTACTACCTATTTCTTATTTAGGACGTCTCGGGGAAGTAATATCACATTTTTGTAGTAGTTGTTATAAATTATATATTTATTTTAATTAGAAATTACTTTGTATTTTTATTTTTATTTTTTCTCAAAATTAATTATTAAACTAATAAAATTAAAGAACTGAAATGATTATAACTTTTTGACAAATTAAAATCTTATAATTGTATTATCATTCGTAGATATGTCGTGAGGACCCCCAGCAAGTAATGGAGTGTACTGTTTACATTTCTATAGTGGGGACGACCTCGGAGTAGACACTTAACCATGGGCTTTTCATGCCTATTAAGGTTTTTAATACTCATGCTGGGACACTAACGTTTGAATAATATCTTGATTATGACTAATTTGCCAGATAAAACATGACTAATAAACTGGATATTCGATCCTTCCTTGGACCAGGATTTAGAGTTGCTGAGACAAGAGAGGCCCAGTTTCGTATTTACACATATACATCATTGCTAGTTATAGATTTTAGTTTACTAAATATGATTTAACTATCGATATCATATTTTTACTGTTTTCGTTGTTATAAATATATATTTATATTAAGTAGAAAGTGATTATATATATTAACAAAAATTGAACGGTATGCATGACAAATTAAAACATTGTATTATATAGGGTTTAATGTTTCTGTTTTTGCTGGATAACTTTTTTTCTATCACACTCACATAAAAATGTACGAGTCCCTTTCTATAAAATGAAGGGAAAGAAAATAATATTTCTTTTTATGTGATTGTGACACAAAAAAAAAAAAGTTATTAAACCTTTCTATTATATCATATAAATATGAATAAAATTTGTGGTACATGCACGCTGGTAATTTTCCTTGAGGTGACAATAACGTGGCTGCGCCAACGGCTATTCGATCTATTGGAACATGCCTCACAAGCATATACAGTATGAGGATAGGACGTCATCTAGCTGTCATCTTGTCAAGTGCTTTGTAATAAACTAATAGTATATTCACATCACATAAATAATAAGGAAAATCTATATGGGGGCCCAAATAACAAAAAATCAAAAAATGCCTCAAAATTCTGAAAATCTTAGAAAAGGCCCCGGGCCTTTTCGAGATAAATTTATTAAAAAGTGAGTTGTTAACGGAGTTGATATAGTTGTTAGCGGTAGGCCATTAACAACTAAAACAACTCCATTAACAACAATTGTTTAACAACTAAATCAGTACTATTAACAACTATATCAGTACTCCGTTAACAACTATATCAGCCCCATTAACAACTCACGTTTTAATAAATTTATACCTATGAGATTTTCAGAATTTTGGGGCCTTTTTTGGGTTTTTCTTTGTTATTTGGGCTCCATATAGATTTTCCATAAATAATATTCAATGCTCCTGAAACATGTGGTAGATTGTGATTTATAATTTACGTGATAAGTATTTAAGAGGAGTTTATCTCAGAAATTTTTCCAACACAAACTTAAATAGGGCCTTTTTTTGGAGTCACCTAAACCAAACTCTTTAGATGTAGTCCAAGTTAATGACAAGTTCACTGTTCCTATTATTGACGCAATCCTTTTTTTCGTTTCCTGTGTTCATTGTCGATGAAATCTTGGATGAACCTACAATCAGATTAGCACTAAATAATAAGTTCCAAATGCATTATAAGACTAGACTACCATATATATTATGATTTGAAACTCCTCAATAAATCATGCGCTTTTAGCTTGGTTTGGATTTCTGAACCTAAAAAACATTTATCAGCTGGGAAGCCAACTTTTAATTCGGTGCATGCATGGTTGTTTGGTTTTACTTTTAGATTTTGAAAAATCTCTTACGAGTATTAACAATTTTTTCCATATCGAATTTCTTATTAAAACAATGACCTGTCAAACATTTAAAGAATTTGTCATAGCAGATCTATATTGTGAGTTATTTGCCTCGGATTTCGTCTGGTTCTTTTAACATTCATTCACTTATATATATATATTGTAAAATATAAATTTTGACGAGGATTGGAATGTGTCCATTATTTCTAACCCGTCTTGTTACAATGTTTCACACATAAACTACACACGGCATAACGCACGGGGGAGTCAAGCGACTTACAAAAACGTCAGCATAAAAATGGAACCAAAAAAAAAAAAGACAAATATAAGAACAACGACTGAGATGATACTTAAAAAGTACACAGAGTTACTAACAGTATAGCCCAAAAATCAACAGAGATCTAAACCCAAACTGAAAACTTTCCTTGTACACAGATACTCGCGCTGGTCCGATTGGCCATAGTTTGGTAACTATAGGCAAGACGTGCTAAATTTAGAATATTGACCAGTATTGTTATAGTTGCTGAGCAAGTTATCAATCTCTCTGGCGAAAATCTTCATAGCTTTGGGCGGCAAGCAAATTAGCACTATGACACCGTCTCCTTTCGCACTCCCACATGCCCAGCTTACTCCAGGAAACGAAGCAGCCCCAGCCATTGCGGGTCCAGCGTACATTGCTTTGCCCCATCCAAAATCTATATCTCTAAACCCAGAACGTATTAAATTCGACACAATCCATGATCTCACCGGCGTGAAGCAAGGCCGTCCTCTGATCACCATAAGATCTGCCACGGATTGCATATACTCCGCCGTGGCCTCACCTTTAGCCTCTTTGACCAACTTCAAGGCATAGCCAATTGGATTTCTAGAAAGCTCCCCTGCGGTGGTGACAGCGGCGGGGTACACAAAGCCATTGCCGTAATAGCCACGTGGCAACAATGGAGGGTCTGTTTTGCCCCTCAAATTGCTGATAAACATTAGGCGAACCTCCTGGTGTGGTTCTAGCTCTAAGGATATGGTGCGACAACGCCAGAGGAATGCGGTCAACGTTTCGAATGTAGTGTGTTGACCATGGTACTGAGAAAACAGTCGACGGATGACCTTTAACTCGTCAGACCCGAAGAAGAAAGAGTTTTGGGACATAGCTTCTGTCATCTCTGTTTTTGTATCATCATCAGGCACTTCCACGTACTCATTATGGGTGCATGTGATGCGAGGTGGGTCCCTTGCATTCAGTAGCTCTCTGCGCCAAACTGGGGCAATTGATGGCTCATTAGCACCCCTCGCAATCTCCACTAAGGCTCCTAAGAATTGAACTAAACCAGAACCATCACAGACAGTGTGGTTTAAGAAGTAGGCTAAAATGAAACCACCACACTTGAGACGGGTAACCTATGAAAAGGAAAAATGCAACATTAGCAAGTATATCAATATATAAGAAACAGATTAGTTAACTGATGTGTGATATTGACCTGAAAAGCTAACAGGGGACAGTTAATAATTCCATCTGTGCTAGGAACAGTATAAAGGAGCTCTTCGAAGCATGGAAATGGAGGTTGAATAGGGTCTCCGAACTGGTGAAGACTGACATCTGCGTCAGCTTCAATGAAGGGGACACCTTGCTCGTTACAATCTACCATAAGTTTGCGACCAGGACCTTCCCTGAGACGACCGGCGAGGGGATAATAAAAGACTAGGGCTTGAGCAAGTGCGCTTCTAATAAGTTGAGCAGGGTCGTTTCCTTGCATGGATGGGTGGTAAGGATAAAAGTGAACCAACGGAATTCGACACCGGAGACCACCTTGGTCATCTATATCGGAGAGTGGCTTAACTTCATGAGGGGTGGGCTTAGCTGGAGGAATTAGTTCTGGTCGGCGTCTCCTCACAGTAAACACTAGACCTAAAGTAGATGGCTGAGCCATGTGGTGAGGAAAATATCGAATCGCAGAGAGTGGGAAGACCAAGAGTACGAGCCTCTAGTCACTTTGGATTGGGGGTGTGTATGTTCAGAGACAGCGTAATTATATTTTATAATGGTGATGGGGTACTAAATACAAAACCATGCATTATATTGGGTCCATGGTAGACGTAGACACCCCACCTTCAATAACGTACGTACTAACCAATTTGTGTGGTTGTGCGGTTGCATGTCCAATCCATCGGAGCAAAAAGATGTGAGGTGGAGGCTTCTCTGCGGACTGGACTATTCAGTGACCCGTGAGAAAAAGGTTTTTTTTTTCCCCTCTGATAAAAAACAGAACAAGAGGAAGAACCAATGGTAGAATCAGGAAAAAATTTTAGCGTAAAAAATAAACATATTAAACTACTCCTTTAGTTTTTATTATAACGCACCAATTAATAAGTATATTTGGCCCTTTTTATAAAAACATTTGCTTTGTTTCCAAATAAAGATTAAATATTTTTTCCATGTATACCCATATTTAAAAAGGTAGTGAGTGAATTAATTATTACTCTTTTTTTTAGCAAAAAAAAAAAGAGTAATAATTAATATTATATTAGAGTTTAGTGTAATTAATATAGATAATATAGAAAATTACATAAATTTTAGGACAAATTTAATGACTTTAACCATTTTATTGACTTATGTGAATTATTAGTTGGTTCTTTAAATAAAGACCAGATAAAGTATTTACTAAATAGTATCAAATAACCTTGAAAATACAAATAAATAATAATCGATAATTATAAATCAAAACAATATATAAGATGATCTAACCTTTTGGTATCTCAAACAAGTTAATTTTACTTTCTTCTCAACATTATCCTTACTGAGAAAAGATAAAAAATTAGCTAGAGCCAAATTTGTGGTCAAATAAAATATCATATAATAAATACATATATATATACTAATAAATTTTATAAGATCAACCAGGGTTAGTTGGGGCCAAAACCCCAGCTGGCCATCACTACCTTCCGGGAAGAACCATATTTGTAGTTGTGATTAGCCGGGAATTGAAGTCGGATAGCAAGGGGCATGTATGGAAAACACCCATTCCCTGTTGTCCCTCAAAGTATTCGTGCGAGCTTTCACGTTTCTTTGTTTTTGTTTTTATATTATTCACGTTTCTTTGTTGTTCCTGATGTAAATCTAAAAAAATAAGTTTTAGTGTTTCAGAAATTTTTCTCTGCCTGGATACGTGGTACAGAATACATTTATAAATTTGGTGTTTTTTGGATCACATGTCCAAGTCCATTGTTGCAAAACGTACGACAATGAAATAATGAATCAAGTCAATAATTTTCACTTTGTTTTAACAGGACGCACCAACTGCTTTAGGCCCAAGGCTTTGGTACAAAGAAGAAGAGGGAAAAGAAGGGAAGAGAAGATTTGAGGGATGAGAGAAGATGACTTGATAAAAGATGAGTTGTTTTATATGAAGAAAATGAAAGGGTGATAGTTGATAAAAAATCGGAAACACTAATTATACCTCAAAAGTAATTAATTGAAAATGAAAAGGACAAATATATTTTGTTCTAAAATATATTTAAAAAAAATTCTCTTATCAAGTTTGAATTTGTCTAAAATATTCTCCTCGTCAAGTTTAAATCTATCTAAAACTTTTTTCCCACTAAGTTCAAACTTATCTAAGATATTCTCCCGTCAAGTTCGAAGTTATCACATAAGTTCAGATTTATAGCATAAATTTGAATTTAATCCTGTTTTTTATATTTTAAAAAAATTATTTTGAGGAATAAATATGTCACGTGGGAATCATTTGTATCATGGGAGTCATTTATTTCACGTGGCAATGGCATACACCAGAAACAAATGGAGGAGAATTGAACGAAAAGGCCGATTATAATGGCCCATACCTTTTTGTATTATATGGGAGAACGTACTGCAAAACAAAATATGGTGACAAATCAATATACATCATACACGTGTCCTGAGAAAATCTCACAGCGGGGTAACCCGCCGAATAACAATTATCTACAAGAAATACTACTTACTGATTTACTCTCACAGCACCAGCTTTATACAGGAATTTTCTGTTGGGCTGTTTTTCATTCCTGCATGTCTGTTTTTATATTTATAAAATGAAAAATAAGTACCTTTTTAACACTAATATTGATTTATTCAATTGGATTTTGACCCATGGGCGGAACTACTCACATGTACTTGAATTCTAATGTGAGCATTTTTTTTTTTTTTTTTTTTACAAAAGAAATTAACAGAAAGAAAAGAAAATTACAGAGGGGAAACTAATTCGAGTGATTAGTGCCCACCTTTGATAATAAGTGCCTAGTCTTTGATGTGAGCAATTAATTAGTGCTCACCCTTGATAATAAGACAATTAAAATACATATATACTTGAACTTATTGAGTGTCTAGTCTTTGATAATAAGGTAATTATGATGGAATTATAAAAAATAAGGCTTAGAAGGATGACATTGTAATTATTTTTATTGTAATATACTTTTATTATTAAAATATATGTCTTGAACTTATTGAGTGTCCATCTTTTATTATAATTTACTTAGCCTTACTTTTCTAAATAACGAGGTTTGTAAAATAACTATCTCTCTTATTACATCATTAGTATTCATTTGATTTCATGAATATTTTTTGATTTTCTTTTCTTTTTTTGTTTATATTCTTTTTTTTTTAATGCATTTAAAACTTTTCTTTAAAAAAAAAGTCAAAAATTAAACTTTAGGGAGTTAATTAAACTTCCTAATCAGCCCCAAAAGTCATAAATGGTGGCTGAGCATTTGTGGAGCATTGTAGGCCAAGTATTTCAAGAAAATAAGCTAAATCCTCTTGTAAATTCACTAGCTAATAAGAGAATTAAAATCATTGGATAATTGACACATAAAAATTAAAACTAATGGCTAGGAGAGGAGGAGCTATCGGCATGCATAAGGGAAGGAAGAGAAGATATGATAGACCTTGTTAATTAGAGTTGAAAAGTCAACAATTTCAACTAGCCAATTGGAGACTTGAACCATGAAATACTTTGCTAGTTTATAAAATATGTTAAATGGTTGAAAATGGGGGCTGTATGTCCACCATGGTTGCAGGGCAAGGATGAAGTTTCATAAAGTGAATATGGATCCAATTGTTTAAAGGAAAAATGACGTTTTTGATCAACTTAAGAATTACCACTCCCGACATTAGGATTTTCCCTATAAATAGTAAGGCTCTCCTTTTCATTTTTCTTCACACCAACACAAAGCTACATCTGATCCTAAGTAAGGGTGAGAGTGGCGAAATTTTCTAGGAAGGAAGAAAGAGTTGAAGCATGGTAATTCTTGAGAGGATAAGAGTCTTATTTGCTCTGGAGGTTTTCAACTAGGAGCACTCAGCACCCGGAAGTGTTTTTTGAAGCAAAATTGCCTTGGAAGTTAACAAAATGGGGCAATTGGTAACTACACGGTGAAAGGTACAGGTGCGTATTGTAATTCTAACTCTTGTGTGTCTTGTATGTTTATATGTGATAGAATGATTCATAAAGTCGTGGACAAGACTAGATCTTGAGTCATGCACCGTGGCTAAGACTCAGTCTTAGGTCACTTGTTTATATACATGCATTTAGTTTTGTACGAGTTATAGTCATGATAATACCGTAGGATTGTTTTCCTAGCGCGAGGACACAAGGAGTCGTGGCACCGGTGAGTGAAAACGTTGTTAACATTACATTTGCTGTGTGCTATGTATTGTTGTGTTGTTAACATTACATCTGCTGTGTACTATGTATTGTTGTAACCTTACATCTGCTATGTGTTATATATGGTTGATGCTGAAATGTAATGAATGTCTGTCATATATATTGTTATTACTTGAGCATGAGGTTAACTGTTACCTGAGATTCAATTCAATTGAATCTCAGTCCTAACTAAAGGTTTAGGAAAGGAACTTGGATCTAAGAAGACGACATGGATGGAGTTGGGAAAAAGCATCGGTGGACGGAGCTGTGAAGAGACACCGATGGACGGAGCTGTAAAGAGGCACTGAGAGACGGAGTACGTGAAGAGGCGCCGGTCAGAGCGAATGCCAGAAGAGACTCATCAGAGCGTAGTTTCTGGCATAAATCTGATAAAATTATTTCAAACCATTTGGTGCTTAAACTAAGGAAGGGTTGGTCTATTGGTTTAGTTATAAGTCGCCGTGAAAGACAAGGTGACTTCCATTAGACTTAAACACCGACTTGGCCAATATGTTTGATTGATGAGTTGGTTTTCAAGCCATAGGTCTAGATAAACTAGTGTTTGAGTCTGTAATTGTATCACATGAATATTCCTTCAGGATATTTAGTTTATCAGCTTATGCCTGAGCATTTTATATCAATTACTCATTGTCCAAACGTTAGTGTGTGCTCTCTGTTCCGCTTTACTCTGACCTGTAGCACCGTATTTCTAAATAATGCTTGTCAATGGGCACAATAAGTGGTATGGAATTTGGAGTGTTATTGATCAAGTCAAATATTCTAGATATTATCTAATTGTTTTAAATATTATCATCTTAATATATTTTGGATAAAATATCCTCTGATTGTGGCCCACACGTGATTTAGATAGAGATTTGGTTTAGGGTTACCTTCTTGACTGTTAAGCTATTAAAAGTCTTAATGGGAGGTTATAAATAGCGTAGGCTAGGTCTTAGAACAATAACGTGTAAAACCCATTTACTTGCTTGCTAGGGGTTCTTTGACGGGTGATGGCTATTCTCAGATCATCATTATGCCTCATCTTCCCATTAGGATTCTAATTCTAACTCTTTCTTGTTCTCTACAATTTCCATATTGTGGGATACTACATGTAGAATCGCAATGGCTAGAGGCATTTTATCAAGTCTTCTGCTCGTGTTCTCTTTTATGGAATTTATACAATATATTGGGATCTTTATTGTTAGATTATTCCAACAATCATAACCAATAGTAATATCCTAAATATCTTATTAAAAATTATATCACTTACTACGGCACATACAACGGTAACTTTGTGAAGAGATATGTAGATGAGACAAATCAATTGCATCACAACAACATGCAAAGACTCTGAGGTTTCATGTCAATTCACCATCCAATACAAAAGATTTAAATCAGGGAAATATGTGCTTCCCTGAACGCTCTTCCCACTGTGCCTGACACATTAGTCATTCAAATAGTGTTATAAAAACTGTTGAAATTCTCATCCTCCTTAATATTCGACACATGACGTGTTAGCCTGTGAACACTAATGAGAAGGGAGAAATTCCTCAACCAATAAATTAATACATGTCTAATCTGAAAAATCAATAAAGTAGAAAATATTAAATATAAATCTATATTTTCATACATCATACATGAAGTTTTTGAGTCGAAGACTCAGTGCAAAGATATATTCCTGATCAAACGTAGTAGTCATGAAACCTCATCCCCATATGGATCTTTGCGGTTTTCAACAGAATGCTATACGCTTTGATACTTCGATGTCAGTCTGCAAATTTTAAAAACTTCATTTAATAAATGAAAATCAAATCAAATTATGTTCATCTGAGTTTTATGCATCATGTTAAAAATTAAATAGTTAATATCAGGCAAATGGTTTGATAGATCAGGCTTATGAAGTATGTTATCCTCTCTAATATTATTTAAAGCCAGTCATCTACTTCTTCACCGATACATATATAGTATTAGACGTGATATCATAGTATGGTATCAAAGTCTGGTATTAGAACCTGATATCAGACGTGATATCATAACATGTTATCTCTGATATCATAACATGAGAGTCTGGCATCAGAACCTGGTATTAGATGTGGAGTATGGAACCATATTCATTTATGGAATCATAACTAATAATGATATTCTAAATATCTTAGGGGCGTTTAGCTATCCTTATTTTGGGTATGAAATCATATTTTCTTTTGGTTAGTAGCTATAGCATGTTTCTCCAGTGCATAGTATCAGACGTGGAATCATTGCATGGTATTAGAATCTGGTAATTAGACGTGGAGTATGGAACAATATTGCTTTGTGTGTCAGAATAGTTTATAATATAATCATAAATAAATATTACATCAATGACCAAAATGATATATAAATATTTCTTCAATTAAGTCGTACACTGTCGTACATAATTTTTTACAACTTAAATATTTTTTTTTTTAACATCAATTTTTTTTTTTTTTTTTTTTTTTTTTTTTTTTTTTTTGGGGGGGGGGGGGGTAATTTACCGAAAATAGAACAAATTTAAGTGAGCTTGTTTCTTTTGCTCAGTAGAGATGTTCAGGAGTAGGGCATCTATATGATATGACATTCTTTATAACAGAATGAAATTTGAGAAGCTAACTGATGTTGATGATGAGGAACGTGCTTATCTTATGGTCATGGGTATCAAGGCTAGCTATAACGTACTCTCCGATTTTTAATATAACATATGTTTAAGGAGTTGATATTATGATAAATATAAGACATAATTTTTATATTTTTCAATCTTTTCTTAATTTATCAAATTGATACTCCTTCAATAATAATCAAAGAGAAGAGAGATTGAAGGAATTAAGGAAGATAATCAGTGTATCTTAGAAAATACATGTCATATTAACTAACACTCTAATTTTCTTAATCTAATCAATTTACTTCCATTTGAATCTGCATTAAGAATGAATCCACTCCTAATGGATGCGGGTAGAAATTACTTCATCTAGTCCTTATTATAAATGCCTATTTCCATCTCTTCTTTAATATAAGACATATTTGTCTAATTTAAGTAAATTAGGGAAATTAGTTAATATGACATATATTTTTTAAAACACCTTAGTCATATTCTTCCTTAATTCTTTCATTTATTCTCCTCCTTCATTATTGTTAAGGGAGCATCAATAGGGGTAAATTATGAAATAAATTGACAAATATAAAAACTATGCCTTATATTTATGACTAAGATCAATTTTTCAAATATGTCTTATATTAAATATCGAACTTAGATTAAAAATTTCAATTAAAATTAGTTAATACTTTTAAAATTGGAAGAATTTTTATTATATCCCAAGTAAAGATTTAAGAACGACTAAAATCTCAAAGATAAGTGAGCAACATAAACTAGTGAATTAGTGAATGCAGGCCCCTTAGTTTTAAATCCTTTATTTATGACCTTATTGTAATTCCACCTTGAAATTTACAAAATTACCCTTAATGTTTAGTCAGTTAGGAGGTAAGTCAAAATTAATACCTCCTGACAATAGGTTTTACTTTATTTATTTATTTATTATGATTGTTATATATTATTATTTTTGACAATAGGTTTTATACTAAAGACATGAAGTACATTGGCAAGTGTAACCCATGTGTTTTGTCGCGTAACCAATCCTTTGTTTCCTCTCATTTGCAGGCGGTACTATTTCCTCTTTACATTTAGATCCTATCTTCACTGCCCATCTCTGGGCGAAACAAAATTTGCCGCACGTTGATGGACGTAAGGCCTGAGCTTGGTCATCTATGTGCTTGTTTGAGTTAGTGGCAAAAACTGCTTTTACAACATAATTTACAGTGTATGAGTAAGTATGTGAGATAAGTTTTGTCTTAACCTATATGAACGTATCTCTTGAATACTAACTCAAATAGGCCAAAAGACCCTATGTAACAATCTTAGAATTGATAAATAATATAGACAGCCCTCCTCATAAATATATCGATGTACAGTTGAAATTTGTTAGTGGCATTTTCACGAATATTATGTGGGGACATCGAGGAGAAAACAAAGAGAGTGGGGGTAGGATCCTACTTCTACACCTTTGGTTTCTCTCCATTCACAAAACTGGATGTGGGGAAAGAATTTAGAGAGTAACACTGAGAGAGTGTAGTTATGGATAGAGCTCATATCTCAATTAGGTGTGTATATATATGAGGTTCGCTCCCCAATTTTTTTTTTCCATAATGTATTTTCCTTTTGGTTGTGACTTATTGCTATAATGCTCCAAACCATAATGTCTGGTGGAATTTTAATTTAGTCTCTCGTATGCGGACTGTAAGTAATGGTGGTGGACAAGGAAAACTGGGTTCATGTAAGACTCATTGGTGTTGTTATATGAGATATAATTATAATATACTCCTAGGATTTGAGTATAGGATCCCAATGTAGTTCCTTGTATTAAATGATTAATTGATGAGGTTTTTAGGTGAGAAAGCAATGTGAGGCTGCCCGATTTATTTATTTATAAATCTTTTTTTTTTCCATATTCCCAAAATTTCACCAAGGAATAAGAATAACTACAATTAGTAGATTAAAAAAATTAACATCAATGCACAAGGGAAATAACAACTACCATTTTTCATATTTCCATAATTTGCGTACCAATGAATGTAGACATAAGAATAACTACAGTTAGGAAATTGAGGAATATAAAAAAGGGAATCATCAAGACATCAGGGAATTGGAATGCAAGTTAGGGACCTAAGTTTCTTGGAATATTTTTTTTCACCATCATTTTTAATTTAAATTAATTTTATGGCACGGTTACTATCATTCTTTTGATGCGTCAAGGGGTCATGGTTTTAAACCCCTTTGACCATCTTCTTTTTAAATTATTCTCCAACCAGAGTTGCCGACGGCACTTAATTGAATTTTTAGAATTCTTTGGGGTTGTTCTACTCTTGAGGCGGTAGGGTGTATATTAATTAGAGAGTGATTATGTAAAAAAATAAAATTAATTAAAATATATATATTTTAGTTGGAGGGTAATCTTGTAAAATAACACTAATTTTTATCATTTTGTTGAGCAAACCACTTTAATGATGCGACTTGTATTAAAAATTGGATTAGTAATTCACGAATTTATATCTTATAAAAAGGAGTGGAGTAAGTATTTTGGAAGGGATAAAGTACTTTGTTTTAATAAAACCAACACAAAATTAAACAAACACATCCGACTTGGCTAGCTCGATCCATAAACATTAAAAGTAAATTTTTCATCTTACTCCATTTGTTGTATTTATAAGGCAAAGAAAATTATTTTATCATATTTATAAGTCATTTTATTATATTTTTCACATGGATATATAATTTTTTATCTTTATTTATTATTGTGTAAACTTTAATTTGTACTATTGGGGTAGAGTATATATTAAATAGGGATAGAATTTGAAAGTTATTTAATTTTAAAAACAGAATTAGTGAGATGTAATGTTTTTCTTAATTTTGATAAAGTACGTTGAAATTCACTTATATTAGAGTACTCCCTCATGTCCTTTTTATAAGGAACAATAATCAAAATTACACTGTTTAAAATATTAGTTAAAAACACTAAATACATATGTAAGATATGAATTTGTCTTTCCAATTATACCCTTATGTATAAAAAGGCTACATGATAGATAATAAGTGAAATTTTATTGTAGAGAAATAATGAGTGGACAAGTGACATATATTTAATTGGGGTAAAAAAAAAAAAACTATTTTAAAATTTCAAACAAAAAGATTTGTTCCTTACATAAAAGGGATCAGATTGAGTATTTCTCCATTTCTAAAAATAAGCTTCTAATTTGAGAATAAATCTGTCCCAAAATATAAGTTTTATTTTATATTTGTCAAAGAACTTATTAAACTTTTTCCACCTTTTACCCGTTGACTGTATTTGTTGTATTTATTGTCTTATCATCTTTAGAAATAAGGGAATAGTTGAAAAAACACATTTTTAATACTCTGAACTAATTTTAACTATTTTCTTGATAACTGCAAAACAATTATTTGAAGCTTAAAATCAGGAATAGAGGGAGTATAAGGCATGGATAGAAGATGATGACTTCAGCATCTATATATGTTACTCTCTCCATTCTTTTTTTATAAGATATCATTATTTGAATGTGCGCGTTCCTTTTTCTAAGATACCATTTGGAGATGTTTCAACATTCAATGCATTTTTTTTTTCATTTTTACCCTAAATTAATTATAAGCTTTCTTATCAATTTTTCTCATTCATTCTCTCTCATCACTCTTTCCATCCATTCTCTCTCCTACCTTCCTTCTTTATAAATAAGGGTGTTTTTGGAAAATGAGTTGCATTTTTTACATATTTATCGTCTTTAACCAATGTTAACTAACTTTTTTATTTACGTAATTTGATTATTAGTATCTTATAAAAAGGAACAAAAATATAACGATAATGAATGGGTTAACTATAATTACTCCCTTTGTTTATTTTTATAAGAAACAACCGCCACATATATCTCATTTCTATTTATGAAAAAATATTCAGAAAATATCTTAACTTTTGTCTATTACTTTTTCACTTTGCCCCTCTTTAATTATCCATATTTCTCACAATTCCTCTCTAACACACATTCTCTCTTTTATACAATCATCTCCATTATTCCTACAAGAGTATTACGGAAGCAGATAATCTCCTCATCCTTTTTTCTCATTATCTCTTATTACCTCATCTAGGCCGTTGATTGGAAAGATGAGGAAAAAAGTTAAAGTAGTATTGTGACATTTCAAATCAATTGGACGAACTTGATTTAGAGATTATCAGAGATGATGAGAAAAGGATGATGAGAGACACCCAACCTGAGCATTACTCCCTCAATCCTTTTTATAAAAGTCAAAAATTCAAATTGTCTTCATCTTTTTATAAGAGCCCGACAAGAATTGTTTGAACATTTGATGGATTTTTTCATTTTTATCCCTAATTAATTAATTATATGTATGGTATTAATTAAAAGGTTGATGATATTTATATTTACTTCATTTCTCTCTCATACTTGCCCCTTATAAATAAGAATATCCCTTGGAAAATGAAATTTATTTCAGGAATACTTATTATTTTTAACTAATTTTAATTACTTTATTAAACTGCGTAATTTGGTTATTGAGCTTTTATAAATAGGACTATAGGAAGTAATTTTTTTTTTTTATTCTCTCTCTTTTACAATTGCCTTTATCATAATAATTTCGTTATTCTCACTCTTATTTCATATGTCCTCATAAATAAAAGTATTTTTTGTCAAAAAAGTTTCAATTTTTACATATTTATTATGTTTAACCGCGACTTTCATCTAATTAAATATTTCTTTTAAAAAAGAAACGGAGGAGTACACAAGTGGCAGCTTGTCTTGTACATAAGATGAACGAGAGAATCTATATATTCACATTAACAATCTATGTAAACAGTATGTATATTGAATGCCATGTCTATATATTAATTGGCCTCAAAGTTAAGTGTGTCGCATCAATTAATTAATATGGTCGGCTGCCCCGCGTCAATTAAAGAGTTTGGTTAGTCATTGTGTGTGTCTCAGCACCTACTTCACCGACATGCACAAATAAATCAACATATGGGAGAATTAGTAAAAACAAGTCCAAAAGAAATGAATGTAATCAATACAAAGTTTTATAACTATTAATTAGTAGAATGAAATAAAAAATTCTTCTTTATATTTAGACTTGTTAGTACTTACATTTCTTTCTTTTGATGTTATAGTAATTTTATCTTGTTCATTTTCTCAATTCTAGAGAATCTTACTTTTTTCTAAAAGAAAACCTTCTGTTCTTGTATACTTCAATCTTAAGTGTTCGTTTCAACTCAAATTTTAGAAGAAATTCTATTTGAATCAAGTTCCAAAAAAAACAACAACTTTAATTTATCTTATATCTAAGATCAGAGGAAGTAAGATTTTATCTTGTTTCAATTTTATTTATTATTCCTGATCCGGAAGTAACCTTTTCCTTTCCTTGGGCAGTACCTCCCAACAAGATTGATCCGTTTGGATCTTGGTCTATGATGGCCTTTTTATTGATTTTGACGATTGGATCTCTCTATGAATGGAAAAGGGGTGCTTCGGATCGGGAGTAATCAAGATTTAAAGGGTTTAACAATATAAAAACAAAAAATAAGCCTAAAAACTTTACATATAAGATAGCCACGAATCATTGTGTTGTTTGTTTAGTCATAAAAAAAAAAAAATCCATGCATGCATGTATTTAAATGTAACAATTCATTACAAAATAAAGTTAGTAATTTTAAATGATTTCATTCAAAATAAATAGTAATTTTAAAATATTTAAATGAAAAAAAGTAAAATTTGAATTTTATAGTGATGATTTGTTAAATCAGACTCATAATAATTAAATGTATTTTACTCATTTAATTAGGGTAGAATACTCTAATTAACTCCATTGCATTTTGCCATAATTATACAAACACCCTCCCTATTTGAAAAACACACACTTAAGTTCAAATTGTTAATATGGTTAAAGAATTTTTTATTTGATAATTTATAATTAAAAAATGTTTTAAGGTAAATGACTTGTCTCTTCATCATTTAGTGGATGGATGTGTGTCATTATTAATAGCGTTGCAGAGCACTTGAAACTAAGCACTCAACAAACTTATAATTTTAAATAGAAGTCTATTGTTGACAACTAAGGTTGTTAAATTTATAAGTTTAAATAAATTCATCACAAATGAAGTAAATTTATATCGTGAACTAGTAAAAGTTTACTTTATTATTAAATATCTAGTAATAGCGTATAATCAAATAATTAAAATATTAAAAATAACAATAACTTGATTTAAATATTTCTTTAAATCCAAATAAGTGAAATTAAATCAATCAACATTAATAATTAATCATATTTATCAAATAAATTTCTATAAAATTTATATTTAAAGCTACTAAGTATGATCAAATCAAAGAAGTTAACACGAATTTAAGGATGAGTTAACACAATTTTATAAGCTGAAAATGTAAAAATAATAAACTCGATATATAAACTCATGAGTTTATTTGAGTTTACAACGATCATAAGTTTACTAGTAACTCAACTCGATTTTGTAAACTAAAAACATAAAAACACTAAATTCAAGAATTAACTTACGAATCTAACAATAATCACAATTGATTCAAAATATATAGTATGAATGAATGCTTTAATTAACTGATGGTGTTCTCTTTGAATATGATAATCATCAAGTGTTTAATAATTGTGTGTAATAAGGAGGGAACATCACCTTATTCAATTCAAGAATATCATGATCTCAAGGGAGCTAGTTTTGAATTTTTCTATGTTTGGATTCCTATGGAATCAAATTTGACGGTAGATTGGATGGCTAAAACTTTTTTAGAAGGGTCCTACCCGATTGATTGGTATTTCGACCACCGTCTCAGCTGAGAAAGAATTTGGAGTGAGATAAGCTAAAGCGCGGATAATTAATGATGACAGATGATGTCTTTTCCTATTTGTACAATTTCTTGTTTTTGTTTTTTTATGACATTTCTTGTTTATGTTTTAGTTGTTGGACTATTTTGGTGTTGTCATTGTTCATAGTATTTTAAATGAAATTGATTCAATTGACCCCCAAAAAAAGTTGCTTTAATGAGAGTGATACGATCTCAATAAATGTATATCCGTCTCCAAATCGTTTGACTATATGGTTGCATATTGTAAATCCTCTCACATCAACTTCAAAAATAATATGTTGGTAAAGACATTGAGAAATGTATCTTAATTTTTGGGATGTTTAAGTGAATATAAAGATAATAGACAAATTTTGCTCTATCCAACATTAAGTATCACTTAAGAGGAAGGAAACTTTCGCCCTCTTCTTGGATTATGGGCAAAAATTAAACTTCTTTCCTAAAATTTATATATAAAAAAAAACTTTAAAAATAATATTCCTTATATTAGCTATGTCTAACTAATTTTCACAAGTTGTTAGTAAAAAAATAAAATAAAATAATATATATATATATATATATATATAAAATATATATTTTACACAAATTAAAAAGAAAATGAAAATTAAAAAATCAGGAAAAAGTTCTTGTCTAAAAATTTATTTCTAAGAAAAAGCCTTAATTTAAATATTGATACTTTTTATGCATGGGATTTTACTGAATACCAATTATTGTTTTCTTTGTATAAAAACATATCATATCTTTTTTATCACTAGAGACCGTAAAAACAATGCTCAATGTTAAATGGTAAATGGTAAATGAAGGGTAAGATTCTAGATTCATTTAAAAAATGTAACGATGTGAGTTATAAGTAGAAAAAATACGTACTCTCTCTAATATATCTTATAAATAGGATTAAATGAGTATAATGTGCTCTAGAAAATTTTTCTCTCAAAAAATTCACAATATATTAATATACATAATAGTAAATGAGGGGTTAAATTTTAGATTCATTTAAAAATTTAATAATGTGACTGATATATAGGATAAATACGCACTCTCTCTTATATACCTTATAAATATGATCAAATAAGTACAATGTGCTCTAGAAATTGTTTGAGTCATTGATAATTTTTTACTTCGAATGCCCTTTTTCCTTAAGCCATTAGATCAGATAATGAAACAACATAATCAATTAGTACATTCCAAGTATAGAATAATCCTTCATTACATTGGATATGACTATTTTTGAAAAAGAAAAATCAAAATTAAATTTAAAACATATTTAACAAGGTTAAAAAAATTTCAACTAAATTCCTTCATATGTATATATATGGTAGTGGTTGATGGAACTTAATAAAAGTAACTACATAGAGTAAATATAATATATTTTCCAAGTGCATTTTAAGGATAGATAAATAAATTACATTCAACATTTTATAAAATAACAGACAAAATGAAACACAAAATCCTTTTAAAAATTTTCTAATTAAGGAAGAAGCAATTAATAAAATAGTTAACAAAATTACCTACAATATAATTTTTTTAAAAAATTAAACAACATTACAAACAATAAATTAAGTAACATTACAAGATTTGATCACTGAAGGATATTATGAACGTCGAATGAGTCCCCACCAAAAAAGAACAACTTAGTTTATAATGGATTTTTGTCGCTATTAAAATTGATCATTTTAATTATTATAATTTCAAAATATTTATTATAAAAATAATTTTAAATAATAATAATTTTTTTTAAAAAATGATAATTAAATATGTTCATTATTTAAATTTGGTACCCATTAAAATATTTTTAAAAAATAAAAGTAAAAAAGAAAAAATATATTTTTAGTCCTTTAAATTTATACGATTTTTAGTTTGGTCCTTGAGCTTTAAAAAATGTCATTTCAGACATTTATCTTAAAAGGTCATTAATAATAAAAAAATGCTGGTATCAAAATTTTAATGTTGACGAAATATTATCAAATGCTAACATATAAAATTTAATTTCCAAAATAAGAAGGATTATTACAAAAAATCATGATTTGAGACAAACAATATTAATATTAAAAGATTAAAAAGATAGTACCTAAATATGAGACTTAATTGATATATTTTTTTTTTTAGAGATTAAGAAAGCAAAATAAGTTACTATGATTAAATTATATATCAGTTTATAAGTCAAAAGAATTAGTTTGGATAAAAAGTGATAAGTATAACTAGTTTAAAGTAGGTAATTTAATTAGTTTCTTTAACATCCCAAAAAAAAATCAAATGTGTTTTATATTTAAAACCAAAGTTAGTCTTTTTTAAATGTTGGGACTAAAATGAAATTTTGGATAGAGTTAGAGGATCAAATGTATACTTTTGTCTAAAAAAAAGGAGGTAAAGAGCTAACGGCATGTTTGATACGAGCAAAACAAAATTGAGTTTAATTTTTAAAAAATGGAGGAAATGGGTTTAAAAAATCTTAATTTTTTTTCTTTTATTAACATCTTTCCTTTCTTTTTCTTACTATAATTTTTATCCAACACACAACCACCCCAACCACCACCACCAACACCCAAAAAAAGGGGGGGGGAAAAAAACCTCATACCAAACTGACGCTAAATATAGAATGTTCAGATTGGTGCTACCATCACTTTCCAAACTGAATATTGAAAAAAAAAAAAAAAAAAAAAATCACTTTTCAAACTGAATCCTATTTCATCCAAACCATCTGAATCAATTACTTTGGGATCACCCCACGCTTCTCTCTCTATATATAATAATGTAGGTGCCTTATTAATTATAACATAACATGAATAATTTGTTCTTCTAAACCTGAGAAGAAGAACAGAAAGATGGAAGAAGTTTCTTCATCAATTACTCCAATCGCCACTAAGAGGTAATCCCAATCCTACCTACCACTAATTAAACTGATCCTTTTTTAATACATGTTTCCTCGGATATTGTTAATTAATCATCTCATGTGTTAATCATTAATTTTGGGAAAACAATTATATATATAAGCAATGTAATCGATCGGCTGATCTGAACAGGTTAGAAGGCAAGGTGGCTTTCATTACCGGCGGCGCAAGTGGCATCGGCGCTGCCACAGCCAGAGCTTTTGTCCGTCACGGTGCCAAGGTTGTGATCGCGGACGTCCAAGATGACCCCGGTCGCTCTCTTTGTGAAGAAATACGCTCCACCATTGGCGGTGGAGCCGATATAATCTCCTACGTCCACTGTGATGTCACCAGCGACTCCGATGTCGAAGCTGCGATCACTGCCACGTTCTCAAAGCATGGCAAGCTTGACATAGCATACGGCAACGCCGGCGTGTCTGGCAATCCAGACCCTTCCGTTCTCGGCATTAACAAGGACTTCTTCAACAAAGTTTTTGCAGTGAACGTCTACGGATGCTTCCTCGTTGCCAAGCACGCGGCTAGGGTTATGATTCCGGCGAAGAAAGGGAGCATCATCTTCACATCAAGCGTAGCTTCGGTGAACCACAGCGGCTTACCGCATGAGTACGTGGCGTCGAAGTACGCTGTGGTGGGACTGACAAAGAACCTCAGTGTGGAACTTGGCGCGCACGGCATTAGAGTGAACTGTGTATCGCCGTACGCGGTGGCGTCGCCGATGATGGTGAACGGCATGAGGATGAAGGAGGAGGACGTGGAAAAGGTATTTTCAGAAGCGGGGAATCTCAAGGGAGTGATTCTGAAAGCTGAGGATGTTGCAGAAGCAGCTATGTATCTGGGAAGTGATGAATCTAAGTATGTGAGTGGACTTAACTTGGTGATCGATGGAGGTTTTAGCCTCACAAATGTTTCTGCAGGTTGGGCCGTGATGAACCATTTCAAAACCATGAATTAATGTTGAAGTTTTAAAGGTAGATTGATAGAGAAGAATCTTTGAGGTTATAATTAAGGGGTTTAAACTTCTCATATTGCATAAGAAGAAGAAGATTCCTACACACACATAAAATGGTGAGACCTACATATATATATATATATATATATATATATATATATAATGCTAACATATATATATATATATGGGTCCCACCATTTCATGTGACAGTGTAATATTAATACACTTCTCCTACAACATGAGAAGTTTTTCCCTATAATTAAAGTGGTTAATTAATTTGTAATATCTTTCACTTCTAATATGGATAATGGGAAGAATGTTTATGTTTTTATTATCCTCCATATCAGTCTGTGACACCGCATGCACAGTACATACACACTGAATGTTGATATATAGTAGTAATAAAATGATAGAATAATTAATGATTAATATATACTCCCTCCCATGTTATTTTTATAAGTAAAAACTGCCTAAATAACCACAGGTCAAAATATTTTTTAATAGGGTTAAGTAGTATTTTTGCCCCGGAAGTATACGGCCAGGAGCAATTTCGCTCTGGAATTTTCTTTTGGAGCAATGTTGTCCCAGGAGTTTTTTTTGGAGTAATGTTGCCCCTCCGTTAACAACCCTAATGGTCAACTGTTAGTTGACCGTTAGGGTTATTAAAGGAGGGACAAAATTGCTCCCAAAATTAAAAAACTTTCAGGACAACATTACTCCAAAAGAAAACTTCCGAGACAATATTACTCCAAAAAAAATTTCTAGGGCAAAAATGCTACTTAACCCTTTTTTTATATTTAATACTTAATTTTGCAATAATGACTCGTTAATGAAAATACAACCCTTTTTATCTCTGTCTTCGCTGATTTATGTAATTTGGCCTGTTTAAAGTAGGCTTATTTTTAGCTGGTTTGAAGTAGACCTATTTTGCAATGAGGCTTGTGGTCTGTTAGCCTAATTATAAAATTTTTAAGGATATAGGCCTTCTTAACAAGGCACAGGCTGAAAAAATGGCTTTTAATAAGCCATAGGCCAAGTTCAGGCCACTTTGTTCCGCCGAATGTGCCCCGACCTATTAAGGGTAAAGCCTAGGCCGGCCTACCGACTTATTTCCACCCCTAGATATTATATAAATAAGAATTAAGAATATATGATATCATAAATAGTAGTTTTAACATTTTTTTTTTGAGGTTAAGTAGTAATTTTACCCTGAACTTTTTTTTGGGAGCAATTTTGTCCTAGAAGTTTTTTTTAGAGCAATTTACCCTCGTTAAAATCCTAACGGTCAACTGTTGACGGTTAGGGTTGTTAACGAAGGGGCAAAATTGCTCCAATTTTAGACTTCTGGGGTAACATTGCTAAAAAAAAAAACCTTCAGAGCAAAATTGCTCCCGACAAGATACTTCCGGAGTAAAAATGCTACATAATTTTAATATTAATTGAAATTAATAAATGTGTATAAAATGTACAATATTTTTTCAATTATAACTTTATTTATGAAAATGATAAGTGTGAGAGAGATTGAGTGGAAACACGATATGAGGGAGATATGTAATTAATTGAGGATGAAAATGAAAAGGGTTAAGGAGCAATTTTACCAATCAACTATAGGCTCAAGAGCGCTCAACACAATAAACTTTTAACTGGACCATAAATACAAATGAACTCTTAAAAACGTTAAATGGGCACAAAACCGTTAAGAGTGGGCAAACGTCCGTTTGTTGGAATTAATGGGAAATAAATCGATTTCAAATCCACAACCTGCAAGACTTTTTTTTTTTAATCAATACAACCTGCAAGACCTAAGAAACCCTACATGGCACAAAGCTGGATCCACCTTTCAAGGCAAAACGGCGAAGGAAAAATTAGAGCTTCCATCAGCCAAGGAGTCCGAGAGTGAGGAAGAAATTGTGCTTTTTTTTCACTGATACTTCTCCAACATTCAAGTGCTTTAGATTCCCAAAATGCCAATCCAAACTGTATTAATAGTGTGCTTTTTTCTTCATCCGCCGATTACTGAATTATAAAATAGCAAGTACCTATTTAGTGGAAGGCTTTTCCCTTGCAAGAGTGTCATTATCTAGCAACTCAGCCATCTTGGCAGGAAACTGAACCAATGGCAGCACAAGAGGCACCGACGGCTAAACTCAACTATAAGATCGATATCCTCTTCCCGCCACAGCATTGCTCCAACCTCGAACGGTGATGCTTGAATCAATTCCCTGAGGAGGCAGAGTAAGGAAAACTTTTGCAGAGAGACGGCGGACGAGATGAAGGCGGGGAAGAGGACGCGATGGAGTACTGGACTACTGGAGAACGACGGCGGATTTGGGTCACGTGAGGGTTTCTTAAGTTTTCACAAATTTTTTGGGAAGAGGACGCGATGGAGTACTAGACCACTCAAATCAATTTATTTCTCTCAATTTAATTCTAATAGACGGACGTTTGCCCACATCTAACGGTTTTGTGCCCATTTAACGTTTTTAAGAGTTAATTTGTATTTATGGTCCAGTTAAGAGTTTATTGTGTTGGGCTCTCCTGAGCCTATAGTTGATTGGTAAAATTGCTCCTTAACCCAAATGAAAAAAGTCACTTAGTTTTTAGTATGGTTATCAGAACCGGATTAGACCGGCCAGTTTGGACCGAAAACTGGAGAACAGCCATAAAACTGGTCCGGTCCGTCGTAGAAACCGGGGTGAGTTGTTGTTGTTGTTTTTTTTTTTTTTTTTTTTTTTTTTTTTTTTTGTAAAAAAATGAAAACGTTTACAGAGAAATAAAGAGAGAGAGATAGGAAGATGAGGAACTGATGAGAGACTTGCTTTTTCACTAGCTCCATGGCGTCAAAGACTCTAAGCTCGAAGATGGCTTGAGAGGATAAAGGAGAAGGCTAGTTGTATGGTGGAGATGAAGCTTTCTTCGTCTTCTTGAACTTTCCCTACTTGAGCTTGTATGATTCGCTATGGTAAGGTCAGAGTTGGACTGAATGAGCCATTGAGAAAGAGAAGAGAAAGAGAGGTTGAAAGAGAGGATAAGAAAGGTTTCTTTAACGAAGGAGCAGGTTCATTAATTAGAAGCAAAGAATGACCAATGGAAAAGACTGCGGCATCAAATCACGTGCTCATCCTTCACGTCTCTTCAATTTTTTTAAAAATTTGTGTGGGGCCAATTTCCATTAAATATTTAGAGCACCAAGCCACCAAGTCTCTTGCAGTATGATTTTGATGTTTAAGAATTCAATAAATATTATATAATATTACCGGTTTAACCTCAGTTTAACTTTGGTTTGATTTCGTGACCCAATACTTTAATCGGTTCAATGACCCTTAGTTTTTGACCCAATACTTTGATCTAAATATAGTTAGTTAGGGCTTAGGATTTCTAAGTTCTATAATAAATTATTGGTCCCGATCAATCCGTTTAGTTTTAATAACCTTAGTTTTTAGACATGTTTCAACCCATCGATTAGCAAGTTTTTGTTGTTTTGTACACGTCCCGTTCTAAATATAGTTAGTTAGGGCTTAGGATTTCTAAGTTCTATAATAAATTATTGGTCCCTAAAATAAGTGGATGAATTAGTGGGTCATTCTTTTCTTTCTTTTTTCAAATAAGTTAGAATATACGTTTAGTGTTTAATATTCATATCAAATTTATTTTAGTTTATAAAATGTATTTTTTAGTCCTTCAAATAAATACCTTCTATCTCATCTAACTAAAAACGCCAGCTCATTAAATTTAAGCCATGGCCGTACAATTAAACAAAGAGAAAACATTCACAAAAATATAGTTGTTTTCATTTTAAATTTTTTAATATACAAGATTTTAAATATAAAAATATTATATTAAAAAGGTTAAAATGCAAGTATACTTTACTGGTGTTTACCTAAACAGTCATGACCGGTGAATCAACATTTTCTATTAAATAAAACTTACAATGTTCGGATTAAATGACAAAAAATGAACTTTATAAACTTAGTAGACTAAAGTGAAACATGATGCAAATTTAAAGAATCAAACATGTATTTTAGCCTTTTAAATATTAAACCTATTACAATTAATTAGAAGACGATAAGTCCAACAGATTTTTTTTTTTTTTTTTTTAGTGCTCTTATTAAATAGGGAAAATTCCATTTTTTTAATGCTCTTATTAAATAGGGAAAATTCTATTAAAATACAATTTTTTAAATTTGTAAAACCCCAGAAATCTTCCCAATTTGTAAAAAAGCAACCATTAAAATTCTAATCTATGAAATAAATATTATCAACATTAATATTTAAACAATACAAATCATCCAACAAATAAACACATTCATTAATTTGTAATAAAAAACAAATCATTGTCCACAACCTCACATGTAAGGGATAAACTAAGCAACATTAAATAACGGGTGAAATTATCCAATTTTATAGATTTTACCCTTAATTTTAAATAAATAAAATATAATCCCCTCCACCCCCCACCGCCGGCAATTTGGCAACTACAATGAATGAACTACTTATAAGGTTTTTTACAATGAGAAAAAAAAATAGAAAAATCAATTCCTAGGATAATGAAGTTATTTTTTCCTCGTTTTGGTAGATGGTATGTATATTTGGGTTTTTGAATTTTTACATAATGTTTTGATAGGTTATAGAATATTAGTATTACATTATAATATCCTACGAAAATTTTATAATTAATTTATATGAAATAAAAATATATGAAGTTAAAGGTTATCATTTTCCATTAGACTCGTTCGGTATTGCATGGATAGTTTCTAATTATAAATAATAGGTTGATGAAATATGTTCCCTTGGGCCTGATGTCACTAACACCTCGTCCAAACATAGCCCAAAATTCTCTTAGACATCTACCCAGGCCCAAATTTCATATAAGAGAGACTAGGGGTTGTGTTAAGCAAAACTATTGGGAGTAAATGGAAAAAGACTTGTTCTCTTTTAATTACGTCATCGGTTTAAGGCGTGAGAATAGAGAAAATGGTGTTGGGAGCTCTTTCCCTATAACCGTGGGCCTGACGCTGTGCAAACTCTAGATTAATAGAATCGAAGGTTCTAGTGAATCGGGTGGGATACTATATATATATATATATATATATATATATATAGAAAGGACCAGTTTCTACCAACGGGGGTTGGGTCTAATGAAATGGGCTAGTCCCTAACAACATGCATGGTGAACCAAAATTCTAATCCTTGTTGGGAGAGGTGCCTACATTTAGTGACCGACAGTATCTCAAACATGATTGTCTCTTAAGGAGGATACTTGTGCTTATTAAAAAAAAGAAAAAAAAAAAAGACAAAGGCAACATGATAAACTAATGTTTAAATCTTTGTTTAGGTAAATGCCTAGTTTATCTGATGTTAGTATTTTAAACAGAATTGTACCAATAGGAGAATACTTATGTGCCAAAAAAAAAAAAAAAAAAAAAAAAAAAAAAAAAGATTCACCAGAATGAATGAGAAATTGCTACATATGTAATTTGAAATTAAAGTTGTTTTTGTGGGGGTTCTGCGTTTGATAAGGAAAGGTTGAAGGATTTGAATCTACTCTGAAAATATAAAACACGGACGATGTTTGTAAATAGGGTTGCACTAGAGCCTAATTTGAAGTCTGGTCTATTATACTGATATGTTTAACTACTACTATTAGAAATGAAGAAAGAAAAACATTTATAATGACTTTTTTTATTTAACACATCCGATTTCATTTGACAATATTTGAATATATGTAAATCCTTTGCTGACACAGATCAACTTCAAAAAGGAATATTCCCAGCTACTAATATGTTTTCTTTAACTATTTTAAATAAATTAAAAAAATAGTTACAATTTATTTAATACATTTTCAATTCTTTATGTTAAGATCTCCCTCCTCTTTTCGGTTATTTTTACACGAGTTTCTCTAACATGTTTTCTTGATAACTAGTACCATGTACTTTAGAAATTGTACGAGTTATTTTTTTCACTCAAAATGCCATTTTTTTAAAATCATTAGAAATAATTAAAAAATCATCAATTAGTGAACTACCAATATACTATATCTCATTATTGATGAATAATATGAATATTGTTGGGGGAAAATTCAGATTTAAAACATTTAACGAGGCTAGTAACACATTTTCTAATAATAATAACAATAAATCACTTAAATATATTATTACACGGAGACAACCACAAGCACAACTCTATTCTCCCTCAATTTTATGAGAAAACAAGTAATGCCTTATATGTAGAGGTAAATGTGTAAAAATATACATGTGTTTTATCTTGAGGAGCGCCCAACACAAAATATTTTTTTTAGGTTCAAAACTACACATGAACTTTCAAAATTGGGGCAAAAATATCATGGCCATCAGTTTAGCTTAATGGACATTGGTTACACTTTTAAAATACCAAAATATCCCTCAACTCAATAAAAAAACCCAAGTTAGAAGCAATATCTATGGGCAAAGTCCCGGCAATCCAAGCCAATCTAAGCAACAGAGCAATGCTCATCTCCATTATCGCCATAACCTATTAAAATATCCTATAAAATATTTTTACTATTTTTAGTTTTGTGACCTAAATCAGATTTTAATAATATAAATTTATTTATTTTTTATAAAATATATTAATAAATTTTTTTATTAAAATATTAAATTTAAACCATTCATCGTTGAATTCAAATGTAAGTGGATATTAGATTATGATAGGGTTAAGGTGTAAAAATAAATATGAATTTTTATCCAATGTGCATCTAGTTCCATATGCTTTTCGGAGATGCAAAAATACCTATAACCTTGTAAAACTGGAGCAAAAATACCATCAAAATTAAATTGCGTTAAAAGACATTAAGTATATTAAGAAAATACCAAAATGCCCCTCACCCCATAAAAACACCCTCTCCATCCCAATTGTCATCCTCTTTTCCAACTCTTTTCCATCGAATAGTGACGATGTCACACACCAAAGGAAATAGCAGTTGCCAAAATCTACCTAAGGAATTAGATACAACAAAATTTTAGAATATTCCCAAAAGGATACTAAGTTCTTCTCCAATGCTCCATGACTCAATGCCTAGTTCTACCACTAGTAATAACAATAATCCGAAACCGATGTAGTTAGATACAAGAGGTTTTAGGACTTTGGCTAAGACCCCAATTTCCGTTCGTGTCCCAAGAATCTCGGGAACCAGAGATTAAGGAGAGGGATCAATATAAACTTAATAGGAGAATCAAACTAAGCCATGCACTGTTCATTTCCTCACAAATTACCTGTTCTCGTAACAAAGGTGGCTTGGTTTTCAAGCCGTTCCAATCTTTCTGGCTCCGTGCTTGAAGAATAAAAGAAAGAATATAGAGAATGAGATGTGGTCAATGTAGTGTTCGAAAGAAATAAACGTAAGTTCTGACACTGTGCAATGGATGTTTTTCAAATTTCAAATTTTGAATTTTGAAATTTAAAATGTCATTGTTGGTGTGTCTAATCGAATGAAATCACCATTCTCCTCTTCCATACTTCCCCATCGTCTCTCCCTCATCCGTTATCGCTGCCATCATGATCACCGCTGCTTTTGGTAAGAGCATTTAAAATGTGTCCAGTAAGAGCATTTCTTCTCAATCCCTGGCATTCATGTTCTCAGTCAAGGAGGTTCGAAAATGCCACAGACGGAACCCGACGGCATCATTTGGGTACTTCTCATTGAAGATCTTTTTGTTTTTTTGTGTAAACCATGAGTACCAGATCCATTGCTTGTGAACCATGAGTACCAGATCCATCGCCTGATATTGCGGGAGTTTTGGGTACTCTCCTGTTTGCATGAGTCGCTTATGGAGGGTATGGTTTTGGTTTACTTCCTGTCTATCATGCTGTCTTTTGTTCATTCCCTGTCTTTGAAAAGCCGATACAACTTGATTGGAGTTTGATTTTAAGCTTTCCGAGAGATTTCATTTTCATGTAGACGGTTTTTTGCGGCTCTTCTCTCTTTGTTGCATTCTCTTTTTTTTGTACTCCATCTTTTAAAGTGGGCTTCATCACCATGGGAACGGTATGACTCTTCTAGTCCCTTTTGGACATCTCGAAACTCGTAATTCACGCTTTTGTGCAATTTCTTATGGTAATATCGAGTCGAATCTATAGCATTGTAGTAGTCTGTCCTTTTCATTTGTTGAACTATTATCTCTTTTAAATGCCTTCGTGTTTTGGTGAAAACAACTCGGCAAAGATTCTCGCCTTCCTATGCGTCTAGAAGACAAGTGTTTATATATGAACAACTTTTGTTGCTTTTTCTTATTCTTCTAACTTCTTAGGACCGAACTATCTTTCTAGCTAATGAAAGGATCCGATGAAATTGATACATGAGGTTATTTGTTGGATTATTTCAACAGTTTCCTTTGATGATTATTGAATATTTCATTATCATTCGTTGTCCTTTGGTGAACAGAAATACCATGCTTACTTCATGGAGGAGCTTTACCCTTGGATAAGTATAACAAACAGGTTCATTTCTCCTTGTATCTAGAGCATTATTCATTTAAGTGACTCATTTATTACAAGCAGTATCATGATCAATTATTTTGGTTTTCTCTATGTAATGATCCATGCATAGTCCGTGTATTCAATTTCTATTGCATTCCTTGGCCATTTGTATTGATTTATAATTGAGCGTGGGATGTGAAGTACCATTCCTTAAGTTTTGAATTCTTTTTTCTACTTTCTTCTTTATTTATATCTATTTTATCTTTATAGTGGAAAAGTAGTCCTTGGTGGATGATTTAGTTCATGAAAAGGTTTTAAAACAAAAAATAATACTCCCTCCGGAGGTAGTAATAATTTGTTATCAATTCTTTTGCCTGTTGATTCTTCAGTCAATTCATTCCTTCCCTTTTACATAGGGGGAAAAACTATCGATATGTCTTTTCTTTTCTCTGTGCAACTTTGCTCGTATCTTTGTCTCTTCCCATTTCTCTATTTCATGGTGAGAATATTTTCTTCCCTCTTTATGCATGTATCTTACAGATTTGTGCTTTCAAAATGCATGCCTGCAGAAATATTTTGTTTGATGATATTTGATTGGGTTAATGTGTCTTTTTCATTCAGAAATGACTTATAGATCATGTTTGTAATCAATCTTGCATTTTCACAAGAATCCAAGGGAATACTTTTGATGTGCCCTTCCAATCTTCTCTTTTTCTTTCTTTAGGTCTTCACTATAAGTTGTATCACCTGATGCTAATTATTAAGGAAATTGCTTTTTCCTAATGTCTTGCTTGCTGCTTCCATCTCCATTAAATGGTTTTCACCCTATTGTTTGATATTTTTGCTGACAGTCAAAATCATTTGGTTTTGCTAGTACAAAAGATAAACGGGTTGTTTCAACTTAAAGGGTAATTTATTCTTAGATTCTTGCCTATCTTTGCATTACATAATGATTTCTTAATTTATCTATATTCTTGCTCATATCTTCTGCAAGTCTGGACAATAATGCATGTGGTGTTAAGCGAATTCAAAAAGAATTCTTATTGTTCTTTTGTGGATGGTTTCTCTATTGCTTTAATTTTTTTTTTGGTTTCTAGTTCACTGTTTTTTAGCAACGGGCAACTAGATTTTTTTTTTGTATTCTCAAGCGGACAATGCTTTCTGATCCCATAACTGTAAGATCTGCGATCTGTTGTTTTCTTCCTCTTAGTTAAATCTTTGATGTGCAACTATAATTTACTACCCCGATGAATTATTTAGTTATGTCAAGTAATGTTGAATGATACTAACTTACTATTATTTCTAAACCAAAATCTATTGAAATGAGAATGAGTATGAAACATAGACAGTAATGTTTTTTTTTTTTTTTTTTTTGCTGTTTTTTGTTTCAATTCTTCTGTTGGTGATTGTTCTTCAGTCATAGCCTCACTTCTTAGTCGTAAATTTTGTGCTCTTTAGTTTGAGTATTCTTTTCCCCTGTTCTTCAAGTTTGTTCATGACATCTGTTTGGTCTTCGTCCGTCTTGGTTTAACCTTTGTTTTTTAACCTTTTTCCCTGGTCTTTGTCTATTTTGGTTTATATTATGGGTAACATATCCTTCGAGTCATGGTTTTTACGAGGAAGGTATTGATGAGATATGCAAGATTATTCATGATGATTCATAGCAGTGATTTACTATGAATTAGAGATGATAATCTGCATATCACCAATATTAAGCCCAAACCAGTCTATGTTGGAGTTGGTTTTTGCACCAGCTGAAGCACGGATTTCATGCAGTGATGAATATATTATTGAGGCCACAATGAAGGAACTTTCCAAACTCTTTCCGGATGAAATTTTTGCAGACCAAAGCAAAGCAAATATGGTCAAGTACCATGTTGTTAAAACACCAAGGTTTGATTAATTTTCCATGGAGAGGATTATTTCCTTTCAAGTTCTTTGAATATTAACTATTGTGTGTTAACTAAATGATGAAAAATATAAGTTATTATAAAGTTGGATTTCGTGCCATCGATGATGTGCCATCAGGGTGCAACATGGGATCCTGATGGGCGTATGATACTGCTTGCTTTTTCTGAATCTTCAACCTTGGGATCTATTCACTTTGCATCAAAGCCTCCCTCATTGGGTATATGGTCTTTTGTTTATAATTTCTTATGTTGAGTTGAGTATGTGATGCTTAGTTGATCCTTTATGGACAGTAAATACGGAAGTATTTTGGGTGCTAAATAATAAGTCGATTAAATTAGTAGATAGTTGATTGAATATTTTCTCTTTTTTGCGCGGATGATATGTTATGGCTTGTGATATTGTAAGAAAAATGCATGAACAAACAAGAATGAAACAATTAAAAAACCATCATAGTTGAGGAATCTGGTAGTGTATTTCAATCGATTGCCTACCACTAAAAATGGGCCAGAGAGGGTAGGAGGAAAACTCTCCTGCAATATCAGCAGCTTGCACTTATCTTGTATTTTGTTTGCTGATATCAATTAAAAGATATACTTTAGGAATGGTATTGATTTCTTTGATTGATAAGATGATATATCATCTTCCTTGCGGTAATAGTTAAGTTTGTGATATCAAAATAGTAGACCTTCTCTTTGTTTTTGTAGCTCACTTTTAGTTTATCTCCGAGGAAACATATTTTGTCAAGCTAAACATATTTTAGTCTAGTGTTTGTGCAGCATTTAGTCGAGGTTAAATATCACCTATGCGTTATGATATCTGAATATGTTGTTCAATTCTATTTGCATCTGAAAGTCAATGTATGATACATACTGCATATTTTAATCGTTTTCCTTTCTTTTTTTGTTCCAGAGCTTGATCTCCTCCGTAAACACTTTCCTGATACTGCTTGAGAAGAAAGTCACAGAGTATGACACTGCTAAAGATTCCCAATCATCAAAGCGACTTCAAAGCCTATTGAGAGCAGTGGGCCTTTCACCTGCAAGCATTCCGGCGGAGTCTTTGCAAGAAGAATCCGCCATGGAAGCTGCAAAGAAAGCTGAAGTAGAGGAATTCGAGGTCGTTATTCATGGATCATTCCGATGAAACAGAGCAACAAGCGTTGTCATCTTCTTCTCAGGTGGAAGGTGCAGTTAATAGGTCAAATCCGAGGAAGTTCTACTTGCTTAGGTGATGATGCTATTCTATTGAAATCAATTGAATTTCCTTATAGTTGATTCAGATT
The DNA here is from genome assembly GCA_019022655.1 of Acacia acuminata. Taxonomy (NCBI): domain Eukaryota; kingdom Viridiplantae; phylum Streptophyta; class Magnoliopsida; order Fabales; family Fabaceae; genus Acacia; species Acacia acuminata. The sequence continues at coordinate 6,335,796 of JAFJYI010000010.1, forward strand.
AGGCTACTTTGTTGCATTTCCATATGGTTTATCTGCAATCAGCGTTTAGTTCTATATGTATGTGGAATACTAGGATTCATGACTTCAAATTGATACTTTTTGTTATATATTAAAATGACAAATTCCATTTGATGGTTTTAATTTTGTGTTTTCTCGTGGAATGCTCCTTTGCACAAGAATCGTTGGAGCACCTTCACCTGCTCAACGCTTAGATTCTTTAGTGGGTCCTCCGACAAAGCGATTTTTGCTTCATTACAGTTTTCCACCCTTTTGTACAAATGAAGTTGCCAAACGTGCTGGCTTGAACAGGCATGAAGTTGGACATGGTAAAGGAGTTGCATTTAAATTTTTGTTACAAATTCAATTAATGGATATGTGTGCCACATAGAACTCCACTTTGGACATTTAGTTATGCTTTTATAATTTGCATGCCTATTTAACAGTAACAATGAAAATGTACCCTAGACGCCACACTCTACTTTCGATTGAGTTCTAATTATTCTAATTGCTTTGGATCCTATATTCTGTACGGCGACTGTCTACTCAATGGAGAAAGTTATGTCGCCTTACCTCACATTTTCATTACATCTTACTTTCACATGTTTATAACTTGAATTATTGAAGTGCAAAACAGATGATTTCTCTTACATTATATGATTCTTTGACGCTCAATGTTAATCTCATGCCATTATTTCGTATCTTTGAATTAGTCAAAGCATCAAGGCGACAGCTTAAGGAGGCAATATGTCTTTGTCCTCTTTGACATGAATGTTCCGCTATTTGTCCTGTCAACCAGGTTTTCCTCTCTTTTTAACAAGAAAGCTTTGATTGCCTTATATCTACTATTCTACCATAAGGATGATGCACATTAACAGATGCTGAAAATAGTTCATTAACTCAATTATAGAGGATTTTTGTGATTCCTTATCTAATTTAGTTTATTAGAATGGACACTAAAAGAAGTTGGTATTAAGGCATCGTAGTTGTTTCACTATTATAACTCTATTTGCTTCTCTTTTGATATCTCTTTCAAGTGTTTATATGTAATTATTTCTGCCCCCATGCATCTTTGATCTTTCTGATGAAGAAAACATCTTTTTTCTTCTCTAGAGTAATCAACTTTGCTTGGCGGATGAAGGGTAAGAAAAGAAAATTATGGTTTTGGGTTTCTACTATTGTGGATTGCTTAGGTATGCATTATGCAAGTGATGGCTAGAATGATGAATTTTTGGTCAGTTAGGCTGAAGCAACAAAGAGCTAACTCAATTAGCAAGTAATGGGTAGAATGATGTAATTTGATTATTCTATTCTTTCAATCAATTATGTTTGTGGTGACAAACTACACTTCTGGATAATACTCCTCGGAAGAAGAAAAATAATTTAATATTTGATTCATTTTAGGTTCATTCATATATTTTTCTTTGTGCATTGTGTAACCAACATTGGAAAAGCCTGGGAACACTTGCTTAGCTGCAGTGCAAGCGTATGATGCAGCTACCGAGAGCATTGAAGCATTAAATGCTGCACAATTGAAATTCTTGGATATTATGAAATTCTCCTTCTCTGGATGCTGCCTGCAAAAAGATAGACACTCTTGTTGAGAAGAAAGAACTGGATTCAACATTGGCATTGATGGTCACAAAAGTGTGGTCACCGTGAAAAGGAGACAAATATGATAAAAGATGAGGTAACCGACCGAGAAAATGTTGTTTCCCTTTCTATGTGATGTGTCTTGCATTATAAACACAGGACAAAAAGTTTTGAATACAACAACAATTATTATTTTATTATTGTTGTTCTTATTATTTATTTTCCCTAATGAAGAGGCCCTCTGGACTCAGTATTTACACTCCTCCTTATTGAAACAATAATTATTATTGTAAAATTTCATTAGTGAACATTCCTGAAGATATTATCTTCTTCCAATAGTACATCCTTATTACTGCTAAGATGTAATTTATAAACATTACTGCGTAATTGTTTGTTTGAGACAAGTGGGGAATGTTGCAAGCAAAATATATCATGTATTATTTATACAAGACCACAGTTGAAAATCTTCAGAGACAGTGCCAAAGGAGATTCGAATAATCAAGCATGTTATTAGAAGTGAGGAACCCGAGGAGAAAATGTGTGCCCTCAAAGATGCATTTATTGGAAGGTAGGAAGAAATAAAGCTAATTTATGATTTGTATTATATAATATTATTGTTATTATTATTTTTTGAAACAAATGGATATGCTTATGCATTTGGACAGGAACCTCTGAAATGCAATTCTTTTTTTCCGATTTTTTTTTATATTTTTTGTTGGTTGATTTGAAATGCAATTCTTTTTTTTTTTTTTTTTTTTTTGATGCTTTGTTTTTTATTCACTTAATAATTTGGATGAGCTTAAGGATAGAATACCCTGTAATTTTCCTGAATTGTTGCACCGCGCAACGCGGCGGGGGGATTTCGTTCTTGTTCGGAAAAAAGGAGATCACGTGGGTTGGATGAGGCTACATGAAGATTTGGTGAGGAGGTTTATAATAAGCTAGAGAATCAAGAATGGATTCAAGTGGGGTCCAAGAGAAAGGCTGGGGCTAAAGTGAAGACACGTGGAAAATAAAATAAAATGGGCCTTAGGGATCAAGCACGTGGGAAGGGGAAGAGTATTAATGTGGAGCCCAAACCCGTAGAGCCCAATTCTAGTTCCACTTTAATGAAAGGGCCTACGGGATTGGTTTCATCTATGGAAAAAGTGAATAGTGGGCTGCCCAGGTTGCAGCATATTGTGACAAATATGAATCCAAGAGTGAATAGTGGGTCACTAAATAGTAAAATAATTATAGGGAATAAGGAGCTGATCATGCATTATCTTAATGAGGGTAACAAGGATGCTTCTCCGACAGTGGGTTCCTTCGAGGATGTGGCGAAATTTTAGAGTATCATCCAGGTGCAAATGTGGAAATTGTAGATGAAACTATGATCTCTGAGGATGGTCAAGGGGATGGTCTCCCCATGCAGCAAAATACTTCCCCATGAATTTCCTCCTTTGGACTATGAGGGCAGCTAGGGCTCATTCTTTCCCACTCCTTATACGAGGTATGGTTCAGTCTTTTGGTATTGATTTTGTTGCGCTTTTTGAAAATAGATGTAGTGGTTCAAAAGCACAAAGTATTGCAGCGTCGATGGGTTTCTCTAACTACAAGATCGTTGATGCGGATGGATTCAAAGGAGGTATATGGTGTCTTTGGTCAGATAAATATAGACAGGTGGATGTTTTGGACTCGTCAACCAATACATACATGTTTGTATTACTAATAATGTAATGCAGATATGGGAAATGACTTTGGTTTATGGCAGTCCTAATGTTGTTCAGCGTCGTGCACTTTGGTGTGATTTAATGCAATTAAGTCTCTTAGTTCACGTGCCATGGTGTCTGGGAGGAGATTTCAATGTGACTCTTGCCACTAAAGAACGTTGTTCACGAGGTTCTACCAGGGGTTCTGACAAAGAGTTTTGCAGATTTGTGGAGGACGTTGCTCTTAATGACATGGGATTTATAGGACCTCCATTTACATGGAAACGTATTGGGGTGGAAAGTAGGCTAGACCGAGTTTTGGCACTACTATTTGGCAAGAGGCTTTTCCTAATGTAGTTGTGAAGCATCTTAATTGGTTCAAAAGTGAGCAACAACCTCTTCTCTTGTAGTTAGAAGGTTTTAGCTTTAAACACCGAGGGGAACAACCCTTTCGATTCCTAGCAGCATGGGTGTTAGATGAGCGGTTTTCCCCTTTTGTTTCCGAAAACTGGAGAAATGATTTAACTTGGACGAAGAATGTTAGTCAATTTGTTACAACTTGTGGTAAATGGTATGGACAGGTCTTTGGGCATACTAATGCAAGAAAGCGACAGCTTCGGGGTAGATTAAATGGGATTACAAGAACTGAGGCTCAGTTCGGATTAACTATGGAACTTGAAGAGCTTCAGAGATCGCTTTGGAAGTAGTTGGAGGAGGTGCTCTTACAAGAATCACTAATATGGGCTCAAAAAGCAAGAAGTAAGTGGACGGTAGATCGTGATAGGAATACTCGGTATTTTCACTCGCATGCCAATGGGAGACGGAAGAGGAATTTCATTGGAGCTTTGAAAGGGAATGATGATGTCTAGATATATGATTGTGAGCAAATTAAGAATATGGCTGCATCATTTTTCTCGACGGTATTTATGGAGGAGCAAACTAGGCGGACGCCCTTGAGTTGTACCATATCATACCCGTGCATTGACACTGTAGAGGTAAGTATGTAGCTTGGGTCGAGTTATCACTATGAAAATAAAGCATCCCTTATTTTCTATGGGTGCGTTGAAGGCGCCCAAGCTTGATGGGTTGAATGCTCTATTTTACCATAGTCAATGGCAGGTAGTGGAGAAATCTATGTGTGAATTCATTAAGTCTATATGGAGTTCTCCAGCCCAAATTCAATCCATCAATGATACTCTGCTTGTGCTTATACCAAAGAAGGATCACCCGGAAGTTGTGTAAGACTTCTGACCAATTAGGTTATGCAATGTGATATTCAAGATTATTACTAAAGTAATCGTGAACAGAATTAAAGTGGTGTTACCGCAAGTAATTAGCCCCGATCAATGCAGCTTTGTTCCTGGAAGGCATAGCTCTAATAATATTATTGTCGCTCAAGAAGTTATCCATTAGATGCGAAACCTACGGGGCAAACGAGGGTATATGGCCATTAAAATTGATTTGGAGAAAGCTTATGATCGAGTTAATTGGTTATTTCTCCGAGAATGCCTAAAGGACCTCAATCTGCCCAGCTCTTTAATTGATATCGTATTTGCTTGTGTATCTACTCCAAGTATGCAGCTTTTATGGAGTAGTGATCGAGCAGGTGCGTTCAACAGGAGATCCTCTTTCTTCATATCTCTTAGTTGGTTGCATGGAACGGTTGGCCTACTTAATTCAGGAGCTCATTGGAAATGGTGGTTGGAGACCTATTAATTTATGTAAGGGTAGTCCTCCTATCTCTCACTTGATTTTTGTTGATGACATTGTTCTATTTGTTGAAGCAGTTGTGAATCAAGCAGTAGAGGTTAGAAATTGTCTTGACAACTTTTGTATGGCTTCGGCATTGAAAGTGAATGCTTCCAAGACACACGTCATCTTCTTTAAAAATGTGAATCATATAAGAAGGATGGAGCTTTGTAGTATGTTAGGTTTCCAAGTGACCCCTGACCTTGGGAAGTATCTTGGAGTACCTCTTCATTATAAGCGGGTCACTAAGCGTAGTTATCAAGCTATTGTTGATAAGGTTTGCAACAGGCTAGCTAGTTGGAAGGCATCTGCTTTGTCCTTGGCAGGGAGAACCATACTAGTTTTTTCTGTCACATCTGCCATTCTAGGATATACTATGCAAACCGCTTCCTTGCCTAAAGGAACATGTGAGAATATTGAACAACAGAATAAGAGGTTCTTATGGGGCACAACTCTTGATAAAAGGAAAATACATCTTGTGGCATGCGATACTATTTGTCAACCTAAGAAGAATGGGAGACTTGGGTTGAAACACCTTTACTGCCAAAACCAAGCTTACATGATGAAGTTGGGATGGAACCTTATTAAACGACGAGATGATTTATGGGTGAGAGTGGTGAGGAGCAAATATAGATGCGGGGATGACTTAGTACCAACAATTGATCCATCTAGACCAGGGTCTAATGCTTGGTTCGGCATTAGGAAGTCATAAGAACCGGTAGTTGCCGGCACAACTATAGACCTTAATTTTGGGGCTGTTCAATGGAAACATGACCGGCATGGGGAGTTTAGTATCAAGTCTGCGTATCAAACTCTATCTGATTTTCCTGTCGAAGAGGACCAATCATGGAAATGAGTTTGGAAGCTATGCACATTGCCCCGATGCAAATCCTTTATGTGGCTTGCCCTATATAATAAACTTCTCACAAACACAAAGCGCGTCCGTAGAGGAATGGGGGATGAGGGTAGCTGCTCCTGGTATGGAGTTGCTTCTGAAAGTTTGATTCATGTGCTGTGAGATTGCATGGAAACATGAAAGCTCTAGATGGAGGTGGTGGACCCAATGAATATGTGTAGTTTTTTCCAGTTAGACCTTCAACCATGGCTAATAAAGAATACTTGTAAGAGTCATGACCGAGGGAAGGAGGACTGGAGTGATTTCTTTTCTACTGTTTATTGGCTTATTTGGCAACAACAGAATGCTAGAATCTTTGAGAACACCATATCAAGTAATGAGGCTATTAATTACAGAGCTAACTCCATTATTAGCACTGTGTCAAAAGCCAGGAGCTTGCTGAAGGGAGTTGATTTGAACGAGTAGCATGTTCAACTTGACTCTACTACAGGGACTCCACCGAGTCTTGGTTAGGTAAAGTTGAATGTGGATGGGGCCTACACCTAGAACCATGTGGCGACATGTGGGGGTCTTCTTCGTGATGATAGAGGTACGCTCAAGGAAGGTTTCATGTTCAAAGCTGATGAGCCTGCTGATAGTCTCTTAGATGAGTTATGGGTAGTTCTATTTGGACTCAATATGTGCTAGGATTCTGGAGAGAGAAGAGTGGTTCTTGAAACAGACGCTGAGGAGGTGGTGTGTCTTTGATACATAGTTCTGTTTCTATAAGCTACCCTGATGTTGCAGTAATCAAAGAGATCAAGAGCATGCTACTTAGAGAATGGGAGGTGGATGTTCATCGGATCCCTAGAGGTGCTAATATGGCTGCTGATTATGTTGCTAAACAAGCGTTCGATGCATGGCCAAGTTTTCATCACTTCTATGTTACATTCAAGTGTTTGTCTGAATTTTTGGATAAGGACATGCACGTGCAAGTTGGGTTTAGTAGTGGCATAGGTTGAGGGCTTTCCTCCTCTCTTTGTATCAAAGAAGAAAAAAAAGAGAGCTCAAACACACGCCAAAAATCAATCTATCACAATCAATTTACTAACCATTAATAACTCTTCAAAACTCTACATAATCAAAATTATAACTTATAATTTCATATAATTCAAAATATACAAATTTTAATAATAATATATATTATAACAAAAAATGAAAATTACAATTCGAGTGCCAACAAATTTCAAAAATGAAACTTTAGCCCGACGATTTCAAAAATGACATTTTAGTCCTACAAATTTTAGAAATGACGTTTTAGTCCCAAAATTCCAAAAATGGCAGTTTTGTCTTTCATATGTCAAAACTAAAACGATTAAAATTCCCATAATATCTTTGCTAGCCCAAAAAAATTATTTACATAACATTTAATCGGTAAAAACATTTTATAGGACATAAATCCTAAACTCCTAAACTTCTTAAATAGAAAAATGCATTTTAAGTTCCTATAACAACCAAAGAATAAATCTAACCGATGAAAATTTACTATTAATCATCCACTACATCTATATAGTCTTCTTTTGTCAAAACTCAAAACTCTCCCAAAATCTTAATCCTAAAATTTTCACTAACAAACATAATATTACCTTCATTAGAAAGAGAAAAATATATAGAATAACTTTCATGAAGAAAAGTTTATTGAAAAGAAGCTAGTTTAATTATCTAAATAATCTTATAAGACAAATAACATATCTTAAAAATATCTTGAAAGACCTCCGAGTCCTCTTTCTCCTCTCCTTCTTTCTCACTCTCGCTCTCTCCTCTCTTGACCACCGTGCGTGTGTGTGTAAGTGTTTAATGTGAGGGGTGTTTATATTAAATCCCCCCACACACACAAATTTTTTTTTTTTTAAAAAAAAAAAAAAAATTAGTTAGTGGGGAGGCATGGCCTCCCATTGTTTGGTGCCTCCCATTCTTATATTATTATTTTTTAATTTTTTAATAATTTATTTTATTTTATTTTTTAAATATCCTAAAAATAAATTAGGATATTACAATGGTTGGAGGGTAAAGTGAGGGGCAGAATCAAAAATTAAAAATTGTAATTTTTATTTTTTAAATAGTGTGGGTCCCACAAACAGAGACTAGTCTATTTTAATGGCATGCACATTTTTGCTCTTGTTTTACAAGGTTATGAGTATTTTGCACATCTAAAAAGCATATGATACTGGGTGTACCTTAGGTAAAAGCTCATGTGTATTTTTGAACCTAAACCCATTTATGATATAAAAGGATGGGTGAGATATTGGGACACTAATATTTAAAAAAAAAAAAATACTTAAGTTAGTTATTTGTAATAAATTAGTGTTAATTTTTCTAAAATATCCTTTTTAGTCATATGAATTGTTGTCAAACTCACAAAATTATGTTAACTCAAATCAGTTAAACTTACAAGTCTGCAAACCAAGTTTATTATTTTTATGCTTCTAATTTACAAAATCATACTAACTTGCACTACAAAAAAAATGAGTTTCAGTGGCGACTTTTGGCGGCGACTATCAATGTCGCCGCCAAAAGTATGACCTTTAGCGGCGACAAAAGTTGTCGCCGCTGAAAGTATAACTTTCAGCGGCGACAATTTTTGTCGCCGCTAAAAGTCATCTTTTGGCGGCGACATATAATAGTCGCCGCTGAAAGTTATACTTTCAGCGGCGACATAAACTGTCGCCGCAGAAAGTGATACTTTCGGTGGCGACTCCTATATGTCGCCACCAAAAGTATGTTTCAGCGGCGACTTATTGTCGCCACCAAAAGTCTAATTTAAATTTTAGTGTTTTTATTTTGAAAAAAGTTATAATATTTATAAATCAAATGAAAAAAAAAAAAAAAAAAACCTTCGGCGGCGACAATGCTTTGTGTCGCCGCAGTAAAGGGTTCAATTTATTTTCAGTCAGCGGCATATTTTGGTTTCCCTCGCTCCCGTGCGAAATCCCTCGCATTTCTCCCTCCCCGCCGAACCGTCGCGCCTCCGCCTTGCTTCCCGAAATCCACCGTCGCTGAGCTCCTACTCCCTCCTTGTTCCCTTCGTTGCTCCTCTTGCAGTCCGTCGGTCCTCGGTAGTCGTTTCGTCTCCCACCGCCGCTGTTCGTCCCTCCCCGTCCTGCGTCTTCCCTCCTCTCACTCTGTCAGACCACCGTACGCCGTCCCCTCTCCCACCATCTTCGCTCGCTCGTCGAACCCAGGTGGGGTAAAGCTATTAATTCTCAATTCGCATCGAAGCGAGGTAAGCCTCCGTTCTTCTTTAGATTTGTTTGGTTGCTGAGAGAAGTAGGTAACCTATTAATTCTCAATTCATACCGAAGGAGAAGTGAATCAATTTTTTGTTTGAGCTCTCGCTGATATGACTGTTTTTGCTCGTTCAATTTCGGTTTCAGGTGACCCTTTTGTTTCCATTTCCAAGCCTCTTTCTTTACCCTCACCCTTCAATTCTTCCTTCATTGAGCTTCGTGGAGGTACATTGAGGGCTTCAAGGGTATTTTGTTGTGTTGTATGATTTATCTCCTTGATGCCATTTTGTTCGATTTTGCGAATGAGCTAATTTGATAACTATTGATGTGGCAGACATTTAGCTTTAAGCTGGAATCACAGAAAATCGAGCTGAACCATTTGAGATTGTTGAAGGGTTTAAGGTGAGTGCTCAACTTTCTCTTGGTGATTACTTAAAGTGAAATTGTTAATGTTAGATTGTTTACTGTTAGCTTCCTTGTATCTATTTAAACAAAAATTAAATAGTTGAACCTGATTATTTACTGTTAGCTTCCTTGTATCTGCGATTGTTTAGTAATGTTTGGAATGGTTGTTCTCATCTAATCCCCTGGCTATTTGGTGGTGACAATCGTTATACTAGTCTGAATATAAGAGATAGCTCTATGACTTAAAATCATTCGAGAGGGAAATTATTAGAAGAGGTCTTGATTGTTGTTTACCACTTGTTTTCATTTTAAGTTGTATAAAGTTTGGTTTGATTATTAGTAGAGGGCTTGGTGTGTCTCCAATATGGATTTCGGTTTGGTCATGTTTTCCTTGAGCGATCTATGCTTGTTTGATAACACCAAAACTTTTAATCACTATTCTATATTGGATACGATGTGTGTAATGTGATCCTATGGTATTTCATGGTTCAATTTTATTTTTTTGTGGTTTAATGGACCCTCTAATTACACTTCTATGTGGATTTTATAATCAACACTTTGAAGTAATTTAGTAGGTGAGTAGTATGTTCTCAAGTCTCAATTACCTTGGCTTAATGTGGATAGGGATTTACTTTGAAATATTTCTCAAAATAATGTATCGATTGGAAGAAAAAATTTCCAATTCGAGTCGAAAACCAGGTTCTTCGCCAAGCATTGGTCAGTATCACCAAAAGCTCTATCGCAAGACCAAGGATTTGTGATTATACAGTAAAGGCAATGGATGAGCAAGAGGTCATTTGCCTCGCATTTCAATTCATGAATAGAAATTTACAAGTAAGATCTTGTGCACAATTTGCGAGAGGACACCGGAAAATGGAAATGTTGTAATATCTTCAGCTGTTGAGGTAACTTCCAGTTCTTGACTATTTGAGCATTCTTCAAACTAGCTTTTGGATTGATAAATGCTTATACCAAATCTGAAATACTTTTCACTAATAAATAGTGACTTCTGAAACATTAAAGGCGCAGGATAATGCTGATATATTAGCCTACTGGTTTTCTAATACATCAGCTTTGTTGTTGCTTCTCCAACGAACTCTCAAAGCAAGTGGGGCAGCTAGCTTGACACCACAAAGGCGAAGAACGACCTCGGCTTCTCCGTTTGGAAGAATGTCTCAAGTATGAAGCTACTTGTTTTTTCGTATTACTTCTCAAGAAACTTTTATCTGTTTATGAATTTGTTGTCCTTTCGTGATATTAGGGGCTAAGGGCATCTCCTCAAAGTCTTTGGTTTACCATTTCTAAATGGCGAGAGGGCTCGATGAGTTGGATGATTTAAGGCAAGTGGAAGCAAAATAGAAGTATTTTGATTGCACAACTTGCATATAGAAAAAGTTGGTTCCAGTTTTCATTTTGATTGATTTTATTTAGTTTTAGTCAGTATTGTAATTTGCATCCGTTAAAAATTGTAATTTTTATAGTGTGAACTTGTTGTAGGGATTGTAGGAAAATTTCTCATTAATATGATATAGTCCAATTGGAAATTTTCAATTTGTTATGGTTGTGAAATTATGCCCTTCATTTTCCTTTTGCATTTTAATTTTATGGGCAAAATAGTGTTAGTATCAATAAAATTAATATGGGACCTTTAATAAAAAAGTTGAGTTTAATATAGAGGTCTCATTTGAATATGAAGTAAAGATTTCAGCCACCGAATCGAAAGTAGAACCAAAAGAATACTCGTAATATGCTTGTATAAGAATGAAATTGGTAGGGATGCTAAAAAAAAAAAAAAATTAGCAATAAGCCAAAAAAAAAAAAAAATTTGACTTTCGGTGGCGACAAATGTCGCCACCGAAACATGTATTAGCAGCGATTACCTAGTCGCCACTGAAATAAGAATCAGTGGCGACACTTTTGTCGCCACCGATTCATGTTTTCGTGGCGACAAATTGTCGCCGCCAATACATGTTTCGGTGGCGACATTTGTCGCCACCTTTACCCCACTTTCAGTGGCGACACTCGTCTTTGGGGATTTTTGATATACTTTTAGTGGCGACAAAATGTCGCCGCTGATTGTATACTTTTGGCGGCGACAAAAAAATGTCGCCGCCAAAAGTATCCGCGACGATCGCATAGGCAGCGACTTCGTGGCGACAATTTGTCGCCGCTGAAAACCTTTAGCGGCGACTTTGACACTTTCAGTGGCGACTTTTGTCGCCACCGAAAGTCGTTTTTTTGTAGTGTTGGTCTTATACTCGTGCTAGATTTTTTGAATTGATTATACTCAATGGTTTTATATATGAACTTCAAATAAATTTCTTTATTGAGTATGATGAATTATGAATGATGATGAGTTTACTTTTAATTATTTATACTTGAAATATATTCAAAATCAAATTTTTGTATTTTATATTTTAATTATAAATTTTTAATGAATACTTATTGATTAAAGTAAATTTTTAGGAGTTTACAATTCAAATTCACGATAACAAATTTGTTTAAATTTGTGAGTTTGACAATATTGTTTGAAACTACTAAAAAAATGAAAATTTCCTTAATATGTGTAATCAATAGAGAGAAAAGTGGAAATGCTTTATATTTATTACCATGTAAACTTATTTACCTAACTCTTATATTTAGGACTGTATAGAGTGTATAAATTACCTTCAATATTTTATAAAATGACACATAAAAATTTCTTACGAATGGATGTAAATCCTTTGCTTAAATCAAACCAATATTACCCTATGATTGGATGAGAAGAAAATTAGGGAGGAAAGAATATTATGAGAAAAACTTTCAAAAAAAAAAAAAAATATATATATATATATATATATATATATATTATTTAGAGAAGTTTTCGTTCCTAGTATATTTCCTCTCCCTATTTTCTTCTCACTTATCCTCCATCCAAACATTAGTAATATTCTCTATATTACTTATAAGCTATGTGAACTATATTTCACACAAATGAAGAAAGAAAAACAGATACAATGGATCTTTTCATTCAATACATCCAATTATTTTAATGTCATTCTTCTAATTTCCTTGATTGAAACAACTGAAAAAATCAAAGTTTTCTTAATATGCATAACCAACAGGGAGAAAAAGTGTATATCTTTTATTACCAATAAAAACCTCTTTCACACAACTGAAGAAAGAAAAACAGATACAATGGATCTAATTAAGGGCCTTCTTAATTGTATGCTTGCTTCAGTATATAAATAACCCTACGTAGGTGCTTTGGTATAACAGACAATATATATATAATTTGGTCTTCTAAACCTGAGAAGAAGAACAAAAAGATGGAAGGAGGGTCTTCATCAATCTCTCCAATAGCCACTAAGAGGTAATCCCAATCCAGCCACTACTTAAATTGATCCAGTACTTGTTTTCTGAGAAAATATAATGTTAGTAATTAGTTTTTAATTGATTGGTTTAAATTATTTTAAATGGTTTTACGTACCATGTATGAGGAGGTAAACATATATACGAGAGTAATTTTGTTTTTTAAAATGTAAAAATGATTACTCAATAAGTTTTTGTACTATAATTTTCACCGAAATAAAGGTTTTTGGTATAAGTTGTCCACACACTCATTTTTTTTCACAATATGAATTTTTTTTCTTAATTAATTTTCGGAAAACAGTGTAATTGCTGATCTGTACAGGTTAGAAGGTAAGGTGGCTTTCATCACTGGTGGTGCCAGCGGAATCGGCGCGGCCACAGCCAAGGTTTTTGTCCGTCATGGTGCCAAGGTCGTGATCGCCGACGTTCAAGATGATCTTGGTCGTTCCGTCTGTGACGAAATAAGCTCCTCCGTTGGCGGTGGAGCCGATATTTCTTACGTCCACTGCGACGTCACCAGCGACTCTGACGTCGAAGCCGCGATCAACGCCACAGTCTCAAAGCACGGCAAGCTAGACATAGCATATGGCAACGCCGGCGTCTCTGGCAATCCAGATCCTTCCATTCTCGGCATTAACAAAGACTTCTTCAACAAAGTTTTTGCAGTCAACGTCTACGGATGCTTCCTCATAGCCAAGCACGCGGCTAGGGTTATGATTCCGGCGAAGAAAGGAAGCATCATCTTCACATCAAGCGTAGCGTCGGTGAACCACGTCGGCTTACCGTACGATTACGTGGCGTCAAAGTACGCGGTGGTGGGACTGACAAAGAACCTCAGTGTGGAACTTGGCGCCCATGGCATCAGAGTGAACTGCGTATCGCCGTACGCGGTGGCATCGCCGATGATGGTAAACTTCATGAGGATGAAGGAGGAGGACGTGGAAAAGGTATTTTCAGAAGCGGGGAATCTCAAGGGAGTGATTCTGAAAGCTGAGGATGTTGCAGAAGCAGCTATGTATCTGGGAAGTGATGAATCTAAGTATGTGAGTGGACTTAACTTGGTGATCGATGGAGGTGTTAGTCTCACAAATGTTTCTGCAGGTTGGGCCATGATGAACCATTTCAAAACCATGAATTAATGTTGAAGTTTTAAAGGTCGATTGATAGAGAAGAATCTTTGAGGTTATAATTAAAGTGGTTAATTTGTACTCCCTCCGGTCCTAATTATAAGACAACATTTGAGAGTTAGTTTTGGTCCTAATTATAGGACAACATTCCAATTTTTGTCAATTTTTTCCTAAAATACCCATATTTTATTCTCTCAAGTGTGTTTGGTTTTTGATGATTATGTGTCTCTATATACAAATACACACACACATATATATACAAAGACACACACACACACACATATATATACTTTTTTTTTTCTCAGACACACACATATATATACACAAAGACATATATATATAGACACACACACATATATCTGTGAGAGTGAGAGAGAGAGAGTGTGTCTGTGTGTGTGTGTGTTATATGTATACCTGTTGGTGTACATGTGTGTGTGCTTGTTAATATATGTGTGTGTGTATTCATATATATGTGTGTGTATCTATATGTATGTATCTATATGTATACTGATGTATACACACACACACATATATATATAGCAAAACCATTATTTCAATTAAAAAGCGTGTGGAAAGGAAAATTCTAAGTCAAAGAGGTAATGGGGTAGGGGTTGTTAATTCACTTTTACTTATGTCATTTTAAATTTATATAAGGGTATTTTAGGAAAATGAGTAAAATTAACTAATTTAACTTCTCTCCTTAATTTCCTCAAAATCGGTTAAATATGTCCTATAATTAGGACCGGAGGGAGTAATATCTTTCACTTCTAATAGGGATAATGGGAAGAATATTTATGTTTTTATTATTCTCCATATCAGTCTGTGACACCGCATGCACAGTACACACACTGAATGTTGATATATAGTAATATAATGATAGAATAATTAATGATTATTATATACTCCCTCTCATGTTATTTTTATAAGTAACAAGTTCCTAAACGACCACAGGTCAAAATATTTTTTAATATTAATTAAAATCAACAAATGTGTAAAAAATGTACAATATTTTTTCAATTAGAACTTTATTTATGAAAATGATAAGTGTGAGAGAGATTGAGTGGAAATACGATATGAGGGAGATATGTAATCAATTGAGGATGAAAATGAAAAAAGTGTACTTAGTTTTTAGACAAACATGTATGTCACCCCATTGATTAGCAAGTTTTTGTTGTTTTGTACTCCTCCAATTCTAAATAAAGCTAGGAATAGGATCGATCCTTTCTAAATTATTGGTCCCTAATATAAGTTGATGAATTAGTGGGTCATTTATTTTATTTTTTCCAAATAAGCTAAAGTATAAGTTTAGTCTTTAATATTTGTATCAAGTTTATTTTAGTTCTTTAAGGTTATAAAATGCATTTTTTTAGTCCTTCAAATAAACACTGTCACTCTCATCTAACTAAAAATGTCAACTCATAAATTTAAGCCATGGCCGTGCAATTAAACAAAGAGAAAACATTCACAAAAATGTAGTTGTTTTCATTTTAAATTTTTTAATATACAAGATTTTAAATATAAAAATATTACATTAAAAAGGTTAAAATGCAAGTATACTTTACTGGTGTTTACCTAAACAGTCATAACCGATGAATCAACATTTTCTATTAAATAAAATTTACAGAGTTTGGATTAAATGACTAAAAATGAACTTTATAAACTTAGTAGACTAAAGTGAAACATCATGCAAATTTAAAGAACCAAACATATATTTTGGCCTTTTAAATATTACACCTATTACAATTAATTAGGAGACGATGAATCCAGTAGATTGTTTTTTATGCTCTTATTAAATATAGGTAAAATCAAAAGAAAAAAAAAAGGTTTCATTTTTAGATAAAGCTAATGAGTTAACATTTTCTTTAAAAAAATTTGGCGAGACAGGTGACTTATAATATGGATAGGAGCGAGCATCTGTACCGAAGTTTAGATGAGCTTTTGTCTTATTTTCTTGTTGGTTCTGTGTTCTGCTTCTTCTAGCAAAGCATACTCGCAATCTGATTAAGTTTCAAATTACTCATGATTTTGCAGTATTTTATTTTATTTTCATTTGACAAATCTTAATTAATATTAATCTGCATTACGCATCTTGGCATTTTTTTTCTCTCTATATTTTCCATTAATTATGTCTTTTTTTCAAAATTCTTCACCTCTATATCTAAGTTATCTTTTGTGTGTGTTTTTTTTTCCTACACACCTGCAAGCTTTTTTAATGTGGATGACTGGATGGGTCAAACACGGCAATTTGGCAACTACAATGAATGAACTACTTATAAGGTTTTTTACAAAGAGGAAAAAAAAATAGAAAAATCAATAGCCTAGGATAATGTAGTTATTTTTTCCTCGTTTTGGTAGATGGTATGTATATTTGGTTTTTTCATATATTTTTACATAATGTTTCGATAGGTTATATAATATTAGTATTACATTATAATATACTATGAAAATTTTATAATTAATTTATATGAAATAAAAATATATGAGGTTAAAGATTATCATTTTCCATTAGACTCGTTCGGTATTGCATGGATAGTTTCTAATTATAAATAATGGGTTGATGAAATATGTTCTTTTGGGCCTGATGTCACTAACACCTACTCCAAACATAGCCCAGAATTCTCTTGGACATCTAGCCTGGCCCAAATTTTATATAGGAGAGACTAGAGGTTGTGTTTAACAGAACTTGGTAGTAAAACGTAGTTTTTTACCTAAAAAGCGGAAGGAGAATGAAAAATCGTAAAACGTAAAATCGTAAAATAAAAGCGGAGTTTTTACGCATATGTATATAAAAAAAATTTGAGAAAAGTAAGGTACCTGCCATCATATACACATATATTGATCAATGCAATATCAATCAAAATGTCCAACATTGTCATTGATCAAACCATATTTTTTATATGATTTTACATGATTAAATTGGGATTTTTAATGCATTTTCTGGGACATTATTGTATGATTAAGTACTAAGTTGAGTTAGGAACATTTGTATTGAATTAAGTGTAATTAGGGGTAAAATGATCTTTATTTATTAATTACAGATAAGGACCCAGATGTTTTTGAAATTTCAGTTCTGCCCCACAATAGTTTGAAAATTCTCACTTTAGTCCCTCTCCAGAACTTTTAAAATTTTCACTTAAGTCCCTTAGTAAAATCGGCGCTTTTTGCAAAAACGCGCGCGTTTTTTTACGTTTTTACGTTTTATCGCAGCGTTTTTTACGTTTTTACTCGAAACCGTTTTTTCCACAATGAAATGCGTTTAACCCAAAATAAAACGTAAAAACGCCGTTTTTACGTTTTAAAGCGGCGTTTTCACTACCATGAACAGAACTATTAGAAGCAAGTCGAAAGAGACTAGCTTTCCCTTAATTATGTCGTCCTTGGTTTAAGGCGTGAGAATGGAGAAAATGGTGTTGAGAGCTCTTCCCCTATAACCGTGGGTCGACATGGGGCAAACTCGGATTAGTTAGACCGCGGGTTAGGTGAACTAGGCGGGATAGAAAAAAAATTATATAGAAAGGGCCGGTCTCTACCAATGGAGGTTGGGTCTAGTGAAACAAGCTAATCCCTAACAACAAAATGAACCAAAATTCTAATCCTTGTTGGGAGAGATGCCTACATTTAGTGACCGACAGTATCTCAAATAGGATTGCCTTGTGCTTAAATCTTTGTTTAGGTAAATGCCTATTTTAGCGATGTCAATATCTCAAACAGAATTGTACCAATAGAAGCATACTTGTGTGCCAAAAAAAAAAAAAAAAAAAAAAAAAATTCCCAGCTACTAATATGTTTTCTTTAACTATTTTAAATAAATTTTTTAAAAAAATAGTTACAATAAATCTATTTATTTAATACATTTTCAATTCTTTAATTGTTAAGATCTCCCTCCTCTTTTCGGTTATTTTTACACGAGTCTTTCACTCTTTCTAAAATGTTTTCTTGATAAGTAGTACCATGTACTTTAGAAATTGTACGAGTTATTTTTTCACTCAAGATGCCATTTTTTTTAAAATCATTAGAAATAATTAAAAAAAAAATCATCAATTAGTGAACTATCAATATACCATATCTCATCATTGATGAATAATATGAATATTTTTTTTTTGGGGGAAAATTCAGATTTAAAACATTTAACGAGGTTAGTAACACATTTTCTAATGATAATAATAAATAACTTAAATATATGATTACACGGAGACAACAAAAAACAACTCTATTCTCCCTCAATTTTATGAGAAAACAGGTAATGCCTTATATGTGGGGATATAACTTTGGGTCATTCAGGTATACTTTTGACACATTTTATTTGATTATGCATCATATGTTGTCAAGAGAAACAAGTGAAAACAATTGGATGAAGAAGAAGAACAAATTATCAAACGAACATTTTCAAGTGCAAGTATTACTGCTACAATAATCATTGTCAGTCTTTTAATGTAGGTTCATTCTATGATTATAAACATAAACATATATATTATTATCTCCCCACGCACACGTGTGGGAGTCTTTCTCTCCGCCAGGTGTGAAAGTGGTTCGGTGGGTGGTAGGGAGGCTAGGTTACGGAGGGCGATATGGTGGTTAAGAGCGGTGGTAGTGGACAACTTCTGTCAGTCGATGGTGATACGAAGGTGGACGGTGGAGCTGGACTAATCTAATTTTCTTGGAGGCGGCTCAAATCTCAACGCCATTAGTGTGGAAGGAGGTAGAATCGACGAGGATTATGGTTGGAAAGATCCTGGCAAGTAAATCCTATACTAGATCGATGACGGAGCTGATTTTAAGCAAAGCGTGGAATCTACAATCTGGATTTGAAGTGATCGAAGTTACAGGAAATGCTTTTATGTTCAAATTTTAAGACGATAATGATTATTTCAGGGTTCTCTGAGGTTGGTTGTGGTCAATCAATGGCTGCTTGTTAAACCTTCTTGAACAGTCGAGATACAAGTTGTATGACGAATTGGATTTTAGTTGATGTCCGATTTGGATTTAGATGCATAATGTGCCATTGGAAGCTCTATGTCTGGAGAATGCCATCACGATTGGGGGACATGTTGGAGAGGTGTTGATGGCTGAAGATCCTAGTTACAATGACAAATATCTCTGGACTTCTTGTGTGCTAGAGTTGTATTAGATCTAAGGAAGCCATCAACAAGTGATTTTTGGCTATCTAGACTGGATGGCAGGAGAATCTGGATAGCTGTTAAATATGAGAAGCTGCAAACATTTTGCTATAATTGTGGGAAGGTAGGCCATGACAATTAAGCTTGCCAATCTACCAAGCTGACATCAATCCCCAATGCGAATGATCCATGGTATGGTGCCAGGACTACGACTACTGTGTGTCAGAGCTGGGAGGAGACAATATCTGTTCTGAATAATGAGGAAGCTGAGTCAAGATATATATGTCGAAAGAAGGAAGAGATACTGAAGAAGAGAAAGGAGGAGGATCGACAAAGTGCAAGTCGAAAATATGTTGTAGATGAGGACGACTTGCTCAATATTAACATTCTTAGCCAGGAGTCTAGTAGTCCGTTCTGTATAATGGGAATGAGTTCATGGAGATGATAGATGGGTCACATTGCCTTGGTTTAAAGAGGGTGAGGAGGAAGAGCGGAGAAATTTCTGAAGAAGGTTAAGGCAAAGATACGCTGAAGTGAGAGGAGAAAAATATGATGGTTGTGGAGATTTGCCCTGGTGATTGAGGGAAGAAGATTTTGTGTCGGCGTGGGAATACCTACTATCCTGGAACTGTCGGGGCATAAGAAGAGGAAGGTAATCTTCCTAATGGAGACTAAGGAGTTGGACACAAAATTTGTATGTGCAAACCAGAAAGGTTTGGCCGGGGTCGGCCTTGTGATAATGGCTTAAAGGATTCTAAGGTAGTGCTAGATCACTAAGGAAAATTCTCAATTTCCAAAGTGAGCTCGGTTGGCACTAAGGTGAATTGTAGGTCTCGATCACCATTGTGTTGGTGGTCGATTGCTAGTTGGTACTTCGGAGTTGATGAAGGAAGGATGGATGGATGTTGAGGGAATGACCGATAACAAGGTGTAGGAAGTTGTTTGTGGTGGGGTAAGGAGGCTTTTCCTAATTTTAGGAAGCTTATTACGCACCTGAAAGAGGAAATTGATCGCTGTAACCCAAGCATTTAACGGTGTAAAAGAGCATCGAGGACTTAACTAGGCAGCCAGAGGATGCATGGTCACAACAAAGCATTGAATAACCTAGGTACTACAAATCCCTTGGAGAAGTTTGAACCACAATCAATGAGTAATATAGACGACTCCTTGGCTATAGTTTGGAAAGAGATTGGTAATGAAGTTTGTGGTATGGTGAGAGATTTCTTTGAAGGTAGGATGGGTTTAGCTCAAATTAACTCTACTAGCATTGTATTGATCTCTAAAGTAGAGAAGCCATAAGGTATACATCAGTTTAAACCCTTGGGATTGTGTAACATATCATACAAGATTATTGCTAAGACCCTTACCAATAGGTTGAAAAGAGTAATGAACAAAATAATTTCGCCACATCAAAGGGCCTTTATTGTTGGAAGAATGATACAAGATAACCTTCTTATTACTCATGAGGCATTTCACTACCTAAAGCATAAGAAGAAGGGAGGGAAATGGGAGATGGCAATGAAAATTGATATGAACAAGGCTTATGACCTTGTGGAGTGGGACTTCTTGGAGGCGGTTATGCTAAAAATTAGATTTTGTAGTAGATGGGTGAAGTGGATCATGTCTTGCATCACTACTGTTGCTTTTACTCTCCAAGTGGGATGGCTGTAACGTGAGTGATTTCAAGCCTGGAATGGGGGTGAGGCAAGGGGACCCACTATCCCCTTACATGTTTGTGATTGCCTCTGAGATTTTATCGCTCATGATACAAAAACATGTGGAGCAGAAGGACTTGAAGAGAGTGAAGTTGTCTCGTAATGCGCCAACTCTATCTCATTGCTTCTTTGCGGATGACGCAATTCTATTTACCAAGGCGGAGGAAGTAAATTGTAAAATTTTGCAGAAAATTCTGGAAGTATATTGTTCAACGTCTGGCCAGCTAATTAATTTCGACAAGTTCAGCCTATTCTTCTCATCTAATACTCTTCCAGGTATGCGAGAGATGGTGTCAGCTTGTGTAAGGATTGAACATTCACATAAGGCCGGCAAGTACCTTAGGTTGCCAATGTTGTGGGGAAAATCTAAGGCATCGATGTTGGCATTTGTTCTTGAGAGGATCAGGCAAAAGTTATTGGGGTGGAAACATAATCTACTTACCTTCTCTGGTATGGAGGTGTTAATTAAGGCAATGGTGAATGCAATACCAATGTACCCAATAACCTGCTTCTTATTTCCTAAGAAAGTTTGTGTTGAGATTGACAGCTTGATATCTAATTTCTAGTGGGGACAACAAGGGGAAAAAAGGACTGTGCACTGGAGGAATTGGAGACACATGACGTTGAAGAAATGGGATTTAGAGACCTTCTTGATTTTAATAGAGCCCTACTTGCAAAGATAGCCTGGAGATTGCGGACTAAACCGAATGATTTGTGGTGTAAGATTCTTAAGAGGATTTATTTCCTTAAGGAAAGCTTCTTGCGCGCGAAGAAGGGGTGTCACGTGTCATGGGGCTAAACTAGTTTATTAGAGGGTTGTGACCTACTATTGAAGGAGACATGTTGGAGTGTGGGTAATGGTAGGCACATTGCTATCTAGAAGGATCAGTGGGTATGTGACTTGCCTGGATTTAAGCTTCAAAATCTTGCTCAATCAAATGCAGATGATAAGTTACGTGTAGCTAATCTTATTTCCAATGGTTGCTAGAATCTTGAATTGATTGGATCAAGAATTATCAGTAAGGGAAGGGAAGCGATTATGAAGATTCCTATACCTCTAATTGATCGGGATGATCGTGTTGTTTGGTTAGCAAGGAATGATGGCTGGTATATTGTAAAATCAGGATATGCATGGCTCAGGGAGAATGAAGTGGAAGCCAAGATCAAAGATCCAGGTACATCCTATTCTTTGCCTAAACTATTGTGGAAATATATTTGGAAGTTAGTGATCCCCCCAAAGATTCAACAGTTTCTCTGGAGGGTTGGGGCTGGAGCTATCGCCACTAAGGAAGCTTTGTTTAAACGTAAATGTAGTGCGAATCCCTTGTGTCCTATCTATTTGATTGAGGCTGAAACTCTAGAACATTTATTTTTTCTTTGTCCCTGGACAAAGTTGTGTTGGTTTGGATGCCCATTGGGGATTAAATTTAGCAAGTGGGGTATGAGAAGATGTGAGGATTTGATGCATGATGTGTTGGTAGGGGATGGATTAATGGGGGAATATGGAAAATCGTTATTTGCCACCATGTGTTGGTGGATTTGGAGAAAGAGATGTGATTGGATATTCAATGGGGTTAAACCTAATGCAAAGGAAGTAGTGAAGTGGGTGAATTCGCAAGTAGAAGAGTACTGGAGTTCCAGGAAGCAGAAAGGGGGAGATCTAAAGCGTGTTTTCATACCTAATTTGGTTCGTCATAAGCATTAGGTAGCTCCACCAGCAGCGGGGAACGATTAAGGTGAACTCTGATGGAGCCTATTGGACGTCAACTGGTAGAGCAGGGATTGAAGTGGTGTGTAGAGACTCTTTTGGAAATTTTGTTGGTGGTTTAGGGAAATGTGTTGGAGTTGATTCTCCATTTATGGCTAAGTGTACAACAATGTTGGAAGCGTTACGGTACAAAGGTAAGCTTCCTGATTCACATACTGTTAAGGTAATTAAACCCGGATCGGTCAGTGAACCGGTCAAGGTACTGGGTTAAGGGTCAGTGGGTCAAATCAGAGTCAACCCGGGACCAGACTGGGACCAAACCGGTGAGGAATAAAAAAATGAGAAATAATTTAATTTCTTATCACATAATCCATAATTCCAAATACTATATATTATTTCAAGATTTAAAATCACTAGCTTTGTAATTATATACTTTTCAAATTTTCTTTACAATTTTCTTTACAAATTGATAGCAAAGCATCATATACTATCCAATGACACCTGAATTTGTAATGGAATCACAAACATTCATCATAACAAAATATCAAAAACCAAGTATATGACAACAAAATATTCCCACCTACATCATAACAAAATATTCTCACCTTCAATCACTAAACTAATAATCATCAACATGATAATCATCATTAAGATCAATCAACTCCTTAGGAGTTGAGACATTAGGAGGTGGAACTGTAGGAGGAAAAGTAAAAGAAGTAGGAGCAACATGATCATCATTTAAAAATGAAGCCCCAACAACATCATCATCACCTATATATGAAATGAATAGAATTATTAATAGTCTTGTAAAAAACATAGTTATATTCTTGTGTGTAGAAATATAATTTTAAATAATAGAAGAGATAGTTAGAAACCTTCAAAATCCCTCTCCATTTGTTCAAGTTGAATATTTGTCGATTCTACATTATCGAATTCGGGAGTTGGATCTTCTTCGAGCACCCAAAAATCTAGTTTTTCAACTGATTCATAATCAATGGAATCATAATTCTCTTTCTTCTTTTTCAATTGATTCCTATAATGCCAACATGATAGAAGATCAATATTAATGAAATGTATATTACTATATTTAATTAAGCTATAAAACAACCGTTCAAAAGTCATAACTTTTAAAATTACCTAAATTTTAACCTCAGATTTTAGTTTGTGAAAACCAAATCATCAAGCCTCTGATGCTCCAATCTCTTTCTTCTTTTACTATGGATACGCTCAAATATGCTCCAATTTATTTCACAACGAAGAAAAGAAGTTTGGCTAAGCACACGTATAGCAATTTGTTGCAATTCTGGTATCAAACCCCCGTAGTATAGCCACTACTCATCTGCAAAATAAAATAAAAGACATTTAGTATGTATCAATAATAATAATCATAATACGTACTTTAAAATATGAAATTTAATATACTTACGAGGAACTAGTTTTTGGGCTGTTTTTTCACATGAAACCTTGTCAAAAGATCCTTTTCGTTCACGGTAGGTAGCAACTTGTTGTATCATTGTAATATAATGATTAGCATTGTCAGGTGAGTTTGCCTCAAACAAATTGACCACAACATCTATTAGTCTATGCTTTCTAACAAGGTCAGGACTATACAAGAACGTGGGATTGAACATATATGCCCCTGCATGAAGGTCATTTTTCAAATGTTTATCCCAACGACTTTGAATAATATTCGTGTAGGGCTTGTATAATTCCTTCTTCCTCTGAAACATGTCCTTAATTACATTTTTAGCTCTTTGCATGCCTTCATAGACATAAGGCATTGAAGGTTTCTCATCGAATCAACAATCCTCAACAATTTTATCAACGGAGACACTAGTCTCACAACTTCAAAGCAATCTATCCAACCGATGATCTAGAATGATTTTCCGAAAATTTTCCTAGCTTCGGTGCTTGCTAATTTGTGGTGCACAAAATGCTAATCAACAACCAAAGCTTGCAAGTCATGTTTGTGCAAATGTATGCTATGAAGGGTGATAAATGTGGTGGCAAATCTTGTTGCACCAGGACGAACAATTTCCTTCCAACCCTGTCTTTTCCTTAACCATGACAAGAAGACTAAATGATTATGGGATAAGGGTCTTAAATGCCATGGAAGTTTTCGATCAGGAGCACTAGTAAGATGGAAGTTTTTTTTGGACCAAAAATGCCACGGAAGTTCACAAGACGTAGCAATTTTGCCTTGGAAGTATCATTTTTGCCACGGAAGTGTTCGCTGAGGAGCAATTTTGCCCCGGAAGTTTTCACTGAGGAGCAATTTTGCCCCGAAAGTTTACACTAAGGAGCAATTTTGCCTCGGAAGTTTACAAAATGTAGCAATTTTTCCCTTTTGTCCCCAAATATTAAATTTGACTATTAAATTAGTCAAAGACCACACATGTCATGCCTTGAAAAGGTCGAACTTGGAGTCAGAGAAGGAGATCCTTCAGATGTTGAAATCAAGGCGGACAGAATTTGTGAAGTCAAACTGGTCAAAGGGACTGAAAGGTCTGTCACAAAACGCAAAACGATAAATGAATTGTTCCAAAAATTGGTTTAGTAAAACAAATCAATAGTGATAATACTTACGTTTGTATAGACTGATCATTTGCTTAGATCATAAGTGATGCTTCCTTTGGGTTTTGTGATCGACCTTTCAGTTCCTTTGACCGGTTCGGCTTCACAAATTTCGGCGCCTTGAGCTCAACATCTCAAGGATCTCTTTCTCGGCTCCAAGTTTGACCTTTTCAATGCATAACATGTGTGGTCTTTAACTGATTTAATAGTCAAATTTAATATTTGGGGACAGAAGGGCAAAATAGCTCCTTAGTGAAAACTTCCGGGGTAAAATTGCTCCTCAGTGAAAACTTCCGGGGTAAAATTGCTCCTCAGCGAAAACTTCCGTGGCATTTTTGGTCCACAAAAAACTTTCGTCTTACCAGTGCTCTTGAGTGAAAATTTCCATAGCATTTAAGACCCTTATCCCAATGATTAAATGCAAATACAATGATTTTAGATGCATTCTTTGCAAGGTCTGACACATGAGGCATCGATGCAATGTCCTTCAAAATAAGATTCAAACAGCGAGGTGCATAAGGTGACCAATAAATTGTTTTATATTTATTTGTTATCAATCTTCCATATGCCACATAATTAGTAGCATTATCAGTCACCACATGGACTATATTTGTAGGACCTAGCCACTCAATGACTTCACTGAACAGTGAGAATAAAGTATTGGCATCTTTAACTAAATCTGAAGCATCAACTGATTTCACAAATATCATACCATGTACTGAATAGACTAAGAAATTAATTAGAGCTCGATGTCTAATATCAGTCCAACCATCAACCATGAATGTGCAACCATTTTCCTTCCATTTAGCTTGATGGCTATCAATCAGTAGTTGACACTCCTTTTTACAATCTCTTAACAAATTAACCTTGTATTCATGAAAGCTAGGGACCTTAAACCCAGAACCAATTGTAGTAGCACCATCAATAGCTTTTTGGAATAAAGGACAAGCCATTGCATTAAATGAAATACAATTCACATAAGCCCAATGAGCAAAACCCATTTTTGTGTTATAATGTGCTTCTTGACCCATGCACTCTTAATGCTCGGTTGGTCACCACGAGTTGTCCTAGGTGCAAAATAATTTGAGACTTTTTGTCTTGAAGCAATTGGTTCCTCAACTTCTCTATTTTCAACTTCTCTAGCTTCAACTAACCAACAGGTTTTTTCTTTGAACCTTCTAACAAAGATTCTTTCATTCTAGCTCATATATCATGTGAGACTTTTTTACAAGAACTTACTTGACCACTCACACCACCAAATGTTGCTTCAACCTATTTATCCCAAGCAGGATCTTTTTTACACTCCTTGATGCTTGCGATTGGGGTTCACTATTGTTAGGAGGACAGTTAGACTCAAGATTGAGGGTGGAAGTATTATCAGTTCGTTGATTTCTGGCCTCCATTAACAACCACAAAGAAAACAAAAACACACTTTCAACAATAGACACCAAGCCAAAAGCACCACGATCTTTAACCAAGCCAAAAGCACCACTATGATTAATAATCAGAGCTGCAATAAAGAACAAAACAATAATATCCAAATATCAAAAAATAGCAAAATAGTAAGCCACAACCAAATAAATAAATAAACTGTCAAAGCATCTTTTGTAGAGGCATTTATATGTGTGTGAGGCATTTAATCGATTAAATATATATGTGTGTGAGGCATTGAAATAGATTAAATCAACTTTTTTGCAGAGGCATCTATTTAATCTCTTTTGCAGAGGCAATTATATGTGTGTGAGGCATTGAAATCGATAAAATCAACTCTTTTGCAGAGGCATTTATTTAATCTCTTTTGCAAAGTCATTTATATGTGTGTGAGGCATTTAATCGCATCAACTCTTTTGCAGAGGCAAAATAGTATCTCTATATAAAGAAAGTAATATATATATATATATATATATTCACATACTTCTGCACCTGGCATATTCATATGCCAAACATGAGCATCTCTCACACAATGAAGTATGATAAAATAAAATAGAAACACTTGAGAAGAATAGGTATATTACCTGCAAACAATGCTCAAATCAGATGGGAGCTACACAATGAAGTTTGACAATGCTCAAATCAGATGAGACCTACGCAATAAACTGATAAAGTCATACTTAAATCATGAGATGTGAAGAAGAACAAAAAAGGTTCGACAATGCTCAAATTAGAACAGAGGTGAAGTTCGACAATGATCAAATCAGAATAGAGGTGAAGAAGAGTAAAAAGGTCCGACCTTTAACAAAAGGCGACGAGGGGTGAAGAAGAACCAAAGGCCCCAACCACCCACGATGAACAACAAGGAAAATGACTCTATACCAGCAACAAAAGGCAACGAGAGGTCAAAAGGTTCTACCTTTAACCCACGATGATGGCAATTTTGCCTGAACCAAGCACTTGTGTCGCGAAGGAGGGAGAAGAGCAGAGCAAGGGAAATTTTGATATTTCAGTTGGAGAGAACCAGAAAACCGAAAACAATTCGATTTCCTTTTGTTTTTGGCTGATTCAGCAAATTTTTTTTAAAAAAAAATGCACCCCCAAACGAGGTCGTTTCGTCATTTTGTGGGAACAACAGAAAATATGAAACCGGGCCGCCGGTGGTTAGGACCGGTTTTGCCACACCAGTTCCACTAGGTTAGCCTCGATTCAAGGGCTTAACCCTGGTTTCTAATCAGGATCAGACCGGTTCCAGGACCGGTTGGACGGTTCCTGGTTAGAACCGGCCAATCCAGTCCGGTCCTGATAACCATGCATATTGTATATGAAATTGATTGTGAAGTTTTATATAAGATGTTAATGAACAAATATGATGTTGGCTACGAGTGGAAATGTCGAGATTTGGTAAAGGAGATACTTGGCACACTAGAGTTAGGGAGTGGATCTTTGGTTTCTCTTGTTTCTAGGGGAATCAATAAAGCTGTGAATTTTTTGGCAGTGGACGCAGCAAGGGGGATGCACCAGCATGATTGGTTGGTTTCACCATCATCCTCCTTATGCGACATTTTGGTACATGATTCTGTGCTAGCCAGGGACTTTTGTGATAAGCTGACTGGAGAAACTGATAGGGAAGGTATAGGCTAGTTGATGAATTTTGGTTACTGATATAGTTACCGGTTTATAGTTCTTTTGTTTCTTTAAGCTTTGGTGAAGTGTGAGTTAGGTTGTAATGATAGGTTTTTTCTGAGTGTTTGTTTGGCTTCGGCTATTGGTGCTTGTAATTCTTGTTTGGATATTAATAAAATTCACTTTTTGGGCGAAAAAAAAACCATAAACATATTAGGGAATGTCTTTTAATCATCAGATTCAACCCTGTGCTTTTAATTTCTAGTTTCTATGACTTCATCTTCTCGATATTTTTCATTTTTTTGGTTTGCACGTTGAAAACTTTAAAAAAGCAAAGCAATAAGTTTGAAGATGATAAGTATGATCCATTATATAATATATTTATAAAAACAACTGTCTTATTAAAATATTATCACTGGTTTTCTAAATTTATAACAAGTGATATTTTAAATTAATAACATTTAAGTGTTATTATATTTTTTTATTTACTTCTCTATTTTAAAATTTTAAAATGTAAAGATATTACTCGCTACATTACCTAAATTATAGAGGCAGTTATGTTATTAGAATGTTACAAGTGGTATTATGAATTTATAACAAAAATAACATTTGAGTGTGATTAGTATTATGTATTTCATTTAGTTTTCATCTAACACATAACTCAAATTTTAGAGGTGGTATATAATTAAACCTAAAATTTGTAATGGCTTTGTTGTCAAAAAAATTTAAAACAAATTATGTTATTTGTTACATTATTTATTACTCATATTTCATATGACTCAATATATTGTATATATTTCGGTAAAAAAAATTATTATATATATACTTCTCTGATTTTATTTATTAATAATTTTTAGAAAAAGAAACATAAAAACAAATTTAAGCACTAATTATAAGGATAAAATTGACAAACAAGTAATATGATAGGTTTAGATCCTCCACTTGGCATCTAACAGCCTCTTTTTTCCTTAGAATCTAATCTTCTCCCTCAAAACTAAAAACAAAATTTTAGATTTAATATTTAAAATAGTACTATTAAAATATCCTATAAATTATTTTTACTATTTTAATTTTCTGACCCGTAAATCAAATTTTAATAATATAAATTTATTTATGTTTTATAAAATATATTTCTAAATTTTTTTATTAAAATATTAAAATTTAAACCATTCATCGTTGAATACAAATGTAAGTGGATATTAGATTATGATAGGGTTAAGGTGTAAAAATACATATGAATTTTTACCTAAGGTGCATCCAGTTCCATATGCTTTTCGAAGATGTAAAAATACCCAACATTGTAAACTAGAGCAAAAATACCATCAAAGTTAAATTGCCTTAACAAACATTAAGTACATTATGAAAATGCCAAAATGCCCCTCACCTCATAAAAACACCCTCTCCCTCCCAACCTTCATCCTCTTTTGCAACTCTTTTCCATCGAATAGTGACAATACCACACACCAAAGGAAATAGCAGTTGCCAAAATCTAGGGGTAAGCATGGTGTCCAAATACCCAGTACGCCCATCCAAGCCTAGCAAAAAGTTGCCCAAAAAAAATTTGTGTAGCTTTGGGCTAGGTTAATAACTGGGCCGAGCCGAGCATCTAGAGCCGGCAAAATGGGCCGGCCCGTTTAAGCCTTAGCCCTTTAAGGGCTAGGCTTGAAAATTAGAGGAGTGAGGTGATGTTTGGCCCTGGAGGGTCAAGGGCTTACACTGGCCGGCCTCGGAGGGCTCCACGGGCCCTTCAATTTTTTATTCTTTATTTTTTAAAGTTGAACACTTGTTGAAGTTGGATTCTTCAATAATCTATATGTATTTTTTATTTGTTATAGAGTTATTTATCCATTTAAGTACAAATACATAATAACTATACTCTAATTTTATGATTTGATTTATTATTTGTTGTAGATAAAGATTATAAATGTGTTCATGAAGCAGGAGAAGAAATTCATGATATTTTTACTCATGAATCAGAGCTTACTACTTAAAGTGAATAACAATTAAATGTCGTTGAAATTGATGATAGTGGCGAAAATGACGACAATAATAGTCATTGTACTAGTGTCGCTTAGTAGTTAGTAGTATGATTCGATGTTTTATATGAGTTATTTGTGAACATAGTTTGTTTTTAATTATGAATTAGTGATTCGTGTTTATTTGTTAGATGATTTATGTTGTAATTTACTAATTATATTTCTTTGAACAAAACAGAGGAAAAATAATTAAAATTTGGAATAGTAATTTTCGGGCCCCTGGTGCTCTCGGGCCGGGCTTTGAAAAACAGGTGTAGGGTCGGCCCTGGCCATTCACAATCCGGCCCCGATTGCCAGCTCTACATCAAGTCCGCCCTACCCATTTGGCCCTACCCGAAAAATTACAAATATATTTAAATAAATATTATTCTATATTTATTATTTTATTATTATGTTCACATATATTTGTAAATGGAGCTATATACCCAAGAGGGGGGTGAATTGGGTATTTTAAAAACTTTTAGAAATATGCCCCGTTTTGAAGTAATGAAACCAGAGATAGACAGAGGAGGAAGGGAAGGAAAGCTTGCACAATAGAAATTATCCTGGTTCAGGTCTTATCGTTGACCTACATCCAAATTCCCAAGCCACACTTGGGATTTTCAATCCACTATACTCACAAACCGATTACACACTCGTACTCAAGAGTAGTTCTCTCTCTAGAACTCACTCCCCCTTACAAGTTGTAATCAATACACCCAACCACCAAGTCCCCGACTTGTGGTTATCTCAATCAATAAATGATTTACAGATATAACTCTCTTACAGAAAGCAGATAAAATGAACACTGAAGTGCAAGTATCGATTGATACAATACAAGTGAAAATTTGAACACAATAAATGACACTTAGTAAATTTTCGCTCTCGAGGTGTATCAGCTTGAGAAGAAGTTAATGAACTCTATTTATAGGTAGAGAACATTAAATGACCGTTGAATGATGAATCCAACCGGTGTAGGTGATTAGCATTAAGTCCGGTCATCTTCTCTCTCTAAGCTCCAACTAATCCAGATCGATATGGTCCGATGTGGAACTCGAGGATTTGCCCGTTGGAGAAGAATTTGCTTGATGAAGAAAGTGTTTTTGAACGTTGAGAGTTCGTGCTCAGATGGATTAACCAAAAGGATGTTAATTTATCAAGTGCAATAAATGCTCGACCACTTTATGCTTTTTCCTTGATCTTCATTAATTTTCATCTGTGCTAGCTGAAATCCACTAAATAAACTTGTTAAACATATCTGGGATCATAAGTGAATGGTTCACGAAAGCATTTGGAACAAACAAGAGTGATTCAAGAATTCGTATAATTCAAAACGTAGTTTTTGCGTTGCATATTTGCGGTTTGTTCTTGTAAACTCGAGTATGGCACTGTTCACAAGTGACCAAACCGCAGATCCAATTGGATACTCGAGTTTCCACTTTTCGAGGCAAGCCATCGTGTCTTGTATTTGAAAGACAAGACCTATACTCGAGTTTGCCTATGCAAACCGCAGTATGGGTTTAACTTGAAAAATCCATTTGCTCTCGGAAGTCCAATACTCGAGTTTAGCAACGCAAACCGCAAGATTGACCATTCAATACTCGAAGTTTGCCAATGCAAACTGCAAAGATTGATTTATCTTGAAAAATCCTTTTCTCCTGGAAGGTCAATACTCGAGTTTGGTTTTGGAAACCGCAGTTTTGACTTTGTTTGAAAAACTTGTTTTGCTTCGGAAGTCCAATACTCGAGTTTGCCAAGCAAACCGCAAGATTGGTCGTCCAATACTCGAGTTTGCAAATGCAAACGCAAGTATTGACTAAGTTGGAAAAATCCTTTGATTCACAAGAAGTTCGATACTCGAGTTTACCCATGCAAACTGCTAAGGTATTGACCATTCAATACTCGAGTTTGCCTATGCAAACTGCAAAGATCGACTTTGGTTGAAAACTTGGTTTCTTTCTCGTATGGCCTATACTCGAGTTTGCTAAGCAACCGCAAAGATTGGCTGTCCCATACTCGAGTTTGCAAGAGCAAACTGCAAGTATGGACTTTGGCTGAAAACTTGGTTCCTTTCTCGTATGCCCTATACTGAAGTTTACCAAGCAAACCGCAGATTGGCCGTCCAATACTCGAGTTTGCAAAGGCAAACCGCAGATTGGCCGTCCAATACTCGAAGTTTGCAGATGCAAACTGCAGTTTGCAACTTTTGAGTGTTTTTAAAACAACTTTGCAAACTTCAAAACATGTTTTACATTTGTTGTTAATCATCAAAACATATTGAGAACTAACATTCTCCCCCTTTTTGATGATGACAACACTTGTAAATTATTTTGCAAAGAATTTGAAAGATGTAGTTTGTTTTGAGATGAAGTTTTCAAAGTTCAAGGTTTGAGTTATCAAAAAACCATCTAATTTGGCATTTCAACATTTGAGGTTCAGAGAATAGCAAGCGAAGTGGAATTCAAAAAACGTAAACAAGTTGAACTATACTCAATTAAGCAAACAATGAACAATATCGACAAGATAGATACTCTGATAACTGCTGATACTACTGATATCATTCTGATAATAGCAAAGTACAAATGATAAAAACAAAACATCTAGAACAACAAACTACCTAGAACCTATAGACCCTATACATCTACATCTTTCTCTCCTTCTCCCCCTTTGTCTTCATCAACATACTCGGGATCAAGGATAACAAAAGGAGGGGTCCAGAGGACCATGGCGGTGGATAGATCGAAGGTAGGGTCATGATAAGGAGAAGGTGTGGGGAATTTCTCGAGACGGGGTAGATGGAGATGGAGGGCGGTCGGGGAGAATCTCTGTGGAAGGAGTGATAGGAGATGATGGGATAACGGGGGTAGGAGTGGAAGTGGAGGAGGTGGGGAAGAGGTGTGTGAGGTGGACTAGGAAATGAGAAGGGAGGTGAGGAAGGTGGGGATATGTGTGTCTCGGTGGCCGGGTCTCGGGTATAGGAGAGGATGAGGATGGACCGTCGTGAACCCAAACGTGGAGGACGAAGAAGCACCAAGACCAAAATGGTCAATCGACGATCAATCTTATTCCGGGCTTCTGAAGCAAGCTCATATGTCATGGATAACCGGGAGTCTAGATCAATCCCCTGATCAAAAATCTCGCTCTGCTTCTGGTCAGTGGCATCCTTTAGCTTCTCCAAGTCAGTCTTCACATCCATGAGACCCATCTTGAACTCGGCTCATGACAAAGATGTCCAATTCAGCTTTCATAATTAGTCTATGAGATGAGAGGGCAGCATCGATCATCTCTCTCAATCGTTCTTCGAGGTCCAATGATGGAGGAGGATGCGACTGAGCCTCGTGCGCATAAGACTGTGATGCATGGGCTTGTGACCTCGGAGGAGCCCTTGACTGGCCTGATCCTTTCGGCTCGAATGAGATCTTCATAAAGTTCAACTGAGTCTTGCCGAAGGATGGAATGAACTTCATCTGCTCAGGTGGTCCCACATACCATATCTTGTAGTAGAACATAATGAGGGACACCGGTGAGGCAAAGGGCATGTATGATCCCTTTCGGGATGTAAACTTGAAGGCGCGATTTCTTTGAAGATCCATTGCCCAATGTTGAGAGGATTCTTCCGGATGAAGGCCGTGAAGAATCGATAATCTTTCCGAGCAAAGTGAGTATAGCTCCCTCCTTTCGCACAAAATTCCGAGTGTAGATGTACCAAATCACTCGGTGCGGTGCGGGCATGTCTCGAGGGCTTGATAGACAAATGAGCAAGGCGATCACCGCAGACGTCGTGTACGCATTAAGGTCCTATACACCTCAAAGATTGGTGTATTGTGGTGTGGACGCTGGTGGAGGATGATCAACCTTTAGGATCTTGTTGATAATAGCAGCGAGACAAGGTGAATTGACCCCCTAACACACGTGGTGATCCTCTCCTCGGCCCGTATAGCCTCTCGAGTCCAATAGGTTGTTGGTCGCCATATTGAAATAGAACATCTTGACCAACTCCGGGTAGTAAGCGGCTTCGATGGAGATGAATGACCGATAGGCCCCAAACCAAGGTGAGAGATCCACATTGCATTTGCGATAAAGTTGCTCCAAGTCAACCGAGACAACCGCACGAAGCCACGAGATGAATACTCGGTCCTTGAACTTGGCATTGAGACCGGGAGGAAGAGGAACCTGGGTGACTTTGAATCCAGGAGGCGGAGTCTTGTGAAGCTTAATCTCCTCTTTGCATTGTCGATAAATGGGGAGGCTCCTTCGTGCTCATCTTCTTCGGTCTCATAATCCGACGAAGAGCCGTAACCTCGACGGTGGAGCGAGAGCCGAATGGGGGTGGCATTCTTGGACCTTGTCTTTCGGTGAACGACGGTTCTTTTCCCCTTTGCTTTGCTCGACTCGGCCCGCCCTCTTCCTTTTTGTGGTCGATGAAGGTTCTGGATCCTTTGAAGACGAATCCCCTCTCTTGGGATTCGAGGATGGATTATCCTTAATCACAATACCCACTCCGGATTCTTGTATCAATGCCTCTCGCAACTTCTCGTGGGATCGATTTGCTCCTTGGAGCTCGTGGAGGATCGGTCGAGAGGATTGAGAGACTTCCTTAGACATTTGAGTGCTTAGGGTTTCGGAAGAGAGAAGATAGGAAGGAGTAGATGAAGTTTGGTGAAGATTTGAGGGGGTGATGAGGGATTGTGATGTTTTCAGAAGGAGAAGAAGAGAGAAAGTTGAAACTCTAGGGTTTACTGGAGTGAAGACGCGAGTTTGGAAGAACACCACTGTTCACATATATATATAGACAGACCTCCTTACTCGAGTTTATCTATTTCTTACTTGAGTCTAGCAAACTGTCACTAACAAACTCGAGTACAAATGGAAGTATGCCACATCGTTGATTTAAAATAGTGTAACGTTTGGAATTCACAGTGACATACTCGAGTTTAGCTTCTCCTTACTCGAGTTTAGCAAACTTTCATTTACATATCGCGGTAAAGGTGAAAGTATACTAACCTGGACTTCAAAAATGTAGCGTGAATTTTGAACCCACGATGAACATACTCGAGTTTAGCTTTGCCTTACTCGAGTTTAGCATACTTGCACTTACAAACTGCAGTTTGTGCGGTCCTAAACTGCAGTTTTGTTCCCATACTCGAGTCAAGCTATTGCTGAAGGTCGTTTGGCTTCGCATGCGGTCCTAAACTCGAGTAACCCATCCTATACCGCAAGATGGAACTTCGAAGCATTGAAATATCCCGCAAGAGACATATCTAAACGCTCCGATGCTCAAGTTAGTAAAGATTAATCATCAAAAACATAACTAACATTAGATTGAATGAGAAATTCTTACAATTCATTGGGATTTACCATTCCCAATTCTCTTCTTATGAAGTTGAAAGGTTCTTTGGCTAGAGGCTTTGTGAAGATGTCAGCAAGTTGAAGATGAGTTGGGATGAACATCACTTTGACATCTCTTTCTCGGACATGATCCCGAATGAAGTGATGCCTCACATCAATATGCTTGGTTCTTGTATGTTGCACCGGATTCTTGGCCAAGCTTATTGTGCTTGTGTTGTCACACAAAATTGGGATTTCCTTCAAGTGAACTCCCAAGTCAGCAAGTTGTTGTTTCAACCATAGCACTTGAGCACAACAACTTGAGGCAGCCACATATTCAGCTTCGGTAGAGGACACGGCCACAGATGTTTGCTTCTTGCTGAACCAAGAGACAAGTGAGTTGCCAAAGAATTCGCATTGGCCACTTGTGCTCTTTCTATCTGTCTTGTAGCCGGCATGATCCGAATCGAGTATGCCACCAAGTGTTCCGGTTGACCTTTGGGAAACCACAGTCCAAGAGTCTTTGTGTCCGAGAGATATCTGAATATCCTCTTTACTTGTTCAAGATGGGACTCTTTTGGAGCGGATTGGAACCTTGCACACATCCCAACACCGAATTGGATGTCCGGGCGACTCGGCTTGTAAGATAGAGAAGTGATCCAATCATTCCTCTATACTTTGTGATGTTGAAATCTTTGCCCTCCTCATCAAAGCATCTAGTGAAGCAGTTGAGCTCATAGGAGTGTCGCACCATTGCACCGGTCCATCCCAAATTTCTTCAAACAAATCATTCGAGATATTTGGTTTGGGAAATAAATATCCCATCTTTTCTTTGCTTGATTTGCAGTCCAAGAAAGTAGTTGAGCTCTCCCATCATGGACATCTCAAACTCTCCCGCATAGTCTTTGAAAACTCTTCACACAAAGCATCATTAGAAGCACCAAATATAATATCATCCACATATATTTGAACCATTAAAATTTCATTTAGCTTATTACTCTTTATGAAAAGAGTTGTGTCTGCTTTTCCTCTAACAAAGCCTTGATTTAGAAGGAATTTGCTTAATCGCTCATACCAAGCTCTAGGAGCTTGTTTCGTGCCATATAGAGCCTTCTTGAGACGATACACATGATCTGGACAATGTTCATTTTCAAAACCAGGAGGTTGTTCTACATAGACTTCCTCTTGTATAAAACCATTCAGAAAAGCACTTTTCACATCCATTTGATATAGTTTAAAACCTTTTACACATGCAAAGGCTAGAAGTACTCTTATGGCTTCCAATCTTGCCACTTTGGAGCATAAGTTTCTTCATAATCAATTCCTTCTTCTTGATTATAGCCTTTGGCAACCAATCTTGCCTTGTTGCGGACAATGATTGCAGACTCATCACGTTTGTTCTTGAATACCCATTTGGTGCCAATGACCGGATGGTCTTTGGGCCTAGGTACCAAATCCCAAACTTGATTTCTATCAAATTGATGTAACTCCTCTTGCATTGCTAACACCCAATCATTATCCGAAAGGACTTCATCAATCTTAGAGGGTTCTATATGAGATATAAATGCGAGAGAATGTTACTTCATTCAAAGTACTATTTCTCGGTTCTTACTCCCCGATTAATATCACCTATAACTTGGTCTAAAGGATGATTTCTAATAAATTTCCAAGCTCTAGGTTGAGTCTCGATCAGATTTTCAATATTATTTTGGGGATCAGCCTCAAAAACATTTTCAGAATTTTCGTAGAAGTAGGAGTAGTTTTAAAAGAATTGATTCTTGAAAACATTTTCTTCTTCATTGTCCAAGGCTTTATCAGATTTGGATTCACAGAAAACAACATGTATTGACTCTTCAACAATACGTGTGCGAGTATTAAAGACTCTATAGGCTCTACTCCTATTTGAATAACCAATGAAGATACCTATATCAGCTTTGGAATCGAATTTACCAAGATTTTCTTTACCATTGTTGTGCACATAGCACTTGCATCCAAAGACATGTAGGTGGCTGAGATTTGGCTTCCTTTCCTTGTAGAGTTCATATGGGGTCTTGTTCAG
Source organism: Acacia acuminata (assembly GCA_019022655.1). Taxonomy (NCBI): domain Eukaryota; kingdom Viridiplantae; phylum Streptophyta; class Magnoliopsida; order Fabales; family Fabaceae; genus Acacia; species Acacia acuminata. The sequence goes on from JAFJYI010000010.1 coordinate 6,373,404, forward strand.
TTTCTTCCTCAAATAGGCTCGGTTGGAGATGTAGCAAGCCGTACTCATCGCATCAGCCCAAAACACTTGAGAAGTGTTGTTTTCATTTAACATTGCCCTTGCCATCTCAGTGAGGACTCTATTCTTCCTCTCAACCACACCGTTTTGTTGAGGAGTCCTTGGAGCTGAGAAGTTGTTATCAATCCCCACATTGTCACAGAACTCAGCGAAGGCGTTGTTTTCAAATTCGCCACCATGATCAGTCCTTATACCTGAAATTGCAAAGCCTTTCTCGTTCTGGACCTTTTTGGCAAAGGTAACAAACTGATCAAATGTTTCATCTTTAGATGACAAAAATATCGTCCAAGCAAATCTAGAGTAATCATCAACTATGACCAAGGTGTAAAGATTTCCACCAAGACTTTTTACTCTATTTGGTCCAACTAGATCCATATGAAGTAATTGAAGAGGTCTACTAGTTGAAATCTCATTTTTTGCTTTAAAAGAAGATTTGGTTTGTTTTCCTTTTTGACAAGCATCACAGACTATGTCATTTTTGAAATTCAATTTAGGAATACCAATGACCAAATCCTTTTTCAAAGAACTTGTCAAGTTGAAACATATTAACATGAGCTAATCGCTTATGCCATAGCCAACTCTCATTCAAGTTACTAACAAAACAATTTTCAGAAATGAAGCATTGCTAGAGAGGTTAAGAGTATAACAATTTCCATCTCTAGGTGCTCTAAATAAGGCTTTAGTTTTCAAATCATCAATGGGGACTAAATCTTTTCTAACAATCAAGCATTCATTTGAATCAAAGATAACTAGGTTACCCTTGTCGGTGCTTTGGCTCACACTTAGGAGGTTGTGACACAATCCTTCTACTAGGTAGACATCTTTGATGAGAGGACCTTCATTGTTTCCTATCTCACCAATTCCAAGCAATTTTGCTCGATTGGTCTCCTCCAAATGTGACTCTACCACCATCCTTTGGTTTGATTGAGAGAAATTTGGATTCATCTCCAGTCATGTGTCTTGAGCACCCACTATCAATGTACCACTTGTTGGGTCTTGATGCTCTAAGACAAGCCTGCAATTTTCAAGGGATCAAGCCTTAGGTACCCATCTTTTCTTGGGTCCTTTGGAGTTAGTTTTGACCTTAGGAACATAAGTTCCTTTCGGTACCCATTGATAATTTCCTACTGGTTTAATTTTTCTTTCCCTTTTATGAAAGCAAGATGAAGTAGAATGACCCTTCTTATTACAGTAATTGCAATGTGCAAAGGGATTTGAAGAGTGAACTGATTTTGTAAAATAGTTCATGTATGTTTTTTGACCACTCTTCTTCTTGCCTTTCTTCTTATCAAAGTTTGGTCTGTAACCAATGCCGATCTATCATTTATAAAATGTTGTTGTTTCAAAATGACATTGAGCATTTCACTTCCTCTAGTGAATTTCTCAAGTGCCTTTGTAAGATATGAATTCTTTTTCTTCAGATCGGACAATCTTTGAGATAGTATTTTCGAAGAGGACAACATTTCAACTTGAGATTCAAGAGTAAGATTTCGGTTTTTCAGTTTGAAATATTTTTCAGCAAGTTTTTCAAATTCAAATTGCACGAGTCATATATTCATCAAACAGATCATCATAAGGAGGTTTGCAATCATATACCTCTTCAAGTTTAGCACGTTGCTCTTCTTCTTCAAGCAACTAGGCATATATTTGCTTTTTCTTCCTCATCCTCATCATCTTCATCGATGAGTTGTCACCCCAAATGCCGGAGACATAAGCTTTCTTCTTGTATTTTTTGAACTTCTTCTTTTCTTTGTCTTTGTTGTTGTTGTGGGCATTCGGACTTGATGTGACCAGGCTTTTGACATTCGTAGAGAGATGACCGGCTTCTTTGCCTCATAGTCGGAGCTACCCTTGTGAAATTTCTTGAAGCCTTGGTCCTTCTTGTAGAATTTCTTGAATCTACGAACCATCATGCCTATTTCCTCATCTTCGTCTACATTTTCATTTTCCTCATCTGAATCTTTAACTTCTCTTGTAGACTTGAGGGCAATTCCCTTGTTTTTGCCATGAACTTCATCAAGTCCCTTCTTGAATTTGAGTTTAGCCTCATACTCGAGAGACTGCCGAATAGAGCAAGCATCGACGTCATTGACTCTCCTCGAGCCTCTTCAATAGCTGTGACCTTTGCTTCCCATTCCTTGTTAAGGATATTCAAGATCTTCCTTACTTGGACTGGTTGGTCATATTCTTTTCCCAAGGCAGCAAGTTGATTGATGAGATGAGTGAACCTCAGCTGGAACTCACCAATGGATTCGCCATGCTTCATTCGCAGAAGATCATACTCGGTCATAAGAGTATTGACTCGTTTTGCTTTACTCATTTGTTCCTTCATGAGCTATCTCGAGCATCCCACATGGCCTTAGCAGATGATAAGGTGCAAATACGAAAGTATTCTTGTTGACTCGAGTGCACTTTGGAGAAGCGTAACCGCCTTTCTTTGTTGAGGGTGACGTTTCTTCCGTCGTTCTCATCATATTCCTCTTCTAGCTTGGGAACTCGACTCCATCTTCCACGGTTGATGGCTCATAATCTCCTCTTTCAAATACTCTCCAAAGACCATACTCGGTTGCCATAACAAACACTTTGAATTTGGCCTTCCGAAGGAGTAGTGCTCTCCATTGAAGCCGGGTGGTGTTGATAGATGCTCCATCAGGTAAGATACCTTCCATAATGATCCTTCTCGAGTTGTTAAGCTCTTAAGAGAAGACCTCGCTCTGATACCAAATGTAAATGGAGCTATATACCCAAGAGGGGGGGTGAATTGGGTATTTTAAAAACTTTTAGAAATATGCCCTGTTTTTAAGTAATGAAACCAGAGATAGACAGAGGAGGAAGGGAAGGAAAGCTTGCACAATAGAAATTATCCTGGTTCGATCTTATCGTTGACCTACATCCAAGGTCCCAAGCCACACTTGGGATTTTCAATCCACTATACTCACAAACTGATTACAAGCTCTGTACTCAAGAGTAGTTCTCTCTCTAGAACTCACTCCCCCTTACAAGTTGTAATCAATACACCCAACCACCAAGTCCCCTGACTTGTGGTTATCTCAATCAATAAATGATTTACAGATATAACTCTCTTACAGAGCGAGATAAAATGAACACTGAAGTGCAAGTATCGATTGATACAATACAAGTGAAAGCTGAACACAATAAATGACACTTAGTAAATTTTCGCTCTCGTAGGTGTATCGGCTTGAGAAGAAGTTAATGAACTCTATTTATAGGTAGAGAACATTAAATGACCGTTGAATGATGAATCCAACCGGTGTAGGTGATTAGCATTAAGTCCGGTCATCTTCTCTCTAAGCTCCAACTAATCCAGATCTTGATATGGTCCGATGTGGAACTCGAGGATTTGCCCGTTGGAGAAGAATTTGCTTGATGAAGAAAGTGTTTTTGAACGTTGAGAGTTCGTGCTCGATGGATTAACCAAAAGGATGTTAATTTTGAAGTGCAATAAATGCTCGACCACTTTATGCTTTTTCCCTTGATCTTCATTAATTTTCATCTCTGTTTAGCTGAAATCCACTAAATAAACTTGTTAAACATATCTGGGATCATAAGTGAATGGTTCACGAAAGCATTTGGAACAAACAAGAGTGATTCAAGAATTCGTATAATTCAAAACGTAGTTTTTGCGTTGCATACTGCGGTTTGTTCTTGTAAACTCGAGTATGGCACTGTTCACAAGTGACCAAACTGCAGTATCCAATTGGATACTCGAGTTTCCACTTTTCAGAGGCAAGCCATCGTGTCTTGTATTTGAAAGACAAGACCTATACTCGAGTTTGCCTATGCAAACTGCAGTATGGGTTTAACTTGAAAAATCCATTTGCTCGGAAGTCCAATACTCGAGTTTAGCAACGCAACTGCAAGTATTGACCATTCAATACTCGAGTTTGCCAATGCAAACTAAAGTATTGATTTATCTTGAAAAATCCTTTTCTCTCCGGAAGGTCAATACTCGAGTTTGGTTTTGGAAACCGCAGTTTTGACTTTGTTTGAAAAACTTGTTTTGCTTTCGGAAGTCCAATACTCGAGTTTGCCAAGCAAACTGCGTGATTGGCGTCCAATACTCGAGTTTGCAAATGCAAGCTGCGGTATTGACTAAGTTGGAAAAATCCTTTGATTCACAAGAAGTTCGATACTCGAGTTTACCCATGCAACCGCAGTATTGACCATTCAATACTCGAGTTTGCCTATGCAAACTGCAGTATCGACTTTGGTTGAAAACTTGGTTTCTTTCTGTATGGCCTATACTCGAGTTTGCTAAGCAAACTGCAGTATTGGCTGTCCCATACTCGAGTTTGCAAGAGCAAACTGCAGTATGGACTTTGGCTGAAAACTTGGTTCCTTTTCGTATGCCCTATACTCGAGTTTACCAAGCAAACTGCAACCGGTATTGGCACGTCCCAATACTCGAGTTTGCAAAGGCAAACTGCGGTATTATCGTCCAATACTCGAGTTTGCGAGATGCAAACTGCAGTTGCAACTTTCGAGTGTTTTTAAAACAACTTTGCAAACTTCAAAACATGTTTTACATTTGTTGTTAATCATCAAAACATATTGAGAACTAACAATATTGTAAATATATTATATTATATTTTAGGTATCTCCAAAGCTTTGAAATTTTGTGAAGTGTGAACTAGAATCTTTATAGAACAGGGCAAGGTGTCATTACTTGGGTAGGGGAAGCCCGTCCTTGCCCAGCCCGAAAATGGGTAGGGCTTTTATTTGACAGGGTCGGGCATCGGGCTGCATTGTTTATTCTTCCTTTGGGGTCTCATCTGACCCTACCTATGCTCATCCCTACCAAAATCTGCCTAAGGAATTAGATACAACAAAATTTAAGAATATTTCCAAAAGGATACTAATTTCTTCTCCAATGCTCCATGAACCACCAGTAATAACAATAATTTGAAACCGATGCAGTTAGATACAAGAGGTTCCACGCCTTTGGCTAAGACCCCAATTTCTGTTCATGTCCCAAATGCTCACCATAGACAACAATAGAAACGTCATTTGATCAACCGGGGTTTCTTTTCACGGGAATTGAACTTTTCGAACTATGGATTGGACGGAAACGGCGTGAAAAATGGTAATTTGTATTCCTTAAAGCCGGAATTGAGTTCGATTTGGAATTTTGGGTAGAGCAAGAGAAACACTTATAATGGGAATGGGAATATCCTTTCAAGTCAATCTCAATTCAACGGCCGAGGAGAAGAAGAGGAGGTCGCCTATACGTATAGGGGCAACAATGATGAAGGCATGCTTTCTTTTACTTCAGGCGTGGTTTTGCCCCCTTCAAATACGAAGACCGGCAATGGCGGCGATTCTGGTCCTTCCAATCTCGAAGCTTCTGCATTAAAGAGGTAGACGGTAATGTGGTTGATTTTAGACGACAGAGATTTCGACACCGCCGTAAGAAGAGAATGGAGAGGATGAAGGAGGAAGGAGAGTTTCATGGTTGGAAGGGTAAAGTGAGGGGCAGAATCAGAATTTAAAAATTGTAATTTTTTTTTTAAATAGTGTTGGTCCCAAAAACAGATATTAGTCTCTTTTAATGGCATTGGCATTTTTGCTCTTGTTTTACAAGATTATGAGTATTTTTGCATCACTGAAAAATATATGATACTAGGCCCACCTTAGGTAAAAGCTCATGTGTATTTTGTACCTTAACCAGTTTATGATATAAAAGGATGGGTGAGATAAAAATTAGTTAAGTTAGTTATTTGTAATAAATTAGTGTTAATTTTTCTAAAATATCCTTTTTAGTCATATGAATTGTTGTGAAACTCATAAATGGGCAAATCGGATTTATTTTTTTTACATTTCTAACTTACAAAATTATGTTAACTCTCTTAAACTTGTGTTAGATATAAAATCGGTTAAACTTACGAGTTCGCGAGACCAAGTTTATTATTTTTACGCTTTCGAGTAACAAAATCGTATTAACTTGCTCTTATATTCGTGCTAAATTTTTTGAATTGATTATACTCAATGGTTTTATAGATGAACTTCAAATAAATTTCTTTATTGAGTATGATGAATTTTGAATGTTGATGAGTTTACCTTTAATTATTTATACATGAAATATATTTAAAATCAAATTTTTGTATTTTATATTTTAATTATAAATTTTTAATGAATATTTATTGATTAAAGTAAATTTGTACGAGTTTACAATTCAAATTCACGATAACGGATTTGTTTAAACTTGTGAGTTTGACAATGTTGTTTAAAACTACTAAAAAAATGAAAATTTCCTTAATATGTGTAATCACTAGAGAGAAAAAGTGGATTAATGCTTTAGATTTATTACCATGTAAACATATTTACCTAACTCTTTTATTTAGGGCTATAGAGTGTATAAATTACCTTCAATATTTTACAAAATGACACATAAAAATTCCTTATGAATGGATGTAAATCCTTTGCTTAAATCAAATCAACATTACCCTATGTTTGGATGAGAAGAAAATTAGGGAGGAAAAAATATTATGAGAAAAACTTTCAAAAATATTAATTTTTTATATTATTTAGAGAAGTTTTTTGTTCCCAGTATATTTCCTCCCCTATTTTCTTCTCACTTATCCTCCATCCAAACATTAGTAATATCCTCTATATTACTTATCAGCTATGTGAACTATATTTCACACAAATGAAGTAAGAAAAACAGATACAATGCATCTTTTGATTCAATACATCCAATTATTTCAATATCATTCTTCTAATTTCCTTGAATGAAACAACTAAAAAAAATTAAAATTTCCTTAATAAGCATAATCAATAGGGAGAAAAATGTAAACCTCTTTCACACAAATGGAGAAAGAAAACAAGATACAATGTATCTTTTGATTTAATACATCCAATTTTTTCATTGTCAATATATATGCATTCACATCATTCTTCTAATCAAGGGCCTTCTTAATTGTATGCTTGCTTCAGTATATAAATAAGCCTATGTAGGTGCTTTGGTATAACAGACAATATATATATAATTTGGTCTTCTAAACCTGAGAAGAAGAACAAAAAGATGGAAGGAGGGTCTTCATCAATCTCTCCAATAGCCACTAGGAGGTAATCCCAATCCAATCTCTCCAAAGATAATTTGTTTTCTAAGATTGGTTTAAATTATTTTAAATGGCTTTACCATGTATGAGGAGGTAAACATACAAGAGTAATTTTGTTTTTAAAAATGTAAAAATTATTACTTAGTTCAAACAAGTTGCGTGTTTGGATGCTTCTGAAAATCATTTATTTAAAAGAAAATCATGACTTTGAAGGGGGAAAAAAACCAACCCAAACACTTAATAATTTTTTGTAATATAATTTTCACCAAAACAAAGGTTTTTGGTAACACACTCATTTTTTCATACTGTAAATTTTTTCTCTTAGTTAATTTTCGGAAAACAATGTAATTGCCGATCTGTACAGGTTAGAAGGTAAGGTGGCTTTCATCACCGGTGGTGCCAGCGGAATCGGTGCTGCCACAGCCAAGGTTTTTGTCCGTCATGGTGCCAAGGTCGTGATGGCCGACGTTCAAGATGACCTCGGCCGTTCCGTCTGTGACAAAATAAGCTCCTCCGTCACCGGCGGAGCCGATATTTCCTACGTCCACTGCGATGTCACCAGCGACTCTGATGTCGAAGCCGCGATCAACGCCACAATCTCAAAGCACGGCAAGCTCGACATAGCATTCAGCAACGCCGGCGTCTTTGGCAATTCAAACACTTCCATCCTCGACATCAACGAAGACTACTTCAACAAAGTTTTCTCCATTAATGTGTACGGATGCTTCCTAGTGGCCAAACACGCCGCTAGGGTTATGATCCCGGAGAAGAAAGGATGCATCATCTTCACGGCAAGCTTAGTGTCAGTGAGCCACAGCGCGGTGGCGCACGAGTACGTGGCGTCGAAGTATGCAGTGGTGGGACTGACGAAGAACCTCAGCGTGGAACTTGGCAAGCACGGCATGAGAGTTAACTGCGTATCGCCGTACATGGTGGTGTCGCCGCCAGTGGTGAAGGACAAGAGGATGAAGAAGGAAGACATAGAAAAGGTATATTCAGAGGCTGGGAATCTCAAGGGAGTGATTCTGAAAGCTGAGGATGTTGCAGAAGCAGTTATGTATCTGGGAAGCGATGAATCAAAGTATGTGAGTGGACTTAACTTGGTGATCGATGGAGGCTATAGTCTTACTAATGTGTCTGTGATGAACCATTTCAAAGCTATGATGAGTTCTGGTTGAAGTTTAATTTTTAGGGAGATATGTTGCCAGTTATATATAAAGCTGTGTTTTGTTATATAATTCTCTTCTAATAAGGTATCTGTATATCTATGTACTATGTAGATATATATCAACCACTAATAATAAACAATCCGGATACTTCGGCCCTGTGCTTGGATCACAATGTCGTTGGGTACTTAAACACATGTAATGACCATTAACTCAAAATTAGTTATTGCACATTAAAATAATCATGAATACCATTAATGGGTGATTTACATAGTCATTAACTTGCTTGATAAGGATTTAATATTATTAAAGCCATCAATTACAAAAATTAAAGAGGCGTAATAGTGATTAAAATGACGGATTAATTAGTTAGATACTTCTCATCGAAGTGCCAGAAGATGTGAGAAAATTTGATGGATTTCAACTACGTTTACCTTTGGTGGTCCATCATTGTGGTGTGGCAAGCCACTCCTCTTTTTGACATATTTAGTAGCCCAAAATCACTTATTACTTGGATTCAGATAATCCGAAGCAATGGAAAACTCTTACTTTGACACACACGCACATATATTATTGACAACAAAAATGGTACTCCGGTTTTAATTATAGGAAAATATTTAGGAGTTGGTTTGGTCCTAATTATAAGACAACTTTTTAGTTTTTGTCAATTTCTTCCTAAAATACCTCTATTTTATTATTTCAAGTGTGTTTGATTTTTGGTGAATATATGCATATGGGTGTATAGACTCTTCCAGTCAGTGAAACTTTTAAATTATTGGATTTTAATTTATTTATCAATCAGATAACGTTAATTTGCTAATACACACACAATGTGTGTGTCTATATGACTATATACATATATATTATGTATGTATTTATATATGTGTGTCTATATATATGTGTCTGTGTATATATGTATGTATATATTGAGTGTCTAAACACAAATATATATAGAGACACACATGTGTGTGTACATATTTATATGTATATCTGTGTGTGTGTCAATATATATATGTGTGTGTACATATATATGTATATCTGTGTGTGTGTAAATATATATGTGTGTAAATATATATATATATGTATATATGTGTGTATGTGTACATATATGTACTTATATATATATATATATATATATAAACAGATATATATAATTGTATGTGTATGTATGTGGGTGTGTATGCATATATATATATGTGTGTAGACATATATATATGTATATATAGTAAGACCATTATTTCAATTAGATAGCGTATGGAAAGAAAAATTCTAGGTTGGAGAGTTATGTGATGGGGTTATTGATTCACTTTTACTTATGTCATTTTAAATTTATGTAAGGGCATTTTAAGAAAATGAGTAAAATTTACTAATTTAACTCCTCTACTTAATCTCCCCAAAATCAGTTAAATATATCCTATAATTATGACAGGAGAGAGTAACTTGTAAAACAAATCGGCCCTATCCCAAAAATTACAACTTAAATTTAAGATCATGGGAGTACCAACAAACAAGGTAGTAGCTGGAGGGGAGGGGGATGATACTCCTTTCTTATTTTAAAAATCCTATGCTATCATTGATATTAGAAGAAGATATTCTTTACCTTACTCTTTCCTATAACAAAATAAATTTTATCACCCAGTAAAATTTTAATAACTTTTTCATTAGGCAAACTTATCAATTGTAATATTGATATATTGGTTATTCAAAAGCACATATTATGATATCAGTCAAAAGTATTCATATCCTTGAAATAAGAATTGTTTTTGGAGACCTTTGAAATAAAAATTAATAAATTATAATATAACTATATTTTCATTTTGCAATCTAAAAACTTTATATGTCCACTCAATATCAATATGAAACATTTTATAAAGCTTTAAAAAACTTAAGTAAATAAGGGCAAAGTTGTCTATATAAAATATTTTCCCTCTTTTCCCTTCTTGAATAAAACAAGATAACATTAAAATCATTTCTTACTGGGTTAAGGGTTAGTAGATCGACCAGGAGTCAAATTAGAGCTAAACCGGTTTTCCCTATACTTTATGATTGAATTGAATGTTAAACTGAGATAATCTAAGTAAAAAGGCATACATTCATGATATAGGACCTGAAGAATAGAAATCGTTTGCATATGCTAAGAATGGAACAATTTACATGGTTTTTAAAGAAGAACGTATAGCAGTGATACGATGCTATAGCATTCTGACAGCGAGTCGAAGTGCAATACAAAGCATCACGAATGCTATAACAAAGTAAAGGACGCAAATGCTTTGCGGCATGTTTTCTGACCTTTTTACCCAGATGATTTCGGGAATAAAAGAAAAGGGGCTACCTTGATAGTTAGGTTGCTGATATAACGGAATAGAAGATATGGAGGATCGGAACTAACAGATTTGGAGAATCTCACAGAATCAACAGAAGCAATCTACTCAGATCGAGAGATACAATAAATCCTGACGAATTAGGAAAGGCCCAGCTCGCTGTAACTTACGATGCAAGAAAAGCCTTATTATAAAATGAAACAGCAGAGCCAACCCTGGGGGGTCAGAGAGCCCTAGAACAAGATTCTATCTTTCGGTAGACTCAAGAGAAGAGTGAGAGATTTCACAAGAGCACGAGATTTCCAGGACAACCCAGCATCCTTCCCTGCAGTACAACGGAACGAAGAAGACGTGAAGTAGTGACGTGACAGGACCTCGACCACACCGTTGGAAATTCCGTCAAAGCTTTCTATTTCCCTTTTTGTCTTTGTTTTCTCGATCATGGGTCATTCCGCTAGTGTCATTTTTTGTGTGTCCCTCGTCGGTCATGAACTGATTTTCATATGGCTGGACGAGGATGAGTCTTTAAGTTGTTGAATGAACCCAGTTACAAGTTCTTAATTCAATAAATTTGGTTTGCTTATCAGTGTTTTAATTACTAGTCGATTAACGGAAGTTAAGGGCTAGATTTGTGGCCTCAGCTTACTGGCAAGGAGTTGAGGTTAGACCTCGAGAAACTTGATGTTTGCTAGGCACCGTGCATGACTTGACCTATTATTGTAGGCTTCAGGAATGGGTCTACCTCTCATAATCATAACACCCTGAGCGTAGCGCAGATCTGACTAGAAAGTTGCCATAAGAATATGGAAGGAGTATAGTTAGCATCATATGTATCAAACGCGGAAGCTTCGGTAGACTATAGAGGTGGGTTAACCAAATAACTTTGTAAGTAGTAGCTATGCTGTAACAATTGCGAAAGCTGTGCAATATAGATGCTATAGCATTGGGTACAACAACTAGGGGATTGATGCACTTAAGGGTGATTATGAGTCTAGCCTAACCTCCTACTGATATCTTCTCACGTTTAAAGTCATTCTGTTTACTTTTGCTAGTAGCAGAATCACAACAAGCTCTCATCCCAATATATTTACTTTCGCTTGCACAACTATCATAGCAATCGCGTCACTCTTTGGTATCTCTCTACGTGGGACGATACTCTACTTACACTTTATTACTTGTTTGACTTGTTCACTTGCCATCAAGGAAATTGACCAACACTTTACCGTTGGGAGCGTCCAGCACCATATGCTTTTTTTGGGAGCAAAAATACAAACGAGCTTTCTCAACTGGAGTAAAAATACCATCTCCGTTAACAAACACTAAACGTCCATTAGTTTTTAATTTGTGGGCCCCACCTGTCATTTTTTTTCCTCTCTTTCCTTTATCTCTCTCATTCTTTTCTCTGACATCTCCACGATTCCTCCTTCCCATTTAGCCGTGGCCCACCTATCACGCCTTTGTCCCATGTTAATCTATTTTCTGACCCCTTTTTCTTCTTACCTTTTCATTTTTAAATTCTCCTTCTTCTTCCTCCTGGTTTTCCAGTCTGAGTTCAACCCCTACATAATACATTTGCCTGGAAACTCCAACGAACCATCCTTCTACTTCTATTTGTCTTATTTCCCCGTGTGTGACGCTCGCTCTCACCTTTTATGTTAAATAGCACGTTGGGAAGCCTATGATTGATAAATGAGCTACGCACAACACGGAAATACAAAGATTTTGATCAAGAAAGAAAATCATTGAAGACCCAAAAAATTCATGGAGAAAACAATGAAGGCGAATGAGAATGGCCCGACCGAGCAGAATTGAGTCAGATTATAGATGGACCAACGAATCCAATGGTTACGCCTTTGCTCACGGATCTCTACCAATTTACGACCCGTTTGTTACAAAGAATTGGAGGGGAAGGAAAGGAAGATCCCAATCTTCCCATGGATTTTGGGTGTTTGGTACAGAGAAAGTCTAGTCAGCATCTTCCAGTGAGTACCCATCTTCCCTTATTTGAGGGAAGATGCTTTCCATCCGAAAATGGAAGGAAAGCTCCAATCTTCCCAGGAAAGTGTTTTTTTGACAAATTTACCCCGAAATTCAAACTTGGTGGGAAGTTCGAACTTGGCGGGAAAGTTTAAATTTGCGCGGGAAAGTTTGAATTTGGCGGAATTTTTTTCACGAGTTCAAACTTAACAAAAATATATTTTTAAAAAAAATATTTTAGCAAAAAAAAATTTTCCTTTTTTATTTTGAATTAATTTCTTTTGAGGGTAAAATAGACATTTCCTAATTCTTTACCAACTACCACCTCTTCATTTTCTTCCTACCAAACAACTCAAACCATCTTCCCTCATCTTTCAAATCTTCCTTTCCTTTCCTTCCCCAAATCTTCTTTGTAACAAACGGGGCCTTACTATGGCTTACGCTTACTGGAAAGCTGGCAAGCATCAAGAACGAGATGTGTGAGTGTTCATTTTTAGTTTTCATTTCTTTTGTTTTTTGCCTTTATGCTTTGTTTGTCCGAGGAGGTGCAACTGAAGGTAACATGAATTGAAATTCTGCATTACCTTTTCCTTTCTTTTGAATAGCCTCGCAAGCTTCGGAAAGAACAGAAGAAGAAAGATGTTATTAAAGATAAAGTCGTAACGAATTGCATGAGTTCAATCCTGAATTTGTATGATGATAATACTTGGCACGATACTGATCTTGTTGGAAATTATGCCCTAAGGGCAAGTCATTGTTTTCCATTTAGTTATCATTTCATTCGCATGTTTACATTGATAACTGTATCCCTAGATATATCTTATGGATTATCCTAAATGTCCCTGGTCGGTCATCTACGCGGGAGCGAAGATGAGATAAGACCAGTGTGACTTTGATGAGGTATGGAGATACGAATCAAAGTCATGGGCACTTGTAAGAGTACAAGACGTATTTGGACCGACCCACTATGAGAAAGCCGCATGGATTTAGTCATAAGCTTATCTCATGTATAACCGCGTCACGACGCCCTATGACCTGAGATCATCATGGATTCCTACATGATGAGTCACTGGTGTTTGACCTAGTCAAAAGTCACCTTTGACCAGGTGATGATAAAGGCTTGGATTGGGATCAGTGGTTTTCATGCGGAGGAATGTGAATGGTCAAGATGGAATTTTGTCTCTCACATTTGTAGAGAGATAATACTGGGCCCCTCGATGAGTGAGTCTAGAAATGTATGGCCATACTATGATGGAAAGGAGTTTCCATTTCAATTATTAGACTACTCGAGAATCGAGAAAGTAGTGGTCAAGAACATGAAGTTGACATTAATCATGCCTCATCTTTAACCAAATTATTGCGTGACAAAAAGGGACGTGACATGGTTGTACGATAGGTTGTATCGTGTCATAGATCCCCATGTGAATTGGGTAGTCGCAATGTCTTGCTAGAGGCCGCTTGCGACTTGTGGGCTGGAACAGTGTTGGCCCGCTGCCAATCTCATAGGGCCTGCAGGGTCGCACACAATAATAACCGACTACGAGCAAAAGTGTCCGGATTCATTGAATCTTAGATACGTCTGAGATTTAATGAATACTGAATTTAATCTAGGATAAATATATATATGTATATATGTGTGTGTATATATATATATTAAATTCGAAATTAATATATATTAATATTATTAATGGAGATTATAATATTATTATATAATATTTGTTTTATATTTAATTTATTTGATAAATTAAATATCTAAAACAAATAGAGATATTGTATCTCATTTAATTTTCGAATAAAGATATCATATATCTATTTAAGTTAAATTGAGATATAGTATCTCGGATTTAAATTAAATAGATAGATATCATTTCTCGGATTTAATTTATAGAGATAAATTAAATGAGAAGGCTTTTGATTTGGATTAAATAAATATATATCGATTAGATCTATTAGATAGATTTAATTAATATATTTTAATCTAGATTCAAAATTGAATTTCAAATCTGGCTTTTAATTTGGATTAAATAAATATATTAGATTAGATCTATTAGATAGATTTAATTAATATATTTAATCCGCATTCAAAATTCAAATTTAGAATTTCAAAATTAATGAGGATTAATTTTGAATATAATACGCTGATCGATTTTGTGAAAACTTACAGAACTTTTATCGAGTGTATTAGAAAGCCGCGACTTTTATCGAGTGTATTAGAAAGCCGCGAGAAAAACCCTAGAGAAAAGAGAGATAGACGCACAACTCAGAAGGCGCTAGCACGCTGCTACAATCGGGTTCGGGGATTATTCGTGTGGATACCGGTAGAGGAGGACGATTCGTAGAGTCGGCTTCTACTGATCGAAAAGTTAGCCCACCAGTTTAAAGAGAACGAGACGCAGACCGTTTCAGCGAGTAGGTAATATTCGGATTCCCTTAACCTTAATTTAAATGCTGTTGAGCGATCCTCAGACGGGATTCGTAAATTTTTAATCCGTTGCGTGTACGGATCCCAACAGATCTCCCTTATCGTTATCATATCATAGTATTGTTTGGGGCATTTGGTTTAGTGTTTTTGTCGACTATACTTAATGTAAATTAGTCTCCCTGTTTCGTCCATGTTCAGCTGCAACTCCACGAACTGGGTGCATTTAGGTGGATTAGCATCGATGAATGGGCATGCATGGGCGACCTGGGGCTGGTGGGGATGTGGTTTCTTGGGTTTCTAGAAAAAGGTGGGTCTTAGAGTCGGTGGAGGAAGTAGAAGCGCGGGGTTCAGGTGGAGATGGCGGGGAGTTTGGGGACGAAATGGACGCAGAGGAGGTGGGCAACGGCTAAATGGGAATGAGGAATCGTGGAGATGTCAGAGAAAAGAAAGAGAGAGATAAAGGAAAGAGAGGAAAAAAATGACAGGTGGGGCCCACGAATTAAAAACTAATGGATGTCTGGTGTTTGTTAACGAGATGGTATTTTTGCTCGAGTTGAGAAAGCTCATGTGTATTTTTGCTCCCAAAAAAAGCATATGGTCTTTGGCGCTCCGAGGGTAAAAAACATGTGTATTTTGCTCCTTTACCCTAGAGTTATTGGTATGAAATTGTAAAGAAATTTAAAAAAAATGATTTTTTTTTTTTAAAAAAAAAAAAAAGTGAACTGTTTTGACCCTTGGACTTGACCGGTTTCTGACCGGGTTCACCAGTTTACGGGTCCAGTTTGGCCGGTCCGATTAGGGTCTCGAGAACACTTGTTGATATATAGTAATATAATGATAGAATAATTAATTATTAATATATACTTCCTCCCATATTATTTTTATAACGAGAACTGCCTAAATAACCACAAGTCAAAATATTGTTATTATGAATTAAAATTACTAAATTTGTAAAAAAAAAAATGTATAATATTTTGTCAATTATACCTTTATTTATGAAAATGATAACTATGAGAGATTAGAGAATGAGTGGAAATATGATATGAGTATCAATTGAGGATGAGAATAAAAAAAAAAAAAAAAAAAAAAAAAAAAAAAAAAGTGCTCTTAGTTTTTAAACAAACATGTATTACATCCACAAAAAGCTGGATCACGATGACTGATATCATTGTTTTCTTTTTTAATTTTTTAATTTACAAGATTTTAGATATAAAAAATATTATATTAAAAAGATTAAATGCAAGTATACTTTATTGGTGTTTATCAGAATAGTCATAACAAGTTTGATGAATCAACATGTTCTATTAAATAAAACTTACAGTATTAAGAGTAAATGACTAAAATGAAACATGATGCAAATATAAACGACTAAAAGTATATTTTAACATTTTAAACATTTTCTATTAAATAAAACTTATAATTGATAGGTTGTAGAATATTATTACATTAAAGTATACTATTAAGAATCCATAATTAATTTAAATTAATTTATATGAAATAAAAATATATGAAGTTAAAGACTATCATTTTCGATTAGACCCAATCCTATTGCATAGATAGTTTCTAATATAAATAATAGGTTGGAGAATTATGTTCTCTTGGGCCTGATGTTACTTAACACCTAGTGCAAACATCTTTTTAGCCCAAAATTCTCTTGGACATCTACCCTGTTCCAAACTTCATATAAGAGAAACCAGGGTTGTGTTTAACAGAAAAGGCCAATCTCCACCAACAGGGGTTGGGTCTAGAAGAATGGACTAGTTCTTTATAATATGACGAACCAAAGTTCGAATTCCCGTTGGTAGAGGTGCCAACATTCAGTGACCGACAGTGCCGCAAATTAAACAAGAGATCCTCCAATAAAAGGATACATGTGCTTAGAGAGAGAGAGAGAGAGAGAGAGAGAGAGAGGCGATGTGGTAAAATAATGTTTGAATCTTTGTAGCACGCATGAATTTGAAGCTACATACGTAATTTGAAGCTAAAGTTGCAGCTCAAACAAAATTATCCCAATAAAAGAACACTTCCAAAAGAAATGGTTTACCAGAATGAATTTGAAATTGCTACATACGTAATTTGAAGCTAAAGTTGCTTTGTGGGGTTCTTGCGCTTGATAAGGAAAGGTTGAAGGATTTGAATCCACTCTGAAAATGTAAAACACGGGTGATGTTTATAAATAGGGTTGCACTAGAGCCTAATTTGAAGTCTGATCTATTATACTATCTGATATGTTTAACTACTACTATTACAAATGAAGAAAGAAAAACATTTAGGGTTAAAATGTAAAAATACATGTGGTTTTCTCAAAAGTGCATCCAACACCAAGTGCATTTTTTGGGTGCAGAAGTGATTATGTAGTTACAAAAGTAGAGCAAAAATACCCAGTGACCGTTAATTTAACTTTTTTGTATTTTTTAGGCCGACACCGACAATGTGCAACAACCCGAATTTTGGGATTCTTAAGTTTGAATAATATATGGAGATTAATTATGGAATTTTGGCTTAAAATAATTATGAGAATAATTATTTGAAAATTAAGGTCTATTTTTCCTTAAATTTATTTTAGGAGAAGATTAGGGAATATTCATAAAGGATAATTGCAGGCCTAAACATTTATGAAATTAATTAATCAAGAAAACGAATCCTTATATGGAAGTAGGAATTTAACGTTATCATTATTCCAATATTTGCAATTAATTGAGTTAAGTACCTAATTGCAAATAAAGGTTTCGAAGAGGATCAATTAGGTATTAAAATGGGCCTCATAACACAATATTCACCATAAGCCCAATTGTGTACAATACAAGCCCATTATCCCCATTAACTCCCTCAGCTGAAGCACGTGACAGTGGAGAAGGCAGCAAAATATATATAATCTTATTTACTTAATATCAATTAAACTGAAACACGTTATCATAGAGGAAGATCTCAGTCAGCACCATACACGCAAGATCAGCAACGCCATACTCTCCTAGCAGCTTATACGCTAAACACCTTACGATAGCAGACTTCCCATACCTCTCGAACACCTTCATTTTTCTTCCCTCTATGACTGGTAGGTTCTTATATATAGTTTTCTTTGGTTCTCATTCAAATCCAGCACCCTCCAGCAAAAGAAAGAAATCAGAAACATGAGAAAGTGAGAAAGAGAGAAAGCCACAACTGAGAAAACGAAGGAGCTAATCGTGAAGCTTGAGGAATCAACTAAGGTGAGTTCCTTAAGCATTATCCTTCCTATTTTCGTGGCTTTAATCTGCTACAAGTGGTTTAGTTAGAAGAAAAACGTGATTATGCTTTGTTTTTCTTGTCTGAAACAGAAAATCTTGTGTGCTTCTGTTTCATAGTCAAACGTTTGATTTTTTCCACAAAAGTTTTACAGTAGATAGTAGACTCAATAAAGTTTAAAACGAGAAAAAGAACAGCCAAAACAGACATGTAGATTAGGAGTTATGATTTTTCAAAGTTTGATAGCAAAACTGGAAAACTGTCATTTTCCAGAAATGAACTGTGATTTTCATGTTAAGTTTTGAAATAGTAAATGATTGAATTTTTTCATGAAATTTTTCAAAAATAAAGTGGACACAACAAGGTTTAATTTGATGGGTCACACGCCTTATTCGGAGTTGTATTTAGAAAGATACGAATTTTTGAAATTAACCTATTAATCTGGAACTTTTTCCTGGACTGTATGTTGAAGTATATATATGTGGCGCTGAATATGTATAAATGTAGGGAAAAACTTGGTGTGAACCCGGATCCAATATCCCTCCACCCTCAACCCGATCCCTCCACCCAAAGCAACTCCATCCCAGCAACCCATCCCGACACCCCATAGCGCACCCCATCCCGGCACCCTTTCCCAAGAACCCCATCTCAAGACTTCCAATCCGGAACCCCTCAACCCAGAGAAATATTTGCAAAGAAAATACTAATAAAAATAAATAAATACTATTATTATTTTAGGGATTTATAACCACTTTTAATCCTCTAAAATAATTCGTGTAGTTAGTTACTTTGCGACATAAGTGATGACTAATGACAATGATAAACATTTATAGGCATATCTTGCCACCTCAACCGATCCAAACACCTACCGAACCAGTTAAGGATTCAAGTTTGAGGTGGGTAACTGTTATCTTATTAGCTTATATGTATGTATTCATGTATGACTAATCATGTTTGCTAGATAATTTGAATGTGTTTATCGTAGATATAGATTGAAGCTGCGTGTCTCATAGGGTTGTGTGTCCTAAAGGGTTGTGGTCCTTGGTTGTTAACTGCGGTTACGGTGTGACTTATTTACTGTGAATTATTCTATTCTTATACATGTGTTATACTGTCATTTACATTTCATATTTGCATACAAGATTAACTGTTACCCCTGGGGTTCATTCATTTGAACTCCAAATCGCATGAAAGAGATAGGTAGTAGATCGAGATCAAAAGGAAAGATGCAGTTGTATGGATTACAGCAGAAGGGATTTTTGTGATAATATAAATAGTTGGACTGTATTAATTTGTTTATTATTTTTCTATTTTTGGATTATTGTATTAAGATTGTTTCCCTTATGTGATAGATTCATATCGCGAAAAATTTATACTCATGTTTTCAAACTAAGTTATTTTAAGAAAGTTTTTACTCGCAATTAAGTCGTCCAAACTATTTCGATGCCTGTGCACTATAACTCTAATAGATAAAAGCGTAATAAGGATGGGTGTCACACGATGACTCAGCTAAATTTTATCACAGCTGGCAGCAAAGAACTAGAGAAAATTACATAAAAGAGCCTAGATAGTTTTGATAATTACAGAAAGGCGGCAATGACGGTGAGGAGGCGGAGATGAGCGGCCTGATGGGTAAGATTGAGATTAAGAGAGAGAAGGGGAATTGGAGAGAGAAGGGCTGAACTATAATTTCTAAAATATCTATGTCATTTTTTGTAATTTTCTCCAATTTTTTACTGTCAGCTAGAATGAAATTTAGTTGAGTCATCATCTATATCAGCCTTAAAAATACAAAAAATTTAAAATAATTGTCAATAAATATTTTTGCTTCACTTTTGTAACCACACAGTCACTTTTGAACCCAAAAAAAAAAAACACTTGGTATTGGTTGGGTGCATTTTTGAAAAAAATCACATATATATTTTTGCACCTTAACTCAAACATTTATAATGACTTTTTTTTTAACACATCTGATTTTAGTTGACATTATGTATGCATATATGTAAATCCTTTGCTGACACACATCAACTTCAAAAAGCAATATTCCCAGCTACTATGTTACCCCATTTTTGAAAGCGGAAACTTATATATTTTGATCAGAGTAAAGCATCGAAGCAAGAGAGTAACTGATAACCATTATCTGTGGCGTATTTGTTTGTTTAAAGTAGCAGTGCATTTATCCGAATATTTAAAGATACGATAATACATTTCTGAAAAGAAATTCTCCGGCCGGGTCCTCACTGGTGCTGCTTACCCTTGTCCTTGGTCCTGATTCCTCCGGATCTTGAGGCTATAGTAGGAGCTGAGGTCCAATGCCCATTGGACCTCAGGTAACTGTTAACCTCATGCTTAAATATGACAGTATATGTTATACATATATTCATGGTGTTTCAGCAACAATCAATACATAAGCACACAGCAGATGTATCTCAACCGTACATAAGCACACAGCAGATGTATCCCAACAGTACATAAGCACATAGTAGATGTATCCCAACAGTATATAAGCACACAGCAGATGTATCCCATAAGCACACAGCAGATGTACATCACATATAAGCATATAATAAGCATCAGAGTTAGTATTACAGTACGCAAACGTACCTTAGTCGGTGATTGCGGTACGTACGTCGGTCATTATGCGTTCATGGATCGCCTATAATAGTAATATCGCTTTTTTCATACAAATCACATCCTAAGAGATATTTTGGCCACTAATGACTATTTTACCCCTGGTGGACTTATTTCTTTATTTATTTCTTAATTTTCGTAGAAAAACACCGATTTCAGCATTTCGGGTAGATTTTTCGCTTAACTTTTGAAAAACCATAATTAATTCTACAAATATCGAAATGGGGATCCGTAAGATTCCTCAGAATCCTTAGGATGTATATTTTTAAGTAAAAATACTTGTTTTTCCCAGATTCATTGAGTCATTCCCAGTTTTAAAGTTTTGAGTCTCGCCAAAATTTTCCGTAAATTCGTAGCCCAACTTTGAGAATTTTTGTCTCACCGTACAGAGCTCAAATTAATACGTTCTAGGAATATTTGAAAATCCCTATAAGTCTACTTTAACCATGAATTTTCCCAGTATTTTATAACTTCATTTTCAACATAAAATTATGGCGTTTCTATCACCGATTTCAGGAATCGCTAACCGATAAGATTTTGAAGCTTCGCTATTTTGATCATAATCTTCCAAAAAAATTTCTATAACACCATCTTCATCAATTTTTTGAATTAAAACCACTTTTAACCATAAAAAAATGATAACAAGAATATATT
This sequence comes from Acacia acuminata, assembly GCA_019022655.1. Classification (NCBI taxonomy): domain Eukaryota; kingdom Viridiplantae; phylum Streptophyta; class Magnoliopsida; order Fabales; family Fabaceae; genus Acacia; species Acacia acuminata. Next base: position 6,394,936 of record JAFJYI010000010.1, read on the forward strand.
GGAAGATTAAAGATCCAAACAACATTTAAGCTATAAACTCAAAGCTAAAGCTTAAGAACTAGAGAACTTACCCTTGAAGGACCTTGCTACTCCTTCTTGCTTCCCACTAACTCTCACTTTCACTCTATTTTCATATGCTTCTTGCTTGTTTTGGTGTGAAGAAATATGAAGAACCTAAGCTCCTATTTATAGTAAAATGTCATGGCATTTTGGTAGATTTCTCAAACCTAATCTTCTTGATTTTGGACCCTTAGATCTAGGTTAATTTGAAGCATAAATCCTCACATTCCATCTTGCTTTATTCAATTTTCCCATGTGCTTGTTAAAATAATATCTAGATTAAACAATTATAAACTCAAACTTCTTCTTTAAGTCTTCTTTTCCCTTTCTCTTTCCCATGTGATTCTTTAGTGACATTAGTTAGCTTCCAAATGTTCTTTAAAACTAGATTCCAATTGGTGGTTAGTTACTAACTAAACAAGAATGCACTTAGGTGCAAATCATAAGATTTATCCAAGTCTCATTTAATTCATAATTTCTGAAAATCATGGCTCCTATTAGATGTCTCTAATTGCCTTTTTATCATTTTTAGGATTAATCCCAAAAGTTGAGGAAAAGATTTTGGAGATAACCTATCCCAAGCTTAAAATATGCTTGTTCATAATAAATCCTTATATTTGATCTATGGTTAACGTATCTTAGGATACAATTTATTTTCTATAGATTCTCATTTACTTGTGTCTTGAATTAATCCCAATGGTTTTTAACTCTTCAATCAAAGAAATACACACTTTTCTCTCTCCTATACTAGGCTCACAACTCTTACACACCTACACACTTGCACACACACACACTCACAACTCTCCCTCTCTCCTTCATCCTCTTCAATTTTTGCATTGATGAGCCCTTGTGATCCCATTAACTATCCCTTCCAATTTGTCCCCCTTAATTAATGCTCCTATGTGCTAATTACCATGTGTGTGTATGTTTATTATTAAACAATTCAACTCTTCTTCAACAAGCAAGAGTGAACCATGAATTACTCCCTCTTTTGACTCTTCAAAGTGTGTTTTCATTGCCACACAAAATCAAGAAGAAAAGTCTCCCATCGGTGGATTTTTGTTTCACAAGGATTATACTTTATGAGGTTTAATTAAGGCCTTAGGATTTAACTTTATTAGATTTAATCCAAGCCTTTAATTTGTGTTGGAAAAATCCTACTACTATTGCTTATATTTGTTCATATATTATGTGCTCTTAGGATTTAATATTTGTGTAATCTTTTTCCCCTAATTAAGCATAAATTCACCCCTCTTATATCACTTAGGGAAGATTAAACTAATCTTGGTTAATATCTCTAAGATAGTGTTTTAGATGTTATTATGCTTAATTGATAGGTTACTATATTAATTATAATCATTGGAAACCCTCTTTATGCTAATCTTGGCCCTTTGATAGCATTTGGCTCTTTAATTATATTGAGATATTCTTAATTATGCCTTTTTAACTTAATTATTATTTAATTTCAAAAATTAAGGTAAATATCTTAATTATTGTAAATTTAATTGCCCATTAGTTGTTGATAATTTTCTTTACTTGGAATAAGTATTTCCATGCATTTTAATTGTCTCTCATGATTAAATTAAGACTATGCTTAATGATGATAATTTTATGGTATTTTATGATCCCTAAATGAAACTAGAAATTTTGGGTCTTTGGTTTATTTAATTCTAAGAGAAATTGCCCTAGAAAATAAATTAAATACACTACAAAATTTAAGACCACATATTCACCTATTTTAAATAGGTATCATTTACCAAAATATTATATTTAAAATAACTAGGGATTTTTCAGGTATTACATGCGTTATATGTTGTCAAGAGAAACAAGTGAAAACAATTGGATAAAGATGAAGAACAAATGATCAAACGAACATTTTCAAGTGCAAGTATTACTGCTGCCGTAATCATAGTCTTTTAATGTAGGTTCATTCTATGATTATAAACATAAACATATATATCGAATGTCTTTCAGTTATCAGATTCAACCTTGTGCTAGCTTTTAGTTTCTTGTTTCTATGACTTCATCTTCTCGATACTTTTTAGGGTTAAAAATGTAAAAATACATATTAGTTTTTTCTCGAAGTGCACCCAACACCAAATGTTTTTTTAGGGGCAAAAGTGACTATGAACTTTCAAAATAGGTGCAAAAATACACATTGACCGTTAGTTTGAATCTCTAACTAAAAATGGTGACATGGAGGATGATGTGGCAAAAAAGAAAAGTGATCATGCTGAGATGGCATCTTGACCAGCTCCACGTTAGATTTGGAAGGAGAAAGGAAGAGAAAGGGAGGAAGACGACTGAGACCCACAGGTGCTGTGAAAGTTCCGACAACTTCCGGTAGCCGCCCACCTCTGTCAACCTAGCCTCTATCTCCCCCAGCTCCGTTGACCAAGCATCCGTCTCCAGAGCTTCTTGCATTGCTATTGGATTATCATTGTTGGTTATCTTCTAAATTCTAGTAATGCACAGATCCGAGTAATGTGGTGGGAGAGAACTTAGAAATACATAGAAAAGGAATTCATCACTATCAAATCACAGCTATCCGCAATGAGGAAATTCACACAATTTGGCATATAGGTACACGAAGCTCGATTAAGCTTCATTGTTGCTAGAAATTCTCAAATAATTTCATCACGGCATTGCAATAGGAATCCTCAAATAACTATATTGAACTTTTTAATGCCTAGCTTGCCATGCTAAAATCAATGAACGTATCAGTACCCTGAGTTTTTTTGGTTTGATCTATTGTATTCTCCTACTCTTCCGTCTTCTTTATCTTATTCTTTCTCTTTTTCTTATTGTTTGGATTTCCAGAACATGGAATCCAACCCATGCTTCATCTTCCTTTCTCCCTAGCAATGCCGAACACAACAGCAATCTAGAAGATTCCAAATGGCTAAAGAATCAATAATTCCAATTCAAAGTATGAATCACCGCGGACCCAAACCCGAATTGACCTCCTAGTGGCGGCTACAACGGGAAAAGAGACAACAACACATCAATAAAATAGAACATAATGGTCACTGAATATGAATCGCTTAATTCCTTCTCAAATCTCACAGCTTTCCATTTTTGTGGAGAAATTCTGTCATTGGTGTTCCATCGGTCGAAGAAACCCCATCGGTGTGTAAAGCACGGTGCCTCATTAGATCACCACTGAAGAAGATAGCTTGAAACTGAAACATCTATAAACGATGTCGCTCGAGGACCAATCGATTAATAGAATATTTGCTTTTACGATTAAAGTTAAAACCTGTTGTAAAATCTTCCTCAACTCCGAAGACGAAGGATGGGTCGACGAAGCTGGGGGAGAAGGATGTGGGCAGCTGCTGGAAGTTGTCGGAGGTTTCACAGCACCTGTGGGTCTCAATCGTCTTCCTCCCTCTCTCTTCCTTTCTCGTTCCAAATCCAACGTGGAGCTAGTCAAGATGCCATCTCAGCATAATCACTTTTTTTTTTGCCACATCATCCTCCATATCAATATTTTCAGTCAAAAAATTCAAACCAACGGTCATTGTGTATTTTTGTACCTATTTTGAAAGTTCATATTCACTTTTTCCCCTAAAAAAAAATTTGGCGTTAGGTACACTTTGAGAAAAAATTTATGTGTATTGTTGCACCTTAACCCTATTTTTTCATATTTTTGGTTTTCACATTGACAATTTCAAATAAGCAAAGCAATAAGTTTTAAGATGATAAGTATGATCCATTATATAATATATTTATAAAAACAATTGTCTTATTAAAATATTATCAGTGGTTTTCTAAATTTATAACAAGTAATATTTGAATTAATTGTTATTATATTTTTCATTTACTTCTCTATTTAAATTTTAAAAATGTAAAGATATTACTCGCTACATCACCCAAATTATAGAGATATTTACGTTATTAGAATGTTACAAGTGTTATTCTAAATTTATAACAAAAATAACATTTGAGTGTGATGAGTATGATATATTTCATTTAGTTTTCACCTAACACATAACTCAATTTTCGAGGTTCTATATAATTAAACCTAAAATTTGTAATGGCTTTTTTGTCAAAACATTTTTAACAAATTATGTTATTAGTTACATTATTTATTACTCATATTTAATATGGCTCATTATATTGTTATATATATTTTGGTAAACAAATTATGATGATTATGATGATTATTATTATTATTACTACTATATATAGACACACACACACACATACATACTTCTCTAATTCTATTTATTAATAAGGTTTTAGAAAAAGAAACATAAAGACAAATTTAATCATTAATTATAAAAATAAAATTGACAAACAGTAATATGATCGGTTTAGATCCTCCACTTGACATCTTACAAACTCTTTTTTTATTCTCCTCAAAACTAAAAAAATATATTTTATATTTAATATTTAAAATGGAACTATTAAAATATCCTATAAATTATTTTTACTATTTTTAATTTTGTGAGCGTAAATTAGATTTTAATAATATAAATTTAATTATGTTTTATAAAATATATTAATAATTTTTTTAAAAAAATATTAAGTTTAAACATTCATCGTGGATTCAAATGTAAGTGGATAAAAAACAAGGTTATTAAAACCGAACCTAAGTTCGAACCGGTCGAAAATCTTGGGTCAAGGGTTAGTGGGTCAAACCGAAGTCAAACCAGGGTAACTAAGTCTCTAAGATTTATTATATAATATTTATTAATTAGAATTGGATCCCACAAAATTTTAAAAAAACGAAAAATCGTGTCTTCTACTTCTCATTTATGACCTTGCCATTTCACATCTTTTTATAACAATTAACTGATGAAGCACATGAACCTCTCTTTCTTCATCTTTCCCCATCTTCATCTAGCCAAAGTCCCAAACCCATACGCTATACCTGTAACCTTTCTTTCTCTTCTCTTTCCCTATGACTCCTTCCTTGGCTTCTTCTTAAGTTCAACTCTGCCCTCACTACGAATCATAGCTCAAGCAACCACACACAAGGCAAGTGCAAGAGGAAGAGGATGAAGGAAGCTACATCTCTACCATACAACTGGCCTCTTCCTCTATTCTCTCCATGTCTCTTTGTTTTCGGAGTCTTCGATGCCATCACCGGAGCTAGCGAAAAAGCAAGTCTTTGGCCGCCATAATATCCTCATCTTCCCATCTCTCTCTCTGTAAACATCTTCCTCTTTGGTTGATTTTTTTTAAAGACTTTGACCCTGACCCGGTTTCTATGGCAGACAGGACCAATCTCACGGCCGGTTCACTGGTTTCCAGTCCGAATCACTGGTTCGGTCCGAGTTTGATAACCATGATAAAAAAAATTAGTTAAGGTAGTAATTTGTAATAAATGAGTGTTTATTTTTCTAAAATATCATTTTTAGTCATATGAATTGTTGTCAAACTCACAAATTAGCACACAAAATTTATTATTTTTACATTTTTAACTTACGAGAATTGTGTTAACTCTCTTAAACTTATGTTAGATGTAAAATAAGTTAAACTCACGAGTTCACAAACCAAGCTTACTATTTTTACGTTTCTAATTTATGAAATCATATTAACTTGCTCCTATACTTGTGCTAGATTTTTCAATTTGATTATGTTTAATGGTTTTATATATGAACTTCGAAGAAATTTCTTTATTGAGTATGATGAATTATGAATGTTGATGAATTTAATTTTAATTATTTATATTTGAAATATATTTAAAATAAAAATTTTGTATTTAATATTTTAATTATTTAATTATACATTTTTAATGTAACACCCTCCTCAATACACCTTTATTTATCAGAGTTTAAGCGCACAGTGTGATGCCCTTACTATGTACGCCTTTATTCATCAGAGTTATAGCGCACATGCATTGAAATGATTTGGACGACTTAATTATGGAATAAAACATTCTTAAAATGACTTAGTTTGAAAACATAAGGATAAATTTTTCGCGATTCAAATCTATGTTATAGAGGGATCTTAATACAATATTCCAAAAATAGACAAATGATGAATGATGAATTACAGTTCCAACTACTTATATTATCTCCAAAATATCCCTCCTGCTGTATCCCTTACAGCTGCATCTTTTCTTTTGATCCCGATCCACTACCTGTCTCTTTTATGCGATCTGGAGTTTAAATGAATAAACCCCAGGGTAACAGTTAATCTCATATGCAGGTACTAGTGTAATTGACAGTATAACACATGTATAAGCATAGCATAATTCACAGTGAAATAAGTTGCACCATAACTGCAATTAATGGCCAAGGACTGTAGCCCTTTAGCACACGCAGCCTCAATCCATAGTTAGGATACACACATGCAAAATTATCTAACAACCATGATCAATCATACATGTAATATAAACATACAAGCTAATAAGATAACAATTACCCACCTCAAACTTGAATCCTTAATCCTGTTGACGTTGCTGGGATCGGTAGAGGTGTCAAAGTATGACTATAAACGTTTATCACTGTCATTAGTCACTGCCTGCGTCACAAAGTACTTAACTCACGACTATATAATAATACCCTTTTTATAAGGTCGTTCATTCCTACATATCAATGTTTATCGAATTCTTTGTGCATACCAGGTTCGAGATATGGCATACGGGTTAAGGAGGTGACAAGGCTATGAGGGGGTGCCGGGTTCCTGTTAGAGTGCATGGGCTGAGGTGGAGTTAGGGATAGTTGCTGGGATGGGGTTTGTGTGTATGTTGTTTTGGAGTTGCTATTGCCGGGATTGAGTTTGTGTGTATGTGTTGTGTTGATGTTGTGAGTTGTCGTTGCCGGGATTGAGTTTGGGTGTATGTGTTGTTGTTGAGTTGTCATTGTCGGGATCGAGTTTGGGTGTATGTGTTGTTCTTGAGTTGTCGTTGCTGGGGTAGAGTTTGTGCGTATGTGTTGACGTTGTGAGTTGTCATTGCCGGGATCAAGTTCATGTGTATGTGTTGTCGTTGTTGCCGGGATCAAGTTTGGGTGTATGTGTTGTTGTTGTTGTTGCCGGGATACAGTTTGTGCGTATGGTGGTGATGTGGTTTGAGAGATTGCCGGGTTCATGATGGAGTGTATGGGTTAAGGTGACCGGTTAATAGAGGATGTCGGAGTCGTTCCCCATGGTTTCCTAAATGAGCAGCTTTTACTAGAATGTCGGCAATACACCGCAAAGCTCCTGGTTTCCATACATATATGCATACTACCCAAGTTTTCCTTCCCTTATCATGCATATACAACATTGATATATGTATTCTGGAAAAAAAATCTAACTTTCTTCAACACAACCCCAGATTTACGATTTATGCAGCAAGGATTCTTATGGCTTGGTTTCTATGGTTCTTTTTACGCATAAACTTCCTGGGTTTATTCCTACATTTTATTACTCAAAAACTACGTTGGAAACCGATAGAAACTAGAAGGAAGAAAGACTCGGTGATTACCTTCAGTTTGCTAGCTCGCCCGTCACGATCTTCACTGGAATCACACACCCCTGCTTCTCCGGAACAAAAATAGAGCAACGATTGCTTGAACTCTCTCTCTCTCTCTCTTTCTCCTTCAATTCTCACTCTCGGTTTCTCTTTTGCTCTCGGTTTCACTTGAGCTGGGCAAAGTGAATGAATGAAGATCAAGGAACAATGCTTAAATAAGGACATATGGAGGGTCTGATGTCATGAGTGTTTTGAGCGTTTAAACCACTAGAGAAGTATGGTGTTTCTGATCATGCGTGTTCAGAAAATGAGTTAATCACACTAAAGAAGTATGGCTAATGAATTTTACTGTCAGCCTTCCCTCTGTGCTGTAACGTGTTGGGCTTGTATATGTGGTGAAAAATAATTAACTAACTGTGATCTCTTTTCCTATCCGGGTTGAAGGAATGAAAGTGGAGTGGACTTGGTGACCAACCACATATGGGCCAACTGAATATATGGATTTTAGGTGATTGGGCCACATTCAAATTTACCCCACTTAATACTCGTTAATACTCATATTTTCAAATATTGGATAATTATTAAAATTAAATCCTTAATTCCTTTTTAAAGATTTTCTTCCCCAATATATTTTGGCCGTAAAATACTATCTCTAAAATATTTATGCAAAAATTTCATAATAAATCTCCATATAATATTCAAACTTTAAAATCCCTAAATTTGGGATGTTACACACAGGGCATCAAAGTAGTTTGGACGACTTAATTGCGGATAAAACATTGCTTAAATTAACTTGGTTGAAAACACGAGGATAAATTTTTCCCGAGCGATATCTATCCCATAGTGGGATGTTAATACATTAATTCAAAATAGGCAAATGATAAACGATATTATACAGTCCATCTACTCATATTTTTCCAAAAAGTTCCTTCTGCTGTAACCCTTACAACTGCATCTTTCCTCTTGATCCCAATCCACTACCTGTCTCTTTCATACGAGCTGGAGTTCAAATGAATGAACCACAGGGGAACAATTAATCTTATATGCAAGTATGAAATATAAATGATAGCATATCACATGTTAAATATAGAATAATTTTCAGTAAACAAGTCGCACTGTAACCGCAAGTATCGGCCAGGGACCGCAACCCTATGGGACACGCAACCCCAATCCATAGCTAGGATACACATATGCAAATTATCTAGAAAACATGATTAGTCATACATAAATACATACAAACTAGTAAGATAACAGTTACCCACCTCAAACTTGAATCCTTAATTTCGTCTGGAAGTATTAGGATCAGTAGAGGTGTCAAGGTATGCATATAAACGTTCATCATTGTCATTAGTAACTTCTTGCGTCGCAAAGTAACTAACCATGTGAATTATTTTTAGAGGACTAAGAGTGGTTATTAACCCCTAAAATTCCCTTAATAATAATACCCTTTTTATGTATTACTTACTCCCTTTTCTATTTATTATCTATTAATAATTCCCTTTATTATTTATTCCCTTTTTATAATAATATTATTTATTATAATTTATTTATTTTATTATTATTATTACTACTATTTATTATTATTAAAACAAACTTTAATCATACTTTAATATTTTGAGACATTCATTTAATATTTGGAGTATCCAAACAGTGATTGCCATAGTCCCATTTAAAAGTTTTAGCTAGCTTCCTAGACTAAATGCAACTACATTACATTATGTGCCTATACATACATATAATACAAGCATTTCTTTAGAGTTCCCATAAACACACACACACACATGACAGCAACTTATGACATTTATTCCCACGTATAAAAGTCTAGAATCAACAATAATCATAAACTATCCCAAATTTGTTCCAAAATCAATGGTAATATTCAAAAATTCATAACTATCTCAATTTGAATCGAAATTAGGTGGGTGATGCATTAAATTAAAGATCATTGTGTCTACTTTAATTCTGCAAAATTTCTTGAGAAATGGACATCATTTACCTTGTCAAAAATCTGCCCGAAAATGATCAATATTTTTGGAACACAAAATTTGTCCATATTTTCGGTTAAACTTTGGAAAATTATATCTCCCTTTCTACATATCCGATTTAGGTTTTCTTTAGCTCATTTCAAAAATCAAGAAGTAACTATATCCTGAAAAAATTTCAATAAAAAATTTAAACATTTACTATTTCAAAATTGAGACCGAAAATTACTGTTCATTTCTAGAAGCTGACTTTTTCCAGTTTTTAGTGTCTGACTTTGAAAAATCATAACTCCCAATCTACACGTCCGTTTTGGCTTTTCTTCTGCTCGTTTTAAAACTTATTGAGTCTACTATTTACTGTAAAAAATTTATCTAAAAAATCGAACGTTTTCCATTTCAAAATCAAGCCTGAAAATTACTGCTCATTTCTGAAACTGACGTTTTCAAGTTTTCAGTGTCTAACTTTGAAAAATCATAACTCCCAATCTACACATCTGTTTTGGCTGCTCTTTTATTTGTTTTAAACCTTATTGAGTCTACTATTTACTGTAAAAATTTCATGTAAAAAATCAAACGCTTGTCATTCCAAAATCAAGCCTAAAACTGACATACTCTCTGGAAGTGCAGAAACGTTCCAGGTTTTTTGCTAAACTTTGGAAAATCATATCTCTCATTCTACACGTCCGTTTTGGGTGTTCTTTGGCTCGTTGTAAAGGTTAATATGTCTACTATTTAATATCAAAATTTCATGGGAAAAATCAGACATTTGCCCATGAAACAGAAGCTCACAAGATCACTCTATTTCCAGTCCGAAAAACAAAGTTATTTCAGTTTTCCATCGTTTTCTTCCCTTAACCAACAAATCCAATGTGCAAAAACCATGGAAACAAGAAGGGAAAGGCTTAAGGAAATCACCTAGGTTGATTCCTCAAGCTTGCACACGATGATCACGTTGTTCTTTCTGTTCTTGATTTATTCCTTTGGTTTCCACGTTGTTCTCCGATGCTTGCATTGTTTCTCATTTCAAGTTTCTTTCTGTCTCTCGTCCTCTCTTAGCTTCCGAGAAAAGGCTGAAAGAAATGAGAATAAGAGCTCTCACTTTCTCCGTCTCTCGGGTTTCACTCTCTATTTCTATCAGTTTCTTGGCGAAGGATGAATGAGAACGAAGAAGGAAATATATATCTTGACCGAGAAGGATTTGGTTTTAGCAGAGGAAGTATGGCTCGCTGAAGTTGTTGGGCTCAAGAAGCATGGTGTTGTAATCTCTCGGTACCATCTCTGATTGCGTGTTGCGTCTTGACCAAATGGTGTAAGAGTGAGAAATAGATTTGCTATGATCTCACTCTGTTGCACCGAATTTGAGGATGAATAAAGAGTGATTAAAATGAGTATGGGCCAAATATGGGAATGGGTTGGTTTGGGCCCGTGAAAGTGTTCGGTATGCAAGGAGTATATGAGCTAAAAATACAATGGACCTTGAGTTATGTGGAGATGATATAGCATATGGGTCTAAATTTGATAATAGATTGAATGAATATGTTGCCTTTGATGTCCAAATGCTTATATCCAAAATACTTATGTCCAAATGATTCTACCTATAGGGGCACAAGACTTGCACATGGGAAATAAGTGAATAAATATTAGAAATTCTTCCTTAATTCCATATAAGGATTTTTCTTTCTCATTTAACATCTTTGAACCTTAAAATCTAAATCCTTGAATTTATTCTTTTCCTGTAAAGTCAAGGAAAATAGGCCTTAATTTTCCAAATAATTAGCTCATAATTATATTAAGCCAAATTTCACAGTTTAATTTCCTTATAATATTCTACTTTTCAAATCCCGAAATTTGGGATGTTACATTTAATGCATATTTATTGATTAAAGTAAATTTTTACGAGTTTATAATTAAAATTCACAATAATGAATTTGATTAAACTTGTAAGTTTGATAACCTTAATTGAAACAACTAAAAAAATGAAAATTTTCTTAATATGTATAATTAGTAGGCAGAAAAAGTGTATTGATACCTTGTATTTATTACCAATGTAAACCTCTTTCACACAAATGAAGAAAGAAAGACAGATACAATGGATCTTTTGATTTAATCAAGGGCCTTCTTAATTGAATGGTTGGTTTAGTATATAAATAAGCCTATGTAGGTGCTTTGGTATAACAGTCAATATATATATAATTTGGTCTTCTAAACCTGAGAAGAAGAACAAAAAGATGGAAGGACGGTCTTCATCAATCTCTCCAATAGCCACTAACAGGTAATCCTAATCCAACCTACCACTACTTAAAATGATGCAATACTTGTTTTCTGAGATAATATAATGTTATTAATAAGTATTTGATTGGTTTAAATTATTTTAAATGGTTTTACCACGTACGAGGAGGTAAACATACGAGCGTGATTTTGTTTTTTAAAATGTAAAAATGATTACTCAATAATTTTTTCTAATATAATTTTCACTCAAATAAAGGTTTTTGGTATAAGTTATCCACACACTCATTTTTTTCACACTATAATTTAAAAAAAAAAATTAATTTTCGCAAAAACAATGTAATTGCCGATCTGTGCAGATTAGAAGGTAAGGTGGCTTTCATGACCGGTGGTGCCAGCGGAATCGGTGCTGCCACTGCCAAGGTTTTTGTCCATCATGGTGCCAAGGTCGTGATCGCCGACGTTCAAGATGACCTCGGCCGTTCTGTTTGTGACGAAATAAGCTCCTCAGTCGGCGGTGGAGCCGATATTTCCTACGTCCACTGCGACGTCACCAGCGACTCTGACGTCAAAGCCGCGATCAACGCCACAATCTTAAAGCACGGCAAGCTCGACATAGCATATGGCAACGCCGGCGTCACCGGCAATCCAAATCCTTCCATTCTCGGCATTAACAAAGACTTCTTCAACAAAGTTTTTGCAGTCAACGTCTACGGATGCTTCCTCGTAGCCAAGCACGCGGCTAGGATTATGATTCCGGCGAAGAAAGGAAGCATCATCTTCACATCAAGCATAGCGTCGGTGAACCATGGCGGCGTACACCACGACTACGTGGCGTCGAAGTACGCGGTGGTGGGACTGACAAAGAACCTCAGTGTGGAACTTGGCGCGCACGGCATCAGAGTGAACTGCGTATCGCCGTACGCAGTGGCGTCGCCGATGAGGTTGAACGTCATGAGGATGAAGGAGGAGGACGTGGAAAAGGTATATTCAGAAGCGGGGAATCTCAAGGGAGTGATTCAGAAAGCTGAGGATGTTGCAGAAGCAGTTATGTATCTGGGAAGCGATGAATCAAAGTATGTGAGTGGACTTAACTTGGTGATCGATGGAGGCTATAGTCTCACTAATGTGTCCGTGATGAACCATTTCAAGGCCATGATGAGTTCTGGTTGAAGTTTAATTCTTAGGGAGATATCTTGCCAGTTATATATAAAGCTGTGTTTTGTTATATAATTCTCTTCTAACAAGGTATCTGTATATCTATGTACTATGTAGATATATATCAACCACCAATAATAAACGATCAGCTTTTACATTAGTTTGGTATCCAGAAGGGTTCAAAATGATCATTCGATTCAAAATGGAAAGAAGATTTATGACACATGCACAGCATATGCACATACAAAATGTTAAATATATTTACAGAATAACTAATGCTCCCTCCACTTTCAAATATAAGAGACAATTTAGAAGTTCATTTTGGTCCTAAAAAGATTATTCTTTACCTGTGACTTTTTTTGTTTTCATTTCATCTCTTATATTAATGATTTTTCTCGAAACTAATTTACTAAATTTATAAACTGATATATAATCTAATATAACCCATAAATATTTAAGAGAGAAATCAAGTCCATATGTTACAATTAGCCAATTTATTTACCTTTATTAACCTTCCTAATTTAGATAAAGATGTTTATATATATATAAGCTATAAATAAATGGATCATAAAAAGTTGGTTAAAAATTGATTACAGTCTATAAATGTGTAAAAATGTTTTTTCTTATTATAAATATACCTTTTTTTTTTTATACATATAGTAGGTGGTTTGGACATGGGGGAGGGGAGTCAAGCTCCCATGTCACTACGCTACTAAGACGCTGGCAAATATACCTTTATTTATGAAGAGAGTGCATGGATGAGAGAATGAGAGAGAAAAAAATATTTAAAAAGAAAGAGATGTGAAAGAGAGATATGTAATTAATTACGAGTGAAAAACTGAAAATAGAAAAAGTAAAGTACAAAATGTTGAGGACACTATCATTGAAACCTATTCAGCAGTTACTGATGTAACACTCTATAATTAATGAATCCTTATTACCAAAAAAAAAAAAAAAAAAAGAGTGAGCAGATGGCAAATGATGAAAGAACTTGGCAAGACACAATACCAAAGGAGGGAATAGAGTTACCTGAAAGCTCAAAGCAAGGTACTATGAACTTCAGCCCCGTGCTTGGATCACAACGTCATTGGGTATTTAAAAACATGTAATGACAATTAACTCACAGCTAGTTATTGCACATTAAAATAATCATGAATACCATTAAATGGGTGATTTACATAGTCATTAACTTGCTTGAAAAGGATTTAATAATATTAAAGCCATCAATTACAAACATTAAAGAGGCGTAATAGTGATTAAAATGATGGATTTCAGCTACGTTTGCCTTTGGCGGTCATTGTGGTGTGGGCGAGCCACTCCTCTTGTTGACCTATTTAGTAGCCCAATGGAAAAATCTTACTTTGACACGCGCGCACGGTGCATATATATATATATATATATATATATATATAACAAAATTTTAGGAAAGGGGTTGGGTTCACCCACGATCCAAGGACAGGACGAAATCTCTCTTCCTTCTAGGTCATACCGATGTTGGGCAGGGCGAGCCGTCTATTACCCACAGGCATTTACCTAGACACCTAGGGGCTAGGATGTCTCCCCCAACGTCTTGACCAACTCCAGGATCGAACCCCCTCCCTTTAATGAGAGTGTTCGACCCTATCTCAGTGCCTTGACACACACATATATTATTGACAACACAAAAGGTAACTTGTAAAACAAACCGGCCGTATCCCAAAAATTAGAACTTATATTTAAGATTATGGAAGTACCAGCAAACAAGGTAGTAGCTGGAGGGGAGGAGATGATACTCCTTTCTTTTTTTAAAAATCCTATGGTATCATTGATATTAGAAGAAGATATTCTTTACCTTCCTCTTTCCTATAACAAAATAAATTTTATCACATAGTAAAATTTTAATAATTTTTTCATTAGGCACACTTATAAATTGTAATATTGATATATTGGTTAGTCAAAAACACATATTATGATATCAGTTAAAAGTATTCATATCCTTGAAATAAGAATTGTTTTTGAAGACCTTTGAAATAAAAAATAATACATTATAATATAACTATATTTTCATTTTGCAATCTAAAACTTTATATGTCCACTCAATATCAATATTAAGGATTGTATAAAGCTTTTAAAAAAACTTAAGTAAATAAGGGCAAAGTTGTCTATATAAAATTTTTCCCTCTTTTCCTTTCTTGAATAAAACAGATAATATTAAAATCCCTTTTACCGGGTCAAGGATTAATGGGTCGACAGAGTCAAACTAGAGCTACATCGGTGAAAAATGAAAGATTTTAGAGTTATTAGTATGAAATTCTAAAAATTTTTTTTTTAAAAAAAAAAATCGATTTTCTGCCCAAAAAAAAAAAAAAAAAAAAGTGAACCGTTTTGACCCTTGGACTGGACTAGTTTATTGAACGGTTCACCGATTTTCGGTCCGTCAAGGTCTGAGAACATTGTTGATATATAGTAATATAATGATAGGATAATTAATTATTAATATATACTCCCTCCCATATTATTTTTATAAGTGAGAATTGCCTACATAACCACAGGTCAAAGTATTGGTTAATATTAATTAAAATTAATAAATGTATAATATTTTTTCAATTATACCTTTATTAATGAAAACGATAACTATGAGAGAGAATGAGTGGAAATATGATATGAGTATTAATTGAGGATGAAAATGAAAAAATTGCACTTAGTTTTTAAACAAACATGTATTACATCCACAAAAAGCTGGATGGCGATGGCTGATATAGCTGTTTTCATTTTAAATTTTTCAATTTACAAGATTTTAAATATAAAAAAAAATATTAAATGCAAGTATACTTTATTGGTGTTTATCAGAATAGTCATAACTGAAGTTTGATGTATCAACATTTTCTATTAAATAAAACTTACAGCATTAAGAGTAAATGATTGAAAATGAACTTTATAAATTTAGGAGACTAAACTAAAACATGATGCAAATATAAATGACAAAAAGTATATTTTAGTCTTTTAAACATTTTCTATTAAATAACACTAACAATTGATAGTTGTAGAATATTATTACAATTATAATATACTATGAAAAATCCATAATTAATTTAAAGTAATTCCTATGAAATAAAAATATATGAAGTTAAAGACTATCATTTTCCATTAAACTCAACCCTATTGCATCGATAGTTTCTAATATAAATAATAGGTTGATGAATTATGTTCTCTTAGGCCTGATGTTGCTAACACCTAGTCCAAACATCTTTTTAGCCCAAAATTCTCTTGGATGTTAGACCTGGCTATCACCCAAGAGGGGGGTGAATTGGGTGTGTGATAAAACTTTAGGAGCTTTGAAAATCTTTTCGCAACTTCTAAATCAACAGTTAGATATTCAAATAAGCATATACTGGAAATATAAGAGTTTAGGGAAGAGGGTATTCAAACTGTGATTTATCCTGGTTCGGTCCAATCCATGATGACCTACGTCCAGTCCCCAGGCTCCTCCTGAGATTTCAATCCATTATCTGCTTTCAACTTGATTACACGTTATGTACTCGAAGTAATCCTCTCACTAGGATTCACTCCCCCTTACAAACTCTCGCTTGATTACACACTCTGTACTCGAAGTAATCCTCTCACTAGGATTCACTCCCCTTACAAGCTGTAATCAAGACTCAAGATCACCCAATCTTGAGTAACTCTCAGATAGAATGTTTACAAATAAATCTTCTCTCTCAGAAGTGAATAAATAAACACTGAAGTACAATTCAAATTATTTCACTCTCTACGGTAAACTTTGTAAGCATTGAGAACAGAGAGCAAATGAATATCAGAGTATTAGCATTTTGACGCTGTAAGCTCGTGTCTCTGTGTTCGTTGTCTATCTTTGAATGCTTCTCTATTTATAGACAATCGTCTCTCGACCGTTGCATAATATTACCGTTGTGAACAATAACTATTTTGAATATCAGTCCGTTGAGAGCATTTAAACATCCGCACCTTCTATTTGCCCCAATCGAGTGTCTGCTTGATAATGTTTCTTTCCAGGTTGCCTTCATGTGATCTCAGACAGAGGATAGCTTAAAATATTGATTCGTTGCTTTTGGTAGAATCGGCTAGGCTTAATTGGGTTCAGCGCTTTGTCTATGTTCTGCGTCTCTCTTGGTGCGTCACAGTCGAGTATCATTGTAGCAAGATCATATCAAAGATTTCAAACTTTTGTTAGGTGATGAGCACAAATCGTACCATGTTTTCCCTATACTTTATAACTGAATTGAATAATAAATACAAGCTTAACTGCAGATAATCTAAGCAAAAAGGCATACATTCAGGATATAGGGAACTGAAGGGAGGAAACGATCTGCATGTGCTAAAAAGAACAATTTACATGGTTTTTAAGGAAGAACGTATAGCAAAGCTGATACAATGCTATAGCATTCTGACAGCAACTAGAAATGCAATGCAAGACATCACGAAAGCTATAGCAGAGTAGAGGACGCAATGCTATGCGGCATGTTTTCTGACCTTTTTATCTAGGTGATTTCAGGAAATAAAGGAAAGGGCGATCATGACAGGAAGATTGCTGACATGACGGAATAGAAGATGCGGATGATCGAAACTAAAAGATTTGAAGAATCCCGCAGGATTAGCAGAAGCAATCTACTCAGATCAAGAGATAAGATAGATCTCGACAGATTAGGAAAGGCACAACTCGCTGTAACTTGTGCCGCAAGAAAGCCTGATTATAAAAGAAGACAACATAGCCAACCCTAGGAGAGTCGGAGAGCCCTAGAAAGAGATTCTACATTCGGCAGACTCTAGAGAAGAGTGAGAGATTTCACAAAGCACGAGATTTTCAGGACAACCCAGCATCCTTTCCTGCAGTACAACGGAGAGAAGAAGAAGTGGAGTGGTGACGTGACAGTGCCTCATCCACGCCATTGGAACTTTGTCAATCTTTCTATTTTCTCTTTTGTTTTAGTATTCTGATCATGGATCATTCTGTTAGTGTCTGTTTTCTGTTTCCCTCGTTAGTCATGAACTGATTTTCATATGGCTGGACGAGGATGATTCCTTAAAGTGTTAAATGAACCCAGTTGCAAGTTCTTAATTCAATAAATTTGGTTTGCTTATCAGTGCATTAATTACTAGTCGATTAGCGGAAGCTAGGGGATAGGTTTGTGGCCTCGGCTTACTGGCAAGGAGTCGAGGTTAGACCTTTGAGAAACAGTGTTTGCTAGGCAGCCCGTGCACGGCTTGACCTATTATTGTAGGCTTCAGGAATGGTCTAATTCTCATAACCATAACACCCTGAGTGTAATGCGGATATAACTAGAAAGTTGTCATAGGAATATGGAAGGAGTATAGTTAGCGTCATATGTATCGAACGCGAAAGCTTCGGTAGACTATCGCGGTAGGTTAACCAAATAACTTTGTGGTAGTAGCTATGCTGTAGCATTGCGGAAGCCGTGGCAAAGATATAGATGCTATAGCAATGGGTAGAGCAACTGGGGGATTGATGCGCTTAAGCGTGATTCTGAGTCTAATCTAACTTCTTACTGATATCTTCTCAAGTTTAATTCATTCTGTTTATTTCTGCTATTAGCATAATCACAACAACCTCTCAACCAATTATATTTTCTTTCTGTTTGCACAACTATCATAGCAATCGAGCGTCACTCTTTCGTATCTTAGTCTCTGTGGGACAATACTCTACTTACACTTTATTACTTGTTCGACTGATTCACTTGCCATCAAGGAAATCGACCAACATTAGGCACAGATGGATTCCATTAATCGACCGTTGCTTCATTAAATGTGTTCGCCTACAGTGCAGAAGATAAGTCAGAATAATAGCTGGAATGTCTTCATCTGCTACACGCTTTAATTTTCGTTTGTTGTTCTGCTTTTTCAACGCAATAAATGCTTCTATCACGTGAAATGCTTTTCGGTTGAGTAATATCTTATTTCTTTAAGAAATATAACCCTCCATAGGCTTTTCCCAGAATCACTTGTGGAGCTATAAAGTATTACTCGCATCAGGTCCGAAAGTAATATCGAATAGCTTCAAATAAAATCCCACTAGAAAGATATTACTTGAGTAACAACATTTGTTACTTGAGTAATATCGAAAATAACCAAGAAGTAGAAGTCTCGGTGGTGTAAAATGAAATTACTTGCGAAGCATATATTTGTTACTTGAGTAAGCTTCGAAAAGTAATATTGAGGTGGTTCTTTAAAAACGAGTAAAACCGACATTACTTGCGGTTTAAAGTGTATTACTCGAGTAACCCGGAAAGTAATGTTGAATAAACAAATTACTTGCGGAGCTAAGAAGCCTTACTTGAGGAAAATATGAAAGTAATATAAATGAGCTTCATTTGGATGTTCTCGATAGGCAACAGTATTTCCGGACACGGTGATTTTTCGTGCTTCACGTGATATTCCTATTTCACAACATAAGTGAACTTCCAGTAGCTATATCTCTTCGTATTTAACTTCAAAATTAGAAAATTAAATATCCCTAGAAAGCTCTTGATGGCTTATTTCCAATGAAAGAAGAATCAGCTCAAAACACTTTGTAGTTTAATCGTTATGATCCAATGAATCAAGGCTGTTCTTGACCAGCGTTTTCTCCAGCCTCCTGAACTGACTGTCAACTTCAAAATGTCATAAATCCTTCAATTAATCTTCGTTTTTAGTGTTCTTAATGTTTTTAAAAAGGTATTTGAGCCTAGTTTCAAGTGGAACCAGTTTCAGCTCATTTGGATTTTTTGTTTGTGAGATACGTTCAAAATACCGAAGCTCAGTCTGGTCTGTGACGTTGATTTTTGTTCCAACTTTCAAAAATCATATCTCTCTCATCTAGAATTCTTTGGACTTGAATTTTATGTCAAAATGACGTGTTAGGAGTCTACTTTCATTCAAAATTGGTTTCACCTCAATATGACGTCTGGTTTGAGAGATATCATCGAAACACTAAACGTCGCCCATGAAAAACATAGAACAGAGGCAAACAGAGTATGATGAACAGTACTCTCGTTCCACATATTTTCCTACTCGAGTAATATCGAATTCACTGTTCACACATGTGGTACTGTTCATCCGTATTTGCACCGTTCACGTATATACAACATCATCCGTATGACACTGTTCATCTGTATATGCACTATTCATGTATACGATACTCAAAAATCACTATTCATGTTGATGCTCCAAATAGCTTAATTTAACTCCAATTAAGCTATTCCAACTTCCACTTGATAATAGAGACTTCCAGTATAACAAGAACTTGAATGTTGATATTCCCATTATATTGTGCAACTTCTTCTTTCTTTAATCTCTTATCTCATTCTTGATTATTCTCCATAAATAAACTTCACATCTACATTAAATATAAAAATTAGTCAAAGTAAAAGATAAATGTAGTATGCAAGCTTTTTGTTCATAAGAATGGCATTTATATAAGACATCATCAAAACTAATCATAACTAACATTGGACATCTACCCAGTCCCAAATTTCATACAAGAGAGACTAGGGGTTGTGTTTAATAGAAAGGATCTACTAATAGGGGTTGGGTATAGAAGAATGGACTAGTTCTTCATAACATGGCAGACCAAAGTTCGAATCCCTGTTGGCAAAGGTGCCAACATTTAGTGACCGATAATGTCTCAAGCAAGATTGCCTCCAATAGGAGGATATTTCTGCTTAGTAAGAAAAACAAAACAGGAAAAAAAAAAACAGAGAAAGGCGATGTGGTAAAATAATGTTTGAATCTTTGTTTAGATAAATGCCCACGTTTAACGGATGTTAGTATCTCAAACAGAATTGTCCCAATAAAAGAATACCTATGTGTAAAAGAAATGTTTTACCAGAATGAATATGAAATTGCTACATACGTAATTTGATTTAAAGTTGCTTTGTGGGGTACTTCTTGCGCTTGATAAGGAAAGGTTGAAGGATTTATTTTTGATACGGAAATTTTAGGAAAGGGGTTTGGCTCACCCACAGTCCAAGGGCAGGGCACTTGGAGCCCAGTCCACAGGTATACTGGCCAGAGAGTACACATGCCTCCACCTCTACCAGCGTTTCCACTGCTTCCTAGACCCCTAGGATGCCTCCCCCAACACCTTGACCAACGCAACAATCGAACCCCCTCCCTTAAGGTGAGGAAGTTCAACCCCCACGCCAGTTGAACCCAAGGACGAGGGGTAGGTTGAAGGATTTAAATCCACTCTGAATATGTAAAACACGGGTGATGTTTATAAATAGGGTTGCACTAGAGCCTAATTTGAAGTCTGGTCTATTATACTGATATGTTTAACTCCTACTATTACAAATGAAGGAAAAAAACATTTAGGGTTAAGATGTAAAAATATACATGTGGTTTTTCCAAGAGTACATCTAACACCAAGTACTTTTCTTGGGTGTAAAAGTGATAATGTAGTTACAAAAGTGGAGCAAAAATACTCATTGACTGTTAGTTTAAATTTTTTGCATTTTTAAGGCTGACATGGACAATGACTTAGCTAAATTTCATTACAGCTGGCAGTGGAGAACTGGAGAAAATTACATAAAAGGGCCCAAATAGTTTTGAAAATTACAGAAAGGCGGCAACGACGGTGAGGAGTCGGAGATGGGCGGCCTTATGGGTAAAATTGAGATTTTGAGAGAGAAGGGAAATTGGAGAGAGAATGATTGAACTGTAATTTCTAAAATATCTATGTCATTTTCTGTAATTTTTTCCAGTTTTTTAGTGTCATCTAGGATTAAATGTAGTTGAGTCATTGTCTATGTCATTTTAAAAATATAAAAAAGTAAAACTAACGGTCAATGAGTATTTGTACTCCACTTTTATAACCACATAGTCACTTTTTTGCGCGCACACACACACATACACACACACACACACACAAAAACTTGTTGTTGGATGCAATTTTGGAAAACCCACATGTGTATTTTTACATCTTAATCGAAACATTTATAAAGACTTTTTTTTATTTATTTAACACATCCGATTTTATTTGACAATATCTATGCATATATGTAAATCCTTTGCTGACACAGATCAACTTCAAAAAGGAATATTCCCAGCTACTAATATGTTATCTTTAACAATCTTAAATAAATTTTAAAAAAATAGTTACAATAAATCTATTTATTTAATACATTTTCAATTCTTTCAATGTTAAGATGTCCCTCATCTTTTCGATTATTTTTATAAGAATCTTTCTAAAATGTTTTCTTGATTCCTAGTACTATGTACTTTAGAAATTGTATGATTTATTTTTTCACTCAAAATGCCATTTTTCTAAAATCATTAGATATAATTAAAAAAATCATGAATTAGTAAACTACCAATATAATATATCTCATTATTGATGAATAATATGAATATTTTTGGGGAAAAAATCAGATTTAAAACATCTAACGACGTTAGTAACACATTTTCTAATAATAATAAATAACTGAAATATATTCATTTATAAGGAGACAACCACAACCACAACTCTATTCTCCCTCAATTTTATGAGGAAACAGGTAATGCCTTATACGTGGGATCATGGGGATATTACTTTGGGTCATTCAGGTATATTTTGACACATTTTTACTTGACTATGCATTATGTGATGTCAAGAGAAACAAGTGATAACAATTGGATGAAGATGAAGAACAAATGATCAAACGAACATTTTCAAGTGCAAGTATTACTGCTACAGTAATCATAGTTAGTTTTTTAATGTAGGTTCATTCTATGATTTTAAACATAAACATACATAGGGAATGTCTTTTAATTTTCAGATTCAACGCTGTGCTTTTAGTTTTTTGTTTCTATGACTTCATCTTCTCGATATTTTTTATTTTTTTGGTTTCCACGTTGAAAATTTTACAAAAAGCAAAGTAATAAGTTTGAAGATGATAAGTGTAATCCATTATATAATATATTTATAAAAATAATTTTCTTATTAAAATATTACTAATGGTTTTCTAAATTTATAACAAGTAAAATTTTAAATTCATAACATTTAATTGTTATTATATTTTTCATTTACTTCTCTATTTAAAATTTAAAAATGTAAAGATATTAATCGCTACATCACCTAAATTATTGAGATAGTTATGTCGTTAGACACGGTATTCTAAATTTATAACAAAAATAACATTTGGGTTTTATGAGTATTATATATTTCATTTAGTTTTCATCTAAGACAGAACTCAAATTTTAGAGGTTATATATAATTAAACCTAAAATTTGTAATGCTTTTTTGCAAAAAAAAAAATTATAACAAATTGTGTTATTAGCAAGGGTCGCAACTCGGATCGATCACCGAATCGGTGAAGATCTTTGGATTAAGGGGTGGATGGATCAGTGAGTCGATCGATATCATAGATAAGAATATTTATATTTTAATAATAAAAATATTTAGTGGTACAGGATGTAATGTGATAATGATTAATGGATATTGGGAATATGTGTAATATTTTATTATTTATATTTTTTAAAAAAGAGATCATTGAAGAACTCTCTCATTATTGTTCCAAAAAAAACAAGATCTCTCTCATTGAACATGTTGTACGGCTATTAGATGTGTCAAAATTAATTTAATAACAACATTGAGAATATGCAAAAGTATGATTTGCAAAATCAGTCTCTCTCCTTCAATCTCTCTCTCTCTCTCACGGATGTCGTGTGACATTCTTTCATAAGTACCATTTAAACAATTACTTTATAAGGAAAATTTCATTTAAATACCATTTGAATTTGTAAAATCCTCAAAAGTCTTTTGAATTTATAAAAAGATTGAGAGGTGCCAAAGACCTATGAAGGATATGCAAATTTCGGTGAAATTACCATTTTACCCCTACGTTTAAAAAATAAAAATACCTTCACCAGAGGGCCACCGTCAACCATTTGTCGGTCAAGGGCGTCACCTGGCTACCACCCTAAGGGGTGGAGGTTTTTTTTTTTTTTTTGGGGGAGAGGGGTGGGGTTTTTAAAAAAAAAATATATATTCATTGAGGTATGTTTGGTTTGAGGGAAGGGAAGGGGAGGGGGAGGGAGTGGGAGGGAAAGTGGAGGGAGAAATTTTTTCTCTCATCTTTACAAAATTGCCCATAGATAATTTTCAATATTCCTAAAATATTTTCAATATTCCTAAAATATATTCTCACCAAAAAAGAATATTCCTCTCATTAATGGCAAAATGGTCAATGTCTTCCTAAAAGAATTTTTTCCCTCCCCTCCTCTTCCCTCAAACCAAACATACCCTGAAAGTATGAGGGGTGGGGTTTGAACCCCCAACCCCCAACACATCCATGGGGCTAAGTGGACCACTTGGTTCCTTTAATATATATATACGTTAAAAAATATATATATTCTTCTTAACATTTTTTCAATAATATTTATAAAACTTCATCATTTACCAATTCAATAACTTCATTTACAACTTTTTTTTTTTTCAAGTTTACATTTTTTTCCTCTTTAATGTCTCTCGAGTTTTTTTTTTAAAAAAAAAATCAACGGTATTTACAAATTCAATAACGCCATTTACAACTTTTTTCCAAGTTTACATTTTTTTCCTCTTTAATGCCTTTGAGTTAAAAAAAAAAAAATCAACAGTATTTGCAAATTCAATAACGCTATTTACAACTTTTTTTCAAGTTTATATTTTTTTTCCTCTTTAACGCCTCGAGTAAAAACAAAAAAATCAACGGTATTTACAAAACTTGCAACGATATTTTGCAAATTCAATAACACCATTTACAAATTATAACGCCATTTACAACTTTTTTTCAAGTTTACATTTTTTTCCTCTTTAATGCCTCACGAGTAAAAAAAATAAATAAATAAATAAATCAACGGTATTTACAAAACTTGCAATGTTATTTACAAATTCAATAACGCCATTTAAAAAAAATTTTAAATGGCGTTATTGGATTTGTAAATACTTGTTGTAAGTTTTATAAATACCGTTGATTTTTTTTTTTTTACTTAGAGGCATTAAAGAGGAAAAAAATGTAAACTTGAAAAAATATTGTAAATGGCATTATTGAATTTGTAAATACCGTCATTAAGTTTTGTAAATACCGTTGATTTTTTTTAACTCAAAGGCATTAAAGAGGGAAAAAATGTAAACTTGAAAAAAAAAATTGTAAATGACGTTATTGAATTTGTAAATACCGTTGCAAGTTTTTTAAATATCGTTGAAAAAATGTTAAGAGGAATATATATATATATATATATATGTTAATGTGTATATATATATATTAAAGGAACCAAGTGGCCCAACTGATCCCATGGATGTGTAGGGGTTGGGGGTTCAACCCCATCCCCCACACTTTCAATTAATATAATTTTTTTTTTTTAAAAAAAAACCCCACCCCCCCCCCCCCCCCAAAGAAAAAAAGCCTCCACCCCCTCATCGGTAGCCGCCATTGGCGGTCCTCTAGCGGGCCGGCCATGGCCGCCCTCTCGGTGAGGGTATTTTTTATTTATTTATTTAAAAGTAAGGGCAAAAGGGTAATTTTACCTGAATTTGCATATCCCTCATAGGTCCTTGGTACCTCTCGGTCTTTTTACAAATTTGAGAGACTTCGAGGATTTTACAAATTTAAATGGAATTTTCCCTACTTTATACACAAACATAATTAGATCCGATCAAAATAAAATATTCCACATTAAATATGATATCAACAAGATCTGTTCATAAATATAAATTCTAGTTTGCAGCGGAATACTCAAATTATGTAGTGCATCAAAAAGACCCTAAAGTTCAGTAATATACATTAGACTATATTCATGTAACAAACTAAGACATACAAGATTTGATTACTCATATCAAGTCTCGGATGCTTTTCCTTTAGTATCACCGCCTGAATTCTCGCCTGAAAAATATATAATGACAGGATGAGTCACGAGGACTCAGTAACCACATATCAATTAAACAAGTATACATGGAATGATCACAAAATAGTTAAGCGGGCCAAATATGCCTTCTTATATCCTTTAGTCCAAGTAATTTGTCAAACCATTAAATAGTTCAAAATTATTCAATGTGCATGTAACTTCCTCAACCATCCTTATAACCTTCTTATAACCACTAACAAAACTCATAGGCTATAGCATAATATGTTTAATCTCTTTGACAAGATTGCACCAAGCTCACCAACAATGAGGTGTAGCCTGGCCAAAGGCTACAAAACTCATATCGGACTATGGGTTCACTCTCTTTCGAATCGAGAAATGTGTCATGTTCCCAAGGACTGACCCTTATACCGGCTATAGAAAAAGGATGGTATTAAGGGCCCTGAAAATGTCAAAGCTACCCACTGTGCGCTCAGTGGCGGCTATACCATATGCTATAAAATCAATCTCCTACCATCACAACTCATCTCATCTCATTCCACTACATCTCAATATGCAATGCAATATCACAAGTTCAACATCAATAATTTCTACTTATCTTCAATATTCAAAACCATGCATAATCTACCATAATAATAATATAAACAGTTTAATCATAACAATATAAGCAATTTATACCCACTTAACTAAAAAGTTTACCCTCAAACATATATTTCACATATATATGTATTTTTTATAGGTAACATACTATAACATATTAATATCATTTAAATAAATGAACATACACTTATAATTACCTTAACAAGTATACAAGATAAATTAGAAAGTGGTTACCTTAAATGCTTGACACAAATATTAAGTGTGAGGGAAATCAAGTCCACTCTAACAATAAATATATAATTATACATTAATAGAATTAACAAAAATAACCTTTAATATAATAATAATTAATTAATTAAACTTATTATCTCACTTTAGTTTTCCTAGAAAAATGACAATTTATCTATTCCTCAAATCATTATTACAATCCAATTTTCTTCCTTCATAAATTGTTTCTCACTAATTATGATCATCAAAACATCATCATATAAAAATTTATTAAAAAATTGAAAATGAATTATAAGAAACATATTATAAGAATCCTATCCCTCAATTTTTCAACCTAATACTAACTTTTATAAGTATAACATAATTTATTAAACAAATCTTCAAACCTCCATATAATCAAAATCATATAAATTCTAATTTATAATCCAAATTTATAATTTCGTATAGTTTAAGATTTAGTAAAACTAACCGATGAAACCTATAATAATACCTCTAGCTAGTAATCCAACTAAATGCCTTAACTCTCATTTAATTGGTAAAAATATTCCAGAGGACATAAATCCTAAATTATTTTAAATAAAAAAATCAATTTAACTTCCCACAACAACCAACTAACAAATCTAAACTGATTAAAGTTTTTTATTAATCATGCTCTACATATATATACAATCTTCTATAATCAAAACTTAAAATTTTGCCAATATTTAAATCCCAAAATTTTCACTAATTACCCTCATCAGAAAGAAAAAATACGTAGAACAATTTTCATGAAGAAAGTTTATTGAAAAAAAATTAATTTAATTACCTAAATGATCTGATAAAATAAATAACTTACATTAAAAACTCAAATAGGCTCTCCTTTCTTCCTCATCTCTCTTACTCTCCTGCTCTCTTTCTCTCAATCTCAGGTTCACTTTCACTTAGACACACACCCACAACAGACACACACATATATATAAGGGGGCTGAGGCGGTGGATGAATTTTTTTTTTTAAAATTCCCCTCTGCAGTGGTAGGAAAGCTGCCACCAGACCCAAATCGGTGGCAGCATGCCTACGAGAAGATTTCTTATATCTATATACTTTTTTTTTTTCAATTTTAATTTTAAGGATATTACATGTTGGTCACTGTTTGAGTATTTTACTCTCCCATTCTCTCTGTTCTCTTCGTCTTCTCTCTTCTAGTCCTTCCTCAAACCTCAACAATGGATTCTTGGACCCTCCCTCATCCCTTATTCATGCGAACTCCATCTTCCATCTTTTGACCAAAGAAGCTCTGACAGTCTGACCTTCGACGAACCCAAATCGCAATCTCCGTCTTCCATCTTTCAACCAAAGAAGCTCCGACCATCGACCTTCCATGAACCCAGATCGCGATCTCCGCGAACCACCGTCGACACTCTCCCCTCCTTCATGTTCTCCTTCTCATTCGTCGATTTTTTTTTTTAAAAAAAAAAAACAATGATTTTTTATTTTGACTCAACCAACTCGGCCGGTTTAGGGCAAGTTGGCTCAAAGTCAAATGGGACCATGCTTTTGCCTCTAACTCGGACTAATTTTCCATCTAGTTTGTCAGTTTCCGGTTTGAATTGGTCGGTCCGGTCCGGGTTTCAGAACCTTGGTTATTAGTTACATTATTTATTACTCATATTTAATATGGCTTGATATATTGTTATATATATTTTGAAAAAAATATTATTATATATATACTTCTCTGATTCTATTTATTAATAAGGTTTTAGAAAAAGAAACAAAAAGACAAATTTAAGCATTAATTATAAGGATAAAATTGACAAACAAATAATATGATAGGTTTAGATCATCCACTTGACATCTCACAACCTCTTTTTTCCTTAGAATCTAATCTTTTCCCTCAAAACTAAAAACAAATATTTTAGATTTAATATTTAAAATACTACTTAAAATATCCTATAAATTATTTTTACTATTTTTAATTTTGTGATTGTAAATCATATTATAATAATATTAATTTATTTATATTTTATAAAATATATTAATAAATTTTTAAAAAAATATTAAGTTTAAACCATTCATCAGTGAATTCAAATGTAAGTGCATATTAGATTATGATATAAAATGATGGGTGAGATATTGGGAGGACATTGATATTAAAAAAATTATTTAAGTTAGTTATTTGTAATAAATGAGTGTTAATATTTCTAAAATATCATTTTTAGTCATATGAATTGTTGTCAAACTCACAAATTGGCACACCAAATTTATTATTTTTATATTTTAACTTACAAAATTATGTTGACTCTTAAACTTGTGTTAGACATAAAATTAGTTCAACTAACAAGTTCACAAACCAAGTTTACTATTTGGGATAAGAGTCTTATTTGCCCGAAAGTTTTCGCTCAGAGCACTCAAGACCGGAGGAAGTTTTTTTAGAGCAAAAATGCTCTAGAAGTTAACAAAATGGAACAATTTTGCACCGAAAGTTTTTTTTATGAGCAATTTTGCCCCATAAGTTTTTTAGGAGCAATTTTACCCTTGAAGTTTACAAATTGGTATAACAATTTAACGGTCAAGATTAACGGACAGGTAAGATTGCTATGTTTTTAAACTTCCGAGGCATTTTTGTTCAAAAAAACTTCGGGGTGTTGAATCTCTAAGCGAAAACTTCCGAGGCAAATAAGACCCTTATCCCTTACTATTTTTACATTTCTAACTTACAAAATCGTATTAACTTGTTCCTATTCTCGTGCTAGATTTTTCAATTTGATTATGTTTAATGGTTTTATATATTAACTTGAAAGAAATTTCTTTATTGAGTGTGATGTTGTGAATGTTGATGAATTTACTTTTAATCATTTATATTTGAGAAATATTTAAAATCAAGTTTTTGTATTTAATATTTTAATTATTTAATTGTACATTTTTTTAATGAATATTTATTGATTAAATAAATTTTTACGAGTTTACAATAACAAATTTGTTTAAATTTGTGAGTTTGATAACCTTGATTGAGACTACTAAAAAATGAAAATTTTCCTTAATATGTGTAATCCATAAAAAAGAAAAATTGGATTGATGCCTTATACTTATTACCAATGTAAACCTCTTTGCCTAACTCCTATATTTAGGACTGTATAAAGTGTATAAATTACCTTCAATATTTTACAAAATGACGCATAAAAATTCCTTATGAATAGATGTCAATCCTTTGCTAAAATCAAATCAAATTATTCTATGTTTGGATGAGAAGGAAATTAGGGAAGAAAGAATATTATGAGGAAAAATTTTAAAATAGTAATTGTTTATTATTTAGGGAAATTTTCATTCCTGGTATATTTCCTCCCCTATTTTCCTCTCACTTATCCTCCATCGCCAAACAGATATTAGGTATCAGCTATGTGAACTATATTTCACGCAAATGAAGAAAGAAAAACAGATACAATGGATCTTTTGATTTAATACATCCGATTCTTTCATTGTCAATATATATCTATTCATCATTCTTCAAATCAAGGGCCTTCTTAATTGAATGGTTGCTTCAGTATATAAATAAGTCTATGTTGATGCTTTGGTATAACAGAAAACATATATAATTTGGTCTTCTAAACCTGAGAAGAAGAACAAAAAGATGGAAGGAGGGTCTTCATCAATCTCTCCAATAGCCACTAAGAGGTAATCCCAATCCAACCTACCACTACTTAAATTGATCCAATACTTGTTTTCTGAGATAATATAATGTTAGTAATTAGTATTTAATTGATTGGTTTAAATTATTTTAAATGGTTTTACGTACCATGTATGAGGAGGTAAACATACAAGAGTAATTTTGTTTTTTAAAACGTAAAAATGATTACTCAATAATTTTTTGTAATATAATTTTCACCGAAATAAAGGTTTTTGGTATAAGTTATCCATACACTCTTTTTTTTTTTTTTTTTTTTTTACAATATAATTTATTTTTCTTAATTAATTTTCGGAAAACAGTGTAATTGCCGATCTGTCCAGGTTAGAAGGTAAGGTGGCTTTCATTACCGGTGGTGCCAGCGGAATCGGCGCCGCCACAGCCAAGGTTTTTGTCCGTCATGGTGCCAAGGTCGTGATCGCTGACGTTCAAGATGACCTCGGCTGTTTCGTCTGTGACGAAATAAGCTCCTCCGTCGGCGGTGGAGCCGATATTTCCTACGTCCACTGCGACGTCACCAGCGACTCTGACGTCGAAGCCGCGATCAACGCCCCAATCTCAAAGCACGGCAAGCTCGACATAGCATACAGTAACGCCGGCGTGTTTGGCAATCCAAATACTTCCGTCCTCGACCTCAACGAAAACTTCTTCAACAAAGTTTTCTCCATCAATGTGTACGGATGCTTCCTAGTGGCCAAACACGCCGCTCGGGTTATGATCCCGGAGAAGAAAGGATGCATCATCTTCACGGCAAGCTTAGCATCGGTGAGCCACGGCGCGGTGGCGCACGAGTACGTGGCGTCGAAGTACGCGGTGGTTGGACTGACAAAGAACCTCAGCGTGGAACTTGGCGAGCACGGCATCAGAGTGAATTGCGTATCGCCGTATATGGTGGCGTCGCCGATGGTGGTGAGGGACATGGGGATGAAGAAGGAAGACGTAGAAAGGTTATTTTCAGAGGCTGGGAATCTCAAGGGACTGATTCTGAAAGCTGAGGATGTTGCAGAAGCAGTTATGTATCTGGGAAGCGATGAATCAAAGTATGTGAGTGGACTTAACTTGGTGATCGATGGAGGCTATAGTCTCACTAATGTGTCCGTGATGAACCATTTCAAGGCCATGATGAGTTCTGGTTGAAGTTTAATTTTTAGGGAGATATGTTGCCAGTTATATATAAAGCTGTGTTTTGTTATATAATTCTCTTCTAATAAGGTATCTGTATATCTATATACTATGTAGATATACATCAACCACCAACAATAAACGATTGGTTTTTACATTAGTTTGGTACCCAGAAGGATTCGGTATATGATCATTCGGTTCAAAATGGAAAGATTTATGACACATGCACAGTATATGCACATACAGATCATGTTAAATGTATTTACAGAATAACTAATGCTCCCTCCACTTCTAAAAATAAGACATGATTTAGAAGTTAATTTTGGTCCTAAAAATACTTTTTTTTTTTTTTTTTTTAACCAGTGACTTTTTTTCCCATTTCATCTCTTATATAAATTATTTTTCTCTAAACCAAATTACTTAACTCATAAACTTATATATATATATATATATATATATCATAAAAAGTTGGTTAAAATTGTTTACTGTCAATAAATGTGTAAAAAAGTATTTTTCTTCTTCTTCTAAATATAATTTTATTTATGAAGAGAGTGCATGGATGAGAGAATGAGAGAGAGAAAATATTTAGAAAGAAAAAGATATGGGAGAGATATGTAATTAATTAACGGTGAAAAACTAGAAATAAAAAAATTAAAGTACAAAATGTTGATGGCAGCGCCAATCTAGAATACTAGTTGCACCCGAGTCATGCTCAAGGACACTATGATTAAGGGGTCTGGATTCTCTCAAAATCACTTCCCTTAGTATCCCTCAGTATCTTTACATCTGAGCCGTTCAAAAGTTGATCTAAGGGTCCAGAATCATTAATGTTAAAAAAACCGCATGTAATTAAAATTATCGCATGCGGTAAATATAAAAATTTTGAAAGTCTCTCTTTGAACGTTAGATTCATTTTTGGACGGCCCAGATTAAAAGATACTGAGGGATGAGGAGGGAAGGATACTGAGATAATCTGCTTCCATCATTGAGAGCTATTCTGCAATTAATGGAAAATGAAGATGTAACACTCCCTATAATTAAATGAATCCTTGTTGCAAAAAAAAAAAGTGAGCAAAATAGAGAAAGATAAAAGAACCCAGCAAGGCACAATACAAAAGGAGGGAAGAGAGTTACCATGAAGCTCAAAGCCGGATACTATGAACTTCAGCCCCGGGCTTGGATCACATTATCGTTGGCTATTTAAACACATGTAATGACAATTAACTCACCAGTTATTGCACATTAAAATACTTATGAATACAAATAAATGTGTGGTTTAATTACACCGTCATTAACTTGCTTGATGAAGATTTAATATTATTAAAGCCATTGATTACAAACATTAAAGAGGCATTATAGTGATTAAAATGGCGGATCAATTAATTATATGGGAAATACACTTCTCATGTAAGAGAAGTGTATCTTCATGTCATAGATACAAAAAGATGTGGGTCCCACCATTTCCATGTTTGGGTTTTTTTTAATAAAAAAGATGGGTCTCACCATTTCATATGTGTGTAAGAATCTTCTTCTTCTCATACAACATGAGAAATGTAAACCCTAATTATATACTTCTCATAAAAGTGTTGAATATCACGTTGAACTCGCACACAAAATGTGGAAAAAAAAGTTGACGGATTTCAACTATGTTTGCCTTTTGCGATCCATTGTGGTGTGGGCGAGCTACTCCTCTTCTTGGCCTATTTAAGAACCTAAAATCACTTATTACTTGGATCCACATAATCCCAAGCAATGGAAAACTCTTACTTTGACATACACCCACACATATTATTGACGAGACAAAAGGTAACTTGTAAAACAAACCGGCCCTATCCCAAAACTTAGAACTTATATTTAAGATCATAGGAGTACCAAGGAATTTATGAGCAGGACTTGGGATTTGGAAGTTCAGTATATCTCAGAGAGAGGAATAAGGCAGTGGATATCCTTGTTAAAAAAGGAATTTCAACCTCGGTGTTTTTAGATATATGTCCTGAGTATTTATAGACTGTGGTCTCACAAAACAATTAGCGATTTAATTTTCCTTTGTAATTTCCTTTATTTTAAGTGTGATTTCTCTTGAAAAAAAAAAAAAAAAAAAAAAAAAGGTCATAGGAGTAACAACAACAAAAATGTAGTAGCTGGAGGGGAGGGTACTTCTTTCTTATTTCAAAAATCCTATGCTATCATTGATATTAGAAGAAGATATTCTTTACCTACCTCTTTCCTATAATAAAATAAATGTTATCACCTTGTAGAATTTTATTAATTTTTTCATTAGCTGATAAATTGTAATATTTGAAAGTGGAGCAAATCACCAAGAGGGGTGTGAATTGGGGATTTTAAAAATTCTTTTCAAAGTGCTCTGTTATTTGGATGGAAAACAAAGTAGAACAAAGTAAGGGAAGAAGAAGCAAGACACAGCAAATTTATCTTGATTTGGTCCAACATCTTGACCTACATTCGGTCCCCACACACTTTGGATTTCACTAACTCAAATGATTACACACTCTGTAACTCTCAGAGTAATTCTCTCACTAGAACTTACTCTCCCTTACAAGTTGTAATCAAATAATTCAATCTTCAAGTCCCACGACTTGAGATTCTTACAATGAATGATTTCAATAAATGATACTCTCTCTAAGAGTGGATAATAATAATCAATGAAGTACAAATGTATCAAAAGATACTTTACAGTAGAAAACTAAAAGAGTAGTTGAGAAACTTGAATGCAATTCGTTTTCTGTGTGTTTGTTATTGAGAAGACTTGAATGCAACTCTACATATATGAAGAGAGCATTAGATGACCGTTGGATTAATCAATATAGCCGTTAGACACATTGCTAAGTTGATTAGGAACACTTTGGTCTCTTCTCTCTCTACTCTTCAGTTAATTCAGTTGCTCAGAAGATTAGGGTTGACTTCCCTTGAAATTAATCCGTTGGAAAAGCAGCTACTGGATAGAGAAAGGAAACATTAATCCCTTTGCAACATGTGTGGAATGATTGTCCAAAAGGGTGCAAGCTTTCTGGACATTGTAATAAATGTGTTGACGTCACTTTTTGCTTTTGTTCAAATCTTCATTTGATATCCTCTAAACCATCTGAAACTCATTAACAACTGATTAAATATAGTTAGGAATAGTAATGAGTGATGATAAAAAGTATTAAAATCAAACACGAAGATTTCACAAATTTGAGCAATTTGATTTTCAAACTCTACGACACAAACTCGAGTTTGTTCATCCAAATTGGAGTTTGTAACTTTCCTTCAGAATTCTAAACTGGAGTTTCCAACTGAAACTTGAGTTTACTTCATCTAGAGAGGAACGTCATGATTTCATCTTTGAAGCACATTTTTGAATATGAGCAAAACTCGAGTTCATTAATGACTAACTCGAGTTTTGGACTTTTATAGTGAAAAACATGTTTAAGTTCAAAAGCTCAAAATTGGAGTTTGCAAAACTTGACTGAAGTTTTCAAAATTACTGAAAAGAGCAAAATTCTCTGCTTGGCATAAACTCGAGTTGACAAAACTAAACTCGAGTTTTCTTTAAAATTGAAAACCTTTGAAAACTCTTTACAAAGTGAAAACTGGAGTTTCCTCAAAGTGAGTAAAACTTAAAATCTTTCTGTCAAACATAAACTCGAGTTTACATGTACAAACTCGAGTTTTCTCAAAACATGGAAAACTTAGAAAGCTCCTGGCTAAGTGCAAACTGGACTTTGTCATACCAAACTAGAGTTTGCTCACGATGAAAAGCATTAAGGCTCTCGGCCAAGCACAAACTCGAGTTTGGTCAAGTTCACAAACACTTAATAAAACTCTCAGCTTAGGAGTTTACAAAGTAAACTCGAGTTTGTCTTAGTTCAAATATATTGAGAGGTCTCTGTTTGGTGCAAACTCGAGTTTGTCTTCATGTGAAAAACTTAGAGTGCTCTCTGTATCTCACAAACTCGAGTTTGCCTACGCAAACTGGAGTTTGGCTTAGTTCATAAAAATTGAGCTACTCTCTGTCAAGTCCAAACTCCAGTTTCACATCCAAAACTCGAGTTTGCCTTTGATAGTAAGTTTTTCAACTCATCTAAGACAAACTTCATATTGAGTTTACAATTGTCAGTTATCATCAAAACACATAGAGAACTAACAAAATCGATATATTGGTTATTCAAAAACACATATTATGATATCAGTTAAAAGTATTCATATCCTTGAAATAAGAATTGTTTTTGCCAACCTTTGAAATAAAAAATTAATAAATTATAATAGAACTATATTTTCATTTTGCAATATAAAAACTTTATATGTCCACTCAATATCAATATTAAACATTTTATAAAGCTTTAAAAAACTTAACTAAATAAGGGCAAAGTTGTCTATATAAAATATTTTCCCTCTTTTCCCTTCTTAAATAAAATAAGATAACATTAAAATCCCTTCTTAGGCAATATTAAAAATCCTTTCCTCCCCTCTCCTCCATTAATTCAACACACACTAAATAAATTTTCTGAAAAATAGAACAATCAACAAAACAAACCGGGGGAAGCAGTCAACTCCAACTGCATTAGACAATAAGCCTTCGTCAATATCCCTATCCAACAACTTTAAAATAAGAGGTTGTGGGCACAAACCCATCCCGAATGGTTTCCTTAAGAGTTGCCTAAGCCAATCAATCAATATGAACTAATTTAGCCCCCATAGGAATTCAAGTCCCAGAATGATTCCAAGTAAATTTCCTTTTTAAAGGTACTTCTTCTGGTCCTAATTATAGAACAACATTTGGGAGTTGGTTTTGGTCCTAATTATAAGATAATATTCTAATTTTTGTCAATTTCTTCCTAAGATATGAATGAAGAATTATGTGAAATCAGCAAGGTAATTGAAATGTAAAATTTATATAAAGGCATTTTAAGAAAATGAGCAAAATTAACTAATTTAACTCATATCCTGAATCTCTCCAGAATCGGTTAAATATGTCCTATAATTAGGACCGGAGGTAGTATATTTTTAAGAAAAATGTCTCTAGCAAAAGGGAAAAAAAAAACAAACGAAATGTCACTTAGCTTCCCCAGTCCGAAGTCATATAACATTCTTGTTGATACAAGACACAAGTTCCTAGTTATCAAGATTCAAAAGTAACAATTTTCCAAATCATTGTTGCCAGCATGTTGTACCGGTTCATCTTTTGCCATTGGTTCCTCCATAAGCACAGGAGAAGCGATACGTTTCATAATTGTTCTACCGAGCAACCATCCATTATAATGGTGTGCGTTTGAATTAACTGGTAGCATAAGTGACTTTTTATCAATATGACTTTTGTAAATATAAGATTGAGTAAAAGTTAGATTGTGTAATGTGATTTATATTGGGATTGATGACTATTAAAAAAGTTAGTTTGATAAACTAAAACTTGTTTGAATGATTAATGCAAAAGTAAGTTTAGATTAAATGACCGAAAAGAACATGATACTAATAAAAATTAAAATTAATGTATTATTCAGAAAAATTTGAAAAATATTAAATTACTTAAATTTTAGGAAAAATGGGAGAAAACCCCCCTTTAAAAATTTAATTGATGAGAATAACCCCAATCATAGTGTTGTCATTCTTCATATATATAAATTTATTAGGTTATTCACCCTAATTAAAGTAAATTTCTAATGGGGTTTTTCCTGAATTCCTTCAAATTATATTATTTATTTTTACTTGGATACTTTTATAAATAGAGATAACATTGGACAATCCGTTATGTTCGAAGTTCACATTCAAGGAAAAGGAAAAAGCAAGACTCCTGAGACCTTTTGAGGAACATTGGTGGCAAAGCTGATGGGAAGGTAACCCTCTTATGGATTCATGGTGAAGAAGCTAAGACAAATTGAAGAGGAAAGGTAATATAGACATCTTTGATCTAGAAAACGATTTCTACTTGGTTAATTTTCAACATGTAGTTGATTATATGGAAGCTCTAATTGGGGGTCCTTGGGTTATCACTAATGCCTATTTGAGTGTGGCTTGTTGGAGACCCGAGTTTAATCCTAAGAATGAGAAAATTGAGTCAGTTGTTGCATGGGTTAGATTTCCTGATTTGCCTGCTCCTTTGTTTAATAAGAAGTTTCTCCTAAATTTGGGTAATTCAATTGGGAAGGCTATTTGTTTGGATGTACATACGTGTAACGATCCAAGGGTAAATTTGCACGTATGTGTGTCAAACTAGACCTTATGGAACCTTTAGTACCTAAATTTAATGTTGATGGCCAGATTCTAAGTGTAGTTTATGAAAGCTTGGGTCTATTGTGTAACAAATGCAGGTGGTTTAGACATAATAAGAAGGGTTGTGAGGCATTTCATATGAAAAAATTTGTGGAAGGAATGAAGGTGGAGGTGGAGGTAGAGGTGCTAGGGGCAAAGTTAACAGAGGGAATTGAAAGTGAACTGTGAAGGAGTTGTGGAGGATTGTGCAGAGAACTAGGAGATAGAGAAGGACTACACTTCCTTCTCATGAACAACGTACCAATTCATGGAATAGTATAAGTGCAGCGAGCAAGGGATTAGCGGATGTGCTAAGAGATTTGAGATTTATATATAAAGTGGATCTAGTAGTAATCATGGAACCAAGAATTAGTGGCAACACATCGACAAGGGTTATAAAAAATTAGGGTTTCAAGCACTCAGTAAGGGTAGAGGCTGAAGGCTTCTCAGGGGGTATATGGCTGCTTTGGGGTCTAGATGAGTTAGTCGTGGATGTATTACTAAAGGATGATTGGCTTATACACTGTAAATTGCAATTGGATGGGAAGGAGATGCTTTTCACAACAATTTATGCAAACCCAAGTAAATAGCGAAGATATAGGACTTGGGATTTGCTACGGGTTTTGGCTGGGGAAATTGTTGAACCATGGCTATTGGCTGGGAATTTCAATGAAATTAAATCACCTTTGAAGCAAAAAGGGGGTGGAAGAGTTAATGAGACAAGATGTAGAAGATTTAATGAGTGTATTCAAAATTACAATTTGCTGGATATGGAGGCTAATGGGCCCTTTTTTACGTGGAAGGGACCAAGTGGGAAGGGTTAGAGAGGATTCATAAAAGATTGGATAGATGTTTATGTAACATAAGTTGGCTTGAAAAGTTTGATAATGCTAAAGTTAGAGTCATTTCAAGAGTGGGGTCTGATCATCACCCTATTCTAGTGACCTTGAATGTGGAAAATAAGAGGTTTGGAATAAGGAATTTCATGTAGAAGCAGTATAACAGATGCATTAAACTTTTGAAGAGGTGATGAAGAATAGTTGGAAGGATGATGAAGGGCTTTATGTGAAGTTAGCTAAACTACAACAAGAATTAACACGCTAAAATAGGGAAATTTTTTACAATATTGGAAACAATAAGAAAAGACTACTAGATAGCCTGAATGGGATCCAAAAATGTCTAACGAGACATAGTAAACATTTTCTCATTCGGTTGGAGAATGAGCTAGAGAAGGGATTAATGCAGACATTAAGACAAGAGGAGGTTCTTTGGTTCCAAAAATCAAGAGGAAGATGGTTGGAAGAGGGAGACCAAAAAACAAGGTTTTATCATACAAAAACCTTAATTAGAAGAAGGAGAAAGAAAATTAAAATGCATAAAAATGCTGAGGGCTATGGGTGGAGGAGGAAGAAGAGATTGTGAATATACTGCAAGATTTTTATAAAAATCTGTTTAAGGAGGAGCATATTGATAGGGAATCGGCTATTACAAAACAAAGGTGGGGAGAGGTGACTGAAGATAAAATTGAGTAATTTGGGTATAGAGATCAGTGGGGAGGAGATTAGAAGGGCGTTTTCCAAGGGGGGTTTAAGGCTCCAGGATGTGATAGTTTCCCAACTGTTTTCTACTAGCACAATTAGAAGGTGGTGGGGCATTCAGTCATTAAATATAAAGGAGCTGTGGAAGAATCCAGAGAGAATTGGGGAAGTTAATGATACTTTGTTGGTGCTTATATATACCGAAACCGAAAATGGATTAGCTGGAAGTGGTAAGCCATTTTAGGCCTATCGCTTTATGTAATGTTATATACAAAAGGCTGTCTAAATTGATTGTGAATAGATTAAAACCAATTTATGGATAGTTTGATTTCACCATATCAAACAAGTTTTGTACCTAGAAGGAGTATTCATGATAATATTATTATTGCTAAAGAAATAGTTCACTCTATGAGTAGAATTCGGGGAAAAAAAGATTATATTATTATCAAAAGATTATATTATTATCAAAATTGCCTTGAGAAAACATATAATATGATGAACTGGAATTTTATTGGTAATATTTTGGATGAAATTGGGATTGATGAGAATTTTTCCTGGAAAGAGTAGAATAATCATGGGATCTTGGAAGACTTCAAGGTTGTTGATGTCCTCAAAGTTTCATGAGGTTGAAAACAAAAATTTGTTTTGATCATAACACACGGTCCTCGGCTATAACCCTCATTGCAAAGAGAACTCATGAAAATTTCTCTTGAAACCTCCTATTGGGGTTTGGATGCTTGCTAGGCGAAGACAAGGTTGAGTTGTGGTTTCCTTGCAATGAGGTTTTTATCTTTTCAAGAAGATGATGGTTTCTTAGGATCGGGTTAAAGATAGGAGGAGCAAGATCATTGGAACCTTGCCTTTCTATGGATGGTGCCTTTTTTCTCTAAAACTTTGGTAAAGACCAAAATTTAGAGAGCATAAGGATCTTGTTTTTCTCTCGGAAAAACGTGCGGGAAAAAGGCATACAAAAAATCAGCACTTTATAAGAGTCTAACCCTAATTTAAGTGCTCACAAGAAAGGCCCAATCCAAGCTTGAATTGGACAATCCAAATCATAATGACTTGAATTCATATCTTGATTGATTGATTGAATTTAAGATGATGAATCACATTCATATCTTCATTGATTGTTTGAATCAATCATTTAAGATGATGGATTACATTTATTTCTTTTCTTCTTCAAAAAATGTCCATAAAAAGGGAACTTAAAAAATCAGTACTTTATAAGAGTCTAACCCTAATTTAAGTGCTTACAAAAAAAGCCCAATCCAAACTTGAATTGGAAAATCCAAATCATAATGAATTAAATTCATATATTGATTGATTGAATAATAATTTAAGATGATGAATCACATTCATCTCTTAAACTAAAATTCAAAATCATTTCAATCAATCCTCCTTTAATTTATTATTTCTCCTATCTTCATCCAATCATCATTGGATCTTAATAATATATATATATATATATATATTAGATAATTCAGAATTATCTTTTATAACCTAACCTCTTGAACTTAAATTCAAATTTAAAATTCAAACTTAAATTCAAAATTCGAATTTCAAATTCAACTTGGCTTAAGACCCCATTGGGTCTTCCAACACATTTGGGCCCTTTTGTGGAGAAAGCGATTTCCCACTCGGGACACCATATATGATGCCATTTTCTCCTCATTAGGCTTGGAGTCCCACTCCAACCCAAATACACATTTACTCTTGATAAAGCTCAATAACAATTATTGTCCCAAGTTTGCTAATTTTAAACAATCGGGAATAACCTTTTGTGTGTGACCCATTAGGCCCAATTAGTCAGCGACATAAATAAACTTGGACCAATTAAAAACCATTTCAATGAGCCCAATTTATCTAATGACCTCATAAGATACTAGCAATGCTCTGCGGCCCCAGAACTAATTGAGTTGATCAAGTGATCTACCTTTCATATTTGGATACCGTGCAGGCATCATCCCTCACATAATCATTCACATTTAGCCGAGAGCAAAGATAGAGTATCATCTCTCTTAATTGACTAAATGTAGCTATTTCACAGAACCAGGAATCTTCTTATATTAACTCTGTAAGGGATCATGACTCTTCATGATCATCTGCTGTGCGCACAGACCCTCGAGTTAATTAAAAGCTATCCAAGCTCTACCGGTCTTGTGAATGACTAATTCTTTGTAGGGATCTGTGAGTCCTCTCGGCATGTCCGATCTACACTCATGCATTCGAGTTACACCCAAGAGTACACTTTGTTCTCCCCATTTTCGGGTGGATAGAGTTGTACGGTCAAAGTATAACCCTAGAACATAGTGTTCGATGACATCCTTAAGTCCAAGACGATCCGCACTACCAAACGATGAGAGACTTTACATATCCAATGATACTCTCTACAATGAATCTTTGTGGAGTCTCTCGGCGGGTCAGTTCAGTACTATCTGTTCTCTAATAGATCTACCCACGGCATCAGCTAAGGCATCTCCATGCCTGAATTCCATGAGGTCCCTACCTTGTATCTCTATACAAGTAGACGATGTCGTACTAGTCTTATTGAGATCACCAATGCCCTTTCTTGGTGATTCAAGACTAGGAACAAGTTTTAAGAAAAGATATCCGGTGTTCTCAAGTCCTCATGATCATGATCTCTATCATTGATCCTCAAGAATAACACATGTTCTATTCCTAGGGCTTTTATCTTCAAACACATATTTACCTTAAAATAAAGGCGAGACATAAATATGATAAAGATAAAATATGCTCATTTATTAATAATGAAATACTATAACGTAGAAATGGTGCTGATCTGTCCTTACAGATTGTCTCTAGGACACCTAAATACTAACAGTTTCAACATTTAAGAAATAAAATGTAAGGGAAGTTGAGTATTTAGAAGAAATAAACTTTATCCTTAGCTGGTCGACTTACACTAGTTCAAGCAGTCACAAATCAAATGGTTGTATTTTATATGCAACATTCCTTTATTCTAGTTGGGGTGAGGATGCAAATGGAAAAAATATAACGTGATTTTATTTGAGGAAGTGAAGACGGAAAAAGAAAATTACATGCTGTGAGTTGGGGTATGCTATGCAAAGTAAAGAAAAATGGTGGTTTAGGATTGATTAGCTTGGAAGTCATGAATGATGCATTGTTGGGAAGGGTGGATTGGAATTTAATTACAACGCCACAGTCTCTTTGTTTAAAGGTGCTAAGTGGTAAATATAGGAGGGATTGTGAATTGGAAAAGGAATGCAAAGTTTTAAAATTTGATTTAGAGATATGGAGGAATCTAGGTAGAATTTGGCCAAAAGTTATTAGTAATATTATGTGGGAGGTTGGGAATGGAGAAAGGATCAGGTTTTGGGAAGATAAATGTGGGGATGATGGATGCTAATTAATTGATAAATGCGTTGGTGTGTTAATAGCAATGGAACAGAATGCAAAGGTCAGGGATATGGTTAATAGAGAGGGAGTTTGGGATATGGAAAAGATTAGGGAGTGGGTTAATGAGGAAGGTAAGAGATTGATCATGGTTGTGCCTCCTCCTTTGCATATCCCAAACTCCCTCTCTATTAACCATATCTCTATTAAATACACTGAGTGGCAAAGACCATATTAGGTGGGGGAGTCATTTGTTAAATAAATACAGTGTTTCTGAAATGTATCACTACATAAGGGAAGAACACGATATTGGGGAGGTAGTATGGAACAATTTTTGGAAATGGAAAGGACTGAAAAGAATACAAATATTCCTGTGGAGAGCCATGCATGACAGACTATTAACTACAGAGAGAAAGTGTCTTCTGATGGGGGGCTTCATCTAATTGTCATTGCTGTAATAATCAAAGTGAGAGCCCGATGCTTGTTATGAGGGATTATGGTAAAGTGTGGGAGTTGTGAAGGGAGTTAAAAGGGGTAGAGTTGAATCAGAATTCATTAGAGTTTAAGGTAAAGCATGGTTTGGTTGGAATATGAGGAATACTGATGGTGATTGGAGTCTGGTGTTTGGTCTGACTTGTTGGCTTCTATGGAATTGGACGAATGGGAGTAGATTTGAGGAAGGGTTTTTAATGTCTGTTAATTGAAGCATGGTAGTATAGTGGTATAGGAAAGAAATAAAAAAAGCAAGAGTGGATTTTGGTAGAGTTAGTGGTAAAACACAGGAAGTGAATATCATATGGGTGGCTTCTAGGGAGGGTTAGGTTAAAATAAATGTTAATGACACATTTAAGGGAGGGCTGAAATTGGCAAGCTATGGTAGGTTAATTAGAGGAAGCAATGTCAAGTGGATTTGTGGATTTGTGAAAAAACAAGGAGTTTGCTCTGTTGTTAAATCAAAGCTCTGGGTTGTTTTGACTGGACTTGAATTAGCTAGTTGTTATAACCTTGATAATATATTAGTTGAATGTGACTCTGCTATTGTGGTTTATATGTTGAAAAATCTGCAGGTGGAAGATGAAAGCGATTCAAATGCTAATTTGTTTGGCTTTGAGAAGATTTTCGAATTGTATGTTTGTACATGTGTTTAGGGATAGTAATACTTGTACCGATACTCTTGCTAATTTTAGTCTTGTGCAAGAGGAGTTCTATGTTATTTTTGATAGCCCTCCCCAGGTTGTTCTTAATTGTCTGTACAATGACTATGTGGGTGTTGCATACCCTCGGGATGTGTTGATTAGGAATGAGAAAGGGCTAATGCCCCGTTTTATACCCCAAAAAAAAAAGATAAAATTGGACAACAATCACTATTAACCTTTGTTAATTTTCATCTACAATTAGACTTGTAATAAAAACCAGAATATTATTTTAATAAAAAAATGTGGGACCCAATATCTTTTCTTTATGAGACATTTTCTTCTCTCTATGTAACACCCCTAATTGATACTACATATTATGTGTATTAACATGTGGTATATATGGATATCATGAGAGTGGAACGATAGAGCGTATGTATTGGGTTGAGCGAATGAGTAACTAATAAGTAACATGGCTACAAATTTAAACCTAATTGCGGCGTATCTGGTCGAGTACAAATATGGTACAATTATCCAATATTTAAATACCAAGTACAGTCCAAAAATATAAACTCCAACTGAGTCTTCAAGCGTCCCATTGGTGCAATTAATAACCTAAGGATTTAGCTTATTTTCTTGATTTTTTATTGGCTAGTTGCTATTGTTGACTTTTCAAAGCTTGATTAAACTTTAATTAACATATTAATCAAGTGATTATATTCCTCCCCCCTTGGCTGCACGTTTTTGCTGACTTTTGGGGCAAATTATGATGTTATT
Organism: Acacia acuminata; assembly: GCA_019022655.1. Taxonomy (NCBI): domain Eukaryota; kingdom Viridiplantae; phylum Streptophyta; class Magnoliopsida; order Fabales; family Fabaceae; genus Acacia; species Acacia acuminata. The sequence continues at coordinate 6,439,285 of JAFJYI010000010.1, forward strand.
TAATATGCTAAACAAGAGTGTTTATTTAATTTGCTCTTTAACCACAAGTGCCATAGTAGGATTGGTTTGTTAAGTGATTAAGGTCATGAGTGATTTATTAGCCAAGCTTAATTCTTCATTTTTGGCCCTTAACTAATAGCCCTCTCTTGATGCTTTTAATTTGTCTATAATTAAATTGAAGAATTATACTAATGATCTTAATTAGTGCAAGTTTAATTGTCCAATTAGTTGCTTAATTTTCTTTAATTTGATTAAGTGTCTTCATAGTATTTCTTGCCTCTTTTGGTTATAGAATAACCATCATTTTATGTGCTACTTATATCACATTTTATGATCCCTAAGCATAGTCTCATATTTTGCCTTTTGTTAATTTAATTCAAAGTGAAATTTTCTTGAAATTATAATCCATAACTTGAGACACATATTCTCCTTCATTTTAGGGAAAATTACATATAGGTCCCAAGGAAGAGAGATATTTACATTTAGGTCCCTTGAAATTACGAAATTACTCAGAAGTCCCAAGGGACTTCGAGTAATTATTTTAATGTAAAATTACTTTTTGTGCCTATAGTGCATATTTCACACGATGCGATTAACATAAAATGCATAAATTAACAACACAAAATGCATAAATTAACCACAACTTCTGAAAACCTTCAATTTGTCATGTCTCACTTCCAGAAGTTGTGGTTAATTTATGCATTTTGTGTTGTTAATTTATGCATTTTGTGTTGTTAATTTATGCATTTTGTGTTGTTAATCGCCTCTAGAAGTAAGACATGACAAATTGAATGTTTTAGGCGTTGTGGTTAATCTATGCATTTTGTGTTGTTAATTTATGCATTTGGTGTTGTTAATCGCCTCGGAAGTGAGACATGGATTGAAGGTTTTCGGAAGTTGTGGTTAATTTATGCATTTTGTGTTGTTAATTTATGCATTTTGTGTTGTTAATCGCCTCCGGAAGTGAGACATGACAGATTGAATGTTTTTCGAAGTTGTGGTTAATTTATGCATTTTGTGTTGTTAATCGCCCCGAAAGTAAGACATGACAAATTGAAGGTTTTTAGAAGTTGTGGTTAATTTATGCATTTTGTGTTGTTAATTTATGCATTTTGTGTTGTTAATCGCTTACGTGTGAAATATGCACTATGGGCGGCAGAAAGTAATTTTACATTAAAATAATTACTCGAAGTCCTTGGGACTTCCGAGTAATTTCATAATTTCAAGGGACCTAAATGTAAATATCTCTCTTCCTTGGGACCTATATGTAATTTTCCCTTCATTTTATGCTAATTATTTATCAAAATATAAGATTTATGATGAATATGAATTTTGAGGTATTACACCCTATAATAGAAACTTCTTATCTTTCCGCAATGGAAAAGCCGAAAACAAAATATTTTGACTTATGGCTTAAATCGGTTTTTCCTTCAAAGTATTTACTTAGGTATTTCTTTTACCAAGTATTTACTTACTCCCCCCGGTCCTAATTATAAAAGTAAATTTTGGAGTTGATTTTGGTCCTAATTATAAGAGCAAGTTTTAACTTTTGTCAATTTTTTCCAATAATACCCCTATCTATACTTTCTCAATAATAATTTAATAATATACTTATATATTTTATATAGTAAATAATGTTTGCAACTAATTAATGTCATATACACCTAAATTATACTTTTTTTATAAAATAATTTTAAACAATTTTTATCATATTTTTCCTATATTACCCCTACTAATACTTCTTCCACAATAATTAATTTAACAACATGCTTATATTCTATCAAGTGAAATATTCTACTTTTTTTTCTTTTTAAATAAAATAATTTTAATTACTTTTTTTAATCTCTCTAAATAAAAAAGTCAATTTTATCTGACACTAAATATTTAATACTGGAGGGAGTACAATTTTTCACAAATTTTTCTCCCTCATAGCTACTCCAACCTCAGCTTAAATTAGTTGAAGTTATAAAAATGTTTTTTTTGGCAAAAAAAAAAAGAGAGAGAGAGAGAGAGAGAGAGAGCATACCCTCAATTATTGGTCGACATTAGATATCCATTCCTTTCCCTCTCAGCAATTACATCCAAACACTAGCAATGACACATATGTAGATATTTACCCATGCCATCACTAACCATTCAACAAGCGTTTCCTTAATGTCATTTTAAATTTTAGGTAAGGGTATTTTAGGAAAATATATATAATTAACTAATTTAACTTCCTTCCTTAATCTTTCCAAATTCTGATAATTTACTCCTATAATTAGGATCGGAGGGAGTATAATATTATGTCTTTTCAAATACATAAGGCTATGAGTTTTTTCTTGTATTAATTATAGATGCTTCATGTTATGCCTCCTTAATAAAGAATGAGCATTTCTTCGGTTGGGACCAACATCTTGTTTTTTTGGATACCTCTTGGATACTTGCCTCATATATATAAATCAAGATTGTAAAGCTACCTTTAAAATTTTATTAAAATTACACTGATTTTTTTTTTTAATATTACAAAAATTTCCTGCAAAAAAATAAATTATGAGAATCTTCTTTGAATTTGTTTAAAATTGCGTAAATTTTCTTTTCCTTTTCGAGAGAGAGAGAGAGAGAGAGATATATATATATATATATATATATATATGAGAAAAACACTTCTCATGTTGTAGGAGAAATGTTTTCTTCACATATATATAAATGGTGGGACCCACATATATATATAATTAACATTATATATATATATATATGTGTGGGTCCCACTATTTCATGTGTGTGTAGGAAATCTTCTTCTTCTCATACAACAACATGAGAACTTTAAACCCCTATATATATATAACCTTTTCTTAACCTATAAAATAAGGGGTTTAAACTTCTCATGTTGTATGAGAAGAAGAAGATTCCTACATACACATGAAATAGTGGGACCCACATATATATAATGCTAATTTTATATATATATATATATATATATATATATATATATATGTCTCACCATTTTATATATGGGTGATATGAGAAAACACTTCCCCCTACAACATGAGAAGTGTTTTTCTCATAAAAAAAATATAAAAGAATCTCAAATTTATTAACATTATATAATTTTTAATTTCAATCAAACTTTGTGCCAATTTTAAGAGTAAAATTCTAATTTAGTCATAGTTGAACAATAGTTGTATCTTATTTTTAATTAGATATTTTGGTAAGTGCTAAAATTTGAATCGTTTTAGTAAAACTAAAACAATTAGTAGATCATCGAAAAAGAATAGGCGACGTGGGAGAAAATATAAAACGTTTGGTTAAGGTCAATTTCGCATTTTTTAATTTATATTTTGATATTTGGTCCTTTGAATAATTTTAATTTTTGAATAGGACATGATAAAAATAGTCTCAATTTTATAAATATTTATAATGAATATAATTTTTTTCTAAGTATTTGTTAGTATTTAGGTGTCCTAGAGACAATCTGTAAGGATAGATTAACACCATTTCTATGTTATAATATTCCGTTATTAATAAATGAGCATATTTTATCTTTATTATATTTATGTCTCACCTTTATTTTAAGGTAAATATGTGTTTGAAGATAAAAGCCCAGGAATAGAACATGTGTTATTCTTGAGGATCAATGATAGAGATCATGATCATGAGGACTCGAGAACACTGGATATCTATTGCTTAGAACTTGTTCCTAGTCTTAAATGACCAAGAAAGGGCATTGATGATTTCAATAAGACTAGTAAGACATCGTCTACTTGTATAGAGATACAAGGTAGGGACCTCATAGAATGCAGGCATGGAGATGCCTTAGCTGATGTCATGGGTAGATCTGTTAGAGAACAAATAGTGCTGAACTGACCCGCCGAGAGACTCCACAAAGATTCATTGTAGAGAATATCATTGGATATGTAAAGTCTCTCATCGTTTGGTAGTGCGGATCGTCTTGGACTTAAGGATGTCATCGAACACTATGTCTAGGGTTATACTTTGACCGTACAACTCTATCCACTGAAAATGGGGAGAACAAAGTGTACTCTTGGGTGTAACTCGAATGCATGAGTGTAGATGGACATCGAGAGGACTCACGAGTCCCCTACAAAGAATTAGTCATTCACAAGACCTAGGTAGAGCTTGGATAGCTTTTAATTAACTTGAGAGTCTCATACAATGCGACAAAGCAAGATGATCATGAAGAGTCATGATCCCTTACGAGTTAATATAAGAAGATTCTGGTTTCGTGAAATAGCTACATTTAGTCAATTAAGAGAGATGATACTCTATCTTTGCTCTCGACTAAATGTGAATGACGATGTGAGGGATGATGCTTGCACGGTATCCAAATATGAAAGGTAGATCACTTGATCAACTCAATTAGTTCGGGGCCGCGAAGAGCATTGCTAGTATCTTATGAGGTCATTAAATAAATTGGGCTCGTTGAAAGGGTTTTTAAATGGTCCAAGTTTATTTATGTCAATGACTAATTAGACCTAATGGGTCACACACAAAAGGTTATTCTCGATTGTTTAAATTTAGCAAAGTTGGGCCAATAATTGTTATTGGGCATTATCAAGAGTAAAGGTGTAATTGGGTTGGAGTAGGACTCCAAGTCTAATGAGGAGAAAATGGCGTCATATATGGTGTCCCCGGTGGGAAAGCGGTTTCTACATAAAAGGGCCCAAATGTGTTGGAAGACCAGCGGGGTCTTAGGCCAAGTTGAATTTGGAATTCGAATTTTGAATTTAAGTTTGAATTTTAAATTTGAATTTAAATTCAAGAGATTAGGTTATAAAATATAATTATGAATTATCTAATATATATATATATATATTAAGATCCAATAATGATTGGATGAAGATAGGAGAAATAATAAATTAAATGAGGATTGATTGAAATGATTTTGAATTTTAGTTTAAGAGATGAATGTGATTCATCATCTTAAATTATTATTCAATCAAAATATGAATTTGATTCATTATGATTTGGATTTTGAAAATCAAGTTTGGATTAGGCCTTTCTTGTGAGCACTTAAATTAGGGTTAGACTCTTATAAAGTCTTTTTTTTAAGTGCCCTTTTTATGGACATTTTTTGAAGAAGAAAAGAAATAAATATAATCCATCATCTTAAATGATTGATTCAAACAATCAATGAAGATATGAATGTGATTCATCATCTTAAATTCAATCAATCAATCAAGATATGAATTTAATTCATTATGATTTGGATTGTCCAATTCGAGCTTGGATTGGGCATTTCTTGTGAGCACTTAAATTAGGGTTAGACTCTTATAAAGTCTTGATTTTTTATGTGCCTTTTTCCGCACGTTTTTTTTTTTGAGAGAAAAACAAGATCCTTATGCTCTCGAATTTTGGTCTCTACCAAAGGTTTAGAGAGAAAAAGGCACCATCCATAGAAAGGCAATGTTCCAATGATCTTGCTCCTCCTATCTTTAACATGATCTTAAGAAACCATCATCTTCTTGAAAAGATAAAAAATTCAAGGAAACCACAACTCAACCTTGTTTTCGCCTAACAAGCATCCAAGGAGTGAGGAGGTTTAAGAGAAGGAGTTCTCATTGCAATCGGGGGATAGATGTGTGGATCAATGTTAGAGGACATCAACAACCTGAAGTCTTGAGTGATCTAAGGTATTCTAATCTCCAATAATCGTTTCATCAATTTATCCTAAACCCCAATAATTATTTTAACGAGTAATCATAAAACTCATGAGTATTATAAATTGTTATGAATTCTCATGAGTACCGTAAAGAATTACGGATTAATAATTATTAACTAATTAGCGTAATGAGTTAAGGTTAATAATTCATGAGGACCGTAAAGTGTTACGGGTTTAAGCGATCGATTAAACAAATTTTTATTTTCAACCTCATGAAACTTTACATGAAAGTCATGTAATAGGCAAAATTAACCAACAGTATTTATCTCTAATTTTCTCTAACAAATTTGTAAACAGAAATTTTTGAGCAATTTTTCCTATTATTTATCATCCAAAGAAAAATCATGCGACGGGAGTACCTTTTATTTATTTAAAAAGAAAAAAATATATGAGGAACGTCCCATATTTTGGCTTTAATTTAAATTTAAATGTAAGAAGGAATATGCGAGAGCATCGCTTTGAGAAGCGGACCACGTAAAGCCGCACTCTCGAGCACGTCACTATGAGCACTCAGCAAAATCGGTTGGATCAGAGCGTGATGCTCACCTGTTCTGAGAGCGCGTGTGAAGAATCCGGCTGCTCCTTTGTCAAAAGCTCACAAGCAGAGAGGTAATAGCGTACGAATGACTCGAACCCCGCGAATCAAAGCTTTTCTCTTTTGTTCTTTCACAATCTCTTCACTTTCGCCCAAACAAGCAAAGTATTTTGGTGAATTAGATTAGCCCCTTCTTCGTTCTTCTTCTTCTTTCGCGCCCAGAATTCATACCCCTCGATTCCATCGCCTCACCTTCCGATTTGTGTAAGGTAATTTTCTTCCCTCAATTTCTCGCTTCATGTTTGCTTAGATTTCCTCTTTTTCCCGCTTTAATTGATTTATAGTCGCCTCGGATGGCCATTTTTCGTGCCCTATTACTCTGCTAGTTTGCATTTCCATGTTTCGCTTGCCTTTTGATGAATGCAGCAGAAGGGCTTGCTCTTCAATTCATATGTAATAATAGTACAGTGTTTTCCCCGCATAAGTTTTTAACCTTTTTAACCTATTGGTTAGGTTTTTGTTTTTCTGATTCATATTGAGGAAGCTTCAATTTCCTGAATGCAGAATTGGGCTGTGCTTTTGCTCCCAGTTTTTGCTCTTCTCTCATTTCCTGGTTTTCTCGGCATTCAAGTAGATTATTTTTGTTTTGTTAATTTTTCGTTGTCTGGTAAATTTTTGCTGTCTAGTGGCGTAATTTTCAATTTGTAATTAACTATTGGGGTATGATTGGATCTGAGATATCAGATATGTAAAGTTAGGGGCATGTGCCTCTTATCCTTGCTCCATGTTCCGGTTATTATTCTATTCATCATACTCGCTGTCTTTGTTTGCTACTCTTCCTTCTGGACACGTGGTTCCATTTAGGACATTCTATTTGAATATCTATCTTCAATTGTTTCTTTGGTTGTTAAATTATCACTTCCCGGACCCCTTTGTTTTTTGAGCTGATCTGTGGGGCTCATACTCTGGAACTATGAGTCTGGTGAGTTCTTCCTCCTTGATAAAAATTTATGCATAAGTTGTGCCTTTTTACTTCATTTTGAACTAACTTGAAGTTGAAGTGAAAGAGTGAAACACATTTTGGGAGCACAATTGGCCTACTTATGGTAATTGCCTTTCTTTGATGATAAGTGTTTGGATCAAGTGCTCATTCCATTTACCCACCTATATGTTCATGATTATAATTTGAGCCTATTATCTTATACAAAGATGGATGTTGTATCATGTTTGCCTGTGTTTTTAAGTGTAATGAGAGCACTTTCACCAGGCTTACTTTAGTTTTCCAATTTTTTTCCTACCATATTCTCATTTACAAGTGTATTTAACTTTTAACGCTTGCCATAGTGATCTGTGCTAATCTGGATAATTTTCCCTGCTGATGTGAGAATTGTAGATATTTCATCTACATCGCGTTCTTAAACTTCCCTTCCTGTTTTAAGCCTTGTTTAGAAGATAGCTGATTTGTAGAAAAACTGTTTTTATCAACAGTAATTCCTGATTACTGAATGCTGCATTAGGATAATGTTATTGGTTAAATGCTACGCAACAATGGTTAATTTCTTGCAGCAATTTATGTTTCAACCACATTGTTTAATAAGGATGACCATACCTTTATATATTTAGGACCCGTTTGTTACAAAGAATTGGTGGGGAAGGAAAGGGAAGATCCCAATCTTCCCATGGATTTTGGGTGTTTGGTAGGCAGAAAGTCCAATCAACATCTTCCAGTGAGTACTTATCTTCCCTTATTTGAGGAAAGATGCTTTCCATCAGAAAATGGAAGGAAAGCTGCAATCTTCCCAGGAAAGTGTTTTTTTGACAGATTTACCCCTAAAATTCAAACTTGGCGGGAAGTTCGAACTTGGCAAAAAAAAAAAAAAAAAAAATTATTCACGAGTTCAAACTTAACAAGAATATATTTTTTAAAAAATATTTTTCTTTTTTATTTTGAATTAATTTCTTTTGAGGGTAAAATAAACATTTCCTAATTCTTTACCAACTACCACCTCTTTATTTTCTTCATACCAAACAACTCAATCCATCTTCCCTCATCTTTCAAATCTTCCTTTCCTTCCCCAAACTTTCTTTGTAACAAACGGGGCCTTACATCTTCATCAAACAAAGATGCTCCTGTCTGGAGTGATGCTTTAATGGGGACTTGACTTACTGATCACTTTCTCTATCAAGCTTCAATTGATGTCATAATTGAAGAGTGACCTAATAGAGTATCTGAAATTTGTTCATTGGTGTTAAACTACTTGTTTTATAAGTGTGACTTCTTTTTTTAAATGAAGTGTGGCATTTTTTTTTTTTTTCTGTTTATTTGATAATCATCAGATGAGGAAAATGTTCCTTGGCTTATAGTTGACTTCAACAATATTTGAGTGCAAGTCGTTGGGTCATGGTTTTGTTGGGTTGAGATTACTGTTTTAAGGGAAGTGGAACTATAGAGAAACAAGCAGATCTTTTCTTGCGAATAGCTTATGTTATTGTGAAAAATAGCTTATGCCAGGTTTTGAAGCTCGTGGTTCACCTTAGAAAAATAAATACATCATCGTAGAAGTGCAGCATATTTTAGTTTCTTCTGTTTTTTTCCCTTGCTTCTCTTCTGTGGGCAATGTGTTCGGTTTCTTTGCCAAATGCCATTGGCTTTATTTGGGCTCTAGAGGTGAATATTTCGGATTGGCTGCTTGAAGAAGGAATGCATCATATTGTTAAATTGCAACTGGAGTTCAGAATTAGTTGAATTTTGTTCAGTCCCTAACTTGGTGTGTGCTGGTGGTATGCATCTGAGACCACTTATCCCATGTTTCTTTTTATTTTGGTGACACTTATCCAACGTTTCTGGCTGTACTGAAGTATTGTGGCATTTTTTGTATTAACATTGCATTTGTAATCTTATTATACCAACCTCTAAATCCTATAAATCAGCATGACTTGCTAAAATTTTGTGGTCTGTTTCCCAGGTTTAGTTGGAATTCAAAAATGGCAAAAGGAAGCAGGGGGCGACGCTCTTCCCGTCAGTTCAGGCTTACTCCATACCCTCTTCCTTCCTGCAAAAGAGATATCTGTGAGAATTTGTGCCCGAAGAAATGCTCGAAGGTGTTGGATAAGAAAGAATGGGAAGATGTGACATGTTCTGTGTGCATGGAGTACCCACACAATGCTGTTCTTCTCCTTTGCTCCTCTCACGACAAAGGTTGTCGTCCCTATATGTGCGGCACTAGCTTTCGTCATTCCAACTGCCTTGATCAATACAAGAAAGCATACACAAAAGCTGTCTCATCTAATAATGGACAGGCAGTGCAAGGGTCTATCGATAATCCAAGCCCATTACCAGATTCAAACTTGCCGAATGAGAAGGATGAAGTCACAGTGCTGGCATGCCCCTTATGTAGAGGTCAGGTCAAAGGTTGGACAGTTGTCAAACCTGCAAGGGAGTATTTAAATGCGAAGAAGAGAGGCTGCATGCAGGATAGCTGCTCATTTATGGGGAACTACAAGGAATTAAAGAAGCATGTGAGGGCAGAGCATCCTTCAGGATGTCCGAGAGACGTGGATCCTGCACATGAACAAAAATGGAGATGGCTTGAGTGGGAGCGTGAGCGGGAAGATGTTATCAGCACAATAACATCAGCCATGCCTGGGGCAATGGTTTTTGGTGACTACGTGATCGAGGGAAATCATCGAGATTTTGCCGCAGATGACGAGGTGGCTACTGATGCAGATGGTGCTGAAGGAAATGGAAGATTTCAAATGAACATAGAGGCTATGAATTTCTTTCTCCTATTGCATGCTGTTCGACAAGGGAATGACCTTAATAGGCGGCTAAGGCCTGAACCGGATCGAGCATCAGGTCAAAATGGTGCCCGTCATACAAGTCCTGTTGCTGGGTTGGATTTCTCAGATCATGATGACGATAACGAAAGGTACAGGTACAGTGAAGGTGATGAAGATGGTGTATCCCTAGTTAGCCGGATGCATCGACATGGCGATGGTAGAGTTCTGATAAATCGCTCAGGTAGGAGGCGTAGACGTAGAGCGCACACTGGCCCCTGGTAGATGACAATACCATGCTGGAATCTGGAGGTGGGAGAAGCACAAGTTTGTTAGGAATTTGTAGGTTCAAAAACTTAAGCCACATAAATTGGGTTGACTTGACACCCAGTTGCACTGATTTTTTCCAGGATATAGGAAAATCAAAAGGTGGGCAATTTATTTCTCTGTTGTAATTTCTTTCCCATGTAAATTCAACCTTCCTCCTATCATTATTGCACATTTCATTATGAAATTTGCTTGTGTAAGTTTGAAATTATAAAATTTCTAACCCCTCCTTGTAATGGTTGGACGCTTCTGAAAATTCAAATAAAAAGTAGGAGGCATGTATTTTTTTTTTTTTTTTTTTCACAACGTTGACGAACTGCAGAGTTTGGGAATTGCCTACGCATGTGATATAGAATACCTCCTCCCTCTTACATTATAATTTTAACCATTTTATACGGACCGACAAAATAGTTAAAAGTCAATTGACATACTTATAGATCTTATTTAATTTTTAAAGGGTTAAGTAGCAAATCTGCCTAAGAAGTACACACTTAGGAGTAATGTTGTCTTAGAAGTTTTTTCAGGTTCAATGTGGCCCCAAAAGTTTAAAAGCATAGTAATGTTGCCTTTTCCGTTAAAAAACTAATTGTTGACTGTTAAAAAAAATTGACGTTGACTATCAAGTTTTAAACGGAAAAGGACAACATTACTACGTTTTTAGACTTCCGCAGCAACATTGAGATTTAAAAAAAAAAAAAAACTTTCAGAATAATATAACTCTTGGACGTATACTTTTGGGATTGATTTGTTACTTGACCATTTTTCAAATATAATCATGAACGAATGCAGTTGGCTTTGGTTGTGATCAACCTTACCACTCATAATTGCAAATTGTTACATGATTTATTTTGTTCTTAGGGCATTTTAGGTATTAATCATTATTTATTATATATGACACCTAATTAAAATTTTCAAGTTGAATGTACAATTTAATCATTCATTTATTATTATGTTGCTTTTGCTTTCATTTAATATTATATATTAAATAGGGTAGAGTTGAAAATTTATTCAATTTTATGACAATTAATGAGATTTAAGGTTTTCTTTAGTTTGTGTGAAAAATGTTACAAGCCAAATGAGTAATTACTTCTATCATATTTCATTGGAAAATTCATCAATTTTTCAACTTTACCTCATGAGAAAAAGTCTACATAATACTACTAATAAATAAAGTGTAAAAGTGTAAACTCAAAAAAAATTTAATGATGTGACTTACAAATAGAACAAGAAAAATTTTATAAATAATTCCCCTAAAAAAATCTTATAAATATAAGGAGCAACTTGCTATTATCAATCTTAAATGCCAGTCCAAACGTCAAGGGATACCAACAACTTTGTAAACCATCCAACTAACAGTTAGGTCTAAGACTTGGCATGTGGGGGTTTTCACATATTGATGCTTGAAGAAAACAATTGAGTCAGCAGTAAGCAGCCATACTTGTCAGCTCAATGTAGTACGGAATTTTTTTTTTTTTTTTTTTTAAAAAAAAAAAAATACATGTGACAACAATTATACACTATACATCAAGGCTTCGTCTCTTTCAACCCTTACAGCTAAACCTAAATTGAAAAATGATACATAACTTACTAATTGACCTCAACTATTCCTACTTTATATGTTACATTTAAAGAATGGGGTGTATGGAATATATTCTGAAGCTCAAGAAGCATGATTCTTTAAAATGCTGGCCTCTGATACTGAATTTGAGAACTACGGGAAAAAATCAAAGAATTTACAGGCCATTTATGAATTGCTGTTATATAATTGATGAGGCTAAAGATCCTTCTTTCTCCAGATTCTTGTTGGAACTCCATAACATACTGGGGAGGCCCCAATCAAGAAAGGGAGGGTACAAGCTTCACGAGCCTGACTCATGAATGATGCAATTTTGGGTCTGTGATCACAATTACTCTTAGAGGTGTCACTATCACATTCTTCTATGGCTTTCTTTCTAGAAACTTTCTTCTTTGCTTTACCCTTTCCCTTCAAGTTCATGGCCTCAAATTCTTCTGATAATGAATTACATTGCAAACATTCCCCAGAAATGTTCAATCTTTCTTTCAACCAGCCATCAAGCACAGCCTTCCCAAACCGATCGATGTCCTTGTCTGTCACCTCCCACAGATTCGCAACTATAGCTGGAGAACCAGCCAGAAGGTATGAAAGGGGAATACCTTGCGGGGCGTAGCTCCCATGTAGCGTCAGCGAACCACTGCTGCATCCCATCAAAAGTGTAGCAGCACATTTATCAAGTTTCTGAATCTCTTGCCCAGAAATGTACTGTGCTCCTATAACGCAAAGCCATGTACAGAAAAACATTAATCATAATCTATGTATGGGCCACAATGAATGACTAAGATGAATTGTGCTCTATTAATAGATTTCTTTGAACTTACCACTTCCATGACCAAAATAAATAAAAAGGTCATGGCTTTTCAAGGCTGCAGCCAATTCTTCGACAGTGGGTTTGAAACCTGCCTTACCCTGTAAATTAATAAGAAGGAAAATTCAAAGGCTTACACGGTGGAATATCTCTAGCATTTCTTCCATAGTATTTGTTGATTTTTCTTTTGTAAGAAACTAGCACCAGCCCAGTTAATGAAGTTGTAAAAGAGACAAAATTATATAAGTATTGCATGTAATCTGGCAGAAACAGTTAAAATACAGTTCTGATTCAAACTGGTAATTTACCTCTAGGTTTTGACCTCTAAACCAATTCTCAAATTCAGTTTGAGTGCTAGCGAGATCACCATCTGGGTTCAACAGATAAAAAGCGTCCAGTGGATCTATCAAAGGAAAGGACATTGAGTTCCCTTCTACTTGCTTGTGATGGTTGCTGCTTCTGTTGACAAGTGCAGAGATGCTGCTAACTGATGGCATGCGATAAACCTCCTGGTTTCTTAGTATAGGCAAACTTTCCCAAGGAAGCATCTGTCATGGTAATGGAGCTAGTTATTGATTCAGTATATAATAACCATAGAAAAATCTGTATGTAATAACGCAAGACAGCGTTTTAGCCTAAAGAATGTGGATAGAATTGAAAATGCCAGCTTAAACGGCATGTCCTCGCGGCTTAGCCATCTTTTGCTTTGAAAAAAGAAAGCGTAATTGTTTCACATGAGCAGAGTTGAACATTGCTCTGTTTTGCATGAGCACTATAAACATGCTGCTATAGCATATGTAGTGCTTCATATAGCCGGGCTACAAAAGACGTTTTTTGTAGCATAGCACAACGACATCATGGATGGCTACAGGGTATAGAGTGTTACTATTAACTGATCAATTATTCAATTCAATCCGAAAGAAATAATTATCAGCATCCATACAACATCTTAAAAAAGATGTTTAAATAGAAAGAGAATGAAGAAAAAGAATTTTACCAACATTACTTAACAAGAATTTTATGCTTATTATTAATTTTTTATACATACCTGAATGTCATAATCCAACACAAGAATAATTGGTTCTCTGCTCTGTTCCACTTCAACCATGTTTAATGCTTCATTTAATATTTGAAACGCAAGCTCAGATGACGATCCAAATCCATTGGCTGCATTTGATGTCATGCCACGCCATGCTTCATCACAATAACCTACTTTAGCAATATAGCAACCTTTTTTGAAGCCTAGTTGCGAAATCCACGTATCTCCTTCGCAGTCATTCTTGGAGCCTCCAAGAATGACTTTAAGAATACCCTCATTTACATCCAATTTGCATTCAGATCTTAAATCATGCACAAGCTTCTTGTACACCAGATCCAAATTCTTGTGGTCCGACCATTCTCCGAGAAGTAAATACTTCCATGAACCAAACCATGAATCTTCAATGTTCCTGACAAAATATAGCAAGGCAATTATGAATGGGAAGATAACTACTAATGTCACCCCACCCCCTCTTTAAATTTCAAAACTCTTATCCATGGTATTTCTGCATGGTGATAATTTAGACTTTTGGGATTTGTTATAATAACAAAGGGATAAGGGTCTTAAATGCTATGTAAGTTTTCGCTCATGAGCACTGGTAAGACGGAAGTTTTTTTTTTTGGACCAAAAATGCCACGGAAGTTCACAAAATGTAACAAGCGTTAATTTTGACCATTAAGACGGAAGTTTTTTGGGACCAAAAATGCCATTTTGCTCCGGAAGTTTTCACTAAGGATCGGAAGTTCACAAAATGTGAGAACAATTTTGCCCGCAAAACGAGAAATGAATTGCTCCAAAAATTGGTTTAGTAAACAAATCAATAGTGATAATATTTAATTTTGACTTAGATCATGAATGAAGTTTAACCTTTTGAGTCTTTGCACACGATCTCTTTCTCTTACTCCAAGTTTGACCTTTTGGCATGCCACCTCATCAATCAAAAATATCACTCTTTTTTTAGGTGGCATGTCAAGTGTGATGAGGTGGCATGCCACGTGTGCACTCGATCAAAATTAACGGTCAAAATTAACGGAGTGAAAACTTCCATGGCATTTAAGACCCTTATCCCTAATAACAAATTAGCTAAGTTATTGTCACCTTGAGTAAAACTGTTCAATAATGAATGATGCTAAGAAGAAAAAAGGTGCATAGAGGGCCTGAGTGGTCAAAAAGTTAAGTTCTTTCACTAGTAAATGCAGATCAAAATTTTGAAGTTAATTTTTCAACTTAAAATTCAGCCAATAATTTTCAAGACATATCTCAAGTTATACCAGTAGAGAGGTCAAGCTTTCTAGAATCACCCAAATAATAATGTAGGCTTTTAAGGCAATTCAAATCGAAATGTGAAAAAATACCCAAAAATAAATTGCAGGCTTGTCAGAGAATTCAAATTGAAGCTTCAAAACATAAAGTGAGTGAGATGTACCTCAACAATTTGTTAAGGCGCTGATCAAGCTTCATTCTCCACTTCCACCATAGAATCCTATTTCTTTTTGTGTCCTCCAAAGGGAATACTGAGGATGAGTAATTTTCTTCCAATATCGTTTTGAATGCTGGAACTACATCGTCAACCACTGCAAAACCCCAAGGACAGTGCCAAGGCTTACTTGAGTTCTCACACTTGGAAAGGGTACCCAAACCAGAATTTGCCTCATCAGCACCATCGTCATCTTCTGAACTTGGTCACAAAAAGATACCAATTAACATGTCAAAATGTAAAAAAGCATAGGCCTGTACCATACATAAATAAATGCTCAAGTCCTCATGAGCTAGATACCTTCTGATATTGAGTCCACAGGCAGTAACATCGCAACAGGTTCAGTCTTGGAACTAAATCGTGACACCAACATCCAGGCATCAACACACGTAGGATGAAGCAGCAATTCTTGTAACAAACTAGTATAATCTCTTCCAAGCAAACTTATACTGACAACTGTCGTAGAAGGAAGACCAACCAAAAAGCTCTTCACATATTCTTCAAGATCTAAAGTGGTCTCAGGCGCAAGCCTGTGACAGCAATGCTTTAGATTGTATGTGAATTCACTCTTTCTCCACTCTGCAAACACAAAAGCTATTCCCTGAGTAAGTCACACATCCCTTCCCTGATGCAGGAAGATGCAGAAAAAGGTATATCCTGAAGTTGAAGTTATGAAATTAATCATTGGTTATTACATACTAAATCAGCAGCCTACAATGCTGGAAATAAGAACAAGAAATTTCTGAATCTTAGTTAATATTGTCATATTTAGGATAATCCAAGAATGAAACTCCATTTTGGTTCATCATCAACTGGCCCTCTTAATGATTTTTGTATCACTCTAGCCCTTCAAAATTTGATTTCTTCCAATTTCATCCTTCTAGGAGTAGAAAATTTATATTGCACTCTTTTGAGGAGCAAATATCCCTTAAGGCTGAAACATTTCAAATAGTGAAGTAAGACGAAACCTCCGAGGAAGCCAATTGGGGACCCATATGGGATTTTAATCTGAAATACACTGAAAACAATTCCCTGGGTGCATGCGGAAACTTATGGTTTGACAAGCCTATTGGGTAGAAGAAAGATAATCAAGAAATGCCTCGAGGGTTCATGTTAAAAAAAGGAATGGCTAGCCAAACATTAAAGGGTGGCCCAGTGCACAAGGTTTCAGTCGGCATCTCTTTTTATTTAATGGCCAACATGTTCCAGCAGCTTCAATAAACTGTTTTTGCATTAAACAAGGATTGAACTAAACTTGGTAGCAAAATGAATATGTGCTTCCTAAAAATATGATATGGAATAAAAATAAAACAAGCACTTCAGTAATAATGAGCATGATAAGTGATTATCAATCCTCATGCCCAACAATTAGGGTTTTTTAAGTCAAAAATATAACTAAAACCCTACCAGTAAGTATCAAAGTCCATTTCAGTCCAAAAGCTTAAATTGTTAAGGGAAGCCCAAGAATATTCATTAGTTCTCTAGCATTCCCCATCAAGCAAAATCCTTTCATTTTGAAGCCTGAAAATACATTAGCCTCGTGGTAGTTAAAAAAATTAAAAGTTCAGATAAATAAGGGTGGCAAATATCAAACTTTTGACTGCTTGTTTGAAGAAATTTTACATGTCAATCACAGTTTTATTTCAGAAGCTTTTAGTTGTTAGGAAAAGGCCCGACAATTATTTCTGGAATTTCTCTAAAATTAAGCATCAAACATACCTCAGCATCAATTAAGGGCTGTACTACTTTGCATCTCCCACTTAAATTTGAAAAGAACTGGTAACCAAGATGAGTTCCAATTGAAGCTTGATGAAAATATGAAGCCCAAAAATTTTCATCCAAAGCTTTGTTAAATGATGACAAGGAAAATTTCTCATTCGAGGCAGAAACTATATATATCACAGCGAGTAATCTGGATACCTGTTGCAGTGTCATTAACATTCATAGGTCACTCAACCTGCTCTACCAATTGGCTTCAAAATGAATGAATGAACAGACCAAAAGCCATAAACAAAAACACTCAGATCAGTTTTAAAAAATATTTCCCAATCATATTTCTTGCGTTCCTTTAATACTGTCAATTAATGTATCGTATTTATGAAGCAGACATTGACATGGTCACCTAAGAGGACACAAAACACATCAAACTTCAGAAACATAGAACATGACTATGACATGAAAGAGCATTCAAATATTTTTTTAAAAACTTTTCGTTAGTGATATACTTCTAGGGAAAAACAAAACAAAATTGGTAAGATTACATATCCTAGGTATCTTAAATGATTACTTTCTAAAAAAATAAATGAATCAAAAGTTGTTAATAATCCATCATTAAAATTATTCTTGCACAAAACTTAAGGAAAAATTTCAATTATCTAATCCTGATGGCTTCTCTTCATTCATTTTGTGGGTCTTTTCATTTTATCAGATCATTTGTGTCTGAGTCAACTAATCGGTTGCCCTGTATGAACCTTCTATGAAAAATCTTCACTCTTCCACATAAAATGGCCAACAGTAAAGCCTAATAGTATAGGCAAAGCCATTTGAGTTACAGTAGATTTTAACTGAATTTAAATGCTGCAAGTGCTAAAAGTCTAACATGTATGTTCCAAAAAGTCAGTGTTGATTCATGCTTTGTCAGATGCCATTGGGAAATGATTAGCTTTTTTAACTGAAAATATATCAAGAAAGATTAAAATAAATACATAAAATCAAGCAAGAGATGTTTGACCTTCTGAAAAAGAACAGGAACCTCACGAGAGAGTACAAAGGCTAGCATCAGCCAGGATGCAAGATCTTCAAACTTGATGCAAGATAAATCAGAGAAAATAGTCCTGGGAGGCAAAATAAAACAAGGTGGAGCAAGTGAACGAAGTTAGTTAGTAATCCAAGGTTATGTCTATAAAGCATCAAGTATAACAGTGTACAATTTTATTAATCTAGCCCAATGAAAACACAACTGTTGAAACACAAGCAAATAATGACGATGCAACACTACCAGAAAAGCTTAATGCAGGACTTCACTAAGATTGTTTCGATTTGGTTCAAGGAAGGATTTTAAGATTATTTGGAAGCATACTCTCTAGGCAGAGTTGGTGGTGCTTATGGTCTAAGTGTAATTCTCATCAAAGAACTTCCCCATCACATTCCTTACAGAATAGGGTCATCTTTTAACTCCTTTGTATTGCAGGAATTGGCTCATGGATTCCCTAGGGGTGTTCTCTCATGGATTTGTAAAGGGATTGGAGAGCTCTTCTGTGTTAATATTCTGCCTTTGTACGCAACAGACTTAAAGGGGCAAAAAAAAAAAACAAACAAACAAACCAACAATGATTCACTCATCAAAATGCGTGAAAGACAACAGAAATAACAAAATTCCATGAAGTACTTCACTTTACAAAATTCCAAAGGAAAGCAGGATTTTTGACAACTAGAGAACATTTCTTTTTGAAAAATGTCCAATTGGATTGAACGGGGCAAGAAGATAGAAATATCTAGTTTTAAGCAGTCAGATAATTTCAAAAAGTACCCACATAATATCCTATGCAGTGTCATGCATGACTTCATTATTGCTATAAAGTCAATGATAAAGCACATGTTATGCCAATGTCTAATTATTAATCATACAACACCAGCGAATTGAGCATTTTCTCATCAAGAAGGAAGGAAGCTCACATATGCAGACTTCAATGAACGTAAACACGTAAGTTGTACTTATTTATTACAAATACCTAGTATGATTGGAATGATAACTCCTCAAAGAGAACCAACAAATGTCATGGAGTATTTCTGCACGTTCAATAGCAAAAACATCTCCTTGGTACTCTTTTGCAACTAAAAGGCGAAAATAATCAAGAGCTACAGGAACCAACTTTGGGTAGAATGAATTTCTGCTGACTAGAACTGATATTCTTCTGAGAAGTATTTTATGTGCATCATCAATTTGACTAGGATATGCAAGAGAATTTCCTGCAAGTCAAAAGTTTTATGAGGGAAGGAATGGTTAGCAACTATGTACTTCAAATAATTGCATGGCTTATCCTTCAGAAAAAGTTGGCAAAGATGCAAATGTCTTTGGGTGCATTTATTAAAATATAAAGCAATTTGTGGGACAAATTCCATAGTAAAGTAAGTTATGAGAATTCCCAACAACAAATGAGTAATGTTTGGAAAGATTTAAAGTTTAAGTCCTGCATATATATTAAATTAAACTAAAAAATACGGCAGCACTAAAAACTATTACCATGTCACATTTTTTGTTATCCGGTCATCCTTCCTTCTATAGTTCAGCAGTCAAAGTTTTTGGCGAACATCATTCCTGAAGGGTGTGCAGCTAGCATCATTTTAATATTGGTTTTATAATTATTTAGTGATTTTTACAAAATTAGTTTCTATCTGCTCTAAATGGCATTATCTTGTTAGGTTTTTATAGCCTTTCCCTTTTAATTTTTAAACGGTTATCTGTTTGTTAGGTTGTTAGGCTATGATTCTAATTTATGTTTAGGTGAAGAAAAGTTAATTTTAGTTATGACTAATAGTAATAATAATCATAACAAGAGAGAAAGCTTCTTGTCTGCATGGGTACAAGGATGCAGTTCTTGAGCTGATAGCCTTCAAAGTAAGGTAATGCACATTATTTTAATTTAGACAGATTCACACAAATGAATTTTCAATTCAATGCATATAAAATATTTAGAAATCCGTTGAAAGATAATCTAATTTTTTGCATGAAATGGCAAACATACCTAGTTGAGTGAGTAGCTTCATTGACAACTTCCTACGGACAAACTCCCATTTGAAATTAATAAAATCTTTCATTAGCCCAGATTTCATAATTTCATGGGGAATACAGTACCAACACCTCA
The DNA here is from genome assembly GCA_019022655.1 of Acacia acuminata. Lineage (NCBI taxonomy): Eukaryota > Viridiplantae > Streptophyta > Magnoliopsida > Fabales > Fabaceae > Acacia > Acacia acuminata. The sequence continues at coordinate 6,459,351 of JAFJYI010000010.1, forward strand.
TTTTGATGTGATTGTGTGTTACTGCACACCTTGAAGGCACATTGCAATCTGTATCCTTCAAAACTGACTTCTTCTGGGAAAGCCTATTAGACTGATCAGAAAGAGAAATATGGTTCCCCTCCAAACTTAATGAAGCACTGAGTTTTGACTTGCTAAGACTGCTTGCAAGTTGGTTCTGAGACAATCGATATTTAGAACGGGTTAACCTTGAATTATTCTCAAGTACTGAATTTTGCTTCTCTGGTAAACACTTAGTTGCATTCTTAATCTTTCTAATCTGTTTAGGTCTAATCTTGGTTTCTGGCTCTTCTCTCATGTATTTCAACTTATCTACACTATCTTCTGTTACTGTAAAGCAGGCAGAAGTCTTACAAGCATCACATCTGACATCTGTTGTACTCCCATCACCATCATCTTGAGGACAGCTAAGAGAGTTTTTCCACTCAGAAGTGTTTAATTTGTCCAGGGCTGATTTGTACCATTTTTCAGCCATCCCTATAGGAATATCCCCTGTACTGCTGTCAAATCTACTTTGACACAATTCTCCACGGGACTGATGCAGAGTCGCTTCCAATATTATCTTGCACTTTGAGCAACAAAATGATGTGCAGCTTTCTTTCAGTATATCTTCAGAACTTTGAAGTTCTTTTTCTGCTAAATCGAAAAGTCTTTTCTTGGCGTACAATTTTCCTAGCAGTATTCCACAAAAGAAAATCATTGAGACTAAGCAGAGAATGATATTTTACCAATCAATGGAGGGGAAACTAAAACAAGCTTATTTCATACCTAAGATTAAAGAGAAAGAAACCACAAACAATGATAACTTCAGTTTGCATGATATGGCTTTACCCCACTGTAGAGAAGCTTCAGCCTCAGGTCCATTTCCTATCATCTCATCAATTATTCCAACCTGCATACAGGACACAAGATCAGAAAACTACCCTGCAATTCACCTAAACATATGATCCTCCACCGGTCCTTTCTAATTTGCCCACATTAGAGGATCAAGAGATATACGAAGTCAAACCTGAAGCGTACACTCTAGATAACACTGCATGATTTTCCATGGACTAAGATAGCCGTCTCTCAAGTCCCATGACACAGAATCAAACAACAAAACTTCTCTGGTAATTGATTTTTTCATTCCATAATTCTCAACAATGTACCCAAGATTGTGAGAAAATACCCCCACTTCCTTGTCCTCTCCGGCCTGCTGCTGAACAGTATACATAAATTTCCCTTGGAAAAGTTTGGCAAGCAACCTCTGAGCTTCTTTTGCAAATGTAAGAGCCTAGTGAGATAACATGAGATCAGTACAAAGATTTAAAGTTTATGAACAGTGTAAAGTCACAGAGGCATAGACCCAAAATAATGATGAACAGTGTAAAGCCACAGAGGCGTAGATGATGATGATGTGAAAGTGCAAAGCTGGACCACCAAAAGACTAAAACAAGAGTCTATAGTTTATAATGAAAATGATCCTCCCTCCGTTCTAGAGAACGTAAACCGAATTATGTTAATCAAAAAGTTTGTCAGAGACCATAAAGATGAGAAAAATGTAACTTTTTAACCAAAAATACCCTCAAATAAATGGAAGAGAGAGAATGTGAGGGGATTAAATAAAATGATATGAATAATATGTGTAATTAAATGGGGGTAAAATGATAAATCAACAAAAAGGAGGAGACAGCGTCTAAATGTCTCTGTCATAGGTGGTGGTTGTTATTTAAATCAGAGCTCACAGACTATTTAAGTACTAATTTAAAATTCGTTTGGTCTATAATCACTCCTGAAGCAGCTTATATGACCTAAAAATTACAACCTAGCAACTAAGAATTACAAAAATCTAGATATTTGAGAAATACATGCCAGTTCATGAAGACAATTTCAAAGAAAATAAGGTACATCCCATAGACACTACAATGAAACTTTCTTTTCGAAGAAAAAGATTAAAAATTAATTAAAAAAGATTGATAAGTCACAGAATCAAAACACACAAGATTTTGTCAAAACAACCCAAAGAGTATAATATTAATCATCATTTGTGCAATCACTTTCAAAAGGAATACCAAATAAGAAAAAGAGAAATAAAGATTAAAAATCACTGTTATTGATTCTCTACTTAGAGGATTGATGATGCCGTAGCATAAGAATTTAAAAACAAATCCACTGCTTCTTACTTCTGCTAACTGTCCACTTGAAATAAGCCTTGCACACAGATCATAGTAGAGACACCCAGCAAGAAAAGCTGATTGGTTTGAATCAGGAACCTAGAAGAAAAATCAGAAAACACAGTGAAGATTCCAGATAAAAAGAGCATTCTGAAAGAAATTGGCTAGTGAAAAGGGCTTACACTTGACATTAATTCAAGTGCAGCTTTTCTAATATCATCAACTTCGATGTCTATCTGGAAAGAGTTCCTGTGATTGTAAGAACCCCTTGGTGAGTCGGCAAACAAAAACGAGAAATTCTGTTGAAACCCTATCACTAATGGTCGGAAGCCCTGAAGATAACGTATCCAGAAATCAATGTTGGAAAGTTCTTCAAAGTGTTTTGATGAGTTCAAGATGAATTCCTCATCTACCGGAGAAATACAGAGTGCATGACTTATCCTTCTACTTTCCCATAGTAAGGCCAACCACTTGTCAATTGAGATATTCTTCAATTTAAACAATCTAATCATTACCCGATATGCATCCCTATAAAGTTCCGTAAAACCCTGTCGAAATAGCATTAATATCAAAAAATTTATCCCTATCAAACTTATGCAAAAACTACAGGAACTTAGATAATTATAACAGAGCAAACCTTCAATTGTAATATATCAATTATGTTATAGAGTAGTATCATTATATTGTCAGATAATGCAGAGCCCTCTTCCTTGTCACAACAATCAGGAGTGTAAAAGCTTAACCAAAGATTTAAAGCCGCCCTAACATCTTCAAAGATTTTCTGTTCAGTGTACAAACCAAGCCGAAGTTTAGCAATGAGGAAATTAAGTTTGACATCATAATTGGCCCTGCCACAAAAAATAAGAAACTGCAACCACTTGTTAAACTTCAAACTATAAAATAACAAATCGGTTTATTAAGACCTTTGAGTTTGGCTCAGCTTCCATGGTACATAGTGCACGCAGGCAATATGCGACTGACAACTGGTAATCAAGGGTATTTTTAGTGGCATGTGTTTCACAAGAAATCTCCTTCTGTTTAAAGAAAATAGCTCCATATCAATACACAACTCCAACAGTGAAAATGACAAAAGTAATACAAAAAATACATGAATATAGCACAGCTTACCATCCCAGTTATTGCTTCAGAGAAACACTGAATGCAGTCCTTTAGACCTTCTATGCCACCGACCCTCAAGGCCTTCCCTTTTCTCACTAGAGCTTGTGCTTTCTGAAAACAGCTGTCTGGATTGACGTATACATCTTGCAGGAGGATATCAGTAATTTTCATTTGCATTTGCTGACAGAGCTCTGGGTAAGTAAAACTCATTTCCTCATATGCAGTAAGTTCCTAAACGAGACACATCATAAACAAGTTTGACAGAATGAATTATGTAGCAGAAAAAATCTATTGAAATTTTCATGGAAAACAAATATCTGCTAGGAGGCTACACCTGTTCCAAGATCATGCCAATATTCCTCTTCGAAAGCTCTGTTGAGGATGACAGAAGAGAGTGCAAGGTGAGGGGACTACTTTGCTCATCCACTTGCTTAACACGTTTACATTCCATCTGGGTAGCATACCATAAAACAATAAATAGAGTGAAATAAACTGAGAGGGAAAACAGCCAAACACATATAGCAAAATGCTTTGTATGTTACCTTCACCCACTGCTTCACTACAGGCATAGGAGCTGCCAGCCTCTCAAACTGATCTTTGCCAGCACACCAGTTTTTGAGGATTGATATAGTTTTCCTCCTCACCTTATGATAGTCCACTTGATAGAGAATATCCAAAAGAAGAGCACTTCTGTTGCAAGCCTCATTTACAAACTCTATAAATTCATCTCCTATTGGACCACCGCAATGACATCTAATACAGAGCCATGATGCCTTACAGCATAAGCTCAGCACCTTCGAAGCCTGCAACGATATTTCAAATAAACAAACAACAAATGGAAAGGATTTAAGGAAAAAAATGACATTCTAGTTATTCATATTTACATTTCTTTAATTTAATAGAGTCAACATCACTAGCAACAAAATAGCCATATTGGATAGGTGGAGGTGCTTTCACTCACTGTATGTGCATTTTATTTACCTTCAGATACAATTATTTTCCTTCATTATTAATTGCTGACTTTGTTGGACTCATAAACTTTGCTGTGAGTAGGTGGTTAATATTTTAACTTAAAGAGTCAAGTAATTTAACCAATTATTGGTTTCATTGACCAAAGAGCACCATTCCACACATCAACTCTTGTATCTCTCATGAACTGCCTTAGGGAAATTATAAAATAAGCTTGAACAAAAGCAATATCAAAAAGAAAAGGAATAGATATGTAACACTTTAGTAATTGAAAACTGAGAACAAAATACCTCTTTTGCTTCCTTGTTTCTGTGCAAAACTACAACAATATTGTAGAGACATGAAATTATGTAATTTCTCCCTTCTTTTTGGATATGTTCACTAGCAATAATCTGCTTAATTAGCCGTGCACCCTTCTGAAATGAGAAAGGAAAAACTAATTATAATGTGGGAATAAGAGAGGTAACATAAAACTCCCCATTAATTTTGGGATCAAAAGGAAACGAAAAAGTTTAGACTATTTCATGAAAATTATCACGAACCTGGATGTCAAGTTTAGTTCTGATGGACAAGGTAAAAGCTGCCACAGCTACGTTAAGCAATGTTCTGCAGTTTTCATCAAATCCAATTACATCCCTTTCTGTTGAAATGCTGTATGTGGAAAGAAGCAAATTTTAGAGATTTAATATTATAAACAATCAACGAGAAGAACAAGTGGTGCCAAAGGCTATTGTCTACAAACAATTTGAAATTTGAAATATTTTCTATGACTTTAATTATGGCTCTTTGTCTTCCAAATTTTCATTGCAACAGTCCATTAAGATACTTCTAAGTATAGATAAGTGGTATGAGGAATCAGAACTCCTCTGTTGTAACATTAAACAGGTCTGTAGAATAAAATAAAAAAATATATGGGCCAGCTTTCCATGCATGACCACACACTCAACAAGAATAACAGTAACCAAAACAAAATCAAAGAGGAGCCTGCAACCAAGAGAATGCTCTACTGCATATGAAAACACACTCCTGCACACCCTCAAAACTCTGACAGTTGCATGTATTGCGCATCTCCAATCAATATGAAATAAAATTATCCAGTATTTTAGAGAGAAAATACTGAAAAGATGATTTTGAACATTCTGTTTCTTTACCTTGGACATGAAAGTATAAGATGACATAGGAGATGGAACGCATCTAGGATAGTGGACAGCATGTTTGTAGAAGAAACATCATCCTTTGCAGCAATTAATTGTTTCCTTTCCGAATTAATTGCTTTAGCAAGTGGTTGGGAAAAGAATTTCAAAGCATTTAAGTAATACGGGATGTAAGTCATAGAACCAAACTGTGAACTTATTTGATGAGTAAGATCTTTCTCTTTGACATTGGAGCCAATATGAAGATCACCACACAAGGCACCAATCACAATTGATAAATCCCGTAGCATGTTCTCATTATCAAGTAAAGTTCCAATCAAGTAATGAAATTTTGCACCTCCCAAAGATCCAACATCTCCATCTCTAGATCTTAAATCACAACTAATAAGGAGCAACCCAGCAACATAAAGTCTCAAAATCACTCGAACAGGTGTCATAACCTGCCATCAAAATGAAATATACAAATTGACAGAAGCAGCACAAGCAAAAATGCACTGAATCAAATATTGAAAAAAAAAATACCTGCTGCAAATGTTCTGCAATTTTGTTCAGATGTGCCGCAAATGTACTACAAAAAACTGCATTTGCAATCTGACATTTATTGATACAATAAGATACAAGTTCAACATACTCTATTCCAGTTTCCTTTTCAACCTGAAAGGATAAATAACATTTGTGAACATTAGTACTTCAGCTGCTCTCTAAGTAGAACAATCATTGCTTTATCTCTATGCAGGTAATAACAAGCAACCTAAATGGCCATCCCTAGGTAAGTCAATCAAAAGGTAAAGCAGCATAAATAACAGATGAGGAACCGGCGTACTGCAGTATAAGTAAGGGAAGACATGGTAAGAGATTCAAATTATGATCAAGAATTAACGAATTGTATGTAATTCATTTTACCGTACCTGGCATTCATGAGCAACAAGATCCAGTATATCAATAATATACAAGGATTTGTTCTCTTGCAGCTTGAACAATGAGGAACATATCATGTGGGCAATCTGCATAAAAATGTGATTAGAAAAGCAAGTGATGCTTAAATCCGAAAGATGAAAAATAAGTTACCTTGTAAACTCGATCTTTCAATGAAGATTTCACATACTCTGTCAATGTTGCACAGCAGAAAGCTTTCAACGTATCCATATCAATCGAGGTTGCCTTCTCAATTAAATTTAATGAACATTTACCCATATTAACAGCTAACGTCCTTTGCAACTTCTCGTGCGTACCGGCATCTAAAACCCTGGAAGAATGATTTTGGTTAAAACAGCAAGTTAATAGCATAGTAGATACAGAAAATACTTTTTTCGCTTAAATAAGGCTGGTATCCAGGTAAAAATGAGGAGAACCATTCAAAACATTTCAAGAAGGATCTCTTAAAAAGTATTTGGGTATTACACGATATGTGTGCCTGATAAAAGTGCCGATTGGAGAGTTCAGAAGACATGAAAAAGGTATAAGATATCATATTTGTTTCCCTTATACGAATCCCAGCTTTACATGCAATTATGTTAAAGGCGTCCCCCCTTCAATAAATGAGGTCAGAACTTTAGCAAAGCAAGCAATTCTTATTCATTTTCCAACCCGAGTTTCATGCGTGCCTATGCTATGTACCATACGAAACATTGATCGCACAATAAATTTCCAAACCTTAACCAGGGCCGAGCTTCTTCTACCAAATCGAGCACCCTCATAAAGTACCCACCGTCTTGGCTCCGTCCCATTGCAGCACACTTCACAAGCGTCACAGTAGTCTCCACAACCAAGACACAGAAATCTTTGTCTCCACAGCCCTTATCTACTTCCGGGAGTAACTTGTTCTTCATTCTCACTGATTTCGAGGCATACCCAGTGAACCGAATCCTCTCCAAAATCCTAAAACCCTCAGTTTCTGATTCCTCGTACCTCCCGCACACCTCCAAGCAATGCATCATTCGAAGTCTCATGAGATCAACTGAATAAGGCTTGCAAGCCAATTGAGAAGCTACGGTATCCAAGCAATCCAAGCACAGCTTATAAACTTCAAACAATTCGTGAGCTAAGTCACCCGATTTCGATAACTCCAACAGGCGCTTGGGGAGAATAGACAAACAACGATTAAGAAACGAAAGATATTTCTTAGCAAGTGAACGGACTAGGGATTGATCCTCGTTGGTCTTCGCCGATTTCTTGGTTCCCTTGGGTTTTCTAAGATCCTCGAATGGATGGAGATAGTCGGAGAAAAGAGGGAAAATGCCAACGCAATCGGAGGATTCGAGTTTAGAGATGAGAGAAGACTCGCTGGCGGAGGCCATGACGGCGATCGCCACGGCGAGAGGGACTGAGAATGTGAGACCTTTACAACGGAGCAGGTACCGTGTTGTTTAGGAAGAAGAGGGGAGCGCTGTTTCAAAGGCGCGAATACGGACAGCGTAATTCAAATTTTTCTTTCGTCACTCCCAAGTCCCACAGAATTAAACCCACGGAAAAAATAATAATAATAACATATATATATATATATATAGTTTAATATAATTTTAATTAAATTTTTTAACATTTTTCTCATATTTTTGGTCAAATTCCTACATATTTTTTACTTTAGTAACATCTTTATAGTTTTACCTTATTTTTAATCAAATCCTCTAGTTTTTGTTCCTTTCTACAATTGCTTGAAACTAAGAAACCTACTTGAGAATTAAGTGAAATAATAAGGACATGATGGAAAAAAAAATTACAAGGGCCTCATTAAAAGCAGGTAAAATTATAAAAACTAACTAAAAATTAAATAAAAAATTACATGGACGGGTCAAAATTCAGGTGAAACTATGGATTGGTAGATTGAATTTTTTTTTTTTTTTAAAGGAAAAAGAAGAAGAAGAAGAAGAAGTTGTGAAGAAACCCACTGATAATGTGAGGAATAGTTTATGGGATAGGTTATTCGCTTACTCTTATTTCTTTTCTACTCTTCTACCCTCTCAATAGTTAGATTATAATCTCATCCGATGGTAGAGATTTGAGGGATAAAATAAACCCTTTTATCCCTTCCTCCTTCCCTTTCACCCTCTCCCCGGCACCTGTGTCACCGTGTCAGTGGTTGAGTACCTCCTGCCATTTTTGCCCACTCATAAATGGATTTCCATTATTCATCCTCACCTGGGTTTTAAATTTCCATTTTGTAGCATACCTCTTAGGGACATGATCTGACGTTCTTGGACTTGAAGAATTTTGATTCGTGGAACCGAAGCCCTAAACTGTTGTTTTAGGATTTTGTTCCTTTGGGATCTGTTCAAAATTTATCATTTTCTCACTTTCTCGAATGGCGGATCACGAAGAGGAGGATTTTAAAATGGCTATACGGATGAGTATGCAACATTCGCCGCTGGAGCCTAAGCGTAGTAAGCCCAGGGATGCTGCTATTTCTGGGGTTGTTCTAGGGGCGCCGGAGGAGTCTCCAGAAGATTCAAAGAGAGGGTGAGCGCGGTGGGAGAAAAGAAATGATAAAAGGGTTTATTTTATTCCTTAAATCTCTATCATTGGATGATATTATAATCTAACGGCATTAAAGGGGGTAGGTAAAGGTAGGTAAAATAAGAGTAGGCAGAATAACCTATCCCATAGTTTATTAAGAAAGTTAGGAGGACATTATTTGGTAATATAAAAATAAAATTTATTTTGTAAAGCTCTATGATTTTAAGTGCACACTCACATATAAAAATATAATCAATTTAAGATTTATATTTATATGCATTATTATTTAAGTATTGAACTATTGGTTTGTTGCCAGTTATTTGAATAATATTTCTTTTTTTTTTAAAAAAATGATGAAAAATCAGTTTTTTTTAAATACAGCATAACCCTATATCCTTTTTTTTTTTTTTTGGCAGTCAACGTAATCCTATATGGATACTTCAGCAAAACATGCTTAGTTCAAATCCAATTTTTTCTTGTTTAGAAGAATTAATTAACCACTTGAAATTATTTTAGGAAAATTACACACAGGTCCCAAAGAAGACCAAAAAATACAATAAGGTCTCACAAAATGACCAAATTACGAAGTCCCTAGGGACTTCGTAATTATTTCGATGAGTAAATTACCCTTTTGGACAAGGGAAAACACACGACTCTAAGGCCACCGATCTCTTTCTCTCTCTCTCTCTCACACTTTAATCTTCTCTCTTCTCTCTTCTCTCTCCCTCTCTCTTCTCTCTCACTCGCTCTCGTCGTTGCTCGAAGCCTCGCGTTCGCCGTTGATCTTGTGGTCGGGAATCTGAGGCCTCAACCTCACCGACGCCTAAACCTTGCTCGAAGAATCATTCCCTCCCTCATCCCGTCGGCTTAATCTTTGATTCTGAATTTGGTTCTTTGTTATAGTGTGGCATAGTGTTTTGTGATTTTAATAATAATTCTTTGGAGTTGAATTGGTGGTTGTTGTTAGAGTTTTATTTTGGTAGAGTTTGATTCTGAAAAATGAATTGTTGGTTAATTTCAATTAGCTTTTGTTGTTGAATCTGTTGTTAGAAGCGTGAAAATCGATGCATGTGCACTTAGTAAATGCTTGTCATGTCTCACTTCGAGGGGCGATTAACAACACAAAATGCATAAATTAACAACAACAAAATGTATAAATTGTCATGTCAACCGAAAACCTTGAATTTGTGATTAACAACACAAAATGGTGATTAACAACACAAAATGCATAAATTAACAACAACTTCGAAAACCTTGAATTTGTCATGTCTCACTTCCAAAGGCGACTAACAACACAAAATGCATAAATTAACCACAACTTCTGAAAACCTTGAATTTTTCATATCTCACTTCCAGAGACGATTAACAACACAAAATGCATAAATTAACAACACAAAATGCATAAATTAACCACAACTTCTGAAAACCTTGAATTTGTTATCTCCCACTTCCAGAGGCTTTTAACAACAGAAAATGCATAAATTAACAACACAAAATGAAAACCTTGAAAATTTGTAAAATGCAAATCACGCACTTAGTTCAAGGTTTTGAAGTTGTGGTTAATTTATGTATTTTGTGTTGTTAATTTACGCATTTTGTGTTGTTAATCGCCTCGGAAGTGAAACATGACAAATTCAAGGATTTCACAAGTTGTGGTTAATTTATGCATTTTGTATTGTTAATTTATGCATTTTGTGTTGTTAATCGCCTCACGGAAGTGAGAGATAACAAATTCAAGGTTTTCGAAAGTTGTGGTTAATTTATGCATTTTGTGTTGTTATCGCCTCCTGGAAGTGAGACATGACAAATTCAAGGTTTTCACAAGTTGTGGTTAATTTATGCATTTTGTGTTGTTAATTTATGCATTTTGTATTGTTAATCGCCTCTGGAAGTGAGACATGACAAATTCAAGGTTTTCACAAGTTGTGGTTAATTTATGCATCTTGTGTTGTTAATTTATGCATTTTGTGTTGTTAATCGCCTCTGGAAGTGAGACATGACAAATTCAAGGTTTTCAGAAGTTGTGGTTAATTTATGCATTTTGTGTTGTTAATCGCCCTTGGAAGTGAGACATGACAAACTAAGTGCACATGCATCGTGATTTTCACGGTTCTACAACAACTTGATTCAACAACAAAAGCTAATTGAAATTAACCAACAATTCATTTTCCAGAATCAAACTCTACTAAAATAGAATTTGTTATCTCAACAGCCACCAATTCAACTCCAAAGAATTAAATAGAAATCACAAAACACTATGCCAACTATAACGGCAACCAAATTCGAATCAAAGATTAAGCCGACGGGATGAGGAGGGAATGATTCTTCGAGCAAGGTTTAGGCGTCGGTGAGATTGAGGCCTCAGATTCCGACCACAAGATCAACGGCGAACGCGAGGCTTCGAGCAACGGTGAGAGCGAGTGAGAGAAGAGAGAAGAGTAAAGTGTGAGAGAGCGAGAGAGAGAGAAGAGATCGATGGCCTCGAGTCGTGTGCTTTCTCTTGTCCAAAAGGGTAATTTACTCATCTAGACTTTCGTGTAATTTGGTCATTTTGTGGGACCTTATTGTATTTTTTGGTCTTCCTTGGGACCTGTGTGTAATTTTCCCAATTATTTTTCAATTTATTTGTGATTTTGAAATTTTAAGACAATTAATTATTATCTTTTGAATTATAAACTCAATTCTCCTACTTTACAAGTCAAAAGAAGCATTAAGTATTAAAATTAATTAAGGATTTATTAGCAAAATTTAAAGAAATTCTAACATATTAATTATATTTTGCAAAGTGCAAAAATCTTAAGTGACATAAAAAATGGAATATTTGGAACTCATTCCCAAAATTCATTTAGGTCCATTTGCAAATATTTTTTGAGAAAGTTCAACAACAACATGACTAAGAGTCTCTTCCAAATGGGGAAATTGACCAAAATAATACTTTATTAAAAAAAATTACCAGATTGCAAAGACTTTGTTCAAACTTAATACCAATCTAATGCAATTGAAAACGCAAGTCCGTTGCGCCATTAGTGGAGTCAAGCGGCCGAGCGAGACCGATAAAGGCGTACGGGAGGTGCACGGGGCACACCGGCGCGAGAGAATGACATGCCACCAAGTGGCGTGACACTGGCACACGCCACAGGTGGCGTGACCCTGACACACGCCACTACTGGCGTGTGTCCCCTTCACGGGCCCCACCCCTTACACACCCCCACCCACCCCGTGAACCCCACCCCCCTTCACACCTTCTTTATATCCCCCCCTTATACGCCCCCCCCCATATGCCCCCCACCTTCTTTATATCCCCCTCCCTTTCTTTATTTACGCACCCCCTTCTTTATATCCCCCCCTCCCTTTCTTTATATACAGCCACCCCCCCTTCTTTATATCCCCCCGCCTTTCTTTATATACGCCCTCCTCCCCCTTTTTTATTCTCGTGACTATTTCCCCATCACTTCTTCACTCCCTTTACCTTGTGACTAATTTTCTTTCTCGCTCCTATCATTCATTCCTTCTTCACTCATCTGGAAACTCTCTCCCACCTCCATCACCATTCACTTTTACCTTCATCTGGAATACTCCCTCCAACTTCTTCATTCTGTTTGATGGGTTTTTTTTGTTTTTTTTCTTTAATGCCATTTATACAGTGTGTTTCTTTTTTTGCTCAGTTACAATTTGTATTGTAGTTATTTGTTTTATCTATATTTTAATCTACTTTTTCATAATATAAAATAAGGGAAAATGAGTAAAATTCGTTCATTTGTATATTATAATGGTTCTAAAAATATAGGTCCAGAGGGATTGAGCTTTGATGGTGAAAAAAGAGGAATTTTTATTGATCGAGGGATGTCCGCTGAAGAGTTACATGAAAAGATCCGTCAAAAGTTAAAGCTACAACAAAATCAAGTAATATCTTCAGTGACGGGTAGACTGCCTTGTGGAAACGGCAAATATGTGGGTCTTGAGATATCCGATAATGAAGATGTGGATTTTTTTGTTCAAACATTCAACGAAAATCGTTCGTCCCAATTCGCTGAGTTATATGTGGATATTGAGACGTCAGAGGAGGGTGTACCAATACCGATGCATGGACTCCATTAGTCATAGTATATGGTTGCTACCTCTCAGACAAGATAGTCAACCGTTGCATGGGGAGAAGAAAACGACGACTATATGGAAGATGAACCTGACAATGAGGAGGAGGAGCAAGAAGAAGAAGATGAAGACACTTTATTGGATAATGACCTTGATCAAAATGATAGTGATGCAGATGACAGATATCGAGGTAATGATTATAAATTTTTTTTTTATTGGTTACCATATTTTCGAAAAAAAATTGTATCATGTATGAACATGCAGATATTACACCGTTTTGGAATGACATTCCACATTATGAGGCTGTAAATGAAGATTACCCGAATGAGGATATACTGGATGTGGAAGGCTTGGGTTGGGGTCCCTAGGCAAGAGGAGATGGATTGTACTTGAAACAAGAGTTCATGTCCAAAAATGATTTGCAAGCCGCAATAAAATATTATTGCATGAAGGAACATCATGAAGCTCAAGTGGTGGAGAGCACTACAGCCAAGTACTCAATGAAGTGTGAGAATGAAGAACAAGGTTACGATTGGAGGGTAAGAGCAATTAAACCGAAGAACAGCAACACTTGGGTGGTAACTAAATGGGTTGGAAATCATAGTTGTGTCAACCAAAATCTCTCCCAAGATCACAAACAACTTGATTCTGAAATTATTGCTGAGGTCATAAAAGGTATGATGCACAATATCATTTGATAATTTGTGAATCTATTTGTGTTTGTCAGTGAACATAAAAAACATTCCTAATGTACACTTTTTATTATTTGTTTTGCAGACATGGTCAAGGAAACACCTTCGGTGCCTGTGAGCATGATACAAGAAAGGGTAACTGGAATGTTTGGATATCATGTTTCCTACAGGAAGGCATGGAAGGCAAAACAAAAAGCAATAGCTAAGATTTACGATGATTGGGAGGAGTCATATGCGTTCCTGCCAAGATGGTTCGAGCACATGTTGAAATTTTCCCTGGGATCTAGTTATCATATCCAAGATGGACCGTATATTGTTGATCGACGGGTTGTGAATGGGAATCGGGTTTTTCAACGTACATTTTGGACGTTTAGTCAATGTTGTGCAGCATTCCAATGGTGCAAACCAGTCATACAAGTGGACAGAACGCATTTATACGGTAAGTATAAGGGGACATTATTGATTGCCACCGCCCAAGATGGAAATAATGAGATCCTGCCGATTGCATTTGCAATTGTTGAAGGTGAAACGAAGGAAGCATGGGAGTATTTTTTGGCTTCCATACGACTCTATGTTACAAATACCGTTGGTCTGTGTCTTATTTATGATTGTCACAAAAGCATAATATCAGCAGTCCGCAATGAGATGATTGGTTGGCAGCCTCCTAATGCCTACCATGAGTTTTGCATTCGTCATATTGCGAGCAATTTTAATACTCGCTTCAAGGACCAGGGGTTGAAGAAAAAATTAATGAGATTAGGTAATATACCCCAACTGGTGTGTAGTGACATTCAATGTTTTCATTACCTTACATTGTTGTGTCTTACTTGCTTTTTTACAGGATATGTTCCAAACAAAATTCACTTCGATGCATTGTATGCCGAGTTCTGCAGTTACAGTGATGAAGTGGCTGCATGGATTGAAAGAATTCCAAAAGAGCAATGGTGTCGGAGTTATGACGAGGATGGACGAAGATACGGTCACATGACAACCAATTTGTCCGAGTCAATCAATAAGGTTTTCAGGGGAGCGAGGAACATGCCCATAACTTCATTGGTCAAATGCACGTATAGTCGACTTGTTCGCTACTTGGTCAACAGAGGGACCAAGGCACAACAAGATGCATTGACCGGAAAACCTTTTCGAACGTTATTGGAGAAGCTATGGCAAAGAATGGAGAGCGTGCTACATCGATGCGTGTTCGGGAGTTTGATGTGGCGCGTACCACGTTTGAAGTTGATGATCCGGATGATACTTACTCCGTGAACCTGACCCAGCGGAAATGCCAGTATGGCAAGTTTCAGGCATTCAAATTCCCATGTAGTCATGTAATTGCTACATGTTCGGCGGTATCCCATAATGTCGCACAGTACGTGGATCTAGTATTTTCAATCTACAACATTATGAATATTTACGCTTTATCATTTCAACCGTTCGGTAGTGAACAAGGAATACCGCCCACTTCCGAACCAAAGCTCATCCCGGATGAATCGAAATTGCGTGGTAAGGGGCGCCCTAAAGCTTCACGCATTCGCAATGAAATGGATGAGGTGGAGGTCCAACCTAGCTCCAGTCGACTGAGATGTAGTTTATGTAAATAGTTCGGATATAATAGGCGTTCATGTCCGACGCGCCAATATGTTTGATAGCTTATGTAGTGCATAATATTGTAAAAAATATTTAATAGTAGTTAAATTTATTATTGACATAAATTCAATCTTTCTTCTGAAAATATCCCTATTTATGAATGAGTGAAACGTATCTTTAATAGTTGCAATTTTTCTTCAACTCGTTTCTAAGCAACAAAAAAAAAAGAAAAAAAAAAAATACACACACAACACACAAACTCTATATTGTACACAGTTGAAGAAATTTAACTACTATTTAAGTACATTTGGACAAAAAATTTTACAATCTGGATTTTTCAACAATTTTTGTTGAAATAGGGGGAGTTAATAAAATGATTGTTTTATTTGTTGGTTTTGTTTATTTTGACCTAAAATTAAGTTTTTATTGAGTAGAAGCAAATCTTTTTTTGACCAAATTAAGTTTTAAGAATTCAAGATCCATTAAACACTAATGTTTAGAATTCAAATTGTGTATATCGGGAAAAAAATATTGGTAGAGCCTATAAAATAGTTGATGCTTTATAATAGATTTAAGTGTTAAGGTGTAAATTTGTAATTTTAGTTTATAAACCCTAAAATTCTTCTAGCAAAAAAATAATAATAATAATAACAATAATATGTTAGATAGCTTATGTACTTATAGTTCACCTTCTAATATTTATACTTACGTGCTTGTAGTGCATAATTAAGAATTTAGAATTTGGGAAAAAGTTGCTTAACTATATTTTTTCGAGCAAAATAAACAAATATAGTCAAGTACAGTAATCCATGCAAATATGTCATGATACAGTAATCCTCAGCAAATATGTCATAATACAGTAATCCTCAGCAAATATAACAACTAGTAACATGATACGCTCATGGTGGAGTGTAATTGGGCCACGGTCTCGAACGCGCATCACGCTCAGGGTTCCTACGAATGCCACCAGGTCCACGCTGTCCACCAAGATTTTGACTGAAAGTGAAATCCTCAGCAGTTGTCCGTATAAAGTCATCGGTGTGGTCACCTGTGTCATCGGATGATCGGCGTCCTGACTGGTATGGACTATTACTGGATCCCGCCTCCGTACAACCCTATCCAGGCTGGGACGAACAGAAGGCTGTGAAACCCTGTGGCTGCTGGAAAACACTGAAGCCAGGAAGGCCATATGGTGGCTAATAGGCACCGAATGTGGCAAAGCCAGTCTGGGAACTCTGTGACGGCCACTCATACGAGTATAGAACCTGTGTCATCTGTGGAGCAAACCTCGTCTGTGGCTGTGGATAATAAGGCATCGGTGCATGTATCTCGTGAGGCACCTGTGGTGGCATCTCTGGAGGCATCTCTGCTGTCACCTCTGGGTACCACGGAACCCGAGTATAGCCCATATTGGGCACATGAGTGGTCGATATACACCACCACCGCGTGGACCGGGATGGGGTATCTGATATGCCTCCATCTCGTGCCGTGGTCGTCGATGACCTAGCCCTCGTCCTTCCTTCGCATGTGGCGGGACCTCCAGCGCAGGGTCTGGTACGCTAACTAAGACTCCAGTTGGTGCGTTAGGACCAAGCTCCGCAACTCGGCCAAACTCTCTAAGTGCTCTCAGTAGCTGGTCACAAACCTCCTGAACCTGGTCCTTTCTGAACGAGGATCAAATTGTGGAGAATTCATCCACCAAATCCACTCGACACCGTCTATCTGCATTTTCCAGTACAATAAATAGCATGATTGAACCTGAGTTATGGATAATAAGATGAAACGTGTAAGATGTCAAGGAGAAGCAAGAGCAATACGTACCACATGGCCGATCCTGGCGACCTGCCTCGTCATATACCGTCTGGTGTGTGTGAAGAACCAAGTCATGTACTCGGAGTTTGGGGAGATCGGCCCCTCCGATGGCTCTGTAGTCTGAATGCACAAATGTCGCGTGTTCCACAACTGAATAAATGTATCCATCTTGGCCTCCCAATCATCAGCAATCTTACCGCGTAAGGTCAGATCATGTGCACCCTTAAGCTGAGCAGCAGGTGCAGGGATGTGTTGCTGCATGCCAAATTGCCGCATACAGCGATCTGGTTGGTGCATCTCGACAATGTGGAAACAAAGTACGGGTGTCACCGCCCTCCACCTATCCTGCATCTCATCCTCTGCACCCATAAACTCATATCCGGCATCCCTATATGGCTCCCACTTCACCTGTACATGTAAACAAATGCGAATTAGTTTACCCTTTTGGTTCCCTAATCTCAAATTTATTATACATACATCGTCTCGACCCATCTGGTCAAGCTCTATCCGATATGTCTTTAGATGACGTCGCAATAACCGCTGCTCGACATTGTTGAACCTGCAATACGTAACTCAATAACATTAGTGAAGTGACCTTCAAATGAAAACATAATCGCTCAAGTACTCAAAGCAGTTCAAATAATTAAGCAAACTCATACTGCTTCCATACCTGCGTCCGTAATGATCACCTGGGTTCATGGGCAATGGAATGACAGGTGCTATGGCTGGAAATCTGGACCATGCCCATATCTGCAGTAACAACAAACAACCTCCCATGTCTTTAGCTGAAGCTGACGTGGCCTGACATAGCTCGCGAAACAGTATGGCGAGTACAGCTGACCCCCAACTGTATGTATCAGTCTCCGCAAGGTCACCACCCAGTAATTGTATATATCGGCAAGGGACCTCATGGCTGGACTTATCACACAACAAAAATCCACCGAATAGGCGCATGAGGTAAGCACGTGTGTACAAAAGCTGACCCTTAACTGTAGCTGAGTGCTCTTCCCAGTGGCCCCAATGACGATCAAACCAGCCCATCTTGATGTTTCCGCCGATCAATTCAGATGGGAGTGGAGTCACACCCATGTATTGGTGCATAATTGCTGCCCAGTTGCCATGCGTTGGACCGGAAACTACTCGACCCTCAGTGGATAAACCTAAAATGCCCTCTACATCCTATAGAGTAATAGTCATCTCACCAACCGGCATATGGAAGGTGTGAGTCTCTGGCCTCCACCTCTCAACCAAAGCAGAAATAAGGTATTTGTCAATCTGCTCCAACATAAAAGTAAAATAACAAATATGTAAGGGTCTTTTATTATCCGTCTCATGTACAAACAACTAAATGCATATAAAACATACTGGGGGTTTCTTCATGCGAGCCACGTGCCAGAAACCTGCACGCATAAGGTGCTCTTGCAAATCTAGTGGGATGAGATCTGGGTCATGGACATCTGTCGAAGACCCCTGTGAGGCTCGTTTCACCCTCAACACATTGCAATCTCCTGTGTTCCACACAACTTGTGATCGGTGTGACAGTTGGACCTCCTCATTAAGAACTCCCCACTCTTTGGGGCCAGGCTCAATATTGCACGCTCGTTGGTCATCATCCATTTGACTAACAAAAATGTTTATAATTTAAGAATAATATATCTTATACAAGTAATTTTTTGTTTTTGGAGTTAGACGACTTGTGAAAAAAATGGCACTCTTTACATTTTCACCTCAGTTTTGTATGATACACATATTTCATCTCATTGGCAAATAAATAATAAAAAAACAACAACAACAGATTTCATTGAGCACCAAAATATATAGGTTAGAGAATGATATTTGAAAAGTACTCCTTCCAATTCTAAACATAGGAATTGGAAAAAAAAATTACTTAGTATAGCTACAATATGTACAATAACATAATATTTAATACAATGAGTATTTCTTACCAATTAGTTAAGTTATGTTAACTAGTTAAGTTAACTTAGTATATAGCTAGAACATTTGAAAATATTAAAAAAAAAAAATTAGTTAGGTTACTTATTTATAAAATAATATTTATTGATTTTCATAAAATTTCTCTTTTACTATTTCACATTACAAACTACTTAACTATTGAAAGATTTTCTTGATATGTACAATAACAAGGAAAATTATAATTTTAGAGAAATAAATTGAATTGATATACCTACAACCAAAACAAACATCTCTATACTAACTCTTATAATAATATTTAGGAATAAAATGAGTACATATGAATAAAGGTGGCACTTTATAACCCGAAATTTTAATAAATGTTAATTGAGAACTTTGCTACTTTACTGCCAATTAATAGAATTGTCCCTATTCAAATTTAGCTAATAATAAACAACAAAATATAATTAAAATTTCAATCCTATTATTAAATAATAAACATAACAACAAAATATCAATTCACTTTAAATAATAAACATAAAAGTTAAATCCTATTACATAATTAAAAATTAATTCCAATTATTAAACAATAAACATAACAAAAATATTAAATTTTACCTCCTTCTTCTTCTGTAGTTAAAAATATTAAATTTTACCTCCTTCTTCTTCCTCTTCTGTAGTTCTTACTCTGTGTTTTTTCACATGAGATGGAGATTAGAAGGTTGAGGAGGTGTGTGTGCGTGAATGTGAAAAGGGAAGGAGTGAAAAAGAATAAAAAAGATGGAGTTCTCAGATGAGGGAGAGAGGGAAGGAGTGAAAGTGGGTGTGAGAGTGTGAAAAATAAGAAAGCAAAATGGAGGAGGGAGGGAAGGAGCGCGGATGAGGGAAGGAGAAAATGCAAAAAATGGAAGAGTGAATGGGAGAGTATGAAGAAGAAAGAAGGAAAAAAAAAAAGATTGAGGGTGAGGTTGTTTGAAGAGGTGGGTGAGAGTGAATGAAGGATTGAATGAGAAAGTGAATGGTGGGTGAGAGTGAATGAGGAGGTTGCGTGTGGGTGTTTTTTTTTTGGGGGGGGGGGGGGGGTCTTTGTCGGGGGGGGGGGTGGGTTGCGGGGGAGATTCTCGTAGGCATGGTGTGCAAGGGAGCATGGAGATTCTCGCGAGGTGTGTCACGGGCGATCGATGTGGCGTGGAGGACCTTCACGCAGGTGATGGCGTGAAGGTCAGAAACGCCACTGGTGGCGTGACACGTGTTCACGCCACCATGCAGGCGTGCCGCGTGTACACGCCACCAATGGCGTGAACCAGACTGGCTTCACTGTTGGCATTTTCTCCCCTAGCGCCACAGCCCAACCACGCAACCCTTCCCCACGCCATTGATGACGTAAGCATTAGATTGGTATTAAGTTTGAACAGTGCTGCAATCTGGTAATTTTTTTTTTTATAATAAAGTCTTATTTTGGTCAATTTCCCCTTCCAAATGTGTTGCCTCTTTGTAATATGGACAGGGCAGCTTTCAAATGGTTCATCATACTCCCTTTGGTTTTAATTATAGGACATTTACCCTATTTTAAAATTAAATTATCTAATACAACCAAAAATTGTTTTTCTAAAATGTCATTGTAATACAACCAAAAATTGGAGAGCATGTCTATATTAGAATCATTATTACCTGAAATGGCAGAAACACTCTTTGCATGATGCTAATGTAATGGTGGGGTGATGAAAAAAGGTAAAAATAAAATAGGGAGGAGATATCAAAGTCGTTATTACTTAAAATGACAGAAATACCCTTTAATCAAGCAAAGGCAAGGACAACAAAGAGAATTTGAGATTAAACCGGTTTTAGCTGTTTAGTTTTCAAACTCATCAATTACAACAAGAGAGACAAGATTCATTTAATGAGGAGTTAATCGTACTGAGCTGTGATTTTATATTTTAATTATAATTGAATGCACGAGATAAATGGCATAACTGTGATTTCACTCAAAATCCAAGTGCATTCTGGTGAGTGGTCATGCATATAAGCCCTGGCCCTGCACTGCACCAAGCAGTATGCTTCTTTGCAAATAAACCATTTCTCTCCTAACCACTATGACAACAATGGAGGTATTTTGGGAAGAAATGGACAAAAATTAAAACTTTGTCTTATAATTAAGACCAAGATCAACTCCTAAATGTTGCCCTATAATTAGGACCAGGAGGGAGTAGTTCAAATGGGAACTCGGAGAAAGACAACTCAAGAACTCATTACATTGGCATGGCCTCAATCTTTCTGTGCCAACCACAAATTTGGGAAAAACAAAAAACAAAGGAAAAAGAGGGGGAAACACAAAACTACACAATACTGTGGCAAAACCATTTCCAAAACACAGTATCATGTAAAAGATATGAAATCTTTGATAGATGAACCTCAGTTTCCATGAAATTGTACATATCGCATCAAGAGAGAACAAAACATGGATAAGAATTACACACATTTTTCATTCTAATTCTCAAGACTTTGTTCATGATGCTGTCGTGTCAGCCTTCTTATCCTCCAACGACTTCAGCTCCTTGCGCCAATCTTCCAGTTTTGATAGCTTTTCCAACTGTTCCGGCTTCAAATCTTTTTCTGCACTTTTTTGCTGTAGGGCTTCTGTAAGTCGAATCTGCACACACCAAGATCAAATGTTGGGCGCTTATTAAAGGGAAGAACCCTATGTGGGATGATGGTCAACTAAATCGCACAATGCCATTGATCTCTACTAATTACTAACTTTTTATGTTCTTAATCCAACCAGATATTAGAAGGTGATCAAAGCAGCTGTGAGACATTATAATTGAGGTAAGTTACTAAAAGAGAAATTAAGATTATGAAGTGGTTGCCTTCAACAAATCTAGCTACTATGTTCATTTCTTCTCCAATTCTGTTACCTTCAAATTCTACCAATCTGTAGTTTAGGTACTGGCATTATTGTCAATGTGACATTTGCCTATTTTCTTTCCTTTATATTTTCTCTTGCACATCTCAACATAAAAAGTGATAACATTATCCCTTCAATTTTCTCTTCTCTTCGTTTTCTTTCCTGGTCTTTCGTCCTTACTTTTCTCCCCATCCAAACGGACCATGAATTTATCCAAAAAATTAAGTCATTTTCAACATTCACTTTTGGCAAGAACATGCCTGTACCAGCCTTCACTAGATTTCTATTTGATGTAAAGTGGCATAACATTTGAGCATCCACAGAAAAATATTGACCAAAAGAAAACTTTAGCCAGTGCTTGAGCTTTTGATCCATATGACAAGTTGGGAGTGTGGAATGTGGATGACACTCAGCTTCAATAGTCAAACATTGGACTTATTGCTAAACAAAGATACGGTTGTTAACCATCAATCATTGTCTCTTATCCAACCATTTATCAGCCCATAAGTTAGTTCCCAGCTTGAACGTTCATGATAATATCTCAGGAAAATGGAGATGTTACATGGTTACTAGAATGAGATATAAATAAAAATTAACGAGAATGACTACAATAATTGGGACAAATTAGAGCAGGTAACAATTGGAATTAATAATTCATGAAGAAAGGCAGTGGATCTATATGGACTCGTTCAAATACTTGAATGAAGTGCCGAATTTGTAATTAATCAGAAAGACAGAAACTAACAGAAACACATAAGGCAGACGAGTTTTCCATGGAGACAACCTAAAAGGCTACCGCAGAAACTAACAAAAGTGGAAATGAGATGCGTGGTCAAATATATTCTCACTTCTCAATATTCAATCAGAGTGATAAATAATCTCCAACCATAAATCATACTACACCCAGTCCTTATCAAAGTAACCCAATACTATGTTCTTATACCATAAAAAAAGAAAGAAAACACTATGTGATTTTAAACCAGCTAATGAAACCATGCTACACCTATATACTTTATACTAATAAGACCATGATGTCTCTAAGACCAAAACTAGAAAATAGCCAATCTCCAATTTCACACTTCCTGTCGAATATCACCAAAGGACAACATAATAATTCACTTCTAACAATTTTTTTAGAATGACAAAATGTAAATTTTGCATATCAAGTATGTAAGTTAGATTTAATAGGATTAAAATAAATTGTTGTATGAAGAATGCAGAGACAGGGAGGAATAAGGCTTAGGAAAAAGAGAAGGATAAGCACATTAATTGAGAGGTCTGGACAAACCCCCTAGGTTATCATAGTAAAGATTACCAAACCGTGACAGGATAAAAGTAACCTCACCAGTCACCATATACTATCACTGTTAGAGCATATTAATGGCTGGTTTTATCAAAGACTTACTGGATGCAAATTGGAGACTGAGGCATCAGGCTAATCTAATAGAGAAAGTAAAAAAGTATGGTTGATGTACCTTCTTTTTTAGTGCTCGAATTCTTTTATCTATGTCTTGAGTACCCACTGGGTCTGGAACCTCTTCAGTCTCCAAGGCAGTAGTAACAATGGAAGAATCTCTAGAAACAGCTAAGTCATTCAGCTGAGAGGTTAATGACGTGAAAGACTCTGATATGTGATCTGAATTGTTGTCGGGAACTTCTTCTGGGTTACTACTGTCCTCATCTCCAGTTTGTTCCAAGTTCTTTTCCTTTTCAAGAGTAGCCTGCAAGAGAAAATTAAAGGAAAGATAAGAATTACTTGTACATTATGCAACTTTCACAATTGTTCTTATATATCCACAACAAAGGAATACACCCTAAGAACACATTTCGTAACAATTAAAACTTCCTCTGGTCAGTCCTGCTCAAGTGCCAACAGGATAGTTGCTTGACTTCTATCTCCAAAGGAGCATTATGGACAGTTCCAGCCTAACTTTCTGATACACTTTTCTTGGCCAACAGCATCTCTTATGTGTAAGAAACTAGATGTCTTGTATACTACAAGTAGTGGTCTGTAAGTTAGCAAGTAAATGTATGAATGAAGACAAGAACAATGTTCTTTTTTGCTCAATCCCTGCTGATATCATCCCACACTTTTACAAAAGTTCATAAATCCTATATCTTCCTTAACCAAAAAGCTTTCACAGACTCGGTGGCAACTTGTCAGCACTGAGTGGAAGAAGTCATGGACGATTACCACTCCTTCCAAGATTTTATCTTACACAAACAAGCAAGAAGTATTTACCCCAAGGCACTCTTTTGATTACTATATAGAGAGCTTAAAACATGCACCTAAAATGATTTTCCTAAAGATGGCCTATATAAGAAATAGTGAAAGAAACCCAGCAACAAATTATAAGTAACAAATTAAAACCCTGCTTGCCAGGACTTTCAACTCAGTGGGAGTGAAATTGAAAATACTGGTCCTGGGAAACCAATTACATAAGGAATTGTGACAGGGATAAACAGCATAAGCATATAACACACCTGATGCCGCTTTTCCTTCTTTCTTTCATTCCTCTTAACTGACTTGGACTTCGGTTTTGGGTCTAATGAAGGATCATAACCCGGAGGTCCAGCTTGTGATGAAGCCTGCTCCTTTTTCAACTGCATAAAACAGAATAGAGAATCAAAATGGGAAAATTTTAAAGGAGTTCAAGAAAACTGGCAGGGAGTCTCTTTTTTCAACTGCATAAACCAGACTAGAGAATCAAAATGGGAAATTAAAAAAAAAAAAAAAAAAAAAAAAACAGAACAGTTCAAAAAAACTGCCAGGTAGTCTAGCCAAAAGGCTTGTAAAATCCGTTAAGCTAGTTCTTGGCCAATTTGAATTCAGCGAGAGAGAGAAAATATATATATATTACAATTCAAGCTAGTTTAGAACATCAATAGCTTAACAAGTTCTCTTTAATTTCTGCCCGCAGAATTTATAAAATCCAATTAGTCAATACATACGATGCAACATTATGTTATGATCTCCATCTTCTCCTAAAACAAGTCAAGAAAAACCAAGGGAGACGTTAACAGCATTGTTTCAATACGCAAACTGAACAATACTCTCCAAATGGATATTTACAGTATATGTGAAGCCTGAAAATCCAAACTTCGGCAATCTTTGAAGGTTCGTAGGTAAATTTCGCAGCAGTCAAACAAAAGGGTGAAAGAAAAAGTACTATTAAACCTTCACAAAGAAAGAAAGAAAGAAACCATGAACTGTGTAACAAGGATTATGATACAGAAAATCATACCAGGGCACCTTTAGATTGATAAATAGCGACTTCGTCTTGAGGAGTATAGCCAGCTCTAATCCGAATAGGCTTCCGAAGGGTACCATCAGGTCGCCGGCTTGGCGCGAGAAGTCTCTCTCCCTCTTTTAGGGTTTTTTCCAGCTCCGCTAATTTCTTCAGTTGGTCGTCACCTCCATTACTGTTAGCCATGGATGATAATCTTCAGGCAAAAGACAATCAACTCTTATGAATTTCAATGTTGGATTCTTGCTTCTTGTTTCTACTGTCAGCGGCTTCTACTTCGCCAATCACAGCTGGTTTCTACTCATGAAATGAAATTACCCAGGAAATCATGAAATTATTTAAGTAATCCTCGGTAATGTTCCGTTCATGTTTGAATTGGAGGAAAATCTGAAATATACTTAGTCCCTTAAATTTTAATAAAATTTTATTTTCATCCCTTAAATTATAAAATATATTTTTAATCCTATAACATCAACATAAACTAAATATGCTCAAAATTTTTGGGTAAAAAAAACATGCTAAAAATTTACTTTTTTAATATAATTTTGATTAATTTTAATATAATGTCTGTTTATTAATTTTAATATTTTATAAGAAAATTGTTTAAATGTAATCATACTTAATTATTTAAAAATGCTTAGATTGGGGGACAGAATAGATAATTAGATTGAGATAAACAAAAAAATTTTATTATGTTTTACTCTAAAAATAAAAATCTGTTATAAATATTATATTTGTGGATGTCCATATCTCCCATTATTTCCTATTCTCACCCATTAATCACTATAATTATGGAATCATATTAATTGTATATTTTGGAGTTGTGCCTATAAATAGAAGGCATATGTTATGTATTTGGGATGGCGTTGGAATACACTGGAATGAGAATTACACTCCTCTTTTTCTCTTCTCTATTCTCTTGTTCTTATTCTCTATCTCTTATCTCAGATATATCGTTATATTTATAACACGTTATCAGCACGAGAAGCTCGAACGAAGGTTTGATCGCTTCTTTAACGATTTCAGCCTACCTTCTTTAATTATATGTTTCTTTTATCTATCTGGGATAATCTGAGCCACCATATAGAATTAAAGAGATATTTTTATCGATTGTTTTATACGTCAGGTTCCATGGCTAAGATTGGAGATTATTACTGTTTGTATATCTTATATTGATCTCCTTTACAAGTTATTTTATATTATTGTTATTGTTATTTTTGTATGGCTAGAAGCCATACACCTTTGATTTCATATTCTGAAATTATATGACCAGAAGTCATATTATTCTGATTTCTTATTACATGGCCAGAAGCCATAGTCTTTTTATTCCTACTTTGTTTTATTTTTATTGTTTTAATTTGACTCCTACATGAAAGGTTCTATCTCCTACATGGAAGTCTAGTCTAGATTTAAGCTTTCCTTTTTATTATTTTAATTTGACTCCTACATGGAAGGTTCTACCTCCTACATGGAAGTCTAGATTTAAGTTTTTCTTTTTCATGGCCGGAAGCCATACGCCTCTATTTCTTATTATGAAATTATATGACCAAAAAAAAAGTCATATCACTTTAATTTCTTATTTTTTGGCTAGAAGTCATATAAATTTAAATTCTCATTATGAGTACTAAATGGTAGGAAGCTATAAAGTTTTAATTTTTATATCTTTAATTTTTATTATTTTTATTTTCATATTCTTTGATTCATTGTTATATGACCGGATGCCATATATACAATTTTTATTTATCCTGAAGATAAATGGCTGGAAGCCATATTGATTTAATTTCTCATGAAACAAATTTGCACGAAACCATGAGAAGATACAAATTGACTTAGTTCTATCGGGAGATACAAATTCGCATGAAGCAAAGTGATAAATGACCGAAGCTATAAAATTTTGATATTATATGGCGTAAGTCATATAGCTTCCATCCTCTTATTGTATGGCTGGAAGCCATGATGTTCAACTTTTATTTATCCGAAGATAAATCAAGTCCGTAAAATTTTGATATTATATGGCTAAAAGTCATATAGTTTTCATCTTCTATCTTTTTGTATGGCTAAAAGCCATAATTTTCAACTTATATTTATCCTGTAGATAAATGGCTTGAAGCTATATGATTGTGATATAGGCTTTAAGAAATTTATGATGTCTTGCTCCCCATCATATACATATTTTATATGTGTTTTAATATATTGTGATTTGGTTTTATATGATTATATGGTTTATAAGGTTTTTTAGATCTGATATAAAATGCATAAAATGCAGAAATGCAGGGCTCTATTTACATAATAATTACTATTTTACTATGTGTGAAGTACAACAATTCATGAGATATTTGGTCCTTTAGGCTTCTATACCCACGAAAGAGGTATAGTGACTTGTTCACACTTTGATATGAAGGGGGAACAAGAAAGTGGCATTGGATTGTTATTAATATTAAGGCCACGAAGGTTTAATGTATCAAATATTGAATGATACAAAGTGTTTTTAGTTATTGTGAAGAAAAATTACTTGTAGAGAGTCATGCCACTCAAGAGTAATAATTCTAAAGGCTAATAGTCTTGAGGACTAATTAGCATATTTTGCCCAACTTATCATGCAAGAGGCCAATGTTTAAATTATATTTGGTAGTATAAATTTGATTAAATGCTCCGAAGAGCTAATATCTTGTTACCTAAAGGAACAAAATTATACATTGATAATGCTTTTTATTCTACCAAGTATAAAAGAAACTTATTAAGTTTCAAAGATATCTACAAAAATGGATATCATATGATAAATACATGTTATTGTAAATCAGAAATTTACACATAATAATACAAACCAGAAGTTTGTCAATGCAAACTATTACACCCCTACCGGCCTCACCCTTTCGAGTGGCGGGTTAGAGGGATTCCTCTTATTTAATCATATTTCCTTGTTACTTAGCCCAAATAAACTTAACTCAAGTTAGCACAGCAGAGCACAGGATCTGGTTGGACAAGCTAAACATATCGATAAACATTCATGAGTCAAGTGTCAAATAAGTTCCCGAAAGGTTAATACAGTCATCCAAATAAAGTACTGTTAATAAACAACAGTTATCCAAAATATAAAGTACAAAAAGAGATAAGGCATCCCCCATTTCTTCACTCCACCGCTACACGCCCTACCTTCTCCGTGCCTCCCATCGCTCTTGTCTTACCTTGTGTCTCAAAGTGGTGCGGAGTTCAAGGTTGAACCCAGAAGTAACCTATTAAACTTATATACAATATGTATGCAATGCATGTAAAGTAAATCACAATCAAGAACACAAACATGGCATGTACTCCGCAGGACCGCCTGGTCAAGACAAGCCCCCGGACCTAGCACGCGAATAGGGCCTCGGTAGTCAGGGGGCCAACCCCGACCACCTACCCTAGGGCCTCAATGGACACCTATAAACACACAGTCATATAGGCTCCACCTACCCCACATACCTTGGGCCTCAGTAGTCACCTAAGGACACGCAGTCCAATAGGCACCACCTACCCTACATGTCAAGGGCCTCAGTAGTACCCCAAAAGAGATACTACCTACCCACCATGCCTCAGGCCTCAGTAGCGCCTATACAGGTACTACCTACCCTGCATGCCTCGGGCCTCAGTAGCAACTATAGAACACGCAGTCCCATAGAGGCTACCTACCCTACATCCACAATCATGATAACACAGAACATACAAGAGCCACATAGAGTATGCAAGTTTACAGTTACTACCTGGCACTTCCGAATGCGATGAACTTCTCTCTTCCTACACGAGAGAATACCCTAAATACAGCCAAATATCATGCTATCAATCACACATTCAAGCTCTACCTCAAGTTTCATGAAATTCGCATAGCTTCAATATTTCCAGAATTTCTGACCCAACTTTACCGATTTTTAGTAAATTCCAAAAAAACCATTTTGATATGGGATCAGTGCCCTTAGAACCCTTAGGATTTCTATTTTAATGAAAAATATCTACCAAAGTCATCTAGGTTCAAAACTCGTCCTTATTCCCAAATACTAGCCACTGGTCTGAGAGAAAAATCCAGTTTTTAGGTCATTTTCAACTTAAAATATCTCTCGGTTGGAAAATCCAAATGACACAAAATATTATATCAAAGTCATCCTTAGGATGTCTAATTTCACCATGAAAAATTTCAGATCAATCAGATTCCATTTACTATTTCAAAACTACCGATTAAGCTTCGTTGCCCAAATACCGAAAGAACCGACAGATTTTCGTATAAGAAGATTTAGGGTTTTCAGAGTTCCAAACGAAGTGATCCATCTTAACCCTACACAAACATGCCTTCTGGAATCATTGGAGACCTTAAAAATATGAAAAACCTACTGCAACACCATGAAACACCACAGGGCAGAGAAGAAGATAACTCAGTTGCCGATTTAGGGACTTACCTCCGGATGTCGGTTGCGTATGGACTCCTTCACCTCTTGGACCTAAAGCTTCAGCTGATCACTCTTCTGGAATCCTTGAGCTCGTGGCTTATGTGGGAAAAATGGATGGAGGAGTGCCCTATTTATAGGCCCCAAGTTCCAAACTTTGCCCCTAGATATTTTTAGTTGTAGGTTTTAGGGTTAGGGGCAAAATGGTCATTTTGCCCCGTTCATCTTCCAAAGCAAGGGGCCCACAAAATCAGATCTTCTAGAAGCCTTCTAGGGTCTTCCATGGGCAGAAAATGGCACATTCCAAGGCTAAAAATAGAGTTCCAGTTTTGCCCCTAGGTGGTCTTAGTTGTAGGTTTAAGGTGTAGGGGCAAAATGGTCATTTTGCGCCGTTCTTCTTCCAAGGCAGTGGGGTCCACGAAATCTGAACCAAGATGTGCCATAATTGCCCTTTTAAAGTCATAATTACATGTCACTTTGTTGTCATATCAGATTTAAAATATATGGTCTAGATTTAACTTAGGGTTATTTTATTCATTTCTCTCTTCATTATGACTTTGATGTGACAATCTCTTCATAATTACATAGCAAGATATTTTCTCTCTCTTCTGGGCCCATTGGAATTCGCCCCCTACCCGGTGTCCGGGCCTAGGCCCGACTCAGGAAAGTTCTATCCAGGCCAGCTCGGCTCCGGTTCTTAGGTCCCTTACCTCGTAATGTGTGCCCTTCAACTGGACTTGTGTGGGCCCTCGGATCATCAGTCACTTTTCCCAAACCACAAGTGGACGGGGCATACTACCTTGGGGATCAAGAAACCTTTATTCCAGTACCCCAGATCCACCTCGTAATGCGTGTTACTCGGTAATCCAACTTTTGGGCCCGAAATGCCACGTATCCGACGTAGCACCACCACCACTAACTTTCTCTCCGGTAGTGGGTCCAGACACATGTTCTCTCTCTTCTCCTTGATTGAACACGCATACCCGGGCCCACAATACTGTTGTCACTTCCTTACTATCTTAGGTTTACCTCTTCGGGATTACTTCGTGCACAAGTTACCTTTAGTTGGTCGGGGTTTCACCCTATTTTGACCTAGTACCTTTGCTACTTACTCTTAACCATTGATTTTTATCTTAGGGCCTTTGAAATACTTCTACACCATATTAAGAAATAAATACTCCAAAATTAACTCAAGGTTTTATATTACTAAGCAAGCTTACATGCATTACAAAAGTAGGGGTGTTACACAAACCAAATGTTTGCCAATGTAAACTAGAAGTTTACTGTCAATGAGATATTAAAGAGGCAATGAGTATAAAGAAATATGTCCATATTTATTTTAAAGACAAGGCCCAAGAGAAATAAATAAGCCTAGAAGGTAACATGATGCTTACTTTTGTTGTTATTGTTATTTAAATTTATGTGATCTTATATCATAAATTTGTTTCTATGAGAATTTTTCTGATGGAAAATTTTCACATGTATAATTCTAAATCTGTGTGATTCTAAGTTATTTTGATCATGAATATCTTCATATGTGGTGAACTGTATATATTTTTTTTTTTTGCATATATAAGTAATTGAAGTATATATATTATTAATGTGTGATGAGATTATCTAGTAATGTAATATTATATGTTTGTTCGAAGAATCAAGATAGATTTTTATTTTGAGCTTTAAAGGGTTTTAAAGTGATTTTGAAATACATATATAAAGAAATTATGTTTATATGACTCACACTTGAGGGGGAAATTGTTGGATTACAAGTGTGAGTTAGAATACATGTGTGAGCTAATTTTAGAAATACATATATATATATATTTTATAAAGTAAATAATCTTTGTAACTCATTAATGTCATATATACCTCAATTGTACTTTTTTATATAAATAATTTTGAGCAATTTTTGTCATATTTTTCCCATATCACCCTACTAATACTTCCTCCACAATAATTAATTTAACAACACGTTTATATTCTATCAAGTGAGAGATTCTACTTTATTTTTAATTTTTAAACAAAATAATTTTAATATTCCTTTAAAAATATTATTTGAAGGCTATTATTTTGACTTCCTCGATAAGGACTAATGTAGTTGTAGATATGATGGCTTTTATTTCAATAATGAGATGCGAGGAAGCCATCGTTTTTACCTTTCATTGTAAAAAATATTCTTATTTATAGAATGAAGAAATAAAGAATATCAACCAACTAATTTTGCCTTGATATAATTTTCAATTATAAGTAGGAGTATTTTCGGAAAATAATTATAATTAACTAATTTAACTTCTCTCCTTAATCTCTTCAAATTCGGTAAATAGTTCCTATAATTAGGGACCAGGAGGGAGTACATCCATAAAATACAATTTATAGTGAAAATTTTCAAAACTAAAATTAATTAAATTATTTGAGAAAAAAAAAAAAAGAGAGAGATATATATTTTTTGTCTAATTTCTTCTCCTCTCCATTTTATTTTAGCAAAAATTGTATTCATTTGAGCCTTTTTCTGCCTAATTTTAATATACAAAAGATTACAATAAAAAAGATAAGTTAGTTATGGGTGAATTATCATTGATATTTCAACCATTTATGATACCCTTTTCTAAAATATTTCTCCCATAAGAACGAAATTCAGTTAATGGCGTGTAGTTATCTTCTGGTATTAAGAAGAAAAAAAAAAAAAAAAAAAGAGTAGCACACCACTCATCCTCTAACTTTAATTTGGTCCTTTAATTTTTAAATTCTCTTAATCATAACAGGTTAATCTTGTATAAAGATTCTTGAGCCAAATATTATTATTTTAAAAAGTTTAAATTTAATATGCCATCCTTTATAGATGTTTTTCAACATTTAAAATTCTTATTTTTCAAAAAATTAGGGGTTATAAGTTTGTAAGACTAACAATATAGATATAGAGTCTATTGTAGTAAGAAAATTTATAAGTCATGTCATTAAAATTTGACTAAGCTGTAGGTTTGGCCTTAGATTTCATTTTATTCGTTTAAATCTATAAAGTATAGTTTTTTTAGCTCTTTTAAGGTTAATGCTGTTAGTCTGAACTATTTAATGAAAAATGCTGAGTGTTCAAATGTAAGTTATTGTTGTGCAATTAAATCTGACAAAACATGTTTGCATTTTAATATTTTTAATATAATATTTTTATATTATAAAATTGTGTAAAATAAAAAATGAAAAGTTTAAAATGAAAAGGGGAAAAGACAAAAGAATACTCTCAAAATTGGCAAA
The DNA here is from genome assembly GCA_019022655.1 of Acacia acuminata. Lineage (NCBI taxonomy): Eukaryota > Viridiplantae > Streptophyta > Magnoliopsida > Fabales > Fabaceae > Acacia > Acacia acuminata. The sequence goes on from JAFJYI010000010.1 coordinate 6,492,119, forward strand.
AGACAAATAAGTACGTTAAATTTCAATAATTTTAAAGGGACTGATTTTGAATTTTGAGTTTTGGACAAATATGAGAAATTACCTAACTACTCTTACTTATTTTTAAAAATTATCACACAGCCCTTAATGGCCGTTGGAGTTCCAGCGCCAATGACCGAGGCGGACAGCCATCACCGAGCTCTAGTTACCTTATCGACCGCGAGAGCTTTGGTGATCCCGGTCTCATTATTATTATTTTTAAATTTCTCAAGCAAAAGTCATTAATGTAAATACTCAAGTTGTTAACATATATACTAAAGTTGTAAATAATGTTCACTCTAGTCGGCCATATTTATAACTTTAGTATCTATATTAACAACTCAAGTATCTCTATTGATGACTTTTGTTTGAGAAATTCAAAAAAAAAAAAAAAGAATCGAGGCTATGGGAGCTCTAGTGAACCTTATTTACAACTTTATTATCTATATAAAAAACTCAAGTATCTATATTAATGACTTTTGCTTTAAAAAAAAAAAAAATTGAGACCGTTGGAGCTACGGTGACCAGTTGCCGATGCTAAAGCTCTCGCAATCGTAAGGGGTGTGTGAGGATTTTCTATTTAAAAAAAAGTGAGGGTAGTTAGGTAATTTTCTACGTTTGTCCAAAATTCAAAATTCGTCAATTTAAAATTATTGAAATTCAATATAGTTATTTATCTTTTACCAATTTTGACAATATTTTCCTATCTTTTTCCTAACTGAGAACAACCCTATATTTTGCGTATGCAAATTGCTCTAGGTTTCATCCTTCTGGCTTTGAAGGGAAAACCCATCCAATATTTGGAAGACGTTTTCGGAAGAGGATTCTCTTATAATCTCTTTTCTCATTTTCTCTCATCACTCATTTAGGCTGTTGATTGAGAAGATGAGAGAAAAATTAAAGTAATATTGTGATTGATTGGACAGATATGATTCAAAGATGATGAGGGATAATGAGAAATGGATTATAAGAGAAACTCAACCCAACATTTTCATATCATAAAATTGAATCAACCACGCATACAACAGTTCTTCGTAGGATGCCCAATAACACACTTATTTTATGTAGGAAGAAAAAAAAATTATAACTCCACTTCTTCAATTTTTTTAAAAATGCAACTCAAAAAGATTTATAGCAATATCAATGTCAACTACTCTTTGGCTATAGAGTTTAAGTGCAGATTAGTCAACAAAATGTTACGCTAGAAGCACTGGACATAGAAATGTCTTGAGGGGAGCAAAAATACTAATGAATAATTGAAGAGAGCAAAAATACCAATGAAAAATTTAAAACTTGTGAAAGTAGCACAATCCTTGTTTTGGTCTATTCGCCGAAGTATTAAATTATTCATCGGTATTTTTGCTTCCTTTCAAATGTTCATTGGTATTTTTTCTGCTTTCAAAACATTTATATCTCTAGTGCTCCTAGCATAATACTTTGTTAGCCAAATTGTACTTTAACTCTTGATTATAAATGTAGGACTTAATTTGTAGTGTGAGGTACATTTAGGATTGGAAGTAGTACATTCATTTTTTCCCATATGAAACTTTCTGCTCCCTTTCGTCCTTTTTATAATCAATTTTTTTTTTTTCCTTTTGGAGTTAATCATAAATATAAGCAAATTTTTGTTCTCTTGTGTCTTAAAATTTAAACTTCTTTTTTTCTTTTATACCCCTATTAAATATATTACTCATTTTCTCATATATTAATTTTCCCTAGCTCTCCACTAATTTTCATTCATTTAATAATCTACTACTCATTTTCTCTCATATTTTTTATTCATTCTCTTTCTTATGTTCTTTTCATAAATAATGGCATATTTAAAAGAAACATGACATTTTTTACATATTTATTATTTTTAATTAATCTTAGCCGTAAATTCGTTTTGCACAATCAAGTAAAAAGTTATTTTTAAAAAAGATCGGAGGGAGTATATGCTAAGCAGTTGTTATAGCAAAACAATTACAAACAAAATGAAAGATTAAGGAGGAGTCTGGCAACATGCCTCTAATGACCTTTATATTTTATGAAATAAAACATCTCTAATATATTTATTTCATACAATGCAAAATTACTTAAAATATACTAAACCAAACACCCTCTAAGATTTAACTTTCAAATAGATAAATTTTATACGGTGTGAATTACAAAAATTTAAAGCATAGATACTTTCGAAAGTCTTGTAACTCAATGATATGGATATTCCCCTATATGTGAGTTGTTGTGGATTTGATCACATTTGTAACCTAAGGTTATCAAACTCATGAGTTTAAACAAACTTACGACAGTGATGTAAACTTCGTATCGTAAACTCATAAGAGTTTACTTTAATAATTAAATAGGTTTTACTAGTGTATAATTAAATAATTAAAATACAACAATGACAACAATTTGATTTAAATATATTTTAAATCCAAATAATTGAAATTAAATCCATCAACATTCATCATTTATCATATTTAACAAAGAAATTTCTATAAAATTTATATACAAAACCGCTAAGTATGACCAAATCAAAAAAGTTAATACAAGTTTAAGAATAGATTAACCTAATTTTGTAAGCTAAAAACATAAAAACAGTAAATTCGGTGTATAAACTCGTGAGTTTAACCATGTTTACAATTGGCACGAATTTATAGTGACTTGACTTGTTTTTGTAAGCTAGAAACGTAAAAACTATAAACTCAGAAAGTCAACTCACAAGTTTGATAGTAACCTCAAACCATTAATACTTTATTCCTTTAATTTTAATAAAAATGCATAGAGACCGCTAATTTTCCTCATAAAAATTAAAAAGTCCCAACTTTCATTGAGAATAATAATACCCTACAATATCTAAAATAGGTAGGAAGATGGCAATTATTATTATTATTGGGATGATCTGTGCATTCAAAGAGAGCTCATTTCCTGCGATGGGATGAATTATGCTTACTAAAAGACTCTGGCGGTTTGCAAACTGTTCAGTTAGGAGACTTCAACTTGGCTTTGTTGGTCAAGCTTTTCTGGAGGGTCATATCTGCCCAAACTAGTTTGCTCAGCAGAATCATGCTTTCAAAATATCTTGATCATGATCAAAGTTATATTTTCAAGCCTGCTTATAATAGCTCGACCTTATGGAGGCACATTATTTAACCACAGAACTGTGGTTACAGACCACCTAACCTGGTAGGTTGGTGAGGGTTCAAGTATTTTATTACGTGGTAGGCTTTGGTGGCCGATGCAGCAGTATGAGTTATCGTATCCTTCGTTGAAGGTATTAGATCTTATATTTCGCTCTCAAGGAAGCTGGGACTTTCAACTTCTATGCTCACTATTCCCTAGGTAAGTGATGCAACAATTTTCGGTGTACCCAGTTGATTCATGTTCCATATATAATAAGGTGGACGTGCAACAATGCGGGTTCAGAGGCAGATCTACGTTATAGATTGGGGGCAAGTGCCCCCTTTGAATTTGTCTCTTCTAATTTTTTTTTTTTTTTTTTGTTAAACATATATTTGATAGCATTGAAAAATGCAATTTACGGTGGAATTCCGGGGTAGAAGGTATAAGTTTGTAATTATTTTTATTGTAATATACTTTTGTTATTAAAATATATGTACTTTGAACTTATTAAGTGCCAATCTTTCTTTGTAATTTTCTACTCCATTTTTAATCACACGGAGTCTTGCTTTTCTAAATGATGATTTGTAAAATAACTCCTCTTATTACATCATCGTATTTTTGATTTTATGAATTTTTTTTATATTCTTTTCTTTTCTTATTTATATTCTTTTGTTTTTTAAGGATTTAAAACTTTTTGGGTATCTAATCCTGATTACCATTGGTTCCATGAATAAATAAGGTGGACGAGCATACTGTGGGGTTCATATACTGTTGGAGATGGGTATCAAATGCTTCAGTCTACAGTTGGTCAGTCTACACAATCATTGTAGTAGGTATGTGAAATGATCTGACATCTTTGCTCCCTCCAAAACTTAGATTGTTACTATGGAAAATTGTACGATGTATCTTGCCAACGACTCAGTTACTAAAAATAAGGCATTTGACTACTTTTGAGGTAGGTTCTTTTTGTGATGGTGATGATGAATTCTTTTAGAGCTTTTATTCCTTTATTGCCCATTCTCTAGAGCTTGGTGGTTTGGTATTAATCTTGGAATTAGGATTGATGTTCAACCTACCAAAATCATATAAGATTCTGGTAACTTCTTGACTTATTTACCTTTCCAAGTGTTGGAGTCTTTGTGGTTCGCACATAATAGGGTTAGTCATGCAGGGCAAAGAATTACCCTCAGCATGTTATCATATCAACACAAGCAAGAGCAATTGCTATAACAATTCTGTTCCAAAGCAGCCTCAATGCTTTACAAAACTGCAAGTTGAAACATCAGACTACATGGATACAAGGTCTCCAACGAAGCTGCTATCCTTACTGAGATTTACACTTCAAAGTTACAAAATCACATTTGGGGAGTTGCAACATATATATTCAGATCTATTTCAATCAGAGTGCTTTCAGTGATTGGACCATTGTTCCTCCGATCAAAGTAGGAACTTTACAATTACAATTGACAACACTTAGGCTGACGATTGTCTTCATTTTAAAACAAAGTGTGTCCACCAGCCACAACAAATCCCTATCTATTGTAGACTTGTAAAGCGAACCCATGTCAAGATTATTACAAAAACTAAGATTGTTCCATGGTGTCTTCTTAATACAAAGAATGTAAGTTATTACAAAACTTTGTAAATTATACTTTTCTCTTGTGAAATGCATGATTATTTTCATCACAAAAAAAGGAAAAAAAAAAAAACTTCCAATATGGGAAGAAGGGCCTTACGTATAATATAAATTCATTCTCAACCTTCGCAATGCATGTTATATACATTAATTAAATACATGATGAATAAAGTATCAGTAATATTCTAAACAAGAGAATAAAAGAATATGACACAGCTGTTCCATTTCTGGTACACCATTAAAACAAAAATTTTCAACACCTTTTGTTTGTGTAGGGGTTGTAAGACTATGTTGCAAAACAGCATTATTCCCTCTTGCCCTCCTCAGGCTCGGACTCGTCTTCTTGATCCAATAGTGCACTGTCATCTCCAACATTCTTCTCTTGCTTGGCTAAACTGAGTTCACTTTGTGGCTTTCCATTTGTGAGAGACTGTGCTTCTTCATCGTCAGATTCATCTCCCACTTCGTCTGAATAAGCATACCTGTGCATACACAAGGCGATATGAATGTACATTGAGATTCTTTACTAAGCCATTTGAACTGAACTTCACAACATGAAAAGCAACAAAACATATTAACTGCACCAATAAGCACAGCATCATCCTTTCAAGAGCTTTAAAACTTCACCGAGTGTTTCTGTCTTACTGATAACCATGATATACATTAGCCGGGTATAAACACATCCTTAATCCTCATACGTCTAAACTTTGAGTTTATCTTTATTTCAATTTTATAAACAAAATTTAGATGTGGCTGCGATTTTAATTTTGAACCTAAACCCATTATGCCTCCCCATCCAACCCAAAAATTTTGCATGCCAAATGACAATCTTCATTGTGTCTGCAATTTTTCTTTATAATCCTTCCGGTTCTTAATATAGGACATATTTGAGAACATGATCTTGGTTCTAAATATAAAACATATTTATCATATTTGTCAGTTTTTCCTAATTTACCCCTATTGATGCTCCCTCAACAATAATTAAGGAGGAGAAGGAAGGAGGGAGTTAAGAAAGATGACTAGGGTATTTTAGAAAATACACGTCATAATAACTAACTTAACTAACTTTCTTAATCAAATCAAATTGGTAAAAATATGTTTTATATTTAGGACCGGAGAGAGTAATACATATTTTCTCTCATTCTTAAAGCTTAGCAGATTGTTATATTTTAAAAATTAATCATACTCAATTTTTTGTTTGAGGTAATAAATCTAAAATAGTTTTCCATAGAAGTATCTTAAAAAAATAATGTTGACACAAAATATGTTTAAATGCATAGAAATTGAAAAATATAATGCACCTTTGAGAGCTTTGAGATGGGGCCCAGAGATAACATATAACACACAGCAACGCAAATGCAATAATGTCCCAGAAAGCTGTTATAATCCAAGCACTCTGCCATCGCTCATTGAAAGGATCTGTAGCTTTGAAGTATAACTGCAAAAATAGAATGTAGTACACGGTAAATGCAACACACTGATGGGCTGAGGGTAAGCCTGGGCTTGAGACATTAGCCCAATATTACAGTAGAAAGAAAAAGACAAATGAGAGATTTGTAGGCAGAAAAAGGTGAAACCAGCTTAATGGGTTCTGGACAGCAGCAAAGAAAACAACCTACAGCCACTATGGTCCATGAAGGTAACATTCTACACGCCTTAAGTGTTATAAAAGGTCTATGTACAGGTAATTGCTGGATTGTGGACTCAGGAGCCTCTAATCACATGATTGTTAGTATGCAATTATTTACTTCTTATACCCTGTGTACTAGTGGACTAAAGCAAAGATTGCTGATGCCTCATAGTCAACTATGGCTGGAATAGGGAGTGTGAAAATTCCTGAAATCCTCACTCTTCACTCTATTGCATATTCCAAAATTTAAAGTGTAATCTGCTTTCTGTTAATAAGTTGACAGAGGAGGAGAGTAGGGTGAGGCCTGTGAGGTTTCATTGTGTCTTTTGTTTTCCTTTGTTCTGTTTTACAGCGAATGTGCTGGTAAGCTGTGTATACAGGTTCTAGTCTTTAATTCTCCCACTGAGATTGAAAACTTAATCAGTGATTTTGCTTCTGTTTAATATTATCACAGCTTATATTAATATATTTCAGTCAGGTTTCCATTGTTATGGTATCAGACTGGCTGCCGCATGGTTAGTATGAGAAGGGAGGGAAGAGTTGAGTCAGTGGAGAAGATGATGGGAGGAGTTTTCATCATGGTCCTCATTCTCCCACTGAGACTGATGTTGGCATTTGTGTATGAGTTCTTGGATTCTTGGACATTGAATGATTCTTTTATGGACTTTTGAGTACAACAAAAGCACAAATCCAAAATACATTCAGTGAAACTCAAATACCAGTTAATATTGTTTTTGTGTGAAAGATTAAACTAAGCTAGGAATTTGGATTATCAGCCAAGGACCAACATACTTTTAAGTCATACCTCATAAACTAGGATAATCCAATTGGGTTCTGTAAAAGTGGTTTTACTTTTGCATATCACTGTTACTGCTGATAGGGAGTAGATTTGCTTCTATCAGAAAGTTATCAATCTTATCTGTTATATAGAGAACTTACCTCATAAACTATCCAAGCAAGTGAGCATATCACTGTTACTGCTAAAGCATTAGAGAACTTCCTATATATATCCAACTTAACAGAACTCCTTTTTGCCTGCATAATGAGGACACAAGGAAACAATAGTGTTATCCAAAAACTGAACATCAAGAATTATAAATAAATACAAAAATTTAAGGGTAGGATATTGCAAACAAAGTAATAAGAGTGAGGTTACCTGTAACTGTTCTAATGTTCTTGAAAGAGAAGTGAAAATCCATACTATTAAAAATGCATTCAAGAAAGCATTAGGAAGAACTAGAAGGAGCCTTGCCCTTCCTGAGACATCATTGATGTTCCCCACATATTCAGTAACATCCAGCAACTCCGATGCTAGAAAGTAAGTTATACCAAGCAACAGCACCTTTGAGGTAAGACCACCAAGAGTAGGCCGAACAACACCATAGCCCATCGAAACAGAGAGAATAATAAGCCGTGATATAGTTTTTCTTATAGCCCCAACAGTGACAACCCAAGTAGTGACTCCAACAGGTCTAATTCCAGTATCATTAAAATTGACATATTCAAAATGCCAAAGAATCATCTCAAACAATCCAAGAACAATGATAGCAGTAATACAGTGCTGGAGTTGCAGTATATCCTTCCAAACCTTAAGTACTGAAGGAACCAAATTATGCTAAGGCATAGATAAGCAGCTGCCATAAATATGTAAAAGTTCTTTAATGGGGCCATCCTACCGGGCAAGTATCCATCAGGATTTTTCCAGATTGTCTTTCCAGTCATTACTGTTTCATTGAGTTTGGGGTCACATACAACAAAAAACAAATTATACATCCCAGTCTTTGTGATGGAAACTTCATCATCTAGCATCGCAGTCAAGTAATTTCCACTAAAACGTACATTTAAAATGATGGGCCAATTAATATCAGTCACAGAACGTCTCCTAATAACTTGCCCTTGCTTACAACCTTCCATCTTAGCTAAATCAGGGGTACAACAAATTGCTCGTTGGCCACCATAAGCAGAACCACCTATATTATCTCGATCAACTGCCTCAAAAATTACAACCTGTACCAACCCTGTACTGTATTCCATTGGTTTATGCTCAGCAGCAGCAGCTTTGCTTCTCTGAAAGGTGATATTCTCGAATCTACCAACCATCCCCAAAAAGAAGTCAGTGTTATGAGTTATCCAAAAGAAAGAGGGGATCCAAATGCAATATACCACACTTTCAATGAATAGTACAGTCACCTTTATATTTCATGCTTCAGTGGCGGTTTTCACCATGAAATACCAAGTGCATTAGAAAATTATCCAAATTTATTCAGTTTCTACTTTTTCATTTCAGAGAAATGTGAAGATAATTTGCTGGAGAAAAAAATAACTGAATTGATTCAACAGAAAATGATACAGAGCCTTTCAGACTACTCTTACTAACTACTCCCTCCAGTCATTTTTATAAGGAACAATCTCTCTTATAGGGGTGGTCCTTAATAAAATAACAAATCCCTTTTGTTTAACATTTTAAACTGGTCTTTTCATTTTTCCCCTATTAAATATATGTCACTCATTATCTCTCTACAATAAATTTCTACTCATTATCTCTCATGTATTTTATAAACAAGGGTATAATTGGAAAGAAATTATATACCTTGCACATTTATTGCTTTTAACTAACATTTTGAAGCATATGATTTTGGTAGTTGTTCTTTAGAAAAAGGATCTGAGGGAGTATTAATGATCCATATGTTATATGCAACAATCATTCCCCCCCCCCCCCCCCCCCCAAAAAAAAATAAACCCCAAAAAAAACCAATCCTTGCCCTGCATGACAAAGTAAAATGACCTCTTCATCACACTCCTAGCCAAAGTAGCTTCCAGTTGGTAGCAAATTGGCCCTGAGAATTAGTCAGCACAGAATAATACTGGCAGGTGAATGGTTGCCAACATGTTTCTTCAAAGGTTGGGCATTCAACACGATGAATTCTGCAATTCTTTGGAGGTTCCAACAGATAAGCAACCTTGCAAATCCTCTAAACCAAAAGAAAAGGGCCAAAGAAGCTTGGTTTAGAATGTTCAAGGAATCACTATAAAGTAGGTTCCATTGCAAGGGATGTGACTTCAAGTAAACCGAATCTCCAACATCAAACTCCCTCTCCATTCTGTTTCTATCAGCCAATTGTATCATCCATCTCTGATCCTTCAGTCAATTCTAATTCTAACGACTGAACCACAACTTCCCTCTCTTGGAAACTTCCATTAGGGGCATTTACAGGCAGGGTAGAAATTCCTAACCAACTAAGGTCCTGTTTGCTTCAACTACTTAGGATTCCTAGGAACTTTTCCATGGTAATTATTATACTCCAATTTATAAGCATATTTTTCATGATCTCATTCCCATAGAATCATGTTTCATGTATCATAACCATGAATCTTCTATGGTAATCATCATTCTTTTAAAAAGCAGAAATCTAGATTCATGACTTTATATATAAGTTAATCCTTATTCCCACCTCTCTATTATTTCATTGCCCTCCTATTACAAATTACAAAAATCTATCTATGGTCATTATCATTTTCGTTCATTTTATTCACCATCACCCCATTCCACTCAATTTCTATTCTTTCCAAAACCAAACGGACAGTAAACTATCTCAGTTATTTAGATTTTGGCTAAACTAAAAAGACTCCAAATATCAACAACTACTGCAAACCCGTAATAGTTATCAAAACAACCTTGCAAGTTAGTATTCCTTGTTATCAGCCTTACAACATTAATTAACGACTTCATTCAACCAATCCAAATGGCTCATTCCCCATCAAACTACTAGCCTTACTCAAGTACAAATATCATTTAGTTCAGATAAAAATAGCAAGTTTTAAACTTGAGCAAAAGTTAAAAGCTCCCAAAACTGCGACAAACTCAAGGTCTTGACTCTTGACCCATAGCGTATTTCAGATTATGCAATGTGCTAACCCACTCTAATCAGGACAAGAAAATTACACAAATGCATATATCGGTTTCCAGCTTTCTTTAACTCATAATACCAATCAAATTCAAATCACATTCAACATTAAACAATGCGCAAATTTTGAATCTGATCAGTGATCAGTCTCACATTCAGTTCTATCCGCAGAATAAAAAAAAAAAGGACAGATTACCGGATATAAGAACGTCCATCGTGGATCCTCGTATCTGACAGAGAAGTGTAGGTGAGAGAAGCTAATAAACCTTCACTGCCTCCGGCGAGAAGGTAAGCATTGCCGACTTCTCTGAAGGGCTCATTATGGTAGAAATGGATGGAAGCATCGGTGGTGATGAAAATGCAAAATACTGAGAACAATGATGCGAAGAAGAAGGGGTTGGTCCATGCAGATCTTCTCGTTTGAATTGCTAAATCCATGGCGAGAAATCGAAGTGAGAGAAAGCAAGCTGGATTCTGCGAACATGGAGAGAGAAAGAGCGCTTGGAGCGAGGAAGAGTGAGACGGAAGACATGTCGGCACAGGACATCGGTGCAACGTCACTCTCCAAAGCCGATGGGGAAGGTAGATGGTAGCGACACGCTCACAATCACGCTAAAAAAGAAAAGAAAAAGATAACAGGGACAAAAACAGGAAAGCAAAAAAAAGACAAAAATAATTTTAAAATTATAAACTTCTAAATCTTATTAAAAGTTAATAAGGAAATTTGATAAATAATTTATAACTCATATTTTTTAAAATATATTATTTTACAAATTCAATTTTTTTTTTTTTGAAAAACATTTCTATTTAAATCCGTTTGGTTGAGAGAAAATGAGAAAAAGAGGAAAGGGAAAATTGGATTTTCGTAGAAAAATATTTTCCCAGCTGGATGAAAATGGGTCCCACCAATGACCTAAGCCCTATCCTTCATTATTCTGCATGTTGGCGGGGGTTAATTAATTAAGCATGCCTCCCAGTCCTATCTCATTGCTAGGTATCTTGTGGATATTGCTGTTAAAATATAATGGGTCTGTTTGGGTTAGTGGTAGGAGTAGTGGCATATAAGTTATCTGACTTTAGAAAAAGTTTGGTAAGAAAAAAGTCAGGTTGTAAATAATGATTTGTATTTGGATTGATAGTGGTAGAAGTGGCGAGACCCATGTCAAAAAGCTGAGAGTTTTTTCCTTAACTGGTTTTTTGAGCTTTTTTCACTTAAAGTTCAGTGAACTTAAAGCTATTGCCAAACGGACCATTTATCAGTTGGCTTCTAGGCTGGACTTTTTTTCAAAATAAATGCTCCCAACGCTGCACTCCAAACAGGCCCATTATCTTCTTCTGGCTGGGATGAAGGAGAAGATGATGATGATGATGACTGCTGCTTTTTCTTCTTGTCATGGCTATCTTTTTTCCAATAACTCTGAATCTGCATTTTGAACCTGTCTATTGCTGCCAGCCTCTCTCATGCAATTAATGTCTCGATCTTACAAATAAAGATTATGGATATTTTCATGATGTGAGAGAATATATTCTTAATATTTTTACCCATGAAGCGAAGTTTACTACCCAAAGTGAAACATAATTAAATGTCTTTAAAATTAATGATGGTGGTGAATAAGATGAAAATGATAGTCATCGTACTCATGTTACTTAGTAGTAAACTTGTTATACTTTGTGTGGGTTACTTGTGGATAATAGTTTACTCTTGATTATGAATTAGTGACTACGTTTGTTTATACATTAAGTGTGTTGTATAGATATTAATGTTGACAACATTTATTTGATAAATTAGAATTTTAATCGTTGTATCTACTAATTATATTTATTTGAAAAACAACACAGAAAAAATAATTGTAATTCATGAAAATGTTTTCAATCCCTGTAGGGCCGGCCCTAGCCCACATGCTCTCAAGCGGGGCCTTGAAAAATAGACTTTTTCTTACCCCAAGCCTAAAAGGGCCAGCCCTTTTAGGCCCTAACCCTTTAAGGTCCGGCCCTGATTCCCAACTCTACGTTAGAGTAACTATATACAATATATATGTAATGTAATAAAATGATAATTCGATAATATTTGGGATGTCATCAAGGAATTATGGAATGTAATAATGTGAAATGATAATTTTAATTAATTCTTTGGAAACAAAAAATTGGAGGGTACAAATATTTGAATGTTAATTCATGGAGGGTTTAGAGCTGTCCATACGTGGATTTAAGTAAGCTGGAAACTAGATTACATATGTAGTTTTTTAAAAAAGAAAAAGAAAAGGCAAAATGATATATTAAAAGAAAAAATTAAAAAAAACTCTACACTGTCCAAGGGATTGGAGGATGGGGAATATACATTCGAACCTATTAAAAGCATCAACATCTTATGTAACACCCTACATTCAAACCTCATTGAGTGAAGTTTTCCAATTTTTTTTTAACTTAAAATAATATTTAATGTGTTAACTGTTATTCCTAAATTCGTCTGAATTATTTAAAAACACCCTATATAGTTTATATGGATGGAGTGACTATGGGCATTTGGATGAGCTTTTAGAAAAAGTCTTTTTTTCTAAGTCTTTATTTTTAAGCTCCAAATTGAAGCTTTTAAAAAAAGCGACTTTGGCTCACTTTGGCTTTTTTGGTGACTTTTGCTTTTTGAAAAAAAAATCATCTAAACACATAAATTAATTTAAAATGCATTTTTTCTACATTAAAAAAGTGCTTTTTTTCTCAAAAAAGCCCATCCAAATAGGCCCTATATACTCCCTCCGGTTTTTTCCATAAGAGCCTATACATTTAAGGGCTTGTTTGGTACACGGAATCGGTGGGAAAGGAAAGGAAAATTAGAGAGTTCTTTTGTTTAGTGCGTATTTTGGACCAATCTTCCCGAGAACCTATCTTCCCTGTGCCCACCAATCTTTCCTCATATGTGAGAAGATCAAATCCACCAAAATTGGTGGGATTTCAACTTCTCACGTTATTGTTCACATTTTTTGACAAATGTACCCCTTAAATTCAAACTTGGCGGAACGTTCGAACTTGGCGGAACGTTCGAATTTAAATTCGAACTTGGCGGGAACATTTGAATTTAAGTTCGAACTTGGCGGGAAATTTTTTTACAAAAGTTCAAATTTGATATATATTTTTTAAAAATATATTTTAGCAAAAAAAATTATTTTTCTTTTTATTTTGAATTAATTACTTTTGAGGGTAAAATAGACATTTCTTGATTCTTTACCAACTACCACCCCTTCATTTTCTTCCTACCAAACAACTCATCTTCCCTCAAACTATCTTCCCTCATTTTTCAAAATCTTCTCTTCCCTTCCTTTCCATCCTCTAAATTCCTTTCTCTCCTCAAATTTTCCCCGTACCAAACGAGCCCTAAGTTCATATACAATTCATCAAACTATTAAATGCCTACATTATATCTTAAAAGATTAGGGATTAATTCTCAAGTAGGAATAAAAAAAAATCAAACATCTATTAACTAAAGCGATATATTTTTTTAAAATTAACCAAGCACGATAAGTGTCATGTAAAACTAGATTTTACCCTTTTTTTCCTTACATAAAATGAGACAAACTCCTCTTATTGGAATCATTTTCATTTAGACACCACTAAAATAAACTTACTGCAATTATTATGTTTCATCAAATGATATAAATCAAGGGACATGTAGTAAACTAGCATTATCATCTCAAACGATAAAAAAGAGGAGAAGTAGATGTGATCAATTGATGAATAATAAATGTTAAGCTCATTAGTAAACGATAAAGTGTAAAACTTAGGGAAAACACTTCTCATGTTGTAGGAGAAGTGTTTTCATGTCACACACATAAAATGGTGGGACCACATATATATATAATTAGCATTATATATATATGTGGGTCCCATTTGTTTATGTGTGTGTGTAGGAATCTTCTTATTCTCATGCAACCTCGAGAAGTTTAAACCCCTATATATAATTATGTATAATAGGCTAGCTTGTTTACCTAAGTAGGCCTGAGCCTGTAAATAAACTAAGCTTAAAGTAAGGTAGGGTATAGGCTCCTGATAGGGGTCTAACCTATTTTCATCCCTACAAATAACATAACAAGCATGATAGCTAGTCGTTAAAGGATGCATTTATGGGAAAAAATATTAATAAATTCTTTTACTGTTTAGTTAATCATAATTTTTGTTTAAATTAAAGCTTTGATTTTGAATTTTCAATGTATTGATTAAGTTATGCGATCTAATTTTTTTAAGGCAAAACATTCAAATGAAATATTACGGAAATCACACAATTAATCAGATTTCAGACAAGAGCCAAGGGTGTTTAAACATTCAAAAATGCGGGAAAAAGGTTAAATTAAAATAATATAGTATAATAAATAAAAGCGCAGATGCTCAGCTGAATTGAAGTAGAGAAGATAAAATGGGACAAATCAATCAGCCGAATGAAACTAAACAGTAGAGAGAATTTAGAGTCTGTTTGGATTTTTTTTATTTTTAAGCTAAAAGCTATTTTTAAGTTAAAGCTAAAAAAAAAAAAAAAAAACTTTTTAAAAAAAACTAAAAGCTGTTTGATGATTACATAAATTTTTTAACTTAAAAGTTATTTATACTTAAAGGCTTAAATTAAAAATAAACTGTTTGGTAAAATTTTTCTTATAAGTACTTTTTCTAATAAATAGTAAGGAAAGTGCATGATTTTTTTTTTTTTTTTTTTTTTTTTTGGCCAAAAGGAAAGTGCATGATTAAAAACTACTTTTTCTAATAAATAGTGAAAAATGTGTATGATTGAAAACTTCTTGTAATCCATGTGTTTCATTTCATAGCACCTATACATCTTTGAAAATAAAGTGAGTTAGTTGTTGGTCCAAAAACCACAACTTGCAAAAACACTTACCTCGAATGGGAAGAGGATTCTCTCATAATCCTCTTTCTCATTTTCCCTTATTAGTATCATCTGGACCATTGATTGGGAATGTGAGAGAAAGGTTAAAGTGATATTGTGATTGATTGGATGAATATGATTTAGAGATGATGAGGGATAATGAGAAAGTGATAATGAGAGAAACCGGAGAGATTTGCCGTAATCTCCCAAAATAACCAGATTAGAAAAGGATTTGCGGTATAATGTAACCTGGGTCGTTTCCAACAACGACGCAGTTGGTTCAATTCACACAAAGACAATAAAAACAAAGGATGTAAATGGGGGTTTTTTTTTTATTCAGAATAATATTAAAGATGAAGTAACGAGAGACAAAACGAAATAACACAAATTGAACGAGAAAATAGAGGATTAAAGGATCAACCCACGATTTCGGATTCACCCACTACCCTTCCTCGAACGAAATAGATTTATAACCAAACTCGTAATCGACTCTAGACAAACCGAAATCTCGCATTTGTCTAGAAATTCCCTCAACCGAACAATCATTCAGAATTTGTTCGAATCGTGGCGCACCTTTGTACGATCGCACGAAATACTTTAACCCAGTCGAACTTCATCCTTGGGAAATATCGATTTGGGTTTTTAATCAAAAACCCAATCCGAACCAAAAATCAAATCGATTAAGGGATACGAAACGAGTTAGACGGTACCGATTAGGTGCGAATCCTTTGGATAGTGGATGGAACCCTCATCGTGGATCAATCTCAGAAATTTAGCCAAACATAATTAAGAAAGACGAAAAACGAGATGAAGAACGCGAAGAACACGAAAAACATTGTAGAGAATTTGAAAACTACTATTTTGATCCTCTCGAATTCTAAAAACGTGAATGAGAATGTGTTTTTGGCTGCCTCACTTAACCTAAAATGGCAAAACGAAATGGGGCTCCAATCCACAATTAGGCCAAGAACAAAAATAAAATAAAATGGGCTTTAATTACAAAATTTGAGCCCAAAATACATATGACTTCGGCTCCAAAATCAACCGCCCTCTTGTCCGAATTTGCTCTTCATGTCTTCATAACAATTGTAGCTCTCTGAATCATCTGAAATATGAGACAAAAATAAGGCAAATCGATGTTTGGTTCAAGAGTTATGGTAAAAATGGTGAAGCAATGTAAAACTGGAATTTATTATTAAATAATGGCTAAAATATAATAAAAGGCCCAAAGCCCAAATAAGTATAAAACATTTTTTATTAGCTAAAGAGTCCTAAATTATTAATCAAGAGACAAAAAGTAGTGTATGAAATATTCAATTATCAAATTGCCCCACACTTATCTTTTTTACTCCCGAGCAAAATTCAAAGAAAAAGACCTAAAGGAGAAACTCTTCTTTTCTAACAATTGCTAACAATGCAAAAATTGAACAAGGGACACAAAGCTCAAAAGATCAATCAATCAAGACCATAATCCCTTCATCTCAAATTACAATTCATGGTAATCTCAATCAATGATGCTAATCACATAAGATGGTCTCTCAAATGATGCGCTCAATCAATCAATCAATCTCTCAAGTGTTTAAGGTGAATAAGTTTATCGCTCAAATTCTACTCAAGAAATTTGCTCTACCATAAGCTTGCTCAATTTCTACGTCTCCACTACTCATAACACATGCATGCACAAATCAAGAGAGCTTGTTATGAAAGGTTGTAATGGGGTTAGGGTGAAGGTAGGTAATAGTATGGAATGAGAGGCTAAGCACCAAAGAAATTCAAAAGAGCACTAATTAACACAATCATTCTCTATGTAAGAAAATTTTTATTTTGCTTATATATCTCCTTTCTTTCCTATGTATTTTCTTTTTCTATTTCTTCTTCTTCTTCTTTTTCTGCTTTTTTTTTTTTTTTTCTTTTTTTTTTGTTTTTTTTTTTTTTTTTTTTTTTTTGAGAAAAATGAAACTATACTATAAACATAATCACAATGGCACAAAAGCAAACACCCCCCACACTTAAACTGTTGCACTCTTGAGCAACCCCCACACTTAAACACAAAACCAAGGTGAAACCAATGCTCAATAAATTTTCAAGGTGCGGAATAAAATGGTTTTTCGCTTAGGCTTGTAATGTGGCTTAGAAAAGAATGAGGCAAAAAGGCACAAAGGGCTAGCAAAGGAGTCATAATGCAAGGGAAAGGCTATTTGGCCAAAGTGAGGAAAATAAAAGAAAGAAAACAAGCTTCCATCATACTTATGCACGTAAATGAAAAATGTAGTTTAAAAAGAAAAGGACCAAGTTCTAGAGAACACAAATCATGAGCAGATGCACACATGAAAGAAAGAATGGCAAAAGATGAATTCCATTCATGCAGGCCCAAAACCTCACAAGGTCAATACCAACTTAGGCAATCAACAACATCAAATCAACTACCAAGACATGTAATCGAAGAGTCAAGAATGGCGAGACCAAATAGAATGATCCATTAAAACCAAAATGTCCAAGTTCATAATATGTAGCAATCATAGAAAGAGAGATTGTATTTATTTCAAAAAGCAAAGTAGAAAAAGGAAAACAAATAGAAGAAAGAGGGAGAAAGAAAGAAGAATACTCCCCAAGGGGTTTATGGAGGATAAGTGGCATCAATGAGGAGAATCTCGCTTCTCTCAGCTCGCCGGGATCCCTCATGAAATGGCTTGAGGCGATGCCCATTGACCTTAAAGGTTTGTCCCGTGGGTGGATCACATAGCTCAACAAAGACCAAATGGAAAAATGTTAGTGATCTCAAAAGGGCCATCCCATTTAGATCGAAGCTTACCAGGCATAAACTTCAAACGGGAGTTAAACAGAAGAACTTTCTGGCCCACAGAAAATTCTTTCCTCAGAATATGCTTATCATGGAATGCCTTAGTCTTTTCCTTGTATAATCGTGAGCTTTCATAGGCATCCAATCTAAGCTCATCCAACTCTTGCAATTGTAGCTTCGCTCCATCCCGAGACTTGGCCAAATCCATGTTACACTATTTAATGGCCCAATAGGCTTGATGCTCCAACTCAACCGGAAGATGACATGCCTTACCAAAGACAAGCCGATAAGGAGACATCCCAATCGGAGTCTTGTAGGCGGTGCGATATGCCCACAAAGCATCCTCTAATCGCTTACTCCAATCTTTCCGGGTAGAGTTAACAGTCTTCTGAAGGATTTGCTTAATCTCTCTATTTGAGACTTCAGCTTGACCGTTGGTTTGAGGATGGTATGCTGTGGAGACCTTGTGAAGCACTCCATACTTGTGTAACAAGGCACCCATGCTTCGGTTGCAAAAATGGGAGCCTTGGTCACGCGATAATAGCTCTAGGAATGCCAAACCTGCAGAAAATGTTAGACCTAACAAAATCCACCACCACAGAAGAATCATTAGTCCGAGTGGCTTTCGCCTCAACCCATTTCGAGACATAATCAATAGCCAGCAGTATGTAAGTATAACCATATGAAGTAGGAAATGGACCCATAAAATCAATACCCCAAACATCAAAGATCTCACAAAACAATATAGGGTTACGGGGCATCTCATACCTACGGAAATACTCCTACTCTCGACGGTTATCACATGACTTACAAAACAGATGGGAATCATGAAACAAGGAAGGCCAAAATAATCCATGTCTAACACTTTCCTAGCAGTTCTTTGGGGTCCAAAGTGACCACCACAGCGAAGCATGAGCAAAATGCAATATAGAGTGAAACTCATGATCGCACACATCTCCTAACTACTTGGTCACTACAAAATTTCACGAGATAAGGGTCATCCCAAACATAATATTTAGACTCACTCTTTAATTTAAGGGTTTGGGCCCTAGTGGAATCTATAGGCAAAACACCGGCTACCAAGTAGTTAACCAGATTAGCATACCATGGAAGCTTACCTTGCAGTTTGTAGAAGTTTTGCTCATCAAGAAATCATCCCGAATAGAAGAGGGGTGAGAGGGAGAATGAGTGATGCGACTCAAGTGGTCACTACCAGTTTTGTGCTCCACTGTTTCGAATCTCAACATCGAACTCTTGGAGCAATAACATCCACCGGATGAGTCGTGGCTTAGCATCTGTCTTTTTCAAAAGAAACTTCAAAGCGGCATGGTCGAGAAAACAATTACTCTACTTGCTAGCGAGATATGACCTAAACTTATCAAAAGCAAATACAATAGCCAACAACTCTTTCTCAGTAGTGGTGTAATTAGACTGGGTAGGATCCAAAGTCTTGGAGGCATATGCAATCACATGAGATGCTCTATCAACTCGCTGTGCCAAGATAGCACCAACCGCATAGTTGGAAGCATCACACATCAACTCAAAGGGGAGGCACCAATCAGGGGCTTGGATCACTAGGGCTATAGTTAGGCAACGCTTCAAATGATCGAAGGCCGCCTTGCAAGCATCATCAAATACAAAGTCAGTATCCTTATGCGAGAAGGTTGGACAAGGGTCGGGCAAGTCTTCTTTGAAATCCCGAATGAAACGCCGATAGAAACCGCATGACCAAGAAAAGAGCGAACTTTCGCACGAGATGCGGGGTAAGGCAAAGCAAGTAATTACATCTATCTTAGCGGGGTCTACCTCAATCCCTTTCCTAGACACTATGTGTCCCAAGACTATACCCGACTCAACCATAAAGTGACACTTCTCATAATTCAAGCACAAGATTAGACTCAATGCACCTATGCAAAACTCTAGACAAATTAGCTAAGCATGCATCAAAATCAGACCCATATACAAAGTGAAATCATCCATAAAAACCTCCATGCGGTCCTCTAGAAATTCGAGAAAATGCTTACCATACAACGCCGAAAGGTGCCAGTGCGTTGCAAAGGCCAAAAGGCATCCTTCGGTAGGCATATGTTCCAAAGGGGCATGTGAAGGTCGTCTTCTCCCGATCCTCGGGAGCAATATGGATCCGGAAGTATCCGGAGTAGCCATCCAAGAAGCGTAATGGGACTTGCCAACCAATCGCTCTAACATCGATCAATGAAAGGTAGAGGGTAATGATCCTTGCGAGTGGCTTGGTTGAGTCTCCTATAGTCGATGCAAACTCTCCAACTATTCTGAACTCGAGTAGGAATGAACTCATTCTTCGATTGGCTACCACGGTGACTCCGGATTTCTTAGGAACCACGGATCAACGGGGCTAATCGGCTATCGAAATGGGATAGATGATACCGACTTGCGAAGCTTAGTGACCTCCTTCTTCACCACATCAAGGATAAGAGGATTAAGGCGTCTCGGGGTTGCCTCCGGCTTAGAGTCCTCTTCCAACGAGAATTCGATGCATACACATGGAAGGGCTAATGCCAACGATGTCAGCTAATGTCCATCCAATGGCTTTCTTGTTCGCCCTCAATAAGCTTAGCAGCTTCTCTTCTTGGTCAGGAAGAAGATTATTTGCCACAATGACTAGCAACTATTCATCCACCTCCAGAAATGCATACTTCAGGTGATCGGAAGGGATTTCAACTCAAGCTTGGGTGGTTGCTCGGTGGAGGGAAGAAGCTTGGGTGGTTGTTGCAACAACTCGATGTCATCACTGGAAATGCACGAAACCACATTCAAAGAAGCGAAGAAGCGTGTCTAGACAACTCAATGTTAACATCAGAGTGAAGCTCATCAAAATCAGAGTTAAGCTCATCAAAATTAGAATTAGGATGTACATTAGGATCAGGATGAAGCTCAAACTCAGAATCAATATCAGAATCTACATGTAATGTAGAATCACCAAGCAAGTCGAATCACCAAATAATGCAAAGCATTAAGCAAATCGGTGCAAACAGAGCACCATTCATTATCAAGACATGCACAAATGGGAGAATCACTCTCGGATGCAAAATCGGGATAGTCAAGACACCAATCAATAACATCATCCACAAGATCATCAATCACATCAATGCGAGAAAACAGAGTGTTCTTCCCTAGGATGTTTCATGGCATCAAAGATATTGAAATTCACAGATATATCACCAAACTCCATGGAAAGAGTACCGAATGCACATCTATCTTAGTCTAGTTTTGTTTTCATGAAAGGCCTCCCTAGAATGATAGGTGATCTACTCTTTGGGAGACTCGTCCTCCATATCTAAGATGTAAAAATCAGCGGAAATATCAGTTCATTAACCTTGACTAATACATCCTCAACTAAACCAAAAGGATGAACATTACTCTTATTAGCTAGCTGAACAACAACACCAGTAGGACGTAAAGGACCAAGACCAAGAGATTTATAAATAGATGCAGGCATGACATTAATAGAAGCACCTAAATCTAGCATGCAATCATCAAATCTATAGTTACCAAAATAGCAAGGGATAGAAAACGTCCCTGGATCCTTGCACTTGCAAGGCATTGTAGAGATTTGGATGAGTCCGATACATTGGTTCAAACTCACTCGTTCACTCCCCTTCGATCGCCTCTTGTTGGTGCACAACTCCTTCGAAACTTGGCATATTTAGGAATTTGTTTGACTGCATCTAAGAGAGGAATGTTGATCTCTACTCTCCTGAATGTCTCAAGTATATCCTTCTCTTGTGCTTTTTTTGCCAACTTCTTGGGTTGAACTGCTCTCTGAGGGAAAGGAAGAGGAATGGGGATGTCTTCCTCTTCACCTTCTTCTTGACCGCCTTTTTTATTTTTAGAGTCAATCTTCACAGTTTCGACTCTCTTTTCGATGTGGAAGTCACATCTCGTAAATGGGTTTAGGTTCCTCCAATTGCTTGCCGAATGAAGGGAGATAGCACTCACATTCCCTTAGGATTAGGAATTGTTTGTGAAGGAAGAGTGTTGGATCCCGAGGTTGAAGCCGGTTCAATGAGGTTGCCAACTACCCAATCTTTGTTTGCAAACTCTGAATGGAAGTATTAGTTTGCTGTTGGAACTGCATATTGGTTGTGACAAATTGCTTCATCATATCTTCAAGTGAGGAACCACCACTACCACTACTACTAGCCTGTTGTTGTCTTTACTTTGTGGAGGTGCACATATGGCTGGTCGAGGAGGTGGTCTTGGCAAAGGCAAAGGCAAAGGCGGTGCAGATTCTTTGTTGGAAATTCGTGGTGTCTTGTCTCGTTGGTAATTCCTAGAATTCCTGCGATATTGGTTACTCGGTTCGATTCTCGGTTCCAACGAAAATTGGGGTGATTTCTCCAACCAGGATTGTAGGTATTGGAGAAGGCATTATTTTGTTGGTATTGTGGCTTTCTGGAAAAGCACCCCTTTGAAGCTCGACGGGTCTTGATAAGTAGGATCATGCAAGGTAGGGCAAGAGTCGATAGAATGGTAAGGGTCGAACAGAACCCACATGAGTAGCCAATCGAGGAGGAGAAGATTGTATTGTATCGTGTCATCATTTTGCCGCCTACCTCACCGAGAGAGGTCGATCATCAAGTCTATTCTCTAATCTCGAGAATCGTCTTTGGTGGAGGTGTTTGCACATGGTAAACAGGAGTACTATTGGCCTTGGTGCCAAATTCGAGAGTTGGCGCCATCTCGGATATCAATTCTCGGGCATCTTCGGGTGTCTTGTTACGTAGAGCCCCACCGCTAGAAGCATCCACAAACCTTTGTCTACGGTAGCGAGACCATCATAGAAATGGGTAATCAAGAGTTGCTCGGTGATCTGGTGGTGTGGACGGCTTGCACATAACCTTTTGAACCTCTCCCAAAGTACTCATGCAAAGTCTCCCCATTGGCCTGTTTAATGTTGGCAATTTCCTTCTTGATCGCAGTTGCTCTTGAGGCGGGGTAATATTTCTCCATAAATAATCTTTGAACATCAGTCCAGCTCCCGATAGATGAAGGTGAAGGTACAACAACCGATCTTTGGCTCCACCTTCCAATGAGAAAGGAAAAGCTCTCGGCTTGATTTGATCTTCATCAATTGCATGTGGTTTCATTGTCTTTGCACACTAGATGGAATTCCTTCAAATGCTTAATGGCACACTCACCGAAAGACCATGAAACTTAGGCAGCAAGTGTATTAGACCAGATTTAAGCTCAAAGTTAGCGAGAAGGGCGGGATATTGAATGCACAAAGGTTGATAATTAACATCGAGTTCATTCAATTCCTTTAAAGTAGGACGATTTTCTGTTCTTCCGCCATAATTTCGAGTTAGGAAAATTGCTACTAGAATCGTGAAAACAACAAGACTATCAAGTACTATCGAAACACAATCGAAAGATCAACGGAATGAACACAATCGAATGGTCGACTTAAGTTCAATGTCCAATTCGGTATTAATCCCACGACTTAGCCTAACAACTCTTCTAGCAAGAAGAATTGTTCTTTCTATTTCGGGATCAAATGGCAACAAGTCTTTCGGATTGATAGTGCTCCTAGTACTCATGCAAAAGCATAATCACAAGGCAGAATTTGCAGAAAATCAGAATTACGAAAATGCCACCAGCCAATCAGAATTACGAAAATGCCACTAGAAACTCGAATTACGAAAATGCCACTAAAAGTGGTAAAAACAACTAATTAAGAAAAGTAGAAAAACACTAAGACTTCATACAAAAGCAAAAACCTATGTTAGAAATTGACCAAAAGCAAAAACCTATTTTAGGAATTCTTTTTTTCAATTTTTTTTTTTTTTGATCTTGATCTTGTTGGGATGGATGTATTTCGTAATTTAATGACTTACTCCGATTGGGTGATTTTTGGTGACTGAAGGAAAACCCTATTCTAAGACAACCTCGGTCCCATTAAGGCACCGAGATCCTCGATTTAAGCTAAATTCCATCGTTTAGACCACTTTTTCAATTTTTTTTTTGATTTTCACGAATTTATCGAAACTTAAAACAGCAAAAACATGACCCAAACGTTGGAATTTGGGGAAAATAGGTGAGACCTCACTTACTAAAAGTAAGTTACTCTTGCTTAGAATGCCCAATTCCTTGTGAATAAGACCTAGATTGAGTAATCGGCGAGAAAAATTTCGTCGACCACCCGAACCAACTAAACTACCGAAACAAAGCTATTTACACTACGTTACTAATCAAACCGATGCAAATTCCCCAAAAGCGGCGCCATATTTTGATAGAAATTTGCCGTAATCTTCCAAAATAACCAGATTAGAAAAGGATTTGCGGTATAATGTAACCTGGATCGTTTCCCAACGAATTCGCAGATCGGTTCAATTCGCACAAAGAATAAAACAAGTGACAATAAATGGGGGTTTTTTTTTATTCAGAATAATATTAAAGACGAAGTAATAGAGACAAAACGAAATAACACAAATTGAACAAAAAAGAGGATTAAAGGATCAACCCACGATTTCGATTCACCCACTACCCTTCCTCGAACGAAATGCATTTATAACCGAACTCGTAATTGGCTCTAGACAAACCGAAATCTCGCATTTGTCTAGAAATTCCCTCAACGAACAATCGTTCAGAATTTGTTCGAATCGGTGGCGCACCTCCTATACGATCGCACGAAATACTTTAACCCGGTCCGAACTTCGTCCTTGGGAAATATCGATTTGGGTTTTTAATTAAAAACCCAATCCGAACCAAAAATCAAATCGATTAAGGGATACAAAAACGAGTTAGACGGTTACCGATTAGGCGTGAATCCTCTCGGATAGTGGATGGAACCCTCATCGTGGATCAATCTAGAAATTTAGCCGAACATAATTAAGAAAGATGAAAAAGCGGATGAAGAACGCGAAGAACACGAAGAACATTGCGAGAGAATTTGAAAACTACTATTTTGATCCCTCGAATTCTAAAAACGTGAATGAGAATGTGTTTTTGGCTGCTGCCTCACTTAACATAAAATGGCAAAACGAAATGGGGCTCCAATCCACAATTCAGGCCTAGAAAAAAATAAAATAAAATGGGCTTTAATTACAAAATTCGAGCCCAAAAATACATATGACTTCGGCTCCAAAATCGACCGCCCTATTGTCTGAATTTGCTCTTCATGTCTTCATAACAATTGTAGCTCTCTAAATCATCTGAAATATAAGACAAAAATAAGGCAAATCCGATGTCTGGTTCAAGAGTTATGGTAAAAATGGTGAAGCAATGTAAAACTGGAATTTATTATTAAATAATGGCTAAAATATAATAAAAGGCCCAAAGCCCAAATAAGTATAAAAGCCATTTTTTATTAGCTAAAGAGTCCTAAATTATTAATCAAGAGACAAAAAGTAGTGTATGAAATATTCAATTATCAAAACCCAACCCCTCGAATGATCTATCATCGATGCAAGAAACCTCTGCATCTCTCTTCCAATCCAGTGGCATAAAAGTGATTGGACAAGGTAACTCGGTGCTCCTCCCAGTAGGAGATTATAAACATGAGCTAGAATGATTGATAACTCGGTAAGGCGAAGCTTCCGCCTTCCTCCGTCCATCTCCATTGTCCATCATCTATATACATCATTTTTTTCCCACTCTCTGATTCACTCAACTTACCCTATCTCCCCTCAAACAATCATCTTAGGTGTTCATAATCTTCTTCTTCTTCCTCTCCTTCAAAAAAGATAGTTTCATTTTTGTTGAGTTCGGTCATACTCAAGGCAAATCCTGTGGAACTTTCAGCCCTCAATCGTATAAAATTGCATCTTCTAGGTGAATTGTCTCCTGTTGCCACTTTCTCCAGTGGTCTTAGCAGTTCAGCGAACGATGCTAACCAACAATTCTGGTTTGGTGAATCAAACGGAGCAATTTCTAGCTCTGATTCTGACTCTCTCGTACCCAATCATTGAGGTCTGAATCTTCCATAACGTGTCCGATTACTTCCTTGAATTATGCGAATTCCCATCCAAATCTACTAGTCTATTTGAGTTCGAGTTCAAGAACGAAGCAATTGGCCTCTCAACACCCAAAATCGAAGCCGAAGCTTCACAATTTGAGATTGTGCCGTATAGATCGTTCTCTCTCTCTCTCTCTCTTCTTTTTTTTTAAAAAAAAAGCTTATAAAAAACTCCTCCCAAACTCCTTTATAAGAGTTGTTCTTTTTTAAAAAAAAAAAAAATTATAAAAAGCTCTTATTATAATAAGAGCTTTTTTAATAATCTGTTTGATCTAACTTTTATTTATAAGAAGAAGATAAGTTAAAAATAAGAGGATCCAAATAGGCACTTAATATTTATGATAAACAGGAAAATTAAGAAAGATTGATAAGAACACATATTATATAGAAGAATAAGAACTTTAAACCCAAAAGGGAAAGAAAAGAATTAGATAAAAACTTACAATCAATTCCACAATGATAGCATGGCCCTTTCTTCCCCATTAATCTTTCCCA
This sequence comes from Acacia acuminata, assembly GCA_019022655.1. NCBI lineage: Eukaryota > Viridiplantae > Streptophyta > Magnoliopsida > Fabales > Fabaceae > Acacia > Acacia acuminata. The sequence goes on from JAFJYI010000010.1 coordinate 6,518,568, forward strand.
CCAACTTTGTTCTAATTAATTAGACTTATCAATTTGATATTTTAGTGAAGAAAACAGAAGTCACATTAATATTTCCCTCAAGTTTTATAGTCACAGAAGCAAATACAAACACTAAACCAATCACAGAAACTTCCAAAACTTACGATAAATTTATCGAGAGTGCCCATCTTTGATTTAAAGCTTCGGGTTCTCTATATTTGCAAGACTATTTGTATATATAGGGGCGGAACAATTTGCTCGAGACTTAATGTGAGCCAAATAATTAAGTTGCAGAGACTTAAAAAATGGTAAGAAATACACATGTCGTTTGTCCCAAAGTGCATCCAATACCAAATTTTTTTTTTTTTTTTGTGTGTGCGCAAAAGTGATTATGTTGTTGTAAAAGTGAAGTAAAATTACCCATTGACCGTTACTTGACTTTTTTTTTGTACTGAAAATGATGACGTGGATGTTGATGGGTTTTGAGTTGTTATGAATTACAGTTTAGCCCCAGACACATTTCCAAAAATTTCAATTTAGTCCTCCATAAACTTTTAAATTTTCATTTTAGTCCCTAGTTAAAACTTGCATTTTGACCAGGGACCTTCTTCTCCCTCCAGAGATAGACCCGAAAGGTAGACCAGAGAGACAGTCTCGGTCTGATTTCTCCATTAAACATACTGCCACGTGTTGCTCCTTCCCTCTCTTCCATTCTCCATTAAACACACAATGCCGTTAAAGACAGTAAAGGAAGATGATAATGACGATGATCGTGTGTGGTTTTAGTGAGGACCAAAGGGAGGAAGGCCATCGTTAGTTCTCCCTCTCTCTAGGTTGAAAATGATGCCCCTCCTTTGGTCTTCAATGTTAGTGTTGTTGCTCTGTTTCTCTCTTTTTCAGGTCATCGACAATGGAGGTGTGAAAAAATGATGGTGAGATAGAGAGCAAGGGATCATTGGTGGTGACAATGGTAGTGAAAAACAAAGATTGGAAGTCGCTAGAATCTGGAAAGAATGAAAAAAGAGAATCTGGAATGGGTTGACGGTGGCTGGAAAGGAAAAGGGTGATGGTGGAGAGGATGAGTGAAAGGTCCAATGGTGATGGTATTTTTCTTTCACCGTCGATTCACCAAAGCCTGAGCTCTCTCATCGACGGCGGAGTTGATGGTGATGGGATCATCGATGATAGTGTTGCTTTGTCTCCTTCCCTTCATCTCTCAAGCTCTGTCCTTTTTCTCAAGTTCAACTCGTCATGCTCTCTATATCTGTCAATATCGTGGAGCTCTCTTAAGCTCTTCCGGCTCCCAATGTCGAACGACAAGCATGAATAGAAGGCAATGTTCATCGAATGATCTCATTGACGTTGTGTGAAGGTGGTTGATAAACCCTAATTTTATATATTTTATCTCACCTTATTCATTTATTTTGGGGATTATTTTAGGCTAATTTGGAATTATTAGATAATATTTGGATTGTTAGTCAATTTTAGGAAATAATATAAATCAGAATTAATTATAAGATTATTGGGCTTAAATTATTAATATTCGATTAATATCTTATGATTGAATAATATTTCTAAATATATGATAGATCACGATTTTATCATATTAGAATATCCTATGGTGCAAAAGTTTTACAGGGAAGCTAAAAAGAAATCTAATAGTGGAATTTAATTGGGCTTTTTATATTTTAATGGGCTCAAGTTGGTACCCTAAAAGCCCTCTCTTCTTTCCCATTAATTAACCTAGTGGCTGCCAACATGAAGGACACTCTCTTGGAGGGCCGAAAACAGGCACGGAAAAAAGACGGAGCTACAGAGACGCATTAGAACAAAGGTCTAGCAACTCACTTGTTCATTCATCCATCATATCCTCATTCTTGCAATATCCGTATTGGACTCTTGGTATCATTTAAATATCATCATCTCTCCATACGGGTCCCACGACCAATCACTCAACCCATCAACAAATACTTCAGAAACTCTTTTGATGGCTGTGACTACTTACGAGGAGATTGGAGAGGAGATTTTCAAGGAAGCTTAATCTTGTTGAGGGATAATTTAGGAGGAACATGGAGGAAGCTAGAGCCTAGAAGTTTACACTTGAAGATCATAAGGGAGTATTGTTCTTTTTATCTTTTTAATTCAAGACTTGAGATAATTTAGTTTTAAAAGATTTCAAGTTATGTTAATTGAGAACAATCTAGTTTTAGATTGTAAACATATTTTTGTTGGATAGATTGATAATTGGGCGAAGGAGCAAATTGGCCAACAGACTTTTAGCTCAGGAGCGATCAACACAAAAAACTTTTAAATATGAAATTTTAGCCAACAGACTTTTAGCTCAAGAGCGATCAACACAAAAAACTTTTTAAAAGTGAAAACCAACACAAAATCATCATCGGGCAAGTAACTCGTTAGTGGGTCACATTTTTGGGGAAATAATGAGCTGAAATAAAAAATAAAATGCGAGAAAAAACTGGTGGCACGGGTTCTAGTGAGTTTGAGAAGGGCCTTTTAGACCTCATTGCTTCCACTCTTGGACAAACCGAGTATCTTATTATTGGGGAAATAACGAGATGAAATAAAAATTAAAATGAAGAGTAGAAAATTGTTTAGAAATTGTTTTTATTTCACCAGGTTCTCTTGCTGTTTTCCTTCAGTTTCCATATTCCAAGTGTTCGTAGTTGGCGTAATCTTTTGTGGGTGAATGGGAGTTATCGAGTTTATTGGAATAAGTGAACCGATTTGTAAAAATCGTAGCTTTGCGAAGTCACGAAACTAAATAATAAGATCTTGGTTTGCCCAAGAGTGGAAGCAATGAGGTCTAAAAGACGCTTCTCAAACTCACTAGAACTCCGTGCCACCCAGTTTTTTCTCGTATTTTATTTTTTTATTTCAGCTCATTATTTCCCCAAAAATGTGACCCACTAACGGAGCACGCCCGGATGATGATTTTGTGTTGGTTTTCACTTTTAAAAAGTTTTTTGTGTTGATCGCTCCTGAGCTAAAAGTCTGTTGGCCAAAATTTCACATTTAAAAGTTTTTTGTGTTGATCGCTCCTGAGCTAAAAGTCTGTTGGCCAATTTGCTCCTTCACCCATTGATAATTTGAAGTTTTTATACTTGAAACAATTGTTGGATTTTTGTTTGCAACCCTTGGATTGTCGATTGAATTAATAATTGAGTTTTCGTTATTAATTGAATTATCAATTTAGGTTATCATCTTAATTGTTTAATTAGGTTGATAAATTGTCTAGCTGTTCAATTGGATAATTGTAAACAAGATTCCAAAATTATTTTGAAATTAAATGTGATTAGTTTTTAATGAGTTTAATTAGCCACCGCTTATTTCACTATGAGTTTTTTTGGTGGAATAAGTGTTATTGAACTTGAGGGTTTCCCATATTTCGATTAGGCAATTAAATTCATTAATTCCTATATTTCATTAATCTCCCTTTGGTCTAATTAATTGATTTAGGCTAAGAAAGTTAACTCCATGTAAATCACGAGTTGTTCCCTTTTACCGTACTCGTAGTAAACCTTTTGTGTCTTTTCTTATTTGATTTTCTTAATAGTTAGTTAATTTCTTTTCTTAGGATTTTAATTCTTCTCTCATAACAAAAACCCCCAAAATTTGCATTCAAATTCATATAAATTAGTTTCATTCTCATTTAGGGTTTAGAGTCAATTGCATTAGTGCATTTAGTCAGTTTAATTTCATTTAGGTAGTAGTATCTTGCATTTTAGTTTAGTTTCATTCCATTGCATTTTTCATCATCTAAATTCAATCTAAAGAAAAACTCACAGATTGCTCCTTGGGAGAATGACCTAGATTGACCTTATATTGCATAATTAATTAGGACCTAATTTAATTGATTGCTTTAGCGATAAAAGCAACGCATCAATGGTCTCCTTGGTCACTGAACTAGTCTTTGTAGTAGAGAAGTTGATGCTGCATGAAGATGGTGTGAAGCAGAGAGGGATAATGTGGTGAGAAAGAAGGGAAGGAGGAACACGTACGTCGGCTTCAAATAACAGAATTCAGCTTCGGATAACGATCAATGAGTATTTTTGCTCCACTTTTGTAACCGCATAGTCACTTTGCACCTAAAAAAAGTACTTGGTGTTGGTGCACTTTGGAGCAAACCACATTTTTATTTTTTCACCTTAACCCTGAAAAAATTAAGTTGATTATTGTAAGAAATATATATTGATTTTCTTAATTCTTAATCATTAGCGTTGGATGGAAACCCTTTAAATGTGCAATTAATAGGGATAGTTTAAAAATATATATAAATTTGAGAGACAAAATAGATTGAGATTGTTATAAATATTCCAATATTGGTGTGAATGTCCATAACCTTTTTAAGAAGAGTCTTTTGGAATTTCTACACTTAAAGCCATATAACCTATGACATGAATGGCTTAGTGGGAGTTTTATAAGATCAATGTAAATAACTTACTTCATAATATACCATTATGTAGATTTACTCTTTTGTGTGTACGTAACTCTTGTAATGGAAATTAAGGATCCATTGCCTATATATAGTAGGCATGTATCAAAGGTTGGAAGTGAACAATAGAAAGAAGAATCACTCTCTCCTTGCTCTCCATTTCTTTCTTGCATTTCTTCATCTCCCTCATCTTAATTTCTCTTGTATTTTACTTAGTTTCATAACACGTTATTAGCACGATAACTATAACGAAGGTATAATTTCTTTAACAATTTCATCTACTTTCTTTAATGATTTTATTATATGTTTATATATCGGGATAATCTAAACCACTATATGGAATTAAAAATACTCTTTTACCGGTTGTTTTTATACATCGGGTTTCATGGTTAAGATTGAAGATTATTTACTATTTTATATAGTACTTTTATTATTTATCATTATTCATTCATCAATTTTATTCATGCACAGTAATTGCATAGTAATTTACGATTGTTTTACTATTTACATTATTGCATAATGCTTTACTTTTGCACAATATATGTTACTAACTTTAACATAACATAATATTTTGTTATTATTGCTAACATTAACATAATATAATATTTTACTCGTATTGTTGCTAACATAACATTTTACTTTTATTGTCATGTTATTGTCGCTAACTTTTAATGTTATGTTATTTTATATTTAATGCAATCTCTTTTATGTTATTAATATTATTATGGCTAGAAGCCATACACCTCTATTTTCCTATTCTAAAATTATATGACCAGGAGAAGTCATATAACTTTAATTTCTTAATTTTATGGTCAGAAGCCATATAAATTTAATTTCTCGTTATGAGAACTATATGGCTCGAAGCCATAAAGTTTTAATTCTTATTATTATACTTTACTTATTGTCTTTCTAAGTTTCATATTATTATCATTAGTATTTCTATGTTAATAATTCTTGTTTATTTCTTTAATTAGTCCGAACCATGACGAACACAACAAGAACAAACCCCGCAAAACTTGAATTTGTGGCTCTTGATATTACGAGAAAGAATTATTTATCTTGAATCTTGGATGCAGAAATCCATTTGAATGCCCATGGTCTAGAAGACACAATTAAAGAAGAAAATCAAGCATCTAATCAAGATAAAGCCAAATCCATGATTTTCCTTCGCCACCATTTACATGAAAGTTTAAAAATTGAATATTTGATGTGAAAGACCACTGGTTCTTTGGAACAATATAAAAGAAAGATATGATCACCGAGAAGATGGTCATCCTACCAAAAGCTTGTTATGATTTGGATGCATCTCGCGTTTACAAGATTTTAAAAGCGTGAGCGAGTATAACTCAGGCATGTTTAGAATTACTTCTCAATTAAAATTATGTAGAGAAAAGATTACGATGAAGATATGTTAGAGAAAACATTCTCCACATTTCATGCATCCAATTTGCTCCTCCAAAGCGACAATATCGTGAAAAAGTTTCAAGAAACATTTGAATTAATTTCTTGTCTCCTTGTGCCTGAACAAAACAATGAGCTTTTATTGAAAAATCATGAATCCCGTCAACGGGTTCAACTCCATTCCCAGAAGTGAATGTAGTAAGTAATGAATATTTTAGTGGTTGAGGACGTGGATGTAAAGGTGGCTACAACCGTGGCCGTGGTCCAAATTGTGGTGGATCAAATTCTTGCCCTAAAGGGGGGAAGATTGAAAAGAACCCCAAGAGGGAAACTAGTGAGAATAACAAGCATTCTGAAAATGCATGTTATCGTTGTTGTGGCAAAGGTCATTGGTCTCGTACCTGTCGTATGCCAAGACACTTGGTTGAACTTTACCAAAAATCACTAAAAAGTAATGGTAAAGGGTCAAAGATTGAAGTAAATCATGTTGAGAGTTCCAAGTTTGAGGATAAGGCTGAGAATTCTGAGTTTGAAGATGTTGATATTACCCATTTGGATGTTGCTGATTTCTTAGCATAAATTATCTTTTCCTATTTGGAACTGTTTAGCTTCAGTATGTTTAAACTTTCTTTTATCATATGTATTTCTTTTAATTATGTTTTTATTTTATTTTTTTCATGTATCTTTTAATGAAGAATGAATCTTATTAGCATCAATCACGAAGATATGTGTCTCGTTGATAGCGCAACAACCCACACTATACTAAAAAAATGATAAATATTTTTCTTCCTTGGTAATGCAAGAAGCCAATGTTCGAGACTATATCACGGTAATATAAATTTGATTGAAGGCTCAGGAAGAGCTAATATTTTGTTACTGAATGAACAAAATTATGTATTGATAATGCATTTTATTCTACCAAATCTAAGAGAAACTTATTGAGTTTTAAGGATATCAACAGAAATGGATATCATATAGAAACAACAACTAAAAATGATTAGGAATGTCTTGCTATCACAAATATTGTTTACGGTAGAAAATGCATGTTAGAAAGTTTTCCGCTTTCTTCCGGTTTGTATTATACATTTATAAGCACAATTGAAACACATGCTATTGTAAACCAGAAGTTTACTAATACAAATCGAAGTTTACCAATACAAACCAGCAGTTTGCCAATGTAAACCAGAAGTTTACTAATGAATTTAATGTTTGGCATGACCAGGTTAGGCCATCCTAGGGTCAATTATGATGCGACAAATAATTGAGGATTCACGTGGACATACCCTGAAGTGTAAACAAATACCACAATCCCATGTTTCTCATGTGCTGCACATTTAAATGAAAGTTTATTATCCGGCCCTCAATAAGCAAAGTAGAAAGTGAATCTCTCACATTTCTAGAACGGATACTGAGAGAGATATTTGTGGGCCAATACACCCACCATGCGGACCATTTAGGTACTATATGGTTTTAATTGATGCTCAACCAAATGGTCGCATGTTTGCTTATTATCTTCCCGCAGCCTGGTGTTTGCGAGATTACTTGCTCAATTGATTAGATCAAGAGCACATTACCCTGATTATCCTATCAAGAAAATATGTCTTGATAATGCTGGTGAATTTACTTTAAAAGCTTTTAATGAATATTGTATGTCCCTTGGAATAGATGTTGAACATCTTGTAGCTCATGTTCATACGCAAAATGGACTCGCAGAATCATTGATTAAACAATTGCAACTTATTGCAAGACCTTTACTTATGAGATCTAATCTCCTAATTTCTGCTTGGAGCCATGCCATTTTACATGGGGCTATGTTAATTAGCATCAGCCAATAAGTTACCTAAAAGTTTCCCCTTACAAATGGTTTTTGGTCAAGAAACTAATATTTCCCATGTACGAATTTTTGGGTGTGCAGTATATGTGCCAGTAGCACCACCACAACGCACCAAAATGGGTTCTCAAAGAAGGATGAGAATATATGTTGGGTATGAATCTCCTTCGATCATTAAATATTTAGAACCATCTATAGGAGATTTATTTACTGCAAGATTTGCAGATTGTCATTTTGATGAATCGGTTTTCCCAACATTAGGGGGAGAAAAAAAGTAGTTGGGTAAAGAGATTAGTTGGAATGAATTATCATTGGCTCATTTTGATCCTCGTACAAAACAATGTGAACTGGAAGTTTAAAAGAGAATTCATTTGCAGAATTTAGCTAATCGATGCTAGAAGCATTTACTGACCCAAAGAAAGTGACAAAGTCACATGTTCCAGTTGCTAATGCTCCTATTCGAATTGATGTCCCTGAAGGACAACCTATTATAAATGAATCTAAAGCACGCCTGAAGCGTGGAGGCCCATCGGTTCCAAAGATAAAAATCCTCGAATGAGAAAAGGAGCTAAGAATATAGATGGTCAAGTCGAGGATAATCAAGAAAAGTTAGTAGCTCCTGAAGAGTTATTATCTCCAGTAGAGATATCTCCAAAAGAGAATGTTATAGTCCCAGAAGAGACCCAGGTACCTAAAATATGTGAAAATAATGAGATCTCAATAAATTATTTTATGAATGGTATCCGATGAGACCGAAATGAAGTCAACATTGACGACATCTTTGTTTATCATATAGCATATGATGTAATGAATGATAATGAGGATCATGAGCCAAAATCCATTAGCGAGTGCCAACAGTGAAAGAATTGGCCCCTATGGAAAGATGCTATTAATGCAGAATTAAAATCACTGGCAAAACGAAAAGTATTTGGACCTGTAGTCCATACACCTGAAGATGTAAAGCCAATTGGGTACAAATAGGTTTTCCTAAAAAGGTTTTTAATGAAGCAGCATTGGACAGTGTACCAATGGATGTTGTACTCTTTTCTTTGGTTAGGTTTTTATCCCACTGGGTTTTTCCTAGTTAAAGTTTTAATGAGGCACGTTCATAATGGACATTCAAGGGGGAGTGTTATAAATATTCTAATATTGGTGTGAATGTCCATAACCTTTTCAAGAAGAGTCTTTTGGGATTCCTACACTTAAAGCCATATAACCTATGACATGAATGGCTTAATAGGAGTTTTATATGATCAATATAAATAACTTAATTCATAATATACAATTATGTAGATTTACTCTTTTGTATGTAACTCTTGTAATGGAAGTTAAGGATTCATTGCCTATATATAGTAGGCATATACAAGGTTCAAACCGGACGGTCATTGAACCCGAGTGGGTGTCTTGGGTTAAGGGTCGATGGGTTAGGCGGAGTCAAAACCGGGTCGATAGGTATTAATTAAAATAAAGAAAAATATTCATAATTAAAATAATTATACATATCTCACTTTCTTATTAACCCAAACCCACCAAAATAAGTCCAACTTCTACTAGCCCAACTGCCAAGCGTCTCTTCCTTAATAGTATCATTTTTCCTAACTTATTTTATTTTATTTAGATAAGTAATTAAAGTGATAATGCTTCGTCCTTCCCTGACAAGAAAGAAGCGAAGGCTCATCATGAAGGGCCTCCATTAGTCAAAAAAAGGACAAAAACCATCAAATCACATCACACCTTCGGACGCATTCGCACACGCACTTTAATTTTTGAAGGGAAAATGAGAGACAAGAAGGAGATCACCGGAGCTTCTCAATCTTCATTACCAACGTCTTTTTTCTATCACTAGATTAACCACCGACCCTCTTTTCCTTCATCTCCTCTTCTTTGTTGTCTTCAATCCTTCCATTTTTCATCTTTACTAGTCACCACCATCGATATGAACATTTCATCACCAGTTTCAAACATCCACCAGTTTCAAACCTCAGATCTCTCTCTTCTCCTTCTCGTTCTCGGCCACAGAGAGCTGATCGTTGCTCCTCCTTCGGCTTCCACAGTACCATTGCCGACGTCGACGTTGAGAAGCACCTTGGATCTCTCTCCCTCTCCTCCTTCTCATTCGGCATTTTTGAGTCTCTCACTCTGTAACTCGGCCAACTCGGCCGGTTCAGGCCGAGTTGACCAAGTTAGCTCGAAAACTGGGGTTCCTCCTTTACTCGGACCGGCTTTTCGGCCGATTCGCTGGTTTTCGGTACGGCGGCCGGTTCATCGGGTTTCAAAACATTGGGCATGTATCAAAAGTTGGAAGTGAACAATAGAAAGAAGAATCACTATCTCCTTGCTCTCCATTTCTTTCTTGCGTTTCTTCACCTCCCTCATCTTAATTTCTCTTGTATTTTACTTAGTTTCATAACAGAGATCTTATATTTATGATCAAAACAAGCCCTTTATGTATTCAAAACCATAGGCACAAAAAGAAGGGGGAGTACTATGAGGTCTTAATGAAGAGACTTAATTATTAAGAAGTGAGTGTGTTGCAATTTCTTACATTAGAACTAGTCATTAATTGTTTTTTATTGTCATTATGACTTTTTGGTAATTAAGTCCCCTTAATATTTTTCATAGAAAAATAGGAGTATAAAAATATTAGGATAAAGATGCAAAAATGTACATGTGCTTTATCTTCAGGAGCACCTAACACCCAATGCTTTTTTGTGTGTGTGTAAAAGTATACATATCCCCGAGCAAAAAAAGTAAAAGTATACATATGGTTACAATTTTGGAGCAAAAGTCACATTCACCATTAATGGAGAAAACGTTGACCATTAACTTAAAATATTTGACTATTAGTGCTGAGTTGTACACTGAGGTGGATTTTGGAGGAGCATAAATTTTCCCTTTTACCCAAAAATAGTATTTTTGACGTTCCCCGAGAACAAAACACATGTACATTTTTATACTTTTACCCAAAATATTAAGAGTAAATACCATTTTGGGTCCCTAAGAAAAATACGGACCCCATTTTCGTCCCCAAGGACTAAAATGGGACATTTTTATGGACTAAAAAAGGGGTTTTTGGAAATTTTTGAGGGACCAAAATGTTCACCAATCAACCCTTATTCATCATTTTCAAGGACTAAAAAGGGGCTTTCGTTATTTGAGGGACGAAAATGGGGTCCGTATTTTTTTTTTTAGGGACCCAGAAGGGTATTTACTCAAATATTAATGTGTCACTTTTTGAATATATGAAGGCAAAGGATTTGATTTCTTTTTCTCTTTCTGGAAATCTCAGTTTGTTTGTATTAGCTTTTGATATGTAATCAATCAATTCTTTGGTGATTTTTGAACCCAAAAAAGTTCAGTGTGATTGATACATCTATGCCCATTGCCCAATGCCAAGAAATGTTCCCTTACCTTCTTTAGCATGTACTTTTCAGCTTTTTCTTTCATTTGTTTTTTTAAGTCCAATGGTGAGAACTGGTATCTCCGCGGGGGAATGGGATCCAATGACTAGGATAGGGTCCTAATTAAGAAGTTCTTCCGAGTTCCAGTAGACTCCCTCCGTTATTATAAGCTTTATATTTATGAATAGATGTTGTTCAAAATAGCTTAAATACTATTTTCGTTATGGAAATTTAACCTAAAAAGTAATAGTCATTTGAAAGTTTTTTTGCCTCATTTTTACTCTGGAAGTTTAAAAACATAGCAATCTTGCCCATCTGTTGATCTTGATAGTTAAATTGTTGCTCTTCTTTGTAAGCTTCCAAGAGCAAAAAATATGCTCCTAAAAAACTTTCGAGACATATTTGCTCTGTTTTGTTAATGTTCGAGGCAAAAATGAGATCAAAAAAACTTCCAGGGTAATGAATGCTCCTTAGGCTAAATTTCCATGACAAAAATGGTATTTAACCCTTCAAAATAAAATATAGGAGTTTAAATATGACGGACCCCTTTTTGTCCCAGGGGACTAAAATTTTTTAAAATATTTATTTTCAAGGGATTTGTGTTTTTTTTTCCAGGGTTTTCGTTGTTTTCATTCTGTGTTTTTTTTTTTAGGGACCAAATAGGGTATTTACTCTTTTTAAAAATATTTATTGTTTTTTCCAACTCCACCCATTGTTGCCTATTGTATTTATTCTCTCTTATTTATTCTCTTCACAAATAAGGAAATAGTTGGAAAAAATGTAATTCTTTATATATTTATTACTTTTAACTAATTTTAATGCATTAAATACCATTTTTGGTACGAAAGTATTGGCTAGGGAATTCAAAGATGAAAGTTTTTTTGGTATCATTTTTGCCCTGGAAGTTTACAAAAAGGAGTAAATATGTTGAAAGTTTTTTTTTTTTAGGAGCAAATTTACGTAAACTTTAGAGAAAAAATGATATCAAAATGATCAATTCAATGGTAGAGATCAATCGATAGGCAAGATTGCTACATTTGTAAACTTCCGGGTAAAAATGATACCAAAAAAAACTTCCCAATTGGGTGCTCCAAAATCAAAACTTCTGTGACAAAATTGGTATTTATCCCAATTTTAATTGTAAAACAAATTGGTTATTTGAAAATTATAATAAGGGACAGAATGAGTAATTTTTGTACTACCTCTTATTCCTATTAGGAGCTCACTATAGCTATTATGTACAACCTACATAGAAAGTCATTACTACTCATTTGTTAATTTTGTCTCAATAATTGTAAATATTTAAATTAGATGTAAACTCTTACTAGTATTTTTCTCTCTAATTCAAAACCTTATTAATATGAGTGAAATTTTCCAAATTTTTTTAATTTAAAATAATATTTAATGAGTTAATTGATATTCCTAAGTTTTTGTGAATTACTTGAAAACACCCTGTATAGTTTATATGGACGGAGAGAGTATATACTCTATCTTGTCCTTTTTATAAAAGTTTAATAACCGAAATATGCATTTTACGAAAGCGGTTAAAATTAATTAAAAATAATAAGTGTATCTTAAATAAATTTTTCCCCAAGTATGAAGGGCAAGTAAAGAGAGAGAAATAGAGTAAATATAAGTATGATATACTTTTTAATTAACACAACATATAAATTGTATAAAAAAAAAAAACTTATTAAATGTTGAAACAATTCTTGTCGGCCAAAAGACCAAGGCAATTCAAATTTAAGGCTCTTATAAAAAGGACAGAGGGAGTATATGATACTATTCCCTCCAATCCACAATATAAAACATTTCTAGAAAAATAGGTTGATCCAAAATATAAGTCACATATAAGATAATTAATACTCATTTTTCAATTTTGCTCATTCATTAAATTTCAAACAAATTGCCCAATAAGGATAAATGTGATTTTTTTTTCCAATTTATGACATATTTAATGAGTTAAATTTTATTTTGTGTGAATTAATTAAAGTGTCATATATTATGGATTGGAGAAAGCACTATACACTTAAATAAATTATATACCACTAGTTCTTATTATAAATCAGTTTAATCAAATCTTATAACATACAAAAAATGGATGCATTTAATATGTTTTAAATTGACCAGCTTATTTCAAATTTTCCCTTATTTAATAATGAGTGTTAAAAAAAGATGCTCTGCATTTTCTCTCACATGCATTTTCAATCAATAGGTAAAATTTAAAAATAGTCATTAATGACTCTAAGGTGGACTTATATTTAGGAAAAATGCTTTTTGACAAATTGAACTTGTAATAAAGACCAAAGTCAAGGTTTAGTCGACTAAATCGCGGGTGGCTGATTTTTTTAAAAATGGTCCGATATTTAGTCGACTAACTCACTTGAGTTAATCGACTAAATCAAGCGTGGTTTTTTTAAAAAAAAAGCATCTCTACTTACCTCATTGTATACTTAACCCAAGTGGGTTAACTAGTGAGTTTCTTTATTCTCACCATTAGATCAGAAGCTTGTATAGTTTGGGAAGGGGTTTTAATTGATCAAAAAGAAGAATATAATTGATATGCCTAACATAGAAATCACACTCAAAAAAGGTGGACAATTAGACAAAGCAGCAGGAGCTGTAGTGAAATTGATTGCAAAAGAAGGGAAATCGACCACATTAAAATTACCTCTTGAAAGATCCGTTTAAGAACCAAAAGCTACTCAGCAACAATTGGGCAAGTGGAGAATGTTAGGGTAAACTAGAAAAGTTTGGATGGATATCAATGTTTATGGTATAGAAGTTCATATAAAAATGGGAAATGCCCTACATTGGAGTGCGGTTTGAACTATCGATTTATGTAATTGGAAGTAGCCAATTAGGTTTACGACAAAACCTAGAAATCGATCACTGCTCCAATTTGAGTACCAATATAGGATAGACCTCAATAGAAAATTGAAAAGTAATGGTAGCAAGTGATTGAGTTCAGTATTTTTTCATATAAAATTATTGACTATATAGATATAGTAATATGGAGAATTATATATAATACTTTAATAAAAGTATAAAGTTATATGAACCATTTACTATGTAGATCAAATTTTAATAATTTAAATTCATTCATACACATATATTGTTATTTGATATTATAATATTCTTATGTGAATATTAATTATCAACTATTTAGAGTCGATCTAACGGTGATAATAAAGATTTGTAAGTTAAGATATTTAATATATCTCAAATTGATTGACTTTTTCAAGTTTATCTTTATTTAATAAGTATTGAAAAAATATGTTATACATTTTTTCACTAAAGCATACTTATAGTCCTTTAAGTTTTACGCTAAGTATACTTTTAGTCTTTTAATTTTACAAAGTATACTTTTTTGTCCGATATTTTTAAGGTAAAATGTTGCTAATGGTTTTTGACCCAACAAATTCAAGTGATGACTGGGAAAAAAATATTTAAGTTTTAATTTTTTAGTATAATATATTTAGATTATTAAACTAAAATAAACCTACAAAGGGAAATGAAAAAGGTTTTGATATTTAGATTATTAAACTAATTTTTTAATACAATTAAGGTTTTGGGCCTTTATTAGGTTTTTAGATTTTTTCAATTTAAATATATATTAAATTTAAGATTAATAGCATTTAACCATCTTAAGTTTACATCATTATCACCATCATCATTTTCCATTAGCAACATTAACAATGTTAGCATTATATAACTAAATATATACTTTATAAAGTTAAAGGATCAAAAGTATACTTCATGTAAACTTAAAGGATTAAAGGTATAGTTTAGCCTACATTTTTTCTCACTTAGGTCTTTCATTCACAGGAGTAAAATTGTTGGTAAAAAAGGAGTAAAATTGAAAAATAATTATTAAATACTCTTTGGGTAGACTTATATTTAAAGATTTTTTTTTTACAGACTAGATTTATATAAAAATCAAAGTGATAGATTATTTTAAGTAAACGAACAAGGGCAATTTTATTTATGGCTATAGCTACAGATATGTGACAAGTTTCTAACATTCCTTAATTACTCAATCATTGTGGACCTAACTTTGGCAAGGGCTTTCATTAGCCAGCTTTGCATATAATTTGCAATGTTTTAAAAGTGGACTTGTATATAGCAAACGAGTGGTTAAAAGGGATCATGACCGTTTGGGTGGTTCTTTGGACGCCTATCCCTTACTTTGGATATGGTTTCTGACGGTTCTTTGTTTTTTCAGACAACGGTAGTGGTGGCGATGGCGCATGGGTCTCTCTAGTTTTGATTTAGGGTTAGGGTTTATATTGGTAGTGTTGTTTTTATTTTGGGTTTTGTTGTTTGGGGGTGTTTTATTGTTTTGTTTCACAATCTCTTGTGAACTTTGCTTTATCCAACTTTTGTCTATATCCAACATAATGAGGGATAAGGTTTGGGATAGTAATGGCGAAGTGATTTTTATCTATATTCGGCTTTTGCAAACGGAAGATAGGATAAAAGTTAGATTGTAGATGTGATTTGTATTTGGGATAACGGTAGCAGAAGTGACTTTTTTCAAGATGAGCTTTTGTTTCAAGGATTATTTGAGATGTAAAATGATTGAAAATGACATGAATCTTATTGAATAATATATATATATATATATTGTGATACTTGAATATAAAAAATAAATTTAAATTTGATAAAAAATTAAATTATTATTTAAAAAATTACAAAACTCTAAAGTACTTAATTAATTATATTCTTATGGATAAATTAAAATATATACAAATATATATTTAATAATATATTGCTTATTAGATCACTCATTCCTAACATTTTTCTCAAAAAGCTGAAAAAAAGTCATGTCAGAGACTCAAAAACTGACTTATGAAAAACAGTCACTTTGTTGGAGAAGTTCATCACCATATAAGCTATCCCAAACACCTATAAACCCGTTAGGCTTTTACTCACTTCCGCTAAGTTTTTTTTTTTTTTTTTTTTGGGGGGGGGGGGGGGCTTTTGTAGTCATGCCAGATAGGCTCGTGATTGATTGCATAATAAACTTAATTTTGAATATAATAGCACTATAATTTATAAAGTTTTTAATGAAATAACACTACATAGCTGCAAATGTTATGAAAATACATTGGACTTTTTGATACGGTCAATTTCTTTTTACAAGTTATTAATTTTTTTCAACATTTTTCCATCAAACCAGTTAGCTAATCTTACCTAAGGTGATCTGAATCCAAGTAACTCTCATGCTATATTGAATGTTAAAGGGGCACTTGAGAGGAGTTTTGACTTATAAGAACAATATTGGTGGCAACATTCTAACATTCAATGGCTAGAAGCTGGGGATAAAATTCTCGATTCTTCCATCTCTCAACTATCAAAAGGAGACATAGGAATAGGATATCATGCATTAAAGATGACTATGGCAACTAGTTAATAGAAAAGAATGTTATTTCCAAGAATATTGCTAGTTTTGTCCAGGATCTCTTTGCTACCTTTGGTTCACACTCAATGGATGTTGTCTTGAGCTATATTGACCCCGAAATCTTTGAAGAAATGAATCAAAGTCTCATGTTACTTGTTTCAAGGAAGGATATTAAATTTGCAAGATTTAGTCTTGGGCATACAAAGGCGCCTGGACCTGACGGTTTTTCTGGTAAATTTTTTCATTCTGCATGGTCTGAAATTGGTGATTCTGTGTGTTTTATGGTCCATGAATTTTTTGCAAGTTATTCTATTTTAGATGAGATTAATACGACTAACATCACTCTTATTCCCAAGATTCATAAACTGGAACATGTTTCACATTTTGCCCTATTGGCCTATATAACTTTTCTTATAAAATTATTTCAAAAATTATGGCCAATAGGATGCGACCATTGCTTGATGATTGCATCTCCCAAAACCAAGGTACCTTTTTCCCTGGCTGCTGTATTCATGACAATATCATTATAGTGCATGAAGTTTACCATTACCTTCATTGCAAGAAATATGGGGGTAAGTATGAGTTCTCTCTTAAGATGGATAAGTAAGGCGTATGCCCAGGGTTGAGTGGGACTTCCTTGAGAATGTTTTGTTATGATTTGGTTTTTGTATGGAGTGGGTGTCTATTGTTATGAAATGTGTGTGTTCGGTTAGCTTAAATATCTGTTTATCTAGTGAAAATGTCAAATCATTTACCCCTAATAGAGGTATTCGTTAAGGAGACCCCCTTTCACCATATCTATTTGTTATTGTCGCTGAGGTACTCTCTGTTATGATTAGTAAGAGCTAGAATGACAAGCGGATTAAATGAATTAAGTTGAGTAGTGGGTGTCAAATTCTTACTCATAGTTTTTTTTTGCTGACCATGCCTCCTTATACATGCATGCTAGTCATCATAATTGTATTTATTTGGCTAATATTCTGGATTTGTATTGCGTAGCCCTAAGTCATGTCATTAATCTTGATAAGTCTAGTATTTTTTTCTCCTATAACACTCCAATTGCAGTGAGAAGTATGGTAGGCGGCCTGTTGCGCATCTAAGCAATAGAGGATCCCGAAAAATATCTGGGTATATCAAGCATTTGGGGGAAAACTAAGCATTAGGCATTTGGGGGAAAACTAAGCATCAGTCAGTCCTTACTATCTTTTGCCGGCTGAGAAGTAATGATTAAAGCTGTTATCCAAGCAATCCCAATCTATTCAATGAATTGCTTCAGATTTCCCTTCAAGATATGTAAGGAGATTAATAGCCTTATAGCTAACTTCTGGTAGGATGACAGTGCCTTTGAAGGCAAAACTCATTAGAAAGCGTGGGAGTCTATGACCAGTAGGAAAAGCATTGGTGGCATGGGTTTCTAGGATCTATATATTATAAATGATGTTTTCTTGGCTAAGACGACATGGAGGCTTTTGTTGAGGTCAAATGATCTATGAGCAAAGGGTTCTAAAAAGTGGGTACTTCCCCAAGCAAGACTTTATTGATGTGGGAAAAGGTTATAAGGCCTCATGGTATTGGTCTAGTATCTTGGATGACAGAAATTTCCTTAGGAAAGATCTAAGGTGAGATATTGGTCATGATACTGCCATTAGAATATGAGGTGACCATTGGGTCCTAAAAGTTAACTTCTCGGAGAGATCTAGCACCACCGGTGACCCGATTATCTCAGAGGGTAGAGTCTGTGACCTGATAATTAATGGGCAATGGGATCTTACTCCTATTAACCAATATTTTGTCTTCTGAAGTCAAAGATGCATATATAAAATCCCTATCCCTACCAATGAGCTGGAAGACAAGTTATTATGGACTAGCGCCAAGAATGGAGTGTATACGGTGTAGTTGGGATACCATTGCCGAAAAGATTGGAATTCTGTTTAGGTGAATAGAGTGGGGTCATCGACACACCACATGTTGTAATTCATTTTGGAAGATTAAAGTGATCCCACGTGTACAACATTTCATATGGTGCCTCTTGAGTAATGCAATTACTACCAATTTTGCATTGTATCGGCGTCGAAGATCCCCAGATAGACTATGCCGAGTATGTGCAAAAGTAGAGGAAACTATTAAGCATGTATTTTTCCATTGCCCCTGGATTCGATGTATCTGGTTTGGTTGTTGGTTAAGTGCTAGAGTTGATTTCTCCATAACCTCAAACTTTAATGCTTGTTGGATTTTGATAACAGGTACACCCTTGCTAAATAAGCAAAATCTTTATTTGATTTGCTGACTTTTGTGGTGAATTTGGAAAGCTAGAAATAAAATGATTTTTCACCATAGACAACCGAACCCAGGTATTGTTATTGAATTGGCTAGAAAATGTAACTTTGATTTTTGAGTTAACTATGATATAAGGCTCAGGGAACCTTTTTTTCGAGGGGTTGAGATAGTCCTGGCATTAAATGATCCCCCTTCCATTAGATAGCCTTAAAATTGTGATGAAGCCTTTTCACTTTATGAGAAAGATGCTGCTATGGGGTAATTTGCCGCGATGTTGTTGTCTTTTTTAGATGGGGATTTATAGATAAAGTTAAGTCTATTTTTGCTTTTATGATGAGCCTTAACTATAAAAAAGGGCTTTTACGTATGATAAAGTAGTCTTTGAAATTGATTGTCGCTGTTATTGTGGGCAAAGTCATGGGATATGATAAAGTGGTCTCTGAAATTGATTGTCTCTCTTTGCTTACCTTTGTTGAGGCAAAGTCACCGGATTTGTGCAATGGGAAGCATAGAAGTATTATCGAGGATGTTATTTGTCTTTTGTCTTTAAGGTTGAGTTCTCCTTGTTATTTACTCGAGAGGAGCAACCGTGTTACGAATCTTTTTGCAATTGATTCTTATAAAGGAGTGTGCCAGGATTTTGTAACTAACACCTACTTTGCAAGCATGCCAATTGATCTCACAACCTCGTGGGTATGAGCCTGTTAACAAATTTCATTTAAATTTACGTAGCGGTTGATCAAATCAGACCTTACCGAGACCCTTGCTGGTGGCTCACTGTGATTTATCGTTGCCGTGATTGATTCATCCTGGTTTCTTCCAAGGGTCGTTGTTTCGAGCGATACAGATAGAAATGGCGAGAGAAAAACCGACAGCTGTGTTCATGGCCTTCGGTACTAAAGGCGACGTATATCCTATTGCTGTGAGTGCACCTTTTTTTCTTTACTTTCATTTCATTCTTCAATGGTTCCTGGTAAAATGGCTGGAAGTCTGAAAGCATTACATGAATTCTGAGCTACTATTGCCTGTTCTTGTTGCAGTTGTTTAGCTTAACGATTGTTTTTGTTATTTCTGGGAGTAAAATTTATAGCTTTTTGGTTCAACTTTATGCGGGCAATTTGTAAAAGATTAACTATAAGTGGTTCAGATTGCCAAAAGGCTTATTCTTATAACTATGCTAATTCGTGAAAATCTTCTGCGTAGAATTGCTATGCTAATTCGTGAAAATCTTCTGCGTAGAATTGCTTTTAAGTGGTCAAATAGAGTTCACCTGTATAAGGTGCTTCCCTGATAATTATAACTTAATTCAGTGATTTCTTGTATTGAAATTTTGAACTAGCAGTTTCATTAAACTGAGTTGCGACATGGTAATGGTTGTGGCTGCGGGCTACAAGTTGTTAAAGGAATTGGAAGGTTAAGATAGAGCTAGAGGTTTTAATTTTAAGAATTAAGCGGTGTTGAATTTATTTCTTAAACATGGTGGGTTTTTATCTTTATCTATTACTAAACTTTGCTCGTTCAATTCACCAAACGCTCAAGCAGGAAAAGAAAAAAGAATAACTTCTGTGAGATACTAACACAAAATGTCGTAGTGGAGTGCCCTACTGTGTTTCTTATATTTTTATTAATAAAGCTTAAATTGCATATTTGCATTATTGTTGTTTGCAGGCCATTGCCGCAGCTTTTGCTAGTGACCAGAAACAATATACTGTCATTCTAATTAGTCACTCGGCGCATGAGGTTTGCATTTCAAGTCAAGAAGAGCATTATATTAGTTTAGGCACTCTGAATATCCTTGATCTTTAGTCCCAAGTGTATTATAGATAAGGATGATCTAAACCAAACATAATCCATAACATTGCTTAAATAAAAATAAAGCATTGTTGTGGCTGTGATCGCTTATCCACTTACCTTAGTTCTCTTCTGAGCTGGCATCGCTAATAGAAGGGAAAGCATTCCTTTACTGTCACAGAAATCCAAAGATTAGCTTAGTCGTATGATTAACTGTTGTGTCATTAAGTAATTGGTCCATATTTGGTAATTGATATATCATAGTTCCTGCTACAGGATTATTGTAGTTTTTCTACCTCTGTGATCATAAGTTGAACCATTTGTCATGTCATTTTATTTGTTTTCATACGTCTTAAAATTTATGATCCTTAGCAAAATTTGTTGAAGTCAACCTTTTCTTACAGAGTCTAAGGTCTTACCTGGCTGAGAAGCATGTTGAATATTGCTCTGTATCATCACCACCAGTTCTTTCTGCTGATCTGAATAATGACATTGCTGGTTTGAACAATCAACTTGGATCTCCTTATAAAATATTAAACTTCTGTTATAAGGAGGAGAGTCATAGACCTTTTGAATATTTTGTCTTATCAGGGATGTCAGAGTCATCCTTTGCCCTGCAGAAACAGATGGTTACTAGAGATCATAGAAAAGAATGCTATTCTGCGGTTGAAAGGATATTTGGAGATGGCCCATGCCTGGAGGGTGACCTTATTGTGATTAATTTTTTTGCACTGGTATTGAAATTGGAAAATGAAGTCAAATTAGCCTACTCCATCAAGTTACTAAAATTATTCTGTGGTGTGTTTTGATGCTAAAGACTTATCAATCACAGCTGTGATTTGGATTTATGAAAAATAGTGATGCCAGAATAGGAATTTCAAATCAATTTGCATGAAACTTTGTCTTAAAGGACACACGGAGATTTGCTAGTAGTTGAACCTTCATCCAGGATCAATATAAAATATAAAATCTATAATAAGGTGCAATACTCACAAGTAATTAATAGTACAACTCATTCCACAAACTCTATATATTGCATGTGAAAATTTATCCAGTTTAATAGCTTGTATATTGGGAGAGAGACATTAATCTGCTCCTGATTACTAAAATAGTACAATAGTATAATATTTCTATGACACTGATTAACTGGAGCAGTCTTTTGAGCATTTAGGATTTTTAGTCTTTCTGCATATATCTGTTCTGTTTGCTAAATTGAAGGAAAATAAAAGCTCAATTCTGAATTCTGCCTATTGGTTTCAGGAAGGTTGGAGCCTTGCAGAACTTTTTCATGTCCGTTGCATATTAGCTGCACCCTATGTTGTTCCATACAGGTACTTTTGATTTTCATCTTGCATCTATATTATCAAACGTTTTGGAATTGATCCATGGTGAGCAGTCACTCTCATAAGATTACTGATGTCTTAATACCATCCCTGGAGGGCTCAAACATTAAAATTTGGATAAATAAGTTCTTCCTCACTTATGGTGGAAAACTGGAAATGTAGAATCTCTACTGCCTATAGCTACCTGGTTGCAAACTTGCCATAAATATGTATTACATTTGGGAACTCTCAAGTTTTAAGATGAGTGTTACTGGTGCAGAAAGAAATGGTTCAAATGCATTCTATATTTCATCGAAGAAGAGGATATATATACAAAAAGGATGAGCCTAGGTAATTATGGCTTATCAAAAGCCTATCAATATAGCCTACGCTATGCAACCTATCATGAAGAAGTTTATTTCCTGTAGTATACTCTATACATAACCTATGACGTAGATAATAACCCTACTATTCTAATAACTAATAACCCACCATTTTCAATCATGTTATGTGTTATGATAAAACTGACTCATTAATTGAATAAACATGCCTTTTTATAACTTTCTTGCATCTGGTTTGCATATGATTGCTTTTAATATCAATCAAGTGTTCAGTGGGACCAGAAGTAGCACTATACCCTAATCATTCAGTTTTGGCGTCATGATTCTGAGTTTTTTCTTGGTAATATAAAATTATTCTAAGTTTGATTATAAAGTGTCATGTCTACTTAGTTACTATCTAGTTGCTGATGACACTTCTGTGAGATATCATCATATTCTGATTATTGATCTGGTATGTAGTGCACCTGCATCATTTGAGCGCCAATTCTGCAAGGAGCTTCCTCTTTTGTATAAGTATCTCAATGATGCTCCATGCGACAAGGTACTCCTTCCTTTAGCTGCTTCATGTAATGGTGTTTTCTTTTCTTTATTCTTCTCTCTCCCCCTTCCTCTGAGATATGGGATGGTGTTTTCTTCTCAATTACATAAAGTGAGCTTCAATCAATGTACGATTGAGAACTCAGGCTTTTACATTAACTTTTACTCTCTTTATGTTTTTGGTGGGGGATTATCTCTACTACACGCAGGTCTGCTGGAAGGATGTGATTCACTGGATGTGGCCTCTTTTCACTGAACATTGGGGTTCATGGAGATGTGATGATTTACATCTGAGCCAATGTCCTTTCACTGTCAGTGTTTTTTGTATATGCTTTTCTGCTGCATTTTTTAATTGAAATTCCATTGCTACAAGTTAGAGATTCAAACGACTTGTAAACTACTTGAGTCAGATTATTGTAGACTTGTTGCGCTTAAGAGAAATAATGGGCGTCCTCTTTTCTCTAATCCTTAATAGTTGCTTCTTTTGTGGTTGTAGGATCCCGTAACAGGCAATCCTACTTGGCATCATAGGCCTCAATCTCCACTTGTCATGTAAGTTATGTATACTAAATGCAGACACTGTTTATAAATACTCAAGCTCCAAAAAGAATCTCTTGCATAGAGAATTGCTTCTAGTACATGTTAATTTCTCTTCTACTTGTCCCACACCCCCCAAATAGGATTATTCTCTTACCAGGAAAAAAACCCTTCCTCTTTGTTGAGAATAGGTTCTGATTTAGTATTTATTGTATACGATTAGGGCTCGCTAGCCTCTGAGTAGGTAGATAAGATTTGTATTTATTATAATGATTAGGACCTGCTATAGTTACCATTTGATGAACAAATTTTCCTTATTTGGCATAGGTGGAAAAGTTAAATTTTTCTGGTGAAGACTTCTTTTGTGCAAATGTAGAATTTTCCTTTCTTTCATGTTTTTCAATTCTTCTTCTTGGTATGCATGTGTGGTATACAGAGAAGATATACAATATATATTTCTGATTTTTTGAGCTGATTCTATGCAACAGGTATGGATTTAGTAAAGAAGTTGTTGAATGCCCTGGTATGTTTAATGTCTTTGGTAAAAAAATTTATTTTCACTCCATCGATTTTATTCTTTTCATTAAGATGTTACCTGTTGATTGAGTTGTTTACTCTAAAAAAAAACTGTAGAGGTACTTGCTTTCTCTTGTTATTGTTTTCTGTTTATTCATTTGGTGTTGGGGGTGGGGGGCTTGGCCGAAAGATGTGATCCTTTCATTTGCTTTGTTTTGCTTGGGATGAAGTAATGCTTCCACTTAATACTTCTCAGATTATGCTATTAGATTCTATCGTCTGTCAGGGCCTAAGATGTAATCTGCACAACAGTGAGCAAAGGGATATGTAGTCAACGTGCATAAATACTCCTAATGTTTGTGTTAAACCAGAGAGAAAGAGAGAGAAATATAGTCTGAAAAGTATATTCTTTCATGTATAAGAGAGGTGTATTTATACAAGAGAGATGAGACGCGTAAAGACGCGTAATTAATGACAGACAATTAGACGCGTGAATCCCTAAACATAATTACAGAATAATACCTAATCAGAATAATACCTAATCAATACCTAATCAATACATAATATTTCCTAGTAAATACAGAATATTTCCTAACATTCCCTCTCAAGTTGGAGCATAGATATTGATCATGCCCAACTTGTTACAAAGATAATCAACTCGAGTTCCATTTAGGGCTTTAGTCAGTAAATCGGCCAATTGATCGCTAGACCTCACATGTCCTGTAGAAATGAAGTTTTCCTTGATTTTATCACACACAAAGTGACAATCGATCTCAATGTGCTTTGTCCGTTCATGGAACACTGAATTTGAGGCTATGTGTAAAGCAGCTTTGTTGTCACACCACAATTTCGCAGGTAGAGACGTGGTAATACCAATCTCCTTCATCAGCTGATGAACCCAGACAATTTCCTTTGTTGATTGAGACATAGCCCTATATTCGGCTTCGTGACTTTGGATAGTGAAGCCACATTTTGCTTCTTACTCCTCCAGGACACTAAATTTCCACCCACAAACACACACGGTATCCTGTAGTGGATCTCCTGGTAGCCTTCGACCCTGCATAATCAGCATCACAAAAACACTCTATCTCGGTATGACCGTGATTTTCATAGAGCATGCAACGACCAGGTGAACTCTTCAAGTAGTGTAAGACATGTTCCAGTGCTTCCCATTGAGCAATTGTTGGTGCTGACATGAATTGGCTGAGCATACTAACTGGGAAGGTCACATCAGGACGGGTCACTGTAAGATAATTCAATTTTCCAATCAATCTGCGGTATCTGTCAGGATAGGCAAACGGCTTGATCTTTTCCCGGGTCAACCTTTTTCTTCACTTCCTCGGGTAGTGCATCAAATGGTATGCTCTCATCCATGTCCAAGAAAGGATTAGGAATCATAGGAAGACTACTCGGTGTTGTTCCAAGTTTGCCAGTTTCCTTTAGAAGATCAAGAACATATTTCCTCTCGTGTCAAGAAAATCCCTTTCTTGCTTCTCATAACTTCAATCCCAAGAAAGTATTTTAACGAACCCAAATCCTTTGTTTGGGCCGAGAGTTAAGGAAGGTCTTTAGTGATGAGATCCCTGAGATATTGCTCCCTGTAATAACAATGTCATCAACATATACCACAAGGAGGATCATGCCAGCATCCGTCCGCTGATAAAATACTGAATGATCACACTTGCTCTGATGGAGACCAAACTTCTTAACTACAGAGCTAAACCGGTCAAACCAAGCACGAGGACTCTGCTTTAACCCATATAATGACTTTTGAAGATGACACACCTTCCCACGTTCCCCCGAGCAACAAAACCGGTGGTTGCTCCATGTAAACTTCCTCAAGGAGATCACCATTTAAGAAGGCATTCTTAACATCCAACCGATGAAGATCCCAACCATAAATAGCCGCCGAGAGAAATAAAGAGTCGAACAGAAGACAATTTCGCCACAGGAGAGAAAGTTTCCTCACACATCTTTTTGAACTCTGTGTAGAAACTCTTCAAGGGACGGCCGTGTTGGTCAGCTCGGTAAAACCCTTTACAAACTTCATGCATCCTAGTAATGTTCCCCTTTCGGAATACAAGAACTCAGATAGTCAATAAGCTCCTTAACCGTATTGCAATGACTAACCTGAGGAAGGATGTCTCCATCGGTGGAATTCTGAATCTGTAAGAACAGACGGGCATCGGCACAAGTCCATGCCATTTTGGAGTCATCCGTCGGAAAGGCTTTAGTCAAATGACCCTCTTTCTCAATACTCAGCAGATACATACGGATGGTTTTGATCCAGTCCGAATAATTTGTCAAGTTCAATTTATGTTCAGTAATTTTATTTGAAACAGGGACAAGCTCAGTCGCGGTACTTGGTTTAGAGTCAGTCATAGCAAGGAATCAGACCCACACAAATGATGAATATTACAAAGAAGCCAATAAAACAGCAACAGCAGTAACAAATCTGCCAAACCCAACAAAAACCAGCAGCTACACCGGCTGCCAAATCGTAACGAGGCCACACAAGGACCAAACCGAGACTACAAACACAGTCTCCCAAAAAAACGAGCAAGCCAAGTAAACAGTACGTCAAATAAATAGGGTGAGATGAGCACGAAACAACCTGGGTCAGCAAGTCGATCCCAGAAAAGCAAACTGCGACGAGACGCTCGCCGGAAAATGCAAACAGTCACCGGAAGCTCGCCGGAAAAATTCAAACAATGACCAAACACTTCAAAACTCACGGATCAGGCCGGACATGGGACGAGGAGGCCTAGACAAGAAATCGCCGATGAAATGGAGTCCTCATGCGCCTCCACGCGCCGTCGTGCCGGTGTCGGATGCCCACCAAACTTCTGGCGTCCGCCGATCGGAGGATGGGGAGGACGTCGGTGTGGCGCGTGGTCCAAGAAACGGTCGGAAAATGAACTCGATTTTTTTTTTTGCTCTCCTCTCTCTCTGTTACACACCGTCGGAGCTCACTGTGTAGACCGACGAAACCCAGAAATTGACGCTAAAAACGAGCACTGTGCTTTGATACCATGTTAAACCAGAGAGAAAGAGAGAGAAATATAGTCTGAAAAGTATATTCTTTCATGTATAAGAGAGGTGTATTTATACAAGAGAGATGAGACGCGTAAACAGACGCGTAATTAATGACAGACAATTAGACGCAGGAATCCCTAAACATAATTACAGAATAATACCTAATCAGAATAATACCTAATCAATACATAATATTTCCTAGTAAATACAAAATATTTCCTAACAGTTTGCTTGGTAGGAGTGAAAATAAGGAACGTTTATTGCATGTACTCTTCTAATTCATTTTGCCCGGCATATTTAGTTGAAAATAGAGCAGAAATTTATCTAACAACAAATTTTCTGATTAATTATTCATGATCAATAGTCTCTGGGTTATGAATTATATAAATGTAAATCTGCCTCATTGTTGACAAAATTTAATGTGCTACTTGGTGGTGTTGCAAGATTCCTCTAGGTCACTAGTATCAAGAGTTAATTTGACCCTACTAATTTTAGGGCATTGGCAGCATATTGGCCATCAAAAATACGGGTTTGTGGCTTTTGGTTCCTCCCTATGGAATGGCAGTTTACATGTACAATGTGCAGAGAAATTTCTGTGGTTGACTCGTCAGAACATAAACATGCTAAAGATCACTTATGTCTCAGGCACATAGAATTGCAAAATTTTATAAAGACTACACCAATTTTTGTTGGGTTGAGTTCTATTGGAAGGTATGAATAGTTTTAAGTTTGACTTAGTTTTTGTGACATTATTTTTGTTGACTTAGTTTTTGTGACATGGTATTTTTGTTTGCTGCTGTATTTTTTCTAAACCTAACTTTTCTGTTTTCTCATGCAGCATGGGTTTTCTGAAAGACCCCCACACATTTATTTGTGTTCTTCGGACTGTTCTGGAGATGGCAAATTTCAGATTTATTCTTTTTACAGCGGGTTATAAACCTTTAGAATCAGTGATTCATATGTTTGCTGATGAAACGTCAGATAAGAGATGTCTAAGTGAAGATTGTGTTTCTCTTTTCAGTGGGCGACTTCTTTGCTTTTCTGGGTGGGTTTTCCCTTTGTCTTTAGTGCAAGAAAACTGGGTTACCAATGCCTGTAAAATAGAACTTCTGAAAAGAGTTTCTGGGATTTCAACAAAGGGGCATGCAACTGTCTGGGTTTTGGGAATTTGAGTTTTGATTAAAATATAGTTTTCAATTTTCTACTGATGCTTTTTGAAAAGAAGCAAAATGTTTATTGAGCGGCTATTCTCTTAATGATGACTGTCATTTCATGTGAATAGATCCATACCATATGGTTGGCTTTTCCCAAAATGTGCTGCTGTAATTCACCATGGAGGCAGGTAAGAGAATTTGCATTCTGATCATTTTGGTGTTTTTGATAATTTGGCACTCTTTGGTGCTACTTGCTGCTGCTAAGTTTTCTTTTGTATTCTTTACCTTGAATTCAGTGGAACTACAGCTGCTGCATTGCGGGCAGGTACACCACAGGTTAGTAAGTAACTGTGAATTAAATCCTTGCTCACATGTTTTCTCCCCAAAGTTTTCTTTTCAAAAGTTAAGAGATTTTTTAGAGAAGACATGCTGTCTGAAATTTCCCCAAAAAAGAGAAAAAGGCATGGAGGCCAATTTTTTTTTCTAGTTATTTTTTTTTGGGATCTAGTTATTATCATAATTGGCCTCACCTAGTGGGATTAAGGCTCTGTTGTTGTTGTGCATAGTTGTTATCATAATTGTGAAGGTAGTTACTTTTCTTCTCTTTATGTTTATTTGGCCCATCCAATCATAAAGAGTGAACTTTTTTTCTCCATTTTCCCTCCTCCCATTGTATCTTTACATACAAACAACATTGTGGATTATGAAGTTGGCATTTTCAAGCCAATTTATTCCTTCACTGTGCATAGAAGGGATTTGGATAATCTAGTAGACAATTGGTTGATGAATAAACCAGGTTTAGGATTGTGTATGGCTGTGTTAGTGTTAAAAAATATATGCAATTGAGATAAGAAATTTTTAAGATTTTGTCAGCAGCCAGAACTGCCTGTACTTTTAAGTTCTAATGTTTCTTGATTAGAAAGTTGAGATTCCTTGTTATTATGCTTCATAATACCTATCGTGTATTGTTGCTCCTAAAAAACAGCAGAGACCAGAATCGGGTAGGAGTTTAATCTTGGTCCTGTAAGCCTATGTAAATGAAAAACTTGTATGCATGTGGATAAGCTATGGTGTTCTTCTGCATGTATGTTGTGCACTTTTGACTTTATTAAACTCTTCCAGTTCTATAAAACACTCAAGATGCTGGTGATGATGTATCTTCAGATGAGCTTGACTGGTTTCAGCAAACTTGCAGGTTGTGTGTCCTTTCATGTTAGATCAGTTCTATTGGGCTGAGAGAATGTATTGGCTTGGTGTTTCATCGGAACCACTCCACAGAAACCATTTGCTTCCTGATAAAAATGATCAGAGAAGTGTCCAGGAGGCTGCACATGGACTTTCAACAGCAATACACAATGCATTATTGCCTAAGGTCAAAGCTCGTGCAGCTGAAATTGCTGAAAGAATATCACATGAGGTAATGCCTATTCATCATGTCGGTGAATGAAGTTAATAATATTTCTTCTTGTTTGGATCACTATGTGTTACTCCTCTAGTCCTTAATGCAAGATCTATTTACCTAATTTAATTAGATTAAGAAAATTAATTTAGTTCATATGACGTTTTTTCTAAAACACTCTAATTATCTTCTTTAATTTCCTCCATCTCTCTATTGATTATTATTAAGGGAGTATCAATAGGGGTAATCTTGGAAAAGATTGATAAATATTAGAAATAGGTTTTACATTCAAGACCAAGGTTAACCCTCAATTAGATCTTGGACCGGAGGAGTATACAATGTATACTTTATATTGTCACATTGCAATATTTAAATAATGAAATAAATATACTGTTGAATTTTTATTCTCCTGTGCTTGTCTTTCTCCCCTTTATGAAGTCAATAGTATTGAATAAATATCCTTTCCACAAAAAAATACTTAGAAAACCAAATATGTTTATCTTAATTAGGTAGTAGGACTGTCTTTTGTCCATTCATTTGGAACACTTATTTCTTCTTTTAGTTTTATTTTTCTGACATGATTGGCTCTTTCAATATCTTTCTATATCAATAATTTATTACAATAAGTTATTCATAATTTATCTAAATGATTTATATGGGTTAATACAGCTTTTAATTCCTCAAATTTACCCTTATTCTGGTTTTGATTCTTGAATTTCAAACCATAAGTTTTAGTCCCTCAAGGGGCAAAATGGTCCAAATTTCATTGAATTAAAGATACCACTATTTTAAACGGAATGAAACTTGAGGGACTAAACCTATGGTTTGAAACTTGAGAGACTAAAATAAAAATGAGGCCAAACTTGAGGGACTAAAGACTGTATTAACTCTATATATATTTGATAAGTTACGGTATATAATGCTCGTAATCTTGTCAAATTAAAATTTTGGAACTAAAATAGTGAATATAAAACATTTTAGCAAATTTTCGTCCATAGCTATCTCTGGAAAGATGCCATAAATATGCTGATATATTTTCACAATGATGCTCCAAATTACAGGATGGTGTATCAGAGGCGGTTAAGGCCCTCAAGGAAGAGCTAGGTTTAGTTTGAGATTCTCAAGGCAATCACATTATTTCCAAGTACTAACACATCATTTAATTTCCACTGTTACTTCAAAATTCAAGGTGGAGAATATGTTTAACTTAGCTGTGACAGCATCAAGTTCTTTTGACATTTTCTTTCAATATGCCCCTTTTTGTATACCAGAATTTTAAATTATGCTTCTATTTTGTTATGTGACCAAAGGTTCTTGTTCAGAGGCCTTTTACCCAATGTTTTGTTTTCTCCCCTAAACCCTAACGCCTTTGAACTTTTCTAGGCCATAATTTTTTATTGATAAATTTATTATGGTAAAAATGAACGTTTCATTTTTCTGTTTTTCAATGTTCTGTTGAGATTCTCAGGATATTCTTTCTGTCAAAGGTAAGTTGTTCAAACTATATATCAAGATTTATTTCTAATTAACAGGCTTAGTGGGCTGATGGGTGTATTTTAGTTTAGTTTAATCATAGTAAATTGTGGAAAATATTCCCTCAGTGTAATTGGATAACCTCTCAATAGTTTTGGTAGAAGTAATTATATTCCCTCATGTCCTTAATATGAGACATATTTATTGTGTAATTGATCTTTGTCCTAAATATAAAGTATATTTCTCATATTTATTAATCTTTTTTTAATTTATCCCTATTGATGTTCTCTTAACATAATCAAGTAAGAGAGAGATTGGAAGAATTAAGTGTTAATTTTCGGAGTTTTGATGATAACAAGATTTGAAAATGATTAATGTTTTGAATCAGTGAATATTGCCTATGTTAAAAATATACCCAAGTATGGCTTCTTGGTTATTCGAGTATGCTCAATCTAACAATGTACTTAAGTGTTCGCTGGACACTACTTGAGTAAAGGATCAATTGTACTCGAGTATTGTATCAAATGAAGCTGCTATATTGATCTCAGGCGATGATACTCGAGTATGCATATTTTGTTACTTGAGTATTTATTATTCTTCATCCATTTTTGAAAAGATTTTAAAATCCCCTATTCACCCTCCCTCTAGGTGAAATATTCCATTTCATTAAGGAAAATGACTATGGTTTTAGAAAAAAAAAATTTATATCAACTAATTTCCTTAATTTAATTAAATTAGGTAAATATATTTTATATTAAGGATCCAATGAGTACAAGGTGAATTATCAATATATATGAAATATGCCGTGCACGTGGATTTTAATTTATTTAAAGGAACTCGGTGGAACGTTCGGTCAACAAATAACAAAGGAATAACAAACTGGTAGATATGAAGTTGTGGGAGACAAAATTATTATGAGTAGTTGTGAAGTTAACAAGGGCATGGCCAGGCTTTTGAATAGAAACAAAAGTATTTGTTAGGTTTTGACCTTTTAGGCAGTAGACAGGATTTGCTTCCCTTGGTAATTATCTGCATAACCTTAACAAAATTTGAGACTAGTGAGCCAAATACTCCTTCAACATTTGAAGAATCCAATGATTCAAAGAAAGACAAGATTAATGTAAAGGCTGAGGAAGCCAAATACCTCCCTCGTTTTGTGAGTGTGTTTAACTCACTCGCAAGGGTCTGTGAGTCTACTCTTCCTGTTAGTCTTTATAACAACCTGAGCTCACATCTTAGCTTATTACAATATATTAAGACTTCCTTTAACTTGAGTAATGTGAGATGACTTCTTTTTCTTTTTTGGTTGTCATCCGATTCACCGAACCTTCGATCTTGACTAATTTGGATTTCGCCCCGTGAGAAAAGAACTTCCAATGTCATTTTCTCAATTTTCACGCTTCAAACAAAAGACGTGGTTAAGTGAGAGCAAATCCCTTTCCATTTGCTCTCAATGATATTTGTATGTGAGACTTCTTTTGACACACAAATTATAACAGATTTTTGATATTGCTCTTTTTATTGGTCAATATATTGTTGGCTTTTTTTTTTTCCAAAAAAAAAAAAAATCTGTACTTTCTGCGCATTATATTTGACTTATCAATGGCTGTTAAAAATGGAAAATATTTATCCCAACTTTAAAAGATTATGTGTTACGTTATTTCATAATTTTCATTAGGTACCATAATTTCTTCAAAAACAATATTGGGAAAATCCTTTTCAAGGCCCATATTACCAAAAGAATACCGAAAAAGGTCTTAACATTCTGAAAATACCCAAAAAGACCCTAAGATTCTGAAAATTCCCAAAAAGGCCCCAAGATTCTGAAAATTCCTAAAAAGGCCCAAGGTGAGTTGTTAATGGGTACGATCAAGTTGTTAGCGGGGGTGATTTAGTTGTTAGATGGGTGATTTAGTTGTTAAAAATAAAAAATTTTAACAACTAAATCAGCCCATCTAACAACTAAATCGCCCCGCTAACAACTGATCGACCCCATTAACAACTTCTCAGAATTTCGAAGGGCCTTTTTCCGAATTGTCAATCCTTGGGCCTTTTTGGGTATTTTCAGAATGTTAGGGCCTTTTTTGGTATTCTTTTGATAATATGGGCCTTGAAAAGGATTTTCCCAACAATATTTAGACCCAAATGTACATTTAATTGTGGAAAATCATACTCTCCTTGATCTTTATTATACTACATACAAACCATTCTGTTTGTGCTCTAACTTAGTTAAAGCGATCCTTATAGCACTTCCATCATACTATACTATATGCAAACCATTCTGTTGCCAAACGCCTACTAAGTGAGCTCAAAATGAAAAGCAGGAACTTTCTACGAGGCGAAGATGAAACTACAACTCATTTTCATGGAAACAAATTACTGAGACTAAGAAGGACGGAGGCCTGGGTATTAAAAACTTAAGCAAACAGAGTGAGACTTTCATGATGAAACTTTAAGCTTTATTGGTTAAAGTCCTAAAAGCCAAGTACAAGTGTGGAGAAGAAACATAACTCTTCTCTCACTTGGAGTTGGAAGGTATATGCTATGTTTGCCATCTTTACTTGAGTTACAAGTTGTTAAATTAGTTTTTCTTACTCTCTTTTATTTTTCATCTTCTTTTTACTGAATTTTATAACTCCACTTGTTTGATATTTTTTTTCCTTTCAATTCCAATTCTTGCCAAGTTATAAGATTTTTCAGATATTATTTTTCTTAGTTTGGGCCTGGGTGTGATTTTCCTTAAAAAAATTTTCCTTCTCCCCTTCTCTGCCCCTAATCCCTTGTACCAATGGGATTGATTAGTTTTCCCCCCTAGAAGAATTGATTATAGATACTCTTTTAATCATATTTATTAGTCATTTCAGAATGTTTTATATAAATTAAGAAAAACTTTAAACTTTATTAACGCTATCTCAAAATTCAACAACTTTATTTTTATCTGATATATATATTATATTGCATTAGAATAAATCAATACAATAATATAATTGAATGATAAAATTGTATATTTATATAAAGAATTTAATAATATAACTTATAAATATGATTAAAAAATTTCTTCTTTCTATGCTTTATAAATAGAACTAGACAAGTACTTTATGATATACTCCTTTAATCCTTTTATTATAAGGCAACAACTAATAATTCTCACAAACCAATAAAAACAGTTAAAGTTAATAAAGTTGTCCTAAAATTTAAGTAATTTCTAATATTACCATTATTAATTGCACTAAACTTTAATCTCATATTAATTATTACTCTCATCTACTATCCTTATTAATTATGGACATATATAAAAGAAAATAATTAATTATAAAAAAAATTAAATACACTTATTAATCAGAACTTAATAATAAAAACCAGAGCAAGTACTACAGGAGTATCAATAGAGAGCAAGTACTTTATAATATCTAGTCAGGATTGGACTCAACCTTTAGCCGTATGAATAGAGAGCGACTCGTGACTAATTCTTTAGTTAATGCTGTCCTGTCTGCATAGGATACCAGAGCCAAAAATTTGCAGAGCATTGATTAGAAACGTTGAGGAGACTTACAATGCCCACACCTATAATTAAGAGCCACTATTGATCTGAGAGACAGGTGGGACCCTAAGTCTTAAATGGCCATTAAAGACTTTCACCTTCCATTCATCTATAAATTCCCTATTCCTTTCTCTAACCTAATCGCCACCTAAAACTTAAACTATCACTTTGCTTTCACTTTCACAGTCACACACAACATACAACGATGGCTATGGGAAGAGGCAGTGCAATCATCTCTGGTCTGCTTCTGCTATTCTGCTTCATGGCGGTGCTCCTCTCCAACTCCGGCATGGCTCAGGCAGCCACTTTCACCGTCGGAGATGGCGGTGGTTGGTCATTCAACACTCAAGGATGGCCTCAGGGAAAGAGGTTCAGGGCTGGAGATACACTTGGTTAGTACTCGTTATAGTATTCTTCATGTCTTGTTCTTTTACGTACTCACACACACATATGCCATGCTCATTTTGAGAGATATTGCCCCTAATCCTTATTATAAAGTATTAATTAATAAGTATTCTTGATCTTTTTTATAAGATATTTACAAGTTTTCAATGAACATTTAATTTATTTTATTTTGACATATCTGTCCATATTTAATAAAGAAAATGGAAGAGAATAACAATTAATATAATATTTGTGTTTAATGTAATTAGTAGGAGTATTAGGAATCATCGATCACTTGATTTTTAACACAACTTTAATATTTTTAACTGATTTTATTGATTTGTGAGAAATGATAGTTGATGCCTTATAATAAATGCTAATAAAATATAGGGAAAATTACTCACAGGTCCCAAGGAAGACACATATTTACAGTTAGGTCCCTTGAATTTACGAAATTACTCGAAGTCCCAAGGGACTTGAGTAATTATTTCAGAATGTAAAATTACTTTGCGCCCATAGTGCATATTTCACACGAGCGATTAACAACACAAAATGCATAAATTAACAACACAAAATGCATAAATTAACCACAACTTCGAAAACCTTCAATTTGTCATGTCTCACTTCTAGAAGTTGTGGTTAATTTATCCATTTTGTGTTGTTAATTTATGTATTTTGTGTTGTTAATCGCCTCTGGAAGTAAGACATGATAGATTGAAGGTTTTCAGAAGTTGTGGTTAATTTATGCATTTTGTGTTGTTAATTTATGCATTTTGTGTTGTTAATCGCCTCTAGAAGTGAGAAATGACATATTGAATGTTTTCAGAAGTTGTGGTTAATTTATGCATTTTGTGTTGTTAATTTATGCATTTTATGTTGTTAATCGCCTCTGGAAGTGAGAAATGACATATTGAATGTTTTCAGAAGTTGTGGTTAATTTATGCATTTTGTGTTGTTAATCACCTCTCGAAAGTGAGACATGACAAATTGAAGGTTTTCAGAAGTTGTGGTTAATTTATACATTTTGTGTTGTTAATCGCTTCTGTGTGAAATATGCACTATGGGCAGCAAAGTAATTTTACATTCTGAAATAATTACTTTGAAGTCCCTTGGGACTTCAGAGTAATTTCGTAAATTCAAGGGACCTAAATGTAAATATCTCTCTTCTTTGGGACCTATATGTAATTTTCCCTAAAATATATAAAGACTACAATTTCTGCATTTGGATAAATTTCCGTTCTGTTTTACACTGAAACGTCGAGAACGAGAGTGCACGAGTTTCATGGAACTACATCGAACTTGCTGCCACGACTTTTTAATTGTCCGTTTAGTTTAGAAGATGTTTTTCCTGATAGTTTATGAAGTAAGTATGTAAGGAAAGTTTTCTCTCGACACGTGCTTCTTGAACGTTAACTCAAAGAGACAGTTATTGTATGTTTGACAAAGCACAAACCGTAGTTTCAGAAGCCCCTCTTCTATAAGTTAGACAAAATTGTTCTTACATACTTATCTCGTAAATCGTAAAAATTATTCTAAAAAACTACTTGAAACATGCACTAAGAAAGGAATGCCAAGAAAAAAAAAAATCCTATAATAAGTTAGGAACATGAACGACATACAATAATAACTTTCGGGTTTTAACAAGAGTTGATCTAGGTGATATAAAGTTTTGTTAGATCTTTCTAAATCTCAAATTCAAGTCTTAAAAGAGATACTTGTGATAAGATAAGCCGTCCGAATATTGAATTATAATATTAAAAAATGATAACTTTCTAGTGCTCACTTTTGTTATGGTGCTTTTTGAATAAGTAATAAATCATATTTTAGTTTTTAGATAGACAATATAGTAAATCATATTTTAAAATTGATACAATTGTGACTTTTTGAAGAAATGTGAAACAATATAGTACATTTTATTTTAGAATTAATACAATTTTTTATTTTTTTCTGTGAAAATTAATATTTTTATCTATATAGTTTTGACTAAAATTGTAAGTCAATCTCTAAACTTTAATTTGGTGTAATTTAGTCTTAATAGTTTTAACTCAATTATAAGTAGCCCATAAACTTTAACTCTATACAATTCAAACTTATGGTTTAATTTAACCATTTAAAATAAAGTTTTGGGACTAGAGTTTAATAAACAATTCAGACATATGGTTTAAATTATATATTTTGTAAATTTTTGGAACTAATTTTCAATTTTTTTGATTTTTTATTTATTTATTTTGAGTTAGTTGAAGTTTGTCCTGAAAATGACCTCAGGTCAAGGGTCTGATATCATATCATTAATGCTAATGTATGGGGACATAAGAATCAAGGTAATTAATAATTGATATTACGTTTTGTTTTGGATGTCAAATGGTATTACTTTTTGTAGATACATAAAGTCAAGGATGATACAATTATAGAGTACTAAGTATTTTTGAATAGGTTGAGAGTTAATTGTATGAAGGGTACCTATTTTCATAAATATATTAAAATTTTGGGGTTAGTTACCTCTGGAAATAAATTATCTTTAGTGACTCTCAATAAAACTACATAATCTCATTTTTTGATTAATGAAAATAGAACCATAATTTTACATTTTTCATTAATTCACCTAAAATTACAAATACACCATTTATTAATTGAAAAGTTGAGAGTTAATTATTAGAGATAACTTATTCTAAATATATCATAAAATTTAAATCTTATATGATGGATCATAAAAATATTTAGAAGGAATCTTGTGCAGTAATTCCGAAGGAACTAATTGAGATATGCATATAGAAATATGAGCAATGATTAAAGAACCGGATGGGATGGTCAAATCAATCGGGACCATTGATCAGACTTGCTAGCACATTAGAAAATTATTTTTAGGGAAAATCATACAAAGTTAAAAATAATAATATTAGAAAAGTCTGAAATCATTGACACTATTAAAATGTCATAAGATTTTTTTCGATATTATTTTTTTAATTGAGAACTTATAGTTATTATCATAACCCTCCGCGTGGGGTTATTGTTGAGTTGGGTCAGATTAGGAATTGAGTCAGAAACCCCAAAATTAGATTGAGAACAACAATGGTTTCTACAAATCCAGGAAAATAAAAAAGGTTTTTGGGTCTAGAAAAAATAGTTGAAAACAAAATTTTAAAACTTATAAAAATAAAAAATTGACCCTCTCAAAAAATCGAATATGTTTTCAGACCATTTGTAGCGAATATATAGTTCCTAAAGGGAGTAAACATTATTATTTGTGATGACGTAGGAACCAGTTTGAACATTCAAGCATAATTGACTGTTTGGTATATTGATCTAGTGAATTATTTTAGATCAAACCATCATCATCGTAGTAGAAACATATTTTTCATGTCATTTGTTTTGCCAACTTAAATTTTGGATCAACTACTTCATTCTTATATACTACTACCTTTAACCAACGTGAACACACAATAACAATCATTGTTGTTAAACTTGTAAGTTGATTCTCCGAATTTGCCGTTTTTATATTTTTAGCTTACGTAAACGAGTTGAATTATTGGTAAACTCATACTAGTTGTAAATTCAAATAAACTTACGAGTTTATTCATCGAGTTTATCGTTGTTACTTTTTTAGCTTACAAAACTTGTTAATTTACTCTTAAACTTGTGTTAACTTTTTTATTTGATTATACTCAGTAGCTTTATATATAAATTTTATAGAACTTTTTTTTTTGTTAAATATGATAAATGATAAATATTAATTGATTTAATTTCAATTATTTAGATTTAAAATATTTTAAATCATACTATTGTCATTTTTATATTTTAATTATTTTATTATAGGGTTTAAACTTTATTAAACACACATGAAATTGGGACCCACATATATATATAATGCTAATTATATATATGTGTGTGTGTGTGCCCACCATTTTATGTGTAACATAAGAAAACACTTCTCCTACAACGTGAGAAGTGTTTTTCCCTTTTATTATACACTAGTAATACTTATTTAATAATAAAAATAAATTCTTATAAGTATACGATTCGAGTTAGTTCACGAGTTTTGTCACATGAGTTTGCTTAAACTCCGAAAGTATGACAACTTTGGTAACAACTATTCATCTAAAACATATTTAGAGAGTTGAGATTTATCCTAAATAAATATAAGACAATTTTTATATTTGTCAATCTTTTCATAATTATTTTTGTTTGATACTTTTCAACAATAATTAAGGAGAAAAGTAAATGAGAGAATTAAGGAAGATAATTATATGATGTTTTAAAAAATACATATCATATTAATTAACTCAACTAACTTCCTTAATTTAATTAAAATAGATTAATATATCTTACTCATTATGGAATCTCGTGATTAAGTGTTGTGATTTGGCAGTGTTTAACTATCGAAGTGGGACCCACAACGTGGTGGTGGTAAACCAGGCCGGGTACAATGCATGTAGGACTCCAAGAGGTGCAAAGGTTTTCACAACAGGGAAGGATCAGATCAAGCTCGTCAGGGGACCCAACTACTTCATCTGCAACTATCCTGGCCACTGCGAATCTGCCATGAAGATTGCTGTCAATGCCTTCTGATTTAATTAACTAACTACCAGAAAACTTGGCTTATAATTCTATGTATGTAGTATCTGTTTTAATTTACTACTATCTACTTGTTGTTGAGTGTTTGGTTGGGTGCTATTATTAGCCCATTACTAGTCACATGTGGGTGTGAGAGAAATTAAGGTGTGTTAGGTTGTAATGATATCTGTGCTTATGATTAATAATGTGGGTTTGAATATTCGCTGAGATCAAAGTGGTCACATTTAGGCTGTGTTTGGTTGGAGGTGAGGGAGGGAGGGGAGGTGCCTATCGTGTGAAAAGTCAGATATAATCCTAATGTGACATGTTTTTAAAGTTAATATGTGGAAAACGATGCAAAAAGCTATGTAATTTTAAAAATTTTCCATGGGTAATTTAGGAAAAAAATTTTGCTCTCCTCCCCTAACTTCAAACCAAACATAGCCTTAGGGTCAGGAGGAGGAGGATACTTTTGCATATCTATAAAAATGTAGCTGACCCACCAAAGAAAATTGGCATAGATGGTAAAGGATTTAGTCAAGTCCCAAAGGGATGTGTGTTCGATCCGCCGTCGTTGGGGAGGAAGCTCTTACGTGCTTGGCCTTTTCCGAACCCCTCCAAAACTTTTTTTTTTTACGCAAAAAAAAATGCAGCTGACCCCGTTTATAGTGGGGATAAACCGTTGTTGTTATTATTGTTACTGTAATGATATATGTTTTTTGCTTGGTAATGTTGAAAACACATGGATTTCGTAATAATAAATGAAGGAAAGAAACAAACGGGTTTAATAGAAAGAGCTATACTCTTACAATATGACAAAACAAGATTCGTACATTTAGTACTCCCTCTATTTTTATGTATAAGGTCTTTTTAACAAAACAGGTTTAATAGAGTTTGTTTAATGGTGTAAGGTCTCGTTAGATCCTTCTAAGTCTTAAATTCGAATCTTGAAGAAGACACTTGTATTCGGAGGGCCGCCACAAACCTCGAACCGGATACCGAATGATAATATAAAAAACAAAGTGACAAAAGACATAGAAGGGTGTCCAATTTGCAAAATTCCATGTCATATCAAAATGAGGAATGTGAAGTAAAGAAACGTTGTAAATTTACTTATATATCATTATCTTTTTTTTTTTTTTTTTTCCTCTCCTATTTCCTCTTCCTTGCACTTCGTCTTCCCCATCCTCAAACCATTTCTCCTTGCTCCAAATCTCAGCTCTCCTGTATAGTCTTCAGCTCCGAATCCTGATCATGTTTTCTCTAATTCAAGAGTACCCTCTCAATTTCAAAGATGATGTGGTTGCTGGTGTGCGGTACCAGAACCTTTTTTATATGATGATTGTCAAGATTGAAAGATTACATTCACAAGAAAATACTTTGAATATTATTGACCCTTAAGAATAAAAGAGGGTACAAGAAAGTCTTTATATAGGCAAATTAACGGGTTAACCATAACCCTAAAATCCAAGGTTCTGAAAACAAAATTTTAAAACTTATAAAAATAAAAAATTGACCCTCTCAAAAAATCGAATATGTTTTCAGACCATTTGTAGCAAATATATATATATTTTTTTGGAATTGGGGATCTAATGGTCCGGTGTGGTTGAACCTCTGATTTGGATAGACCGATAAGCGTCATACCACGCCCCTACTTGAGTGTTTGGTATTTATAGCGAATATATAGTTCCTAAAGGGAGCACACATTATTATTTGTGATGACGTAGGAACCGGTTTGAACATTCAAGCATAATTGATTGTTTGGTATATTGATGTAGTGAATTATTTTAGATGAAACCATCATCATCGTAGTAGAAACATATTTTCATGTCATTTGTTTTGCCAACTTAAATTTTGGATCAACTACTTCATTCTCATATACTACTACCTTTTAACCAACGTGAACCACAATAATAACCATTATTGTCAAATTTGAAAGTTGACTTCAAATTTACCATTTTTACGTTTCTAGTTTATAGAAACGAGTCGAATTATTGGTAAACTCATACCAATTGTAAACTCAATTAAACTCACGAGTTTATACATTAAATTTACCGTTATTACTTTTTTAGCTTACAAAACTTGTTAACTTACTATTAAACTTATGTTAACTTTTTTGATTTGATTATGCTCGGCTTTAGATATAAATTTTATAGAACTTTTTTTTTTTTGTTAAATATGATAAATGATAAATATTGATGGTTTTAATTTCAATTATTTAGATTTAAAATATATTTAAATCAAATTATTGTCATTTTTATATTTTAATTATTTTATTATACATTAATAATACTTATTTAATAATAAAAACAAACTCTTATGAGTTTATCGATTCAAGTTAGCGATAGGAGTTTACGCCATCTGTCATGAGTTTCTTAAACTTACGAAAGTATGACAACTTTGGTAACAACTATTCATATAATACATATTTAGAGAGTCGATATTTATCATAAATAAATATAAGACAGTTTTATATTTGTCAATCTTTTCATAATTATTTCTATTTGATAAACAATAATAAAGGAGAAGAATAAATGAGAGAATTAAGGAAGATAACTATATGATGTTTTAAAAAGTACAATTTATATTAATTAACTCAACTAACTTTCTTAATTTAATTAAAATAGATTAATATATCGTACTTAATATGGAATCTTGTGATTAAGTGTTATGATTTGGCAGTGTTTAACTATCGAAGTGGGACCCACAACGTGGTGGTGGTAAGCAAGGCCGGGTACAATGCATGTAGGACTCCAAGAGGTGCAAAGGTTTTCACATCAGGGAAGGATCAGATCAAGCTCGTCAGGGGACCCAACTACTTCATCTGCAACTATCCTGGCCACTGCGAATCTGCCATGAAGATTGCTGTCAATGCCTTCTGATTTAATTAATTAACTACCAGAAAACTTGGCTTATAATTCTATGTATGTAGTATCTGTTTTAATTTACTACTAGCTACTTGTTGTTGAGTGTTTGGTTGGGTGCTATTATTAACCCATTACTAGTCACATGTGGGTGTGAGAGAAATTAAGGTGTGTTAGGTTGTGATGATATCTGTGCTTATGATTAATAATGTGGGTTTGAATATTTGCTGAGATCAAAGTGGTCACATTTAGGGTCAGGAGGAGGATACTTTTGCTTATCTAAAAAAATAGTGTGGGGATAAACCGTTGTTGTTATTATTGTTGTTGTAATGATATATATTTTTTTGCTTGGTAATGTTGAAAACACATGGATTTCGTAATAATACATGAAGGAAAGAAACAAACAGGTTTAATAGAAAGAGCTATATTCTCACAATATGACAAAACAAGATTCACATTTAGTACTCCCTCTATTTTTATGTATAAAGTCTTTTTAACAAATAGGTTTAATAGAGTTTGTTTAATGGTGTAAGGTCCCGCTAGATCCTTCTAAGTCTTGAATTCGAATATTGAAGAAGACACTTGTATTCGGAGGGCCGCCACAAACCCCGAACCGGATCTTGAATGATAATATAAAAAACAAAGTGACAGAAGACATAGAAGGGTGTCCAATTTGCAAAATTCCATGTCATATCAAAATGAGGAATGTGAAGTAAAGAAACGTTGTAAATTTACTTATATATCATTATCTTTTTTTCCCTCTCCTATTTCCTCTTCCTTGCACTTCGTCTTCCCCATTCTCAAACCATTTCTCCTTCCTCCAAATCTCACCTCTCCTGTATAGTCTTCAGCTCCGAATCCTGATCATGTTTTCTCTAATTCAAGAGTACCCTCTCAATTTCAAAGATGATGTGGTTGCTAGTGTGCGGTACCACAACCTTTTTTATATGATGATTGTCAAGATTGAAAGATCACATTTAAGCACAAGAAAATATTTTGAATATTATTGATCTTTAAGAATAAAAGAGGGTACAAGAAAGCCTTTATATAGGCAAATTAACAGGTTAACCATAACCCTAAAATCCAAGGTTTTGAAGGCCGGACCGGTCATTGAACCGGTGGGAGTATTAGGTTAAGGGTCAAAATGGTGGGTCGGGCCAGGAGTCAAATCGGTATTAATTAAAAAGTATAATTTTATTGAAATAGATAAAGTATTTATTTTAAAATTACATTTTAATAATAAAAAAATTATGGAAACATGGGAGGATGTGTAATATAGGAGAATGTGTAATTTAATATTAATTTCTTAAAAAGAAGAGATCAGACAAGCTGTTTGATGAAGAAAAGGAGATAACACAAGTATTGGATCAGTACCGGGACAACACAATATTTATACTAAAGTTGTTATTTGATATTTTGAAGTTATTATTATTTATACCCAAGTTGTTAATGATGTCTCACATTATATGTGGCTTCAAAATATTATCTTCAAGGTTGTTAGGATTTGAGGAGGTCAAGAGTCAATATGAATCATAAAGTTGTCATTTGAGATTCTGAAGTTGTTATTATCTATACCCAAGTTGTTAATGATGACTGACATGTGTTGCTCCAAAATATTACTTTCATTGTTATTGGTATTTGGAGAGGTCAAATTGTTAATTATGATTCTAAAGTTGTTATTATCATTACCTAGCAAGTAGTCAATGACGCCTAACATGTGTGACTTTAAAATATTACCTTCAAAGTTGTTGGAATTTGGGGAGCTCAAATAGTCATCAATATGGATACTAAAGTTGGTTAAGTTTTAAAATATAAGTGACATTGGTTGGATAGTGACGTTGGTCAATTGTGATTTCTGTTTGGATATTTTCTTCCCCAAGTGATTTTAAGAATTGTGATTATGTTTGGATTTCATTTATTAAAAGCATTTATGAGTGTATGATTACAAAAAGTTATGAATTTTATAAAGTTATATTTAATGAAGGAAATACATGAAATTGAAAGAAAAATTATACATGTTGAAGTGAGAGCTTATTACGAGAACTATCATTATCACGTGATTTAATTTTTGAATAGAAAAATAAATTGATAAATATGATGGCTAATTATTTTACTAGGATTGCACCAGATTATGCAATCAAGTTTATTTCTTCAATAATCCTATTTATATTTTCATGATTATATTTAAT
The DNA here is from genome assembly GCA_019022655.1 of Acacia acuminata. NCBI lineage: Eukaryota > Viridiplantae > Streptophyta > Magnoliopsida > Fabales > Fabaceae > Acacia > Acacia acuminata. Next base: position 6,562,949 of record JAFJYI010000010.1, read on the forward strand.
AATAAAGATAATTGAATATTTAATAATTATTATTAAATATGATTTAATAAATGACATGAATATTTAAATATTATTTTTAGTTTATAATTGTTATTATTTAAAGTAATTTAAAAATTCATGTTAAGTAAAGGGCAACCAATATTTAAAATAATATTATTTGAGCTACTTTAGTTGAGAAATATTATGTAAAGATATATGTAGAGAATATTTGGAGAAGGGACCAGATGGTAAATTGAAGAAATTGTTGTTAGGGAAGTTTCAATCAGGATTTTCCAATTGTATAAGCAATCCCTTGTCACTTATGCTCAACGTACAATTGGAGAGTGAAATCATGATTCACCGGATTGATTGGGATTCTTAAAAAATTACCGAAACAAGACAATAGGGATTTTTAATCACTTTCTTGGTTTCAATATGGTTTATTTGAGCTCTCATTGTTTAATCAAACATGCACTAACAACTTATGAATCACAATTAACTTTAGTATTCATATTTGACAATTTCAACTTCACGAACGTTGCGAAGCGTCCATTTGACAATTATCTTGTTTGTTATTTGGGAATCGAAATTTTTTGTTTAATTGGGAGGAAAGTGTGTAGAAGAAAAGACATCAATGGTACTCCCCCGTCTTAATTATAGGATTAAGTTTGTAGTATAAATTGCATCATAAACTTGGCCCAATAATTAGGACTAGAGGTAATAATGTTTTTAAATAAATCACTTGTGCATTCTTTGATAAGGGATTCTTGTGGATCATCCAAAACGATTGATCCAAAACTTAAACAGCCACCCATCATAATCTTCTAACTCTGTAACTTCTCCAACAAAGAACCACTTGAACAAACAGGCAAAATTTGTAGTCTCCATAATATTAGTGTTACGGACAAATGTAGAACTGGAAATTAATTACTTTGAGATATTGGTGCCAAAGACATATTAGAAAGTAGCATATAATTTAAATATAAACAAATACAATATATAAAAAATAAAAAAATGTGCTTATACATGTAAATCTAAACATGCTATGTGGACTTCTCTACAGTGAAGTTACGCCTCCTTCCTTTTTTTTTTTTTTTTTTTTCGTTGCTCTTGTTCCTTTGCTGATTCATAAATGAGAAACTCATAAAAGGATGTGAAGGAGCAGGCTCTTAAATCAGAAGCAGAGAATGAGCAGACTCTCATAAGGCACGACTCTTCACGTCCTTTTATCTCATCAAAAGGCGTGCCTTTTCCCAATTTAGGTCTTTCTTTGTAAAAAAAAAAAATCGTGGGACCTCATTCTGTTAAATCCAAACGATGCCAAATCTTGCTAGATATGATTTCACTTTGGTAGTTGTGCTATCAAAATAGAAGCAAATAAATGTTATATAATAAATCCTAGAGATTTAGATGTCCCAGTTTAGCTTCGGTCTAACCCACTGACCCTTGACTTAGTACCCTAACCGGTTTAATGATCGGTCCGGTTTGAATAACCTTGATAAAAACTTAAACAATTCTTGGAATATAACTATGAAAATCAGAATATGGTAAAAATTGACAATTATAAAAACTCGAGCAAATCTTGGAACATGATTCAACTAACTTGATTTCAACCTATAGTTTCTGTTACTAAAGTTTAGGAACGTGAGATACTCAATAATAATTTTTTTAGCATTTTACCTCATCGTTTTTTCCGTGTCCTCCACTTTTCTCCTGAGTTTTTTACTCTATTTTAATCTTCAAACCAACGTCCATCATTAGATTAGATATTGTAATCCCAACCAACCTTGAGCATCAACTAGCAAGCTCTTGTTATATAAAAAAATAAAATGAAACTAAAAACATTAATTGGAAAAAAAAAAATTAAAGCTTACACAAGGAAGAATTACAAGAGGAAGGAGTTTCAAGGTGAAGACCCATGGTACTGATGGAGGACAAGACCTACAGCGGTAGAACAAAACCTATAGGAAAAAGAGTATGAGACCCACTAGAGAAGCTAAAAAAATGTTTGAGAATGAGTTAGAAGAGTTGCGTCGAATAAAATTTTTTCATAATCCAACCTCCTTATATTTGGTATCTTTCAAAATTTTGTCTTTTTATAATAAAGAATACTTAACAGTTCTTAGTAGGGATGTAAATATGTTAGATTTTACCTAAATAGGCCTAGGCCTGTATAAGAGATTCAAAGCCTAAGCCTGAGACTGTATGTAGGTTATTTTTAGGCATGAGTCTAGGCCTTTAAAAGCCCTGAGGTCTATTTAAATAGCCTTTAAAGTTTATACCTTCAAATTCACACACACATACATACACACACACATACAAACACACACACACACACACACACACACACACACACACACACACACACACACACACACACACACACACACACACACACACACACACACACACACACACACACACACACACACACACACACACACACACACACACACACACACACACACACACACACACACACACACACACTCTTATTTACAATCCAACATTATGTTTTAAACGTGTAATATCGTTTTAAACGTGTAACACACACACACACACACACACACACACACACACTCTTATTTACAATCCAACATTATGTTTTAAACGTGTTTTTAAACGTGTAATATCCATTCTTGTTTTAATATTAGAGCTTAATAAGGAAAAGAAAATAAAGTCTAGTGACAAGAATTGTCTGAATAAGTAGGAATAAGAAAAAATAATTGTAAGTTGACTAATGAGATATATTTTTTAAAATCAATTAAGCATAACAAGTAACATGTAAAATTAGATTTTACCCATTTTACTCTTCCCACATAAATTGGGACAAACTCCTCCTACAAGATTATAATATTCATTAGGCACTAAAATAAACTCATAACAATTATTATGCTTTAGTTGACGGCGCAAATCAGGGAAGAGGGAGTGAGTTGGCGTTGCCATCTCGAGCGATTGAAGAGAAGAGAGGTAGGGGTGAATTATTGATACGAAAGTAAGGGCTGAATGTAATGGTTATGCGATGTGAAACTTAGAATTAAGGTTAACTTGGTAAGTTTATAAAATTATTTAGATGATATTATATATACTTATATATATAATATAATTAAAAAAAAATGTGAAATAGGTCACGCCGATAGGTTAGGCCTTATGGAAATAAGCGTGACTGTTTATCTAAATAGGCTTGGCATCCGGCCCGAGTCCGAGCCGACCAATTTTCTAAATATTATAGGCTTGACTTTATATAGGCTAGGACCGTAGGTCCCAATTAGGGGCTGACCTATATTTATCCCTAGTTCTTAGTGAAGAAACATATTGTCAAATATATATATATATATATATATAATATCGCCTTCTTATATCGATATTACCTCCGGTCCTAATTATAGGACAAAGTTTAAATGCAATGCACTACAAATTTTATCCTATAATTAGGATAAGAAGGAGTATCTTTTAGAATTTCTCTTTTAGAGTACTTAACAATTCTTTGTGAAGAATTGTAATGTATTGTCAAATTGCCTTTGTTTATATTAAAAAAATACTTAACGGTTCTTCGTGAAGAACCGTAATTTATTACCAAATTATATTTTTCAGGATCTCGTCTCCTTATATATAATATCTTTTAGATACCAACATTTATTTATATTAAATAATACTTAATGCTTCTTTATAAATAATCTTAATGTATTGTCAATATATATTTTTTTTTTAGAATCTCACATTCTCACATTTGGCATTTTTTATAATCCCATCTTTTTATATATGACGGTTATCATTTTTAATAATTAAGTATTTTTGAAGAATCCATAATGGTTTTTTTTTTTTGTGTGTGAAGAACTGTAAAATATTATGAAATACTTCTTTTTTAATATCTACCTCCTTATATATGACCGTTTTCATTTTTAATTCTTAAGTATTCTTAAAAAATAAGTATTTAGGAATCATACTTTATGATTAATTATTATAATCGTTATGTATTTATTTTTGCTGATATAATGTTAAAAGACAAACCGTTTGTAATTGTTACGTGAGTACGTGACAATTGCTTCGTAAAAACTGCCATATTTGTTATTCATTAAATGATGGTTAATAATTACAATTGTTGTGTCTTTGTTTTGAAGAATTCCAACTTTCAATACATGACCGCATGGTCATATTTAACCATTAAGTTTTAATACATAATAGTTACTAGCTGTAACCGTTATTTATTAAGCCTTATGTATGTGTGATTCTATAGTAGTAGTGTGAGTCAACTTTTCAATTAAAGTAATGTATGAAATTAATTGAAGTAAAACATATAAAATGATGTATTTATTATTGAGACCAACTAAAAAGTAATCTTATAATTAAAAAGGGACAAACCCATTCAAAAAATGGGACCTTATATACAAGGACAAAGAGAGTATCTGATAGTGTCAAGATTGCCTCCAATATGAAGACTTCAATACCCAAAAAAATGTGGGAAACAACTTCGTTTATGTTTTGGTGTAACGGAACACGAAGAGGGGAAAATTTGGTCTGAAAAATGAAATCACGTCAAAATTAGAAGAAAGAAATCACAATGTGAAAAATGCGGTCTGATGTATGTGTGTGTGTGTGTCGTCAACTTTTAATTTCTATCCAACATCTGTTTTAATGTAATTTACTAGAAGTACTTGTTTAGTGTCTGGTTTGCTAAAGTCACCTATATTGTATGTAGTTGTGAGAGAAAGTTGTGTTATGATGTAATGGTACATGTTTGCTGCTTCATATTGGGCTGAAAATTATGGATTTAGTAATAATAATTAATTCATGTGTGAAAGAACTTGGTTTATGGTTCGGTGTGATGGAATTATTGAAGGGGAAAGTTAGTCTGAATAATGAAATCACAACGTCAAAATTTAAAAATATTAACCAATCTCAATTAATTAAGTACTCCTTCTTCTTCTTCTTCTTCTTTTTTTTTTTTTTTTTTTAATTATAAGCAAATCATTTTTTTTTTTTTTGGATAAAGATGAAAGCAATTAAAACTCCTCTACAATACAAGAAATTAAAATAACAAATGAAAATCATCCAAAGGAACAAGTGAAATCCAGGAGCATTGTTACAGTATGTTTGGCTAACATATATCAGCTTCAAAGTTCATCTCTTTGGCCACGTGTTGAAGATCAACTACCCAATCTCGATTTTCAAGAATTAAATTTCAATTATCATGAAGATTGTTATTTCCTTGGTTTCTTGGTTTTTTAAATGGACAAAAGCAGCCAGATTTCATGCGCACCTAAGACAAATTTTCATATTTACCCCTCATTGAGAATTAAAAACTCTATATTGAGCATCATTAAATTAGAAACAAAGTTAAATTAAGAATTAATAACAAGGGAAATTTTTTAGTCCAAAATATTCAATCTAAGACATAAGAACTAGGCTAAATGATGCCCATTCAACTCCCATGAACTTTATGTCGTCATGTGCAGATGACTTTCCTTACGAAACTTTATAATATAATTCCATAAACTCTTACATCTATATGGATAACTCTCCGATTATTTAGGTCTATATATCATTAATTGAAATAACTGAATAACCAAAACCGATTTCAATGACCTAACTGAACTGAACAAACCGAAGTATTTCAATTCAGTTTGTTTGATTTTAACATTTTATGTGCCTTTAGTTCGGTTGAAACTCTTTTCAAAGAATGGTGATTCCCGTTTTGATTGAAGCCATATCTCTTTTAGGTTTCAGCTTCATTAAGAAGGTGTAAGAACTGTGGAGGATTGAAGTACAACACATAAACGACCAATGACTCTTGTTCTTCTCCTTTTGGAATCCCTTAGTTGTCAGTTGTCACCACCCATGTCTCTGTAAATCCCTAAAAAATATCCGTGCTTGACCAAATCTTCCAGTGATTCAGTATGTTTACTTAAAGTTGTGAATTAATAGGACAATACCCCCTTCTCATTATGCACTTCTCTCCTTTGTGAGAGTCTCTTCCTCCTCGCATGAGCATTGTGAGGCCCCCTCTCTCTAGGAGCCGCGTCCGGCCGTCATCTCTGTGAAGCGTCGGCTGTTTCCTCTCTTCTCTTCTTTGCTCTATCTCTATTTATTGGGCAAAGGAGTTGAGGGGTGGATGAGATTACTGGTTTTTTGAGAAGGTATTATGGAATAAGAAAATGGTGTTGGTGGTAAGAATCTGAAACAGGTTGTCCTGGACTTGGATCAGAAATTAGAGAATAAAGGTGGGACCTTAGTTGGAAAAGTTGAGACTAGTAAGAAGTTAAACATTCCAACAGTCGTCTCTATGATCAAGAAAGGATGGCAACTTAATGAAGAACTTGAGGTGCATGAGTTTGACCGGAATCGTTTGATTGTCCTGTTTCGTTTTAAAAAGAGTGAAGATTATTGTCGGATACTCAAGAGTAGACCCTGGTCTATTTTGGGACATTTGCTTAATCTTCAGAGGTGGGATGACTATATGGTTCTTGAAGATGTGGATTTCAGCTACACGCCCTTGTGGTTGCAGTTTCATGGTCTCCCTCTTGAGGCCTTTAATGGATCTAATACAAAAATTTTAGGAGACTCAGTTGGGAAGACGATGATGTATGAACGACCGATGGTGGATGGTAATCTAGTCCGTAGTTGTGTGAGAGTGAGAACCCTTATCCGTCTAGATGATCCGCTTACGGCTGGGTTTTGGGTTCCGGGGAAGGAACAAAAACCAGTTTGGGTTTCAGTTAAGTATCAACGCATGCAGACCTTTTGTAATAAATGTGAGCGTATTAGGCATGATGGTAGAGTTTGCAAGGATCCTAGTTCTTCTATGGGTGAAGGGGCTATTCGTGAGTTCGGTAGTTAGATGTGCACGCCTGCTTTGCGCACTTTTAAGGATATTTTAGAGGTTTGTCAGGAGGGATAGCCGGAAGCGAGCCACATCAGTAGTAATCCTCAGTTTTTCTTTCACCGGAATTCATCTTCGTCCGACAAGGCTGGATCTGCCGGAAATCCATCCTCATCCCACCTAAAACTTAGGCTAACGGGAAGATTGCGGGAGCCTAGACTAGCTAGGGGACCTAGGACCGACACGCCTCAGTCTAAGGATCAAGATATCAGAGATATGCCGCTGAGTCCTGTCCTGTCACTGGAGACTCGGATTGCTGATCCCATCAGCAGGCGTGGGGCCCATCAGGAGGAGAGAGTGGAAAGGAAGTCTTTTGTTGGTCAAATGGTGACGTCAGCCCCTCCCATCATCTGCGTTCCGAGTGGGCTGGATTTATCCAAAGTAGGGCTTTCTTCTGTTTCTTCAGGGCCCATTTGGCTAGCCCACTTCCTAATAATGGAGGGGGCCCAGTTCCTGTAAAATTATCTTACATATCTACTAGCCCTTGGTCAAATGGGCCTATTTTTGCTAGTTCCCCTTCCCCCACCCTGTTCGAGAATTCTGCGGTGAATTTAGTAGCTGATGAGAATGAATTCTCCAACTCAAGGTGCAACACTCCTCAAGTATAGCATAGAGTTCCCCAGCGACGATGAGAATAATGCCAAGAACATTGTCCCCTTTAATAGGCTATCCCCCATTTTAGCCATGTCTGCTGGTCTAAAGGGAATTTCTATTAAGAGACCTTAAGAAGGAGATTATGATCATGAGGTGAATAGAAAATGTAGGAAATTAAATTTTGTTGTTGAGGAAGTTTCCCAAGGGGAAAGTAATAGTGGGGCATCATCAAAAAGGGAAGAGGAAGACTTTTCGTTCAGTGAAAAACCAGTTACGTCATGTTGGGACTGAAGTTAGCCATGGTGTGCCTGGTGCTGTAATCTCTCCTTCTCCTATTGAAATTGACTTTTCTAAGAGTTGGTTGACTGTTGTTAAGGATAATTCTGATGGTAAAGAAGTTTCTTCTTCTCCAAACGCTGGTGGTTGGATGGGACCAACCACCAGTTCACCATGAATATATTAGCTTGGAACTATCAAGGTTTGGGGGTTGCCTTGACAGCTAGAAACTTGAAGGAAGAGTGCTTTCGAAAAAAACCTCATTTAGTCTTCTTAATAGAGACTAAACAGAAGGCAAGTTTTGTAAGGAAGGTGAGACGTAGATGTGGCTTCAATGAAGAATGGATAGTTAACCCATTAGGAAGAAGTGGTGGCTTGGCTTTATGGTGGTCTGAAGTGATTATGGTTAGCATTTTATTCTCGTCCCCTAATATTATTCATACTAGTGTGATGTCTGATGCCATTTCTACTCCATCATATATAACCTTTATTTATGGTCCCACCGATGAACATGAAAGAATGTTGTGTTGGCAAGAGGTTCGAAGAATTAGCAACAATATCAGGGACTCTTGGATGTGTATCGGGGATTTTAATGATATCCTTTCTCAGCATGAGAAGAGTAGTGGCCGCCCTAGACCCTGAAGGAAGATCCTTAATTTCAAGTGTCTCCTGGCTGATTGTGAACTTGAAGATTTGGGTTATAATGGATCCATTTTTACCTGGTGCAATAATCGTGAATACTCGGATATTATCTATGAGCGCATCGATAGGGCCTTTGGTAATTTGCAGTTGAGAGAGCAGTTTCCGTGCCTCTAGGTTTTGAATGTTGGCTCGACCGGATTTGACCATCACCTTCTGTTCATCCGATGTCAGTATGAAAATCGTTAGCAAAGTCGGACCTTTCGTTTCGATTATGCTTGGGCATCTCATGGGAATTTCCTTGACGTAATCAAGGGGTGTTGGCGGAATTTTAGTGATCAGGATCACTCAGTATTAGAAATTTTTGTGAGCAATCTGAAGAGTTGTACGCAGAGGTTAATTGCTTGGAGTAAGAAGGAGTTCCCTAATAGTGGTAAGGTTATTGAGCTGTTGAAGACTCATCTGGTTGAGCTATCTCAGGAAGTTTGAAATCCAGATATTTCTAGAGGGATTGCGGAGGTAAAAGGAGATTTGGAAAGATTGTTGGAGCGCAAAGAACAATATTGGTAGCAACGATCTTAGATTAATTGGTTAGACGCTGGGGACAAGAACTCTCGTTTCTTCCACATCTCTACTATCAAGAAGAGGCAACAAAATAGAATCTTGTGTATTAGAAACGATGAGGGCAATCGGTTGTATGAAAAAGATGCTATCTCAGATAATATTGCTAGTTTTTTTCAGGAGTTGTTTACCACTTCTGGTGCAAGACCAATGGATACAGTCTTGGGATTTATTGAGCCTACTATCTCATCTGATATGAACAACAGTCTCTTGTTACCAATTTCTACGGAGGAGATTAAAGCAGCAACCTTTAGTCTTGAGATCACAAAAGCGCCTGAACCTGATGGTTCTTCGGGTAGATTTTATCATTCCTCATGGTCTAAAATTGGTGAGTCTGTTTGTAGTTTGGTTAAAGAGTTTTTTGCTGGTCATTTAGTGCTTAATGATTTAAATTCAACTAACATTACTCTTATTCCTAAACTTCAAAAGCCTGAGCATGTGTCCCATTTTCGCTCCATAGGTTTGTATAATTTCTCTTATAAGATCATTTCTAAAATCATGGCCAATAGAATGCGGCCTTTACTTGATACTTGTATTTCACAGAACCAGAGTGCCTTTGTTCCAGGCCGGTGTATTCATGATAATATTATTATTGCCAATAAGGTATATCATTAACTCCATCGCAAGAAATCTGAGGGTAAGTATGAATTTGCTCTTAAAATGGACATGAGCAAAGCATATGATAGGGTGGAGTGGAACTTTATGGAAAATGTGTTGTTAAGATTTGGTTTCTGTATAGAGTGAGTGTCTCTTTTGATGAAATGTGTTTGCCCTGTTAGTTTGAATATTTGTTTATCAGGTGAAAGACTGAGTTCCTTTACTCCGAGCCGGGGTATTCGTCAGGGAGATCCCCTCTCTCCATATCTTTTCATCATTATTGCTGAAGTTCTCTCCATTATGATTAGAAGGAGCCAGAAGGATAAATTTATTAAGGGCGTCAAATTGAGCCACAGTTGCCCCGAACTAACTCATAGTTTCTTTGCTGATGATGCTCTTTTGTACATGTGTGCAACTCAAAGCAACTGCAACCATCTGGATGATATCTTGAAGATGTATTGTACTGCCTCTGGTTAGGTCATCAATCTTGATAAGTCAAGTATTCATTTTTCTTCTAATACCCCTGCCAATGTTAAAAATATGATGGGAAGAATCTTGGGCATTCTGGTGACAGAAGACCCGAGTAGATACTTTGGTATTCCGAGTATTTGGGGAAAGACAAAGCATCAGGCGCTAGCTTATGTTCGAGAACACATTGCTAATAAGATCTAGGGATGGGGGCATTCTCTTCTCTCCTTTGTTTCATTTTTCTTCTAATACCCCTGCCAATGTTAAAAATATAGTGGGAAGAATCTTGGGCATTCTGGTGACAGAAGACCCGAGTAGATACTTTGTTATTCCGAGTATTTGGGGAAAGACAAAGCATCAGGCGCTAGCTTATGTTCGAGAACACATTGCTAATAAGATCTAGGGATGGGGGCATTCTCTTCTCTCCTTTGTTGGGCGTGATGTAATGATTAAAGCGGTGCTTGGGTAATTCCTATCTATCCTATGAGTGTTTTCAAGTTTCCGATCAAGACTTGTAGAGAGATTAACAGTCTTATTGCTAATTTTTGGTGGAGCGGTACTGTTTCTAGTGGAACTACACATTGGAAAGCCTGGGGGTCTTTAACTACAGCTAAGAGTTTTGATCTCAACGACCTGTGGGCTAGGGTTTTGAAGAGTGTGTATTTCCCCAAAGATGATTTCATGAAGAAAAACAAAGGATGTAAAGCATCGTGGTGCTGGTCTAGCATATTGGATGGTAGAGAGTTTCTTATGAAAGACTTGCGTTGGGATGTTGGAGATGGTGCTGCTATCAGAATCTAGGATGATAAATGGGTCCCACATGTTTATTTCCTGGAGAAACCCGATAATCTAAATGATCCTTTTATTACAGAGGGAAAATTCAATGATCCTATTGTTAACGGAAGGTGGGATCTTACTCCCATTGCCCAGTATATATCTTCGGAAGTCAAGAATGCTATATATGAGATCAACATCCCATCTAATGGGTTGGGTGATAAAATAGTGTGGACTAGTGCTAAGAATGGTGTATATTCAGTGAAAGGGGGGGGTATCATAACAGTAAAGAGAACACGCTTTTTGAGGGCAACAAGGCTGGGTTGTCAATAGTTATCACCTTATCCTACTGGAAGTCGATTTGGAAGATTCAGATTATCCCAAGAGTTCAGCAATTTGTTTGGAAGATCTTAAATAATGTTGTTGCTACCAATGGTGCCCTTTATCAAAGAAAGAGATCGCAGAGTAACACTTGCCCAGTTTGTTCTGATGCTGTGGAGACAGTGGATCACTTGTTTTTCCATTGCCCTTGGACTAGGTGTGTCTGGTTTGGGTGTTCTCCAGGTGCAAAGCTTGATGTTGCTAGTATTTCAAACTTCAATGCTTGGTGGATTCATCTCTCAGGTATGTCTTTCTTGAGTAAGCAAAACCTTTCATTAATTTGTTGGATCTTATGGTTTATTTGGAAACAAAGAAATAATTTGGTTTTTAATCATAAAGACCCTAACACTATTGATGTCATTGAATGTGCGAGGAAAAATAATTTTGACTTCTGGGTGAATTGCAATAAAAGGCATAGAAACTCGAAGGGCCAAAGGGTTGTTCCTACTCATGTAGCCATATGGTCCCCTCCATGTGCTGGCAAGCTTAAATATAACTGTGATGGGGCTTTTTGGGTTAATAAGACTGGCACTGCTATTGGAGTTATCTGTAGGGATCATTTTGGTGATTTCAAATGGGGTTTTGTGGATAAGGTGAAATCCATCTCTGCATTTATGACCGAAGCTTTAGCCCTAAAGAGGGCTCTGATGCTTGCTGTTGATTTTGGTCATGATAATGTGGTCTTTGAAACCAATTGTCTTTCCCTTCTTAATTGTGTTGATGCTAAATCTTCGGATATGATTGATTGGAGGAGTAGGAGTATTATTTTCGATATTATTCATCTTTTGGTGACCAAGGTTGGGTTTTCTCTATCCTTTACCCCAAGGGGGTAACCATGCCGTTGACTTAATTACAGTCGATGCTTATAAAGGGGTGTGCCCGATAGGGTGGGTATTACAACCAACACTATCTTTGTTGTCTATTCTAGCCTTAGATTCACAGAAGGCGGATGCCGTTCCTCATTATGCTCCTTCCCCTAATCATCCATTGAATGGTGATTGTTTGTAGTTTGTTTTTGTTTGTGTGTATTCTAGTTGTTTGTATTGCTTAGACTTGTCCTTCCTTTGCTGTTGTTTATCTTCTTGTTATTTCCCATCTGTTGTTTGTTTTGTAATCTTTTGAAGTATTAATACAAGTATCCTTTGACCCAAAAAAAAAAAGAATTAATAGGAGAATAATTACCCATTAGAGAGAGAACAGTACGATAGGGCTCTTTTTTCTTTGTTGATATTATATTTTAAAAATTAATTGACGATATTAGTATTTATTAATTTTTTCATAGTTATGGTGTAGACTTTGATTTATTTCAAGCAATGAAGGTAATGTGTGAAACTAATGTGTGTGCGTGTGTGTGTGTATATATATTTTTTCTATATGAAATTTTTAGGAAATGGGTTGGGCTCACCTACAGTCAAAGGGCAGGGCGCTTGGAGCCCAATCCGCAGGGTATACTGAGTTAGAGAGTACTCATGCCTCTACCTCTTTCCAGTGTTTCCACTGCTTCGTAGACCCCTAGGATGCCTCCTCCAGTACTTTAACCAACTCCAGGATCAAACCCCCTCCCTTTTAGAGAGAAACATCAACCCTTTCGACAGTTAAACCCAAAGACGAGGGGTCATATGTGCGATATAGATATCAAATAATATGAGTATGTGGCCTAGTTAGACTTCGGAAGTTGGAGAGTAATGCTAAACCCCTACTTCACCACTAAACGGGGGTTTAGGTACCTATCCACTATTTGTTTGTTCTATGGACTGTTCAGATTTTTTTTTTAAATAATATTTTAATGGATAGAAAATATAAAACAAAGATGATATTTTAACTAATATTTTTCAAAAAATGATTTTTTTATTAAAAAATTACTAGTTAAAAAAATTCAAATTTGGACTGTTCAGATCTCATCTAGATGATCCAAATGGGACAAGTAAATAGTGCCTATCTAAACCGGTTCACTTCACCACACTTGAGTCAGTTTTCGATTTTTATGGAATTCTTTTATACAAGTCACTTTGAAAATGAAAAACCCAATTATTACCAAACAAAAGCTCAACCCTGAAAAATTAAGTTGATTTTGGTTCGGTTTCGCATTACAAAATGGTTTTCCTCACCCCTAATCTAAGCTGATTTACTTATTACAACTTATTTTAAACTCAAATTATATATGCTTTAAGATTATGGATTGAAATTTCACATGATTATGATTTATCAAAGATTTTACCTAGATACAGTTGCAAATATCAACCATATCTATAATTATGATTAGATATTTTTACCATATAAGCATCACAACCATGTTTTGGTGCCACTTAAACTACACAACATTAACATTATGTTGGTATGATCTGACATGTGTATATATAGTTGCATCGAGTTAGGGAAATTGGCCAAGCCTATAGTTTATAGGCTTACAAATGTGATCATATGCTATTTCCAGATAGTAATTTGAATAATCTTCTTATAATATTGCCCGTCAAATAATATTAAATGAATGTATTGGTTAAAAATGATTCAATTGTACCCAAGCATTTATTTTCTTAAAACAATTTTATAAAATGTATACAAAACTTGGTACTTTAATTACTATCTACGTTACACGTAAGGTTGTAATACATATATAGGGTTAAGGTGTAAAAATATTATTAAGGTACACCTATAGCTAGTTTCTACCTTATACGAGTAATTCCTTGAGGTAAGGTGTAAAAATATTACTACTTCTGATTCTAATTATAGGAACACTTTTATAGTACAATTTATACCATAAAAGTGTTCCTATAATTAGGATTAAGGAGTATTAAGATACTAATAAGTAACTCGATATAATTTACGAATAAAGAAATAAATTATATGTACGAGGGAGAGAGTAAGGATCTTACAGTCTTTGATAGCCCTAAAGTACTTACATACTCTAGGAGTATCATGCTATCTTTGTCCAGTAAAAACATAACTCAGATAATTTTGATCTTAGTTGTTTGATGACTCTACTGAAAAATTTTAAATTCTGTCTTGTTTCTAAGAAAAATACTAGTTGACAATTTTGTTTTAGTTGTTTTTTTTTTCCCTAAAAGTAAGATGTTTTTTCTTGAAAACAAGATAAAATTTGATTTTTTTTTTCTTCTTTAGCTAACTAAGATTAAAATTATTTGGGTTGTTGTGTTTTTATTAAAAAAAGTTCAGATGACATGATATTCTTAGAGCATGTAAGTATTTCTCTTCTAATAGCGACTTACAGAGAAATTGACGCAACGATGAATTCCCTAACAGACGGCTAGTAGATCTTCCACTTATTTCTCAGCTAAAAATAATTAAATAAAATAACAGCAATAAAATAGTAGCAGTAATTAAATTAAATTGACCAACTTATTCGTCCTAGCACGTTTATTTTTCCTTGAATAAGTCAAACTAAAGCTGCTGCCAAATACCCAATTAGCTCTTTGGAGGTGTAAAATTACCCACAAATGTTTAAAAGTGGAGTAAAAATAACAAAATTGGTGACTCTCGTAGCATGGACGGTTAGAGAGAGCCCATTTGACTAAAAATGCTATGGAAAGACATTAAAATAATAATAATAATAATAATAAAAATCCACATAGACATTAACCTCACCCCTTCACTTCCTCTTTCCTTTACCGTGCGTTCATTGGAACCGATGAGTAAGGCATATTTAGAAGTTAATCTTGATCCTAAATATAAGATCATTTTCATATTTATTAACCTTTTCCTAATTTACCTCTATCGAGGATCTTTCAATGACAATTAAGGAAGAGAGGGAATGAGGGGATTGAGAAATATGATTAGGGCATTTCAGAAAATACATGTCATATTAACTAACTCAACTAACTTCTTTAATCTAATCAAATTAGATAAATATCTCTTATATTAAGAACCTGAGGGGTAAAAATATGCTAGAATATACTTTTAGTTATTTAAGTTTACATGATATATACCTTTGATCTTTTTAACTTTATAAAATATATTTTTGTCTTATAATTCTAACACTGTTAATATTGCAAACGGAAAACACAAGACAACTAATTTAGGTGATGACTGTGTAAGCTTAAGTAATAATTGTGTAATTAAATGTTTTAATCTTCAATTTAATTTAAAATATGTGCAAATTGAAAAATATCTAAATACCTAATGAAGTAAACAAGCAGTCTATCAAAACCTAGATTGTATTAAAAAAATTAGTTTAATAATCTAAACATATACGATAGATGAACTAAATATCAAAGCCTCATCTCATTTATAGTGATTTGTTAGTTTATTTTAGTTTAATAATCTAAATATGATATATTAAAAAATTAAAAATGCTTTGTCAATTGCAAAGATATCACGTGAATTTACCGTGCCAACATTAATGATGTTAAAAAATAGAACCAAAAGTATATCTCATTTAAAATTTAAGGAACTAAAAGTATACTTAAACCAAATAAATAACATTAGGTTCTAACAAAGGTTTATGCGTTAAATGTTCATTAGTATGAAATTATAACTTAGAGTAATGTGTGAGAATTGACAACATATTATTAAAGCATCGACAGGAATTTACAGCTTTGTGCAATGTGTCAATATGAAAACGGAAGACTAATACCGGTGAAAGTATATGCATTAATATCAATGTCAAACTTACCTATCCTGTCTTAATTCCAGATATATTTAACTAAACAGAATGTACTCACAAAAGCTACAGAATTCAAGGGCAACTGTTAATTGAAAACGCTAAAATTTTAAATATTTTGACAGCACCAACCAATCAACAAAAGTGTGGGTAGATCATTTTGAATCACTTTAGTGGTAGATACATTCACCAATATAACTGAAAGCACCTTTTATTTGTGAATCACGTGAACAAACCTTATCTTTCTTTGTACTTTACAACAAATGGTTATTCTCAATAAATCAGGTTAGTCATGGACTTCAAATGTCATGACCTTTTCCTGTGTAGTGTGTGTTTGGGTACAAGAGGGAGTGGAGGTTTGAACCTGAGATCTCTTGCTAACCTATTCACACAACCCTTACCACTAAGCTATACCTAGTGGTATTAAATACTATTTCGTTTTAATCTTCTTGTCAAGATCAAAATTTTGATTACAACATATACAATAATAATAAGAAATGAATTTATGCACTCCAATGTGATGAACTTTATCTCTTCCCATCCTATGATTTTTTCTTCATTTTATGCCACAATGCGCGGTTTCCACGTGACAAAATTGGAGACAAGGATTTGTACCTTCCTTATCCATCTGCGATCTCCAAAAAGAAGTGCGGATTATGCACAATGAGCTATGTTGAAATGCTGTTTCCAATTACAGGCTTTTCTTCTTGAAGTATTTTTTCAGCAGGGTTTTCCTTTGCCCAGACAGCAGCATCTTTCAACCCGTATTCAAAGAGCCGGTTGAGAATGTCATCTTCTGCTGGCTCAAAAGCCCATTTGAAAAGCTGAAATTTTTTTAAGCATAACGATCATCACCTTATGACAAGTAAAGGTCTTTCTTGTTTCAAAAACTGAGATGTACCTGGCGAGGGCCAGCCACATTTTCAGGATTACAGTCTGGGCTGATGATCCCTGCTCCTTCCAATCTGAGTAGGCTTGCGGGGAAAGCACAAACATGAACCTGTCACGAGGCAAAGCGAGCTATGATGAAGATTGAAATATGGTAACATTAAAACATAAATGGCAATGAAACCCAAGAAGAAATTGATATGGGAAGTTCAAGAGACAGCAAGTGAATTTTTTCAGCAATAAACTTCATAATCATCCCCTCAAATCATACGTCCGTAGTATAACCAGCCATATTTATGATGCAGCACCAGAAAACAGAATAGTACCGTTGATTACTTAAAGCATACTGATGTATGGCAGAGGGAGAAAAGGAGAGAAACAGGGGAGGTAGAGAGATGGAAGATAGATAGAAGACAGAAGAGAAAGAGGGGGAGAGAGAGAAAGGCTCAACTATTATTATTCAAAGCCCTCATTACAATAACCCCTCTTTTACCCTTTTATAGACCATAATCCTTAATGCCCAAATAACCAACATAACTAACCATTAACACTTAACTAACTTCCCTCTCATTTATTAATTACATAACAATATTGAAAACTATTCCCGAAGTTGCCACTATTATTGGATTAGGAATAGTGACAAAATCAAGATATAAAGGACAGAAAAGGTTTTTTCATAGAAGTTACCCATGAAAATTATTCATTTAAGAGTTTTTTTTTTTTTTGGAAAAAATTATTCATTCAGTGTCCCATTTCACACCCTCATTCATACAAATTGGCCAAGTGAGCAGTGAATGTAATCAATACTTCACATGCAGCCAACACGAAGAAATTTTTAGCATTTGGACCCAACAGATCTTCTCACTAGACAAAATGGAACAGAGGAAAGAATCCCCTAGCTTAGAAGAAGGATATTATTAAAATTAGGGGGGAAAAGGAATTAATTAGATAAGGCCTCGCAAGGGAATCAACTCAAGAAAATCCTCTATACCGTTTGTGCAGCAGATGTTGGTGGCATAAACAACATCAAACCACCATCCATGCATAGTCGGTTTCTAAACATTGTTGCTGGTCTTGGTGCAAGATACCTGCACGAGATATAACTCACTTTAATTTTCGTCAATACTTTAAAATGTGGGCGAAAATAGCTTGCCAACCAAGGTAAAACAGTTGTTGCTAATAATTCACCCTGGAATAAAGGAAGAAGTAAAAACTGCATTTATAAGATCATCCCGGGAATCAAACTGATCCACCAATAAACCCCTAGGTCTCCAAAAAAGCTGTGTCACAGCAACTGCAACAGAAAAGCTATGACATAAGGTTCATCAAAGCTTTTCAAAATCCTAGAAGAAACAACTCTCCTTTTGTTCTTTGCATGAATGAAGTTTCAAGTATCTATTATTTATAACAACTCTTAACAGGAATAGAAGAGCATGAAATATTACCTCGAACTCTCCCATTGCATTTAATATGAGCATCTTCCGGCAGAAACTTGTCAAGAACATCACGGAGAACAGCCTGTGTAGAGAAATATTAAACCACATTGTGGGAATATTAAGCATTTATTATGTCATACCTTAGAATTAGATATAGGTATATTATATCTTAGTTATTTCCTATAATATCTCAATTAGGATAATTCCTATTATATCTCAATCAGTTTGATTGATTTTGATTTGATTAGATTCTATGAGATTCTAGGGTTAGCTCTAGGTTTGCCTATATAAAGGCCTATATATATTCTTTCTGATAATGAGATTAATTAAGAATTATATTTCTCTCTCAAAGTTCACATGGTATCAGAGTGGAATTAAATTCCTGAAGAAAATTAACAGTTCTGCGCTGGTTTTCCGGCGCTGGTGACTTGCTGCTCTGTTCAGAATTTTAGAGAGGCAGTGAGTTACACAACGCCAAGAGACACCCACTTTCACCATCGTCGTCTGTTGGGTCAGCCAGTCGTCCAGTCCGTGATTTTAGTCCCTCATCTCGTTTCCGTAGACCTCGTCTCACTGCTCCCTGGATTCTCTGTTTGTTAGACCCAGCGTCAGCAGTTTCTATCCTATTTTCTTCCTCATAAAATTATTATTGGTGTCGATTGAAACTTATCAACACATGCACTTGGCATGATCATGAGTTTGGAACATTTGCGGACATAAATCTTAATTAGAAACAATGATTAGACAAGGTTGCCCAAACACATTAGGGGGAAAGAATTAAAATTTCAATTACCTAACATTACTCTAACAACATAATAATTATATGAATTTGTTTCTCCTTCCATGTTGGGAACTTCTGGTTAAATCAAAGAAACATAAGGCAATGCTGAAGGGGAAAAAGGTTGAAGTTGGCAGAAAATGTAGTGCTGACCTAACTTGCAGTTTTTCTTAGATCTTGGATCTCCAAGTTCAAATCTATCATATTTCATGTTATTTAACGGTTCCATGGCTCTTATCCAATTAAACATTCCACTGATATGTGCTCATGACCAACTTAAATTGGGATATCTGCTAGACATGTAAGAAACCATAGTACATGTAATAAGGATCTGCGCCTTATTGAGAACAAGGATGGGAAGTGGATAGGAGAATTCATGCATAGGTTGGGCATTTTCATCCCACTGGAAGCAAATCTGTGTAATATTGTAGTAGGCTTCCGATTTATGAAGACACCAGGCATCATGAGGTTCATAGTGGATGGTGGCTCATATATGGCTATTGGCTATCACTCAAAGTAAGGACTCGGTGAACAAGAGAGAGACCAAGTGAAAAATCACGAGAATGGAAATGGAACGCATGGAACAAGATTGGAAGGTTAGGACTGCACGTGTACCTTGTGAGGGGAACCTGTGTGCTGATACAATGGCAAAAGTAAGTCCCCAGTATCTATTATTAAGCTCCTGAAAGAGGAACCTTTCTTTCTAACTAGGCTCATTTGTATCGATATAGATATCAAGGTATCTCATAGCCCTCAAGTAGCTTAGTCTTTAATTGTCTGGGCTTGTAGCCCTATATGTTATAAGAAAAGAAGTAATGATTCCAATGTAACTTATTCAAGGTGGTTTTGAGCCGTGCTGTCAATGAAGTTTTAAAACAAGAAAAGCAAATTGGCATTGTTAACTGACAGATAGGACTGAGAATCAATTAATATTTTCACAGAGGAAAAGCATACCCCCAGCCGAAATGCAGTACCCTGTCTACGACAATCCTCAGTCAATATTTTAGTAGCTTTCAAGGTTTCTTCTATACTTGTTCCAGAAGCAATAGCAACACAAACTATAGCTCCAGCAGAGGCACCAGCCAATGGCGTGCTTTCCTACATCAAAATGGAAATTACAAACGCAAGGAAATCAGTAAGATATAAAAGAAACGGCAGAATAAACAAACTTGTGCAGGCTCAAGGAAAAACAAGAAAGCATAAAAAAGTTATTTAACCAGGAACTAAGAAGGCACCATATTCCAGATTGCACGGGTCTTAAAAATTTTCATGAAACTTAAAAAATCTATAAATGAGAATAGAACCTAGGAGCCAACTTCAGTTTCAGAGATGATACTTCCCAATAACATTAATTCTAACAATATATTAATTTTAAAAAACCTTGCGCCCAAGCACCCAAGGAATGCCAACTGATCCTCTCCAGTATAAGACTTTACCTTTATGTAACCATTTTCGATGAGAAATTGGGCAACCCCTAGATGGTAAGGGAACAGGAATCCAGCAGCAGAGAAGCTAAATCCAGGACTCGTGACCAAGCGCCTCTTTTGCTCGACTTCAACGTCTTTAACCCTCTGTTCCCACACAACATCTTGCTGAATTTCATCCTCCATTACGGCCCCGATATCCTCTTCATTAAGTTTCCTTTTCTCTGTCGAATTCTCTAACATCGCCACAGAATCCGAACCTCCGACGGGGCTTCTGCGCCGCCACATAAACAGTCGCGACGCCAGTCCCAAGAAAAGATCTTCGGTGGCCAAAGCAAGGGATCTTTTCTCGGAAGAAGTAGGAGTAGAAGAAGAATCGTCATTAGTAGAGGTTTCGGTATCACGTGGGGATGAAAAATTGGCAAAGAAGCTTAGTGTTCTGGTGCGCAGGAGAAGCGTGTGGCGATGGAGGAAAATGGAATTGGGTTTAGGTTTTGCAGAAGCCAGGTAAAGGGTGTGGGACTGGGAGAGACAGAAGCGCGAAACGAGAGAAGAAGCCATCAACGAATCGAAGAAGTGTTCTTCTGACACGATGGCCGTTGTTTGTTGAGAAAATGCTGTTTTCTTTTTTTGTCGGAAAATAACTATTCACGCCTGCCCGGTTATATAATTTTACATTATTTTTAATTAAACTAGTGGTTCAAAATTCAAATATTATTGAAAGCAATTGGAAATTATCAACTAATAAATACCTGAATTTCTAATATGTATTTTACAATGTTAGATATAAGAAGTTAAAAACCGTTAACTTCTGGGGGAAATAAAGGCCATTAACAAAATATATACGCGTTGAAGACTTTTTTTTTTTTCCCCAAAATAAAAGAATTTGTCAGCAAGAAGAACTGTATTGGGCAGAATAATCAAGAATCCAGTGGTTAAAGTGTGGTGACCAAAATACCAAGTTTTTTCATGTCTACCATACAAAGAAGGTGCAGAAACAAGATTTCTAGACTCAGAAATAGCAATGGCACCTGGGTGGAGGAAGAACGAGAAATTGGTCAGGGTTTCAATCAGTTTTATTCTAATCTCTTTGCTTCCTTGGGTCAGCGTAGCTTTGATCAAGTTCTGAATAGTGTGGTTAGATTGGTGATAGGAGGATAATCGCATGCTGATGACAGAAATCATTAATGAAGAAGTGCGGATACAGCAGCTGTGTTTGAACTAAGAGGAACAAAGGCTCTAGGACCGGATGGCTTTACTAGACTCTTTCGTCAAAAAGAGTGGCATGTTATTGGAGACCAAGTATACAACCTGATTCGAAATTTTTTCCTCTTCAACAGATATTAATGCATTTTATCTGGTTTTAATTTTAAAAATTGAAGCTCCTGAAACTGTAACTGATAAGCCTTTGTAATTTTTCATATAAGACTTTTCAAAAGTAATTGCTAATAGACCGATAAACCTTTGTAATTTTTCATATAAATTTTTTTAAAAGTAATTGCTAACAAGTTGAAGCCTATGCTTAATAAGTTAATTTCTGAGAGTTAAAGAGTTTTTGTCCCTGGAAGACTCATCTAGGATAACATTGTGGTTGCACATGAGGGTTTTCACCATCTAAAGAGTAGAAGAAGTAAATATGAGCTAGCCCATAAACTTAACATGACAAAGCATATGATAGAGTAGGATGGGACTTTTTTGTTGCACTCTTGTTGAAAATGGGCTTTAGTAAGGAATGGGTGGATAGAATTGTTTGGTGTATATGTTCTATTAATTTCTTAATAATGCTCTCGGGCAAAAGAATGTCTCAAGTAGTTCCACAGAGGGGCTTAAGACAAGGTGATCCATTATCTCCCTATCTTTTCATCCTAGTTAGTAATGTACTTTCAATTCTGATTGAAAAAATGGGTTAGTCAAGGCTATCTAGTGGGTATCCTAGAATTGTTTGGTGTCCATGTTCTATTAATTTCTCAATAATGCTCTTGATGATTCAGTGTTTTTTCTAAAGGCTGAAATAGATAACTGCAGGAATATGAGGTTTCTTCTTGATCTTTATTGTGAAGCTTCTCGACAGCTCATTAATGTTAAAAAGTCTTGTCTTTATTTTTCTCATAATGTTCAGGAGTTGACAAAGGAGGAAATTGGCCATATATTTCAGGTTTCTCTAGTTGATATTCCTGGGAATTACTTGGGGCTCCCTACTATTTGGCGTTCAAAAGTGCAACCATTGAACTTTGTGGTGGATAGAGTTAAGAAGAAAATCCAAGGCTGGCAGAAGAATTTTCTTTCTAAAGCAGGAAGAGAGGTATTAATTAAATCAGTGGCTAACTCTATTCCAGTATATCCTATGTCCTGCTTCTTATTTCCAAAAGCCACTCTTAAAAAACTTGATGGAATGATTACTGAATTTTGGTGGAAAGGGTCTAAGGAAAAAAGAAAAATTCATTGGGTTTCTAATATGAAGTTAAAATATGCTAAAGAGGAAGGGGATATGGGAATCAAAGATTTTGAGGCTTTTAATTTAGCACTATTAGCTAAACTTGGTTGGAGAATTTTGCAGGAACCTGATCAATTATGGGTAAAGATCCTAAAAAGCAGATATTTCCCTAACTGTAGCTTTATGGATGCAACAAAAGACCGAAATTCTTCTTGGTTATGGTCAAGCATTCTAGCAGAAAGAGATGTTCTTCAAGGCAATGTCATTTCTAGTATTGGGAATGAAAGAAGTACTAGAGTATGGCATGATTGTGTCTAATATTAGGAATGGGACCGTAATTATTTGAATGACTCTGAAGTTGATGCTATCCTGAATACAAGATATGCAATATTCGGAAGGCAGGATAAGTGGATTTGGACTAGTGGGAGGAAGTGTATGTATTCTGTAAAAGAAGGGTACAAAGTTGCTAAGACTATAGTGGAGTACTGGAGTGTATGAGTTCTTTGAAGGCCGGAAACATCTAATGCGAGCCAGCTAAGAATATGGAAAAACTTGTGGAAGCTAAAAGTACCTAAAAAAGTTAAGAACTTTATGTGGAGTATTTTGAATGGGACCTTACCTTCTATGTCTAATTTATATCGCAAACAATGTACCCTTACCAATATCTACTTTATTTGTAAAAATAGTGTTGAATCCGATGGTCATCTCTTTCTCACTTGTGAATGGGCAAAATTGGTGTGCTTTGGGAGTTGCTTTTCTTTTATTTTTCATGACAATGATTCTCCTGATCTACATATGTGGATCAATTCTCTCTTCTTAAATTCTGATGTGTTTGACTGGCATAAAGCTTTGATTTCAATGACATTATGGCTGGTGTGGAAAGCTCGATGCAATTCTATATATCAGAATATCAACCCTGACCCTGTGTTCACTTTTTCTCAAGCAGGGAAGTTACTAAATGAATTTTGGGAAGTGTAAGGGTGGATCTCTAATCAACAGGGTTCAGATGAGCCGTCTTTGATTAATGACAGACAAGAAGATACATTGCACTCTCCACAAGTTCATTATATCAAAGTTAATATTGATTGTGCCTTTTCTGCTGAGAAGGCCAAAGCTGGAATTGCCTGGGTAATGAGAGATCAAAATTGTTGGCCTTTGGATAGTAGTTCTAAGGTTGTTAGAGCTTCTTCTCCCTTCATGGGTGAATGTCTGGCTATATTGCACGATGTTCAATATGTGCAATCTAATCAGTTAGAGGATGTCCATTTTGAATCCGATTGTAAATTGTTGATTGATTGTCTAAATAGAAGAGCTCCTTCTCCTGAATGGAATTGTGATGTTATTGTTGAAAACAATATTTCTTCGTGATGCTTTATAAGAAACCACTTTTTTAAGAATGGGGAGTGTTTGCATTTGTCTTCTATTTCTCTGTTTTACTAAGGATATTTAGGTCTTTTCACAAATGGATTATATTACCCAAAAGTCCCACAAGACTTGTCTGCAAATTGGAGATTTTAAGGGACTTTAGGTTATATTTTGTCTAGCTTAGGACCTTAGTGCAATTTTACCAATTTATTTTGAATCAATGGGGTAGGACCCACAACTAAGGTTGTCACATTCATAAATTTAGAGAAAATCCACCTCAAGGCCCAAATAACCAAAAGATTGTTAAAAAAGACACACACAAAAGTCACATGTTAAAAAAGGCCCGAATGCCTTTTGTGGTATTATTTCATAAAACATTAGTTGTTAACGTTCTTCGATTTAGTTGCTAATTTAGGCCCTGAGGGGGATTTTCCAATAAATGTAAGTAAACCCATGACGAGAATATACCTTAGGATCATAAATTTAAATCGTAAACTCGTAAGAGTTTAATTTTATTAATGAATATGTGTTGAAATTATATAATTAAATAGTAGAAATATAATTAAGATGTGTTCAACACCTTGAAGTATCCTTATTTCAAAAGTAGCACTCAATATTCTAAATAGTTTTTAGTACATTTAGTATTATAATGTTTTTTCCCAGTATAGCATATAGTATCCTAAAGTAAGTTTTGCATGGTAAGTTTGGATGAATCGATTCACCGTGCCGTATATGTCCTTATTTTCCTCTAATGATATAAGTAATATTTATTTAATCCTTGATTATTAATTAATAAACACAGCTGGCCGGCTCTCTGGATTTGAATTGGCTGCAGGTGATAAGAAAACCAAGTAAAAGAATGAATTGTAATTTTAAGGGGGGGGGGGAAGCAAAGGAATCATAAATTCATGGTTGGTAAGCAATTAGAATTTAATTAAATCTAGTTGCAATGCACAAGCCAAATGCCAAATAAGTTGCTTCCTCCATTCTCTTACCAACATTCGTTTAAGTGGAAGAGAGAATGTGAGGAAATGAAATACAATTATCTGCGTAAAATGACAAACCAACCAAAAACAAAAAAAAAGAGAGAGACGACCTCTAATTGCCTCTTCTATGTAGGAAGACACAGAAATTGGAGGCATGCACAACACCTTCAACGAAAGTACTTAAGACTCAAGAGCATGCTTCCCTGTTTATAACATTTAAAGCTTACTTGGAAATACTTTTGAAATACTTAATAATCAAATAGTGCATATATGCGATTTGATCCATTAACATCCATCTTGGAAAGAAAAAAGGACAAACTAATACATGCTAAATGCAGCTAGAAACATGTGCCATTAAATATCTACATTCATATTCATAATTCTAGATAAAACATCTCAAAAAGGTCTTCAAGATTCACAAAGGACAGAATAATCTAACCTAATATAGGTACATTTTTACCAGAAGTGCTCAAACTAAGTAAAATCTACAGAACAACGATCAAGATCCATAAGCTGTGAGGACGGGCGGAGATAGAATAGCTTCTGGCCTTCTGCTAAATCATTGTCCCCACTCTACTAGATGAGCCCCAACTGAATGAACCCCAACGCTTGCGAAATTTAGTTAATGACTTCGCCCCTCCAACTGATACAAGACTCTTCCCTCCAACTGATACAAGACTCTCAACATAATTGAAGATTTGATACCCAACATCACATTTGCTAATGTTAAGGTTCTTGAATTTTTCAGTAGTTGGATTGAAGAGAACCGTGTTTGTTGATTCACTATCCCAGATCCAGCAGAAAATTTCATTTCCCCACATAGTCATGGGTAATAACTCACTAGATGGATAAGGGTTGCTAGTAAATTTCTTAGTCCAATTCCATGTCTCCCCAGATGCACCTACACCCTCCTCCCTTACCCAAAGATGGATAGAAGAATGTTCAAAGTCTTCGGTGCAAAAAACGAAAGCAAGTTTTCCCTCATACACCATAAGATTTCGATAAAGTGCACTGGAGTGGTGCTCAGGCATTGGTATCACTGTCCACACTTCCGTTGCTAAGTCAAATGAAAAAATCACCATTTCAAAATGCTCCCCATGATCCTTCCTAACATACATTTCCCCCCACCAAAACATAACACCATTAACAGTCACTCCATAATTAATATCACATGCATCAAGCCTATATTTTACTTGCTTCCATGAATTTGACCTTAAAGAATACACTTTAAACTTCTCAAAGTATTTCTTAACAAAAGTTACCACTATCTTGTAATCATTGAGGGATGGACAGAACCCAAATCCTATTTGACAACAACGACCAAAAGAATACAAGTCCAGACAAAGATCAGCTTCGGTCACCAGTTTGACCTCTTTAATCGCTGGATTCCACAATAAAAGGGGATGAGGAGAATAACGAAGCCTATTGGTTTGGACACAGAGCAAGCCATTGCTGGAACCCACGATCTCACCGTGGTTGAAATGTTCGATCAAAGGCGGATACTGAAATCTCCAAACTTGCATGTCGGAACCAAGAGAATACAAGTCCGAATGATTATCATCCGAACGACCCCGTTGGAAAAGGATACAAGGATTTTGACGATTTGAGTGGTGGAGGTGGTCAGCAATGAAAGATGGGTCCTTAAAGAGATCTCTCCAATGTCTGCACACACATTGAAATCGGATTATGGATTTTACCGGAAGTCGAATGAGGATGTCTCTGATGATTTCTTGAGGAAGAAATGGATCGTCGGCCTCCACTTTCTTGTTCTTCATCATAGAGCTCGAAAGCCTTCGCGATCGCACAAGGGAAGTCGTTAGGGTTTACAGGACTGCGGCGTGTGAGATGCTACGATAGCCAGATGCAGGAAAAGACGGAGGAGAGATTTGAGAGAGGCGAAAGAGAGAGCTGGGTTTCGCTTCTGCCTTCTGCAGAACAAGTGAAGCGAAGAGGGTGACTGGGAGGAATTCAGCTTGACGACGTCGTTTTTTCCAACTGCCCAAAAGAGAGACGCAATCAAAGAAATGGGAGGAAGTTGTCGAAAAGAGATGGGCCAGCAATAGTGTTTAGATTTTTACTAAATCACGCAAAATTAATAAAAAGACAAATTAACTGAGTAAAAAGGTTCACATTAACACCGGTGAACCTTTTTTTAAAAAAAAAAAAAAAAAACTCTTTAAATATGTGTGTTTTGATTTCCAGAAGCACACAACATTCTAAGTATCATATATATATATATTTTTTCAATAGAGCACCTAATATCGTATAGTAATTTTTGGTACAATTTTTCAATAGAGTTTATATATAATTAAATTTGTAAGGGCTTTTTCGTCAAAAAAGATTATAACAAGTTTAGTTAATTTTAAAAGAATAAGGTACATTATTTATAACTCATATTTAATATGACTCAATATGTCATTATCCCGTCTTAATTTCTTTTAATTAGAGAATGAGGAACAAAATGTAAATGGAGCTATATACCCAAGAGGGGGTGAATCGGGTATTTTAAAAACTTTTCGAAAGTTCTGTTTTGACCAAGTAAAAACAGATTATAACAGAGGAGGAAGGGAAGGAAAGCTTGCACAAGAGAAATTATCCTGGTTGGCCTTATCCTTGACCTACATCCAAATTCCCCAAGCCACACTTGGGATTTTCAATCCACTATACTCACAAACCGATTACAAACTCGTACTCAAGAGTAGTTCTCTCTAACTCACTCCCCTTACAAGTTGCAATCAATACACCCAACCACCAAGTCCCCGACTTGTGGTTATCTCAATCAATAAATGATTTACGGATAGAACTCTCTCACAGAGCGAGATAAAATGAACACCGAAGTACAAATATCGATTGATACAATACAGGTGAAAGCCGAACACAATAAATGGCAATCAATAAATTTTCGCTCTCAAAGGTGTATCACTTGAGAAGAAGTTAATGCACTCTATTTATAGGTAGAGAACATTGAATGACCGTTGCTTGATGAATTCAACCGTTGTAGGTGATTAGCTTAAGGTCTGGTCATCTTCTCTCTAAACTCCAACTAATCCAAAGGTGCTAATATGATCCGATGTGGAACTCGAGGATTTGCCCGTTGGAGAAGAGTTTACTTGATGAAGAAAGCATTCTTGACCGTTGAGAATGCGTGCTTGTGGATTATCCAAAAGAAGGTTGATTTGCGAGAAGTGCATTAAATGCACTGTACACTTTTGCTTTATGGCTTTGACCTTCAATAATCTTCATCTGCTAACTTAAATTCACTCAACAAACTTGTTAAACATAGTTGGGTTCATAAGTGAATGATTCATGAAAGCAATTAGAACAAACAAGAGTGATTTGCAAATTCGTATAATTCAAAAATTGGTTTCAAATAGTTGGTTACTCGAGTAAGTTCATCTTTACTCGGGTAAGTCATCAGGTGAGAGAGTCTTTACCGCAAGATCCAAAAGGATACTCGAGTAAGAAACTTCCAGAGGCAAACCTTCGAGACTTGAACTTTTGAAACCAAAGGCTTTACTCGAGTAAGCTAGTGGTGTACTCGAGTAAGAAACTATTTGCTTGAAAATTTAAATGTAAAATGCCTTCTATACCGCAAAGATACATTTGTATACCGGAGTAAGCAAGTTCAAGCCGAATGATGACTTCTCTCGTATGGTCTCATACTCGAGTATGCATATCTTTACTTGAGTATGCAACTCTTTTTCGAAAAAGTGTGAAGTCATTCCATGTCTATACTGGAGTAAACAAATTCATACTGGAGTATGCAAGAACATGAGTCAAGTTGAAAATCAATTTAAGAGCTCATTACTCGAGTATGAAAACCTTTACTCGAGTATGCATGAGTTAGAAAAACTTGGGAGCTCTCTGTAAGACCCTTTACTCGAGTATGCAAGTGTCTACTCGAGTATACACTCAAGTTCAAAAGTTCATTTGCTTTCGTAAGTCCAATACTCGAGTATAGCGATCTATACCGCAGTATTGACTTAACTTGAAAAGTTTGGTTGCTCTGGATGGCCGTACTCGAGTATGAAAACCTATACTCGAGTAAGGAACAATTTGAAAAACACATTTGCTCTCTCGGATTACCTTTACTCGAGTATATCATTTCTTTACTCGAGTAAGCACCTTTCGTCAAAAACTCGATTGTTTTCTCGAGACGTCAATACTTGAGTATGGCTATCCATACTGCAGTATTGTCGTGTAAAATCCAATTGGTCAATCCTTTAACAGTCCTATACTCGAGTAAGCATTCCTTTACTCGAGTAAACAATCGATAAATGGTTTTAGACAAATTTTGCAAAAAGACTTCAACACATGTTTACAATTGTTGTTAATCATCAAAACACATTAAGAACTAACACAAAAGACCAAAGTCAAACTAAAATAAAAAACTTTTAGGCTCAGAAGAGTCAACACTGTCCTTGTACAAGCATCACCTAAAAAAAAAAAAAAAAAAATCAAACAAAGGGAAAAAAAAAACGTAACATTTAAGCATTAATTATAAGAACAAGATCAGTAAATAAGTAATATAGTGAGTTCGGATCTATTTAGTATCTCACTATCTCTTTTTCTCAGAATCTAATATTCAACCTGAAAACTAAAATAAAACAAATAGTTTAGATTTAATATTTAAAAAACAATTATTAAACAAATAGTTTTGATTGTTAATTTTGCAACCTGGTTAATTTATTGAGTTATTGGGTGAAGTGTGAACTTGGAAAACGAGAGGCATTGCTTGCTCTGAAATCTGTCCTAAAGGAAATTAGAATGCATGAAGACGCATGCTTTACATATTCTGCTGCTCATCTACTGGGAACGGTTTCAATGGCGATGTTGACACCATGATCCCCAAAAGAATAATAAAACCTTCTTTACCCATTTTATTTTTCTTTTCAATGATTACATTTGGAGGTTAAAATAGGAGATCAAATCATTTTACAAGTGAAAAAAATTCAAAATATTTGGGATGATATATATTCCTCCGGTTCTAAATATATGACAAAGTTTGTATTACAAATTGTACTATAAATTGTCATATATTTATGATCAGAGGGAGTATATATTATACATAAGGACAGTAAAATTAATGTATACTTTTCCCATAGAATATAAGTAGGATGGTTAAAATGAAGAAATATCACTGGAGTTATCTGCGATAAAAAAGTACTTAATAATCTTAAAAGAAAGTTTTATCGAAATGCTACAGGACCATCTATATTACCCCTCCGATCTTTAATATAAGATACATTTAAGGAGTTTATCTTCATCTTCAATATAATACATGATTTTAATGTTTGCTAATATTTTCCTAATTTAACCCCTTATTGATGCTCCTTCAACAACAATCAAGGAAGAGAGGGAATGACAGAATTAAGGAAGATGACTACGGTGTTTTAGAAAATATATATTATATTAACTAACTCAACTAACTTTCTTAATGTAATCAAATTAGGTAAATATATCTCATATTCATGACCGGATCGAGTATATGGCAATGAATGTTGGACTCGAAGGGTTTGATTGGTTGGAGGAGAGGGGAGGGAAGGTAAAAAATTTAAAGGAGAGGAAAACTTTTGTGGGCCCCACCACAAATGAATTTTCTCCTCTTTTCTCTCCCTTTTCCCTCCCCTCCAACCAATCGACCCTAAAGGACATCAAGAGCATAATTTTTTTTTGGGTTAAGGTGCAAAAATACACATGTGCTTTTCCCGAGGAGCGCTCAGTAGCAAGTGCTTTTTTTAGGTGCAAAAGTGACTATGTGGTTACAAATTAGGTACAAAAATACCGTCTGACCGTTAAGTTTGACTTTTTTTGCTGACTGGACGATGACGTGGCATTTCAAAGGGTGCAAAAATACACATGTGGTTTTTCATGATCTTAATATAATTTTTCAAGATTATAAAATATTTTTCAGGACCAGTCAATATCCTTTTAGTATCAGTCAATAGCGTGAAATATTTTTTCAAGATCTTAAAATAATTTGTCAAGATTATGAAGTATTTTTTCTATATCAGTCAGTATCTTGAAAGTACTTTTTAGTATCATTAAGTACCCTGAAATATTTTTTTCAAGATCGCTTAGCATCCTTTTAGTACCGGTCAATACTTGAAATATTTTTTCAAGATCCTAAAATAATTTTTTAAGATTATGAAGTATTTTTCTGTACCAATTAGTATCCTGAAAGTACTTTTTAGTAACATTCAAGACTCAAATATTTTTTTCAAGATCGTACATCAAGATCCTTTAAGTACCTGATCAATACCCGAAATATTTTTTCAAGATCCTAAAATAATTTCTCAAGATTATGAAGTATTTTTTTTGTACCAGTCAGTATCCTGAAAGTACTTTTTAGTGACAGTCAGTACCCTAAAATATTTTGTTTAGTATCGTCAAGATCCTTTTAGTATCGATCAATACCCTAAATATTTTTTCAAGATCCTAAAATAATTTCTCAAGATTATGAAGTATTTTTTTCGCAGATCAACAAGATCCGAAAGTACTTTTTAGTACCAAATAAGACTCAAATATTTTTTTAGGTTAAGGTGCATTTTTGCCACGGAAGTTTTGCTAATGGAGCGCCCAACACCCAAAAGTTTTTAGGGTACCAAATTTGCCCTAAGTATGAAAAAGGTAGCAAATTTGCCCCTCCGTTAATTTTGACCGTTACGTGCCACTCATCACATGTGGCATGCCACCTCATCAATCAAAAGTATCATTTTTGCCCTGGAAGTTTTAATTGAGGAGCAATTTTGCCCCTAAGTTTACAAAAGTAGCAATTTGGCCCTTCTTTTTCCCAATATTAAGTTTGACTATTAGATCAATCAAAGACCACACATGTCATGCCTTGAAAAGGTCGAACTTGGAGTCAGAGAAGGAAATCTTTGACATGTTGAGCTCAAGGCGCGGAATTTGTGAAGTCGAACCGGTACATGGACTAGAGCTGGGAAATTGGGCCGGCCCATTTAAGCCCGGGCTTCAGGTGGCTCTGCTTGAAAAATAAGCCGTAAATTTGAAATTAGCCCGGAGGCCTTGGAGTTAATCGGGCGCCAGTTTGTATAGTTTGATCATTTGCTTAGATCATAAGTGATGCTTCCCGTGACCGATTCGACTTCATAAATTCTAGCCGCCTTGAGCCGAACATCTCAAGGATCTCTTTCTCTGACTCCAAGTTCGACCTTTTCAAGGCATGACATGTGTAGTTTTTGACTGATTTAATAGTCAAATTTAATATGTGGGAAAGAAGGGCAAAATTGATACGTTTTGTAAACTTCTGGGGTAAAATTGCTCCTTAGTGAAAACTTCCGGGGCAAACTTGCTCTCAATGAAAACTTCCGGACAAAAATGATACTTAACTCTTATTGGGTTGATGAGGTGGCATGCCACGTGTACACTCGCTAAACTTAATGGTCAAAATTAACGGATGGGCAAATTTGCTACCTTTTTCATACTTCCGGGCAAATTTGGTACCTTTTTCATACTTCCGGGGCAAATTGGGTACCCTAAAAACTTCCGGGTGATGGACGCTCCATTAGTAAAACTTCCGTGGCAAATTTGATATTTAACCCTATTTTTTTCAATATCGGGCCAAGATCCTTTTAGTACCTGGTCAATACTTGAAATATTTTTTCAAAATCCTAAAATAATTTTAATTGAAGTAAAATTATTAAATTTTAAAAAAAAAATTTGGTGTTGGGCGCTCTTCTTAACAAATCACATGTGTATTTTGCATCTTTGAAATGTTATGTCATTGTCTAGTCAGCAAAAAAAGTCAAATTTAACAGTCAAAGTCAAACTTAACGGTCAAACGGTATTTTTGCACCTAATTTGTTACCACATGTGCACTTTTGCACCTAAAAAAGGCATTTGCTACTGGGCGTTCCTCGGAGAAAATTACATATGTATTTTTGCACCTTAACCCTTTTTTTCTTAATTTTTTTTTGCGACTTTAGGAGCATAAAATTAGTGTAGCAAAGATGATGATGTATGATCATACACGAAAAGATAAAATTTGAAATGATCATATTAAAGTAAGAGTAGGGCTCATTAACAGCTCTCCAATGGACGTTTGATGGGTTAACAGGTGTGTGACTTTTACTCTAAAATTGTAACAACGTGGGTAGGTTTGCACCCAAAAAAAAAAAAAAAAAAAATTGGTATTAAGCGCTTCTAAGGGCAAAACACACGTACATTTTTGCACCTTTACCTTTTTATCTTTAAAATAGTTTTCCCAATAGTAATGACAAACGAGCACCCTAAATTTTTTACATAATGGTGAACATGCTGTAATAATCTAAACATCTATTATCAATTATCATGATAAGTTTGGATGTATCTGATTCACCGTGCTATACATGTCCTTGTTTGTTTCTTCATTCTAATGAAAAACTAGTCCTTCCACCGTTGCAATGCTTCTCCATTCTTTAATCGACATTGATAAAATAGTTGGTTAGAGATAACAAAGACGTAACAAATCTAACCTTTTCATAAAAAATACTCTCATTCATTTAAGGGGAAGAGAGAATGTGAGGAAATAAAATACAATTATCTGAGTAATATAAATAATTAAATGGCGTAAAATGATTAAAAAAAACCCAAAAAAAAAATAATATTGGAGACGACCTCTAATTGCCTCTTCTATGTAGGAAGACACAGAAATTGGAGGCATACACAACACCTTCAACCCCCTCCCCAGCTCTAGAAATTACTTGAGCCTCGAGAGCATGCTTCCCTGTTTATAACATTTAAAGCTTACTTGGAAATACTTGTGAAGTACATAACAATAAAACAGTGCATATATGAGATTTGATCCATTGACATCCATCTTGGAAAGAAAAAAGGACAAACTTATACATGCCAGATACAGCTAGAAACATCTGCCATTAAATATCTACATTCATATTCATAATTCTAGATAAAACATCTCAAAAAGGTCTTCACGCTTCACAAAGGACAGAATAATCTAACCTAATATGGGTACATTTTTACCAAAAGTGCTCAAACTAAGTAAAATCTACAGAACAACGATTAAGATCCATAAGCTGTGAGGACGAGCGGAGATAGAATAGCTTCTGCTAAATCATTGTCTACACTCCACTAGATGAGCCCCAACTGGATGAACCCTGAGGCTTGAGAAATTTTGTTAATGATTTCGTCCCTCCAACTGATACAAGACTCTCAACAAAATTGATGATTTGATGCTGATCGTCACATTTGCTAATCTTAAGCTTCTTGAATTTTTCAGTAGTTGGATTGAAGAGAACCGTGTTCGTTGATTCACTATCCCAGATCCGGCAGAAAATTTCATTTCCCCACATAGTCTTGGGAAATAACCCACTATATGGATAAGAGTTGCTAGTAAATTTCTTAGTCCAATTCCATGTCCCCCCAGATGCACCTACACCCTCCTCCCTTACCCACAGATGGATAGCAGAATGTTCAAAGTCTTTGGTGCAAGAAAAGAAAGCAAGTTTTCCCTCATACACCATAAGATTTTGATAAGAGTTGCTAGAGTGTTGCTCAGGCATTGGTATCACGGTCCACACTTCCGTTGCTAAGTCAAATGAAAAAAACACAACATCAAAATCCTCCCAATGATGCTCCCCATGATCCTTCCTAATTTTCTTGTGCCCCTTCCAAAACATAACGCCATTAACAGTCACACTAGAAAAAATACCACATGCATCAAGCCTATGTTTTACTTCCTTCCATGAATTTGACCTTAAAGAATACACTTTAACCATCTCAAAGTAATCATGCCCAAAAAAAGTTACCACTATTCTGTAATCATTGAAGGATGGACAGAACCCAAATCCTATAGTATAAGAACCATAAGAATTACAATCCAGAGGAAAATCAGTTTCGGGCACCAGTTTGACCTCTTTAATCGCTGGATTCCACAATAAAAAAGAATACTGACACCTATCGGTTTTGACACAGAGCAAGCCATTGCTAGAACCCACGATCTTACCGTGGTTAAAATGTTCGATCAAAGGTGGGTTCTGAAATCTCCAAACTTGCATGTCGGAACCAAGAGAATACAAGTCCGAATAACTATCATAAAAATGACCCCGTTGGAAAAGGAGAAAAGGGTTTTGACGATTTGAGTGGCGGAGGTGGTCAGCAATGAAAGATGGGGTCTCAAAGAGATTTCTCCAATCTCTGCACACACATTGAAATCGGATTAGGGATTTTAC
This sequence comes from Acacia acuminata, assembly GCA_019022655.1. Taxonomy (NCBI): domain Eukaryota; kingdom Viridiplantae; phylum Streptophyta; class Magnoliopsida; order Fabales; family Fabaceae; genus Acacia; species Acacia acuminata. The sequence goes on from JAFJYI010000010.1 coordinate 6,598,280, forward strand.
CGGAAGTCGTGTGAGAATGTCTCTGATGATTCCTTCTGGAAGAAATGGAGTATCATCCTCCACTTGCTTGTTCTTCATCATAGTGCTCGAAAGCCTTCGCGATCGCACAAGGGAAGGCGTTAGGGTTTACAGGACTGCGTCGTGCGAGCTGGCGCGATCCTCCAAGGCGAGATGGAAGAAAAGATGGAGGACAAATATGGGTTGCGCTTCTGCAGAACAGCAGCGACAGCGTTCTCGCGAAGTGAAGTGAAGAAGAGAGACAGACACTGGGGAGGAGGTGGTGGTATCCTCTCCTCATTTATTTATTTTTTAATTAATTTATTTTAATTTTCTCTTGTCAGCCTAGCCGTTGAGAGAGGAGGAGATGAGAGAAATGTTAACATTAACAATGGTGAATTTTTTTTTTTTTTTTTAAATGCATCACTTAGTAATAATAATACTTAGTAATAAATACTATAATTTTATTTTTAAACAAATACCATATAACTATTAATCCTATTAATTATTTATATTTGTATTATTAATTTTTTTAAGGGGTTTTATTTCTTTGATCAACTTTTTTTTTTTTTTTTTTAAGGGGTTGAGATATATCCAGCAAATTGAACTATCTTTAATTTTTAGTAACACTCTATTTTAAACTAATTTTTCATATATATTGTATTATAAATTATTTTTTTCGATTGAGTGCCTAGTATCGTGAAGTAATGTTTGGTACAGTTTTGCCATCGGAATATTTTTCTCAATAGCTATGTGCACCCAAATTTAAGATACTAAATGCTTCTAAAGATATTTAAAAGTGTTGGTTACACCAAAAATCAACTTAGGATTCTTAATACTATTGGAAAAATGCTATAGGGTGCAATCTTATGCTTAAAATATTTTTCGGTTCATATTTTGAGCTTTTGATTACGATGCTATGAGAATTTATATTATAGTTTGATCTTTTTACATAGGTATTTAAATGCATGCCCATTTGTTATGCGGAAACTTTGAGGAAGGAAAGGAAAGGAAGGGGAGTGAATGGAAAAGAAGGGAAAATTGGGAAGGAACTTATAGGGAGTGTATTATTTGATAGACATGGGAACGAAACTTAGTTGAGGGGAAATAAGATTTTTAGTAAGAAAAATGAAGTGGTGGTTTGTGGGAAGAAAATGTAAATTTTTCTTTTATAAAAAAGAGTGGCATATTATTGGAGACTAGAAATGCAACAAGATTCAAAAAATTTTCTCTTCTGGTTTTCAACTAACAGATATTAATTCATCAGATCTGGTTTTCATTTAAAAAATTGAAGCCCCTGAAACTATTAGTCGTGATAGAAAGATAAGCCTTTGTAATTTTTCATATAATTTTTTTTCAAAAGCAGTTGCTAACATGATGAAGCCTATGTCCACTAAGTTAATTTCTAAAAGTCAGAGGGCTTTTGTCCCTAGAAGACTCATCCAGGATAACATTGTGGTTGCACATGAGGCTTTTCACCTTCTAAAGAGTTGAAGAAGTAAAGATGAGCTAGCCCTTAACTTTGACATGAACAAAACATATGATAGAGTAGAATGGGACTTTCTTGTTGCGCTCTTGTTGAAAATTAGCTTTAGTAAGGAATGGGTGGATAGAATTGTTTGGTATATATCTTCTGTTAATTTCTTAATAATGCTTTCGGGCAAAAGAATGTCTCAAGTAGTTCTAGAGAAGGGCTTCAAACAGGGTGATCCATTATCTCCCTATCTTTTCATCCTGGTCAGTAATGTACTCTCAATTCTGATTGAAAAATGGGTTAGTCAAGGCTATCTGGTTGGTATCCATTTGTCAAGGGATCTCCTGCTCTGACTCAATTTTTTTGCTGATGATTCAGTGTTTTATCTGAAGGCTGAAATAGATAACTGCAGGGATATGAAGTTTCTTCTTGATCTTAATTGTGAAGCTTCTGGATAGCTCATTAATGTGAACAAGTCTTGTCTTTATTTTTCTCATAATGTTCAGGCGTTGACAAAGGAGGAAATTGGCCATATATTTCAGGTTGCTGTCGTTGTTATTCCTGGGAATTACTTGGGGCTCCCTAATATTTGGGGTCATTCAAAACTACAAGCATTGAACTTTGTGGTGGATACAACTTTGGCCCCCAATGTAGTTAAGAAGAGAATCCAATCTTTGTTCCATGTGGGGTCTTGTATGAAGAATTCATTCTTTTCCCCCCTTAAAGTAGTAGTAGAGAGGTATTAATTAAATTCTTTTCATTTTTGGCTAACTCTATTTCGAATCCCCCCACCACTATTTGGCCCCCCCAAACTTTTCCTCCAAGTTCCGCCCCCGGTGGTGGATACGATTAAGAAGAGAATCCAAGGGATGGGAAGAATTCCCCGCCCCCCTAAAGTAGTAAGAGAGGTATTAATATATCCTATGTCCTGCTTCTTATTTCCCAAAGCCACTCTTAAAAAACTTGATGGAATGATTACTGAATTTTGGTGGAAAGGGTCTGAGGAAAAAAGAAAAATTCATTGGGTTTCTAATAAGAAGTTAAAATAAGCTAAAGTGGAAGGGGTATGGGAATCAAACATTTGAGGCCTTTAATTTAGCACTATTAGCTAAAATTGGTTGGAGAATTTTGCTGGAACCGATCAATTATGGGTAAAGATCCTGAAAAGCAGATATTTCCTTAACTGTAGCTTTTTGGATGCAACAAAAGGCCGAAATTCTTCTTGGTTATGGTCAAGCATTCTAGCAGGAAGAGATGTTCTTCAAGGCAATATCATTTCTAGTATTGGGAATGAAAGAAGTACTAGAGTATGGCATGATCCATGGCTTAATGATTTGCCAGGTAAAAAACTAGTCACAACCTGCCCTTTTCCTACTTTTTCTGGCATGACTGTGTTTAATATTAGGAATGGGACTGAGTGGGACTTGTCTATCATTCGTAATTATTTGAATGATTCTGAAGTTGATGCTGTCCTGAATACAAGATGTGCAATATCTGGAAGGCAGGATAAGTGGATTTGGACTGGTGGGAGGAACTGTATGTATTCTGTAAAAGAAGGGTACAAGGTTGCTAAGACTATGGTGGAGTACTGGAGGGTATGAGTTCTTGAAGGCCGGAAACATAGCCAGCTAACATGGAAAAACTTGTGCAAGCTAAAAGTACCTAAAAAAATTAAGGACTTTTATGTGGAGAATTTTGAATGGAGCCTTACCTTCTGTCTAATTTATATCGCAGACAATGTGCCCCTACCAATATCTGCTTTATTTGTAAAAATAGTGTTGAATCTGATGGTCATCTCTTTCTCACTTGTGAATGGGCAAAACTGGTGTGCTTTGGGAGTTGCTTTTCTTTTACTTTTCATGACAATGATTCTCCTGATCTACATATGTGGATCAATTCTCCCTTCTTAAATTTTGATGTGTTTGATTGGCATAAAGATTTGATTTCAATGACATTATGGCAGGAGTGGAAAGCTCTAGGCAATTTTATATATCAGAATATCATCCCTGACCCTGTGTTCACTTTTTCTCAAGCAGGGAAGTTTCTAAAGGAATTTTGGGAATTGCAAGGGTGGATCTCTAATCAACATTATTCAGAGGAGCCATCTTTGATTAATGACAAACAAGAAGATACATTGCACTCTCCACAAGTTCATTATATCAAAGTTAATATTGATTGTTCCTTTTCTGCTGAGAAGGCCGAAGCTGGAATTGCCTGGGTAATGGGAGATCAAAATTGCTGGCCTTTGGATGGTAGTTCTAAGGTTTTTAGAGCTTCTTCTCCCTTCATGGGTGACTGTCTGGCTATATTGGAGGATGTTCAATATGTGCAATCTAATCAGTCAGAGGATGTCCATTTTGAATCCGATTGTAAATTGCTGATTGATTGTCTGAACAGAAGAGCTCCTCTTGAATGGAATTGTGATGTTATTGTTGAAAACATTATTTCTTCATGATGCTTTATAAGAAACCACTCTTTTATGTGGATTTCTAGGAAGGCAAACTTAGTAGCTGACTGGCTTGTGAAAGCTTTGTTAAAATGGTTATGCCCTTATGATTGGATCTGGCAACCTCCCTCTCAACCTTTGAATTTAATAGAACAAGACAAGTTTAATAGTCATTTTGATCCTGGTTAATTACTAGGGAATTTTTTTAAAAAAAGTCTCATAAGGAATTCTGATATCAAAAAAGTCCCAAGAAGTTGTTAATCCCATAGATGGAGTTGTTAATTAACAACTCCATCTGTGGGATTAACAACTTCTTCAACTTTTCTGACATGTGACTTTTCTTAAGAACTTTTTTGGGATTTTGTTGGTCTTTTGGAATTTGAGAGGGATTTTCCCTAATTATGTTGGTTTTGTTATCAGTTTTTAAGACTCTTGAAACTTTACTTGTATTTTGTTTTATTAGTTTGAGTAATGAATTTCTGGCCAAAAAAAAAAAAAAAAAAAAAAAAAAAAAAAAAAAAAAAGATAAAATGTTTCTCAATATGGCCATGAAAAAATTGTAATAAATCTTATAAATAGTCAACACTCACATACTCGTGTCTTCATTCTGATGAAAAAGGAAAAACTTGTCCTTCCACCATTGCTATGAAGGAGGTAAATAAGTTACTTCCTCCCTTCTCTTATCAACATGGATCAAAAGGTTGGTTAAAGTCTTAAAGATAACAAAGTCACAAAGATATATATAAATTTTTTTTTAACTTTTTTCCCAAGAATACCCTCACTTAAGTGGAAGAGAGAATGTGTGAGAATTAAATTAAATTCAACAATATGAGTATAAAATTTTTTGAGACAACATCTAAATATCCCTTCTAAATAGGAACATGCCAGAGTGGTAGCTGTTTCTTAAAAAAGAAAAGAAAAGCAAGGAGGGCAATTTTATTGACAATGAGCTCTCATGATATATGGATACAATATCTATCTATCTATATATATAGTTGACTATGTGTAAACATAAATGCAGATAGATGCCTACAAGCCAATTTCACATGGGTTTAATTCTTGACTCTAATTAATGGTGATTACAAAGTGAGTATGACAGAATATTGTTTCCTTTAACTTGAGAATGGAAGTATTGAGCATGGTTTGTGAAACCGGACCGGACCGGCCGGTTCAGACCGGAAACCGGCCAATCGGTCCGGTTTAGGCTGAAACTAGACTGACCCGGTAAACCCGGTGTAACCCGGACGGGTTAAAGGGTCAACCCGGTTCCAATTTTTTTTTTTGGGTCTTTTTTTCCTGAAGCTGTAATGGTTACTCTGTTTTCAGTTGGCTCTGCTTAGTGGTTGATTTGCTTTTCGGTTTGGTTTGGATTCCTGAAGGTTTGGTTTGCTTTTGGGTTTGTGAGGTTCTGGTCTGTGAATATCTGTGTTTTCCTGAATCTGTGTTAATGGAGGGAAATGTAGGTTGAAAATACTCTAATCTGAATATTTTGTCTCAAATGTAGGTTGTAAAGAAAATTGTTAAGAATATCTGAATATGTCACAAGTATTGAAGTATATGGTTATTTTGCTACTGATCTAAAGTATTGAAATGATATATAGTATGTGAAATTTATGTTGGTTTGATGATAAATTAATTATTTTCCAATTTTTTATACCTCACCGGTCTAGCCTGGGTTGACTCCGATCTGACCCATTAACCCTTAACCCAATACCCCGATCGGTCCGGTCCGGGTTTCAAAACCTTGGTATTAAGTTAGATAGACACATAGAAATTGGAGGCATAAACAACCCCTTCACTAGCTCAGGAAATTACTTAAGCCTCAAGAACGTGCTTCCCTGTGATAATATGTAATTCTTGCTAAGAGTATTAAACGCATAATAATCAAATGGTGCATATATGCTATTTGATTCATTGATATCTGTCTTGGAAAGAAAACAGCTAGACACACCTGAAATTAAACATCTACATTCAAAATTCCAGATAAAACATCTCAAAAAGGTCTTCAAGCTTCACAAGGTACAGAACAATCTAAACTAATATGGGTTCATTTTTACCATAAGTGCTCAAATTAAGTAAAATCTACCGAATAAATGAAGAGAATGTCCACACTTCACTGGATGAGGCCCGATGCTTCAGATATCTTGTGAACGATTTCGTCCTTCAAATTTATACAAGACTCTCAACGTAATACAAGATTTGATGCTCATCGTCACATTTGCTGATGTTGAGCTTCTTGAATTTTCTAGTTGTTGGATTGAAGAGAACCGTGTTTGTTGATGCATTATCCCAGATCCTGCAGAAAATTTCATTTCCCCACATAGACATGGGAAATAACCCACTAGATGGATAAGGGTTGCTTGTAAATTTCTTAGCCAATTCCATGCCTCCCCAGATGCACCTACACCCTCCTCCATTACCCACGTATGGATAGCGGAATGTTCAAAGTCTTTGGTGCAAGAAACGAAAGCAAGATTTCCCTCATACACCAAAAGATCTTGATAAACGGTACAAGAGTGTTGATGAGGCATTGGTATCACTGTAAACACACTTCCATTGCTAAGTCAAATGAAAAAAACAGAAGCTCATAATTCTTCCCATGACCTTTCCTAATTTTCTTTTGCCCAAACCATTGGTATCTGCAAGCTTGTTGCTGATAGCAGGAACCTTGATTGATCTCTTTACTTTGTGCTTCCTAAGGAGAAACACAAGCTAAATAAAGGTGAAGGGTAAGAAAATCTAGATCTTTTAGTAACAGATGTTAGTCCAGCTGACGACGACTACGGTCACGCGACAGTCAGGGGCTCAAGGCAATGAGATGACTGTGACGAGGCGACAAACTAAGGCTCCAATAGGTGGAGAGAGAGAGACGATGAAGAATGAGGAGTGTTTGGATTTGTCTGCAATTTCTCTCTTTTACTAAGGGTATTTTGGTCTTTTCACAATTGGATTATATTACCCAAAAGTTTCATAGGACTTGCTTGTAAATTGGAGATTTTAAGGGACTTTAGTCATATTTTGTCTAATTTAAGACCTCTGCAATTTTCTGAATTTATTTTGAATCAGTGGGGTGGGACCCACAACTAAGGTTGTCACATTCATAAATTTAACTAAACTCGTGACAAGAATGTAACTTAGGATCATGAATTTAAATAGTAAACCTGTAAGAGTTTAATTTTATTAATTAATATGTGTTGAAAATATGTGATTAAATAATAGAAATATAATTAAGACGTGCCTAACACCTCAAAGTATCCTATAATTTTTAGTAGCACTCAATATTCTAAATAGCTTTTGGTACATTCAATATTATAATGTTTTCACCCCTCATTCTTGGGTTCAACTGGTAAAGGGGTCGGACACTTTCACTAAAGGGAGGGGGTTCGATCCTGAAGTTGGTCAAGACGCTGGGAGAGACATTTTAGCTCCTGGGTGCTTAGGTAAACGCATGAGGGTAATAAACGGCTCGCCCTGCCCAACATTGGTATCACCAAAGAGGAAGGATGACTTCGCCCTGCCCTTATATCGTAGGTGAGCCCAACCCCTTTCTCAATAAAAAGATTCTAAAAATATATTTTTTAATTGAAATTATAAAAATAAAATTTATTTACTAATTTACCCTTAATCTTTGAATCCTAAATTTTAATTTACAACTTGTAAATTCTAATCTCAAAATTCATAAATTTAACTAAACTCGTGACAAGAATGTAACTTAGGATCATGAATTTAAATCGTAAACCTGTAAGAATTTAATTTTATTAATTAATATGTGTTGAAAATATATAATTAAATAATAGAAATATAATTAAGACGTGCCTAACACCTCAAAGTATCCTATAATTTTCAGTAGCACTCAATATTCTAAATAGCTTTTGGTACATTCAATATTATAATGTTATCACCCTTCATTCTTGGGTTCAACTGGTAAAGGGGTCGGACACTTTCACTAAAGGGAGGGGGTTCGATCCTGAAGTTGGTCAAGACACTGAGAGAGACATTTTAGCTCCTGGGTGCCTAGGTAAACGCTTGAGGGTAATAAACGGCTCGCCCTGCCCAACATTGGTATCACCAAAGAGGAAGGATGACTTCGCCCTGCCCTTATATCGTGGGTGAGCCCAACCCCTTTCCTAAAATTTTTTATACAAAAAAAAAAGTATTATAATGTTTTTTTTAGTAGAGCACCTAGTATCCTAAAATAAGTTTTGGTATCATTTTATCTTTAAAATAGTTTTCCCAGTAGTAATGACAAATGAGCACTCTAAATTTTTTACATAATGGTGAACATGCTGTAATAATCTCAGCATCTATTATCAATTATCATCATAAGTTTGGATGTATCTGACTCACCGTGCTGTACATGTCCTTATTTGTCCTCAATTTCCTCTAATGATATATGTGATGTTTATTTAATCATTGATTAATAATTAATAAACACAGCCGGCCGGCTCTCTAGATTTGAATTGGCTGGAGGTGATAAGAAAATAAGTACAAGAATGAACTGTAATTTTAGAGGGGGAAAGCAAAGGAATCAAAAAATCATGGTTGGCAAGAAATTAGAATTGGTGATAGTCCCATAAAACTGAAACATAAAAGGAATACTGAAATACTTCTACAGAATAAAAACTCAAACCAAGTTCTTCCACCACATAGCTGCGACTTCATTCTAATGAAAAACTATTATGTTTCTTACTTCCTCCATTCTCTTATCGACATTGATAAAAAAAAGTTGGTTAGAGATAACAGTGACGTAACAAATCTAACCTTTTTTTATCAAAAATACCCTCTTTCATTTAAGTGAAGAGAGAATGTGAGGAAATCAAATACAATTATCTGAGTAAAATGATAAACCAACAAAAAAAATGGAGACGGCCTCTAATTGCGTCTTCTATGTAGGAAGACACAGAAATTGGAGGCATGCACAACACCTTCAACCCCCTCCCTAGCTCTAGAAATTACTTAAGCCTCAAGAGCATGCTTCCCAGTTTATAACATTCAAAGCTTACTTGGAAATACTTATGAAATACATAACAATCAAATAATATCTGCGATTTGATCCATTGACATCCATCTTGGAAAGAAAAAAGGACAAACCAATACATGCCAAATACAGCTAGAAACACCTGCCATTAAATACCTGCATTCATATTCGTAGTTCTAGATAAAACATCTCAAAAAGGTCTTCAAGCCTCACAAGGGACAGAATAATCTAACCTAATATGGGTACATTTTTACCAAAATTGCTCAAACTAAGTAGAATCTACAGAACAACGGTTAAGATCCACACGCTGTGAGGATGAGTGGAGATAGAATAGCTTCTGCTAAATCATTGTCCGCACTCCACTAGATGAGCCCCACTCTTGAGAGATTTTGTTAATGACTTTGTCCCTCCAACTGATACCATACGCTGTGAGGACGAGCGGAGATAGAATAGCTTCTGCTAAATCATTATCCGCACTCCACTAGATGAGCCCCACTCTTGAGAAATTTTGTTAATATTTCGTCCCTCCAAATGATACAAGACTCTCAACATAATTGAAGATTTGATGCTTATTCTTACATTTGCTAATGTTAAGCTTCTTGAATTTTTCAGTAGTTGGATTGAAGAGAACCATGTTTGTTGATTCACCATCCCAAATCCTGCAGAAAATTTCATTTCTGCACATAGTCTCGGGAAATAACCGACTAAATGGATAAGGGTTGCTAGTAAATTTCTTAGTCCAATTCCATGTCTTCCCAGACGCACCTACACCCTCCTCCCTTAACCACAAATGGATAGCATGGATAGCAGAATGTTCAAAGTCTTCGGTGCAAAAAACGAAAGCAAGTTTTCCCTCATACACCATAACATTTGTATAAACGGTGCTAGAGTGTTGCTCAGGCACTGTTATCACTGTCCACACTTCCGTTGCCAAGTCAAATGAAAAAATCACATCCCCCCACCAAAACATAACACCATTAACAGTGACACAATAATCAAAATAACATGCATCAAGCCTATATTTTACATCCTTCCACGAATTTGACCTTAAGGAATACACTTTAAACATCTCAAAGTAACCTCTATTAAAAAAAGGTATCACTATCTTGTAATCATTGAGGGATGGACAGAACCCAAATCCTATAGAATAAGAACCAAAAGGATAAAAATCACGCCAAAAATCAGTTTCGGGCACCAGTTTGACCTCTTTAATCGCTGGATTCCACAATAAAAGGGAATGAGGAGAATAACGAAGCCCATTGGGTTGGACACAGAGCAAGCCATTGCTGGAACCCACGATCTTACCGTGGTTGAAATGTTCGATCAAAGGTGGATTCTGAAATCTCCAAACTTGCATGTCGGAACCAAGAGAATACAAGTCCGAATGACTATCATGCGAAGGACCCCGTTGGAAAAGAATATAAGGGTTTTGAAGATTTGAGTGGTGGAGGTGGTCAGCAATGAAAGATGGGTCCTTAAAGAGATCTCTCCAATGTCTGCACACACATTGAAATCGGGTTAGGGATTTTACCGGAAGTCGTGTGAGAATGTCTCTGATGATTTCTTGAGGAAGAAATGGATTGTCGGCCTCCACTTCCTTGTTCTTCATCATAGAGCTCGAAAACCTTCGCGATCGCACAAGGGAAGGCGTTAGGGTTTACAGGACTGCGTCGTGTGAGACGCTACGATAGCTAGCGTGGAAATTTGGTGGCCTACATTAATGTCGATGGACCATGTCCGCCTTATCTCTTTCAATTCCTTCCCCGTCCCACCGTTTTACGTATCTCCTGCTTTAACTGCCAAATACTCCACACCCACGGTCCACGTGGTCAGGTCTAATTGGCTCAATAGAACAATACAAAATGTCCAATAGGATGGCGGGGAAAGAAACTCTCACATGAATATTTACAAACATTGTTTAGATTTTTACGAAATCACGCAAAATTAGTAAAAAGACAAATTAACTGAGTAAAAAGGTTCACATAAATAACGGTGAACTTTTTTTATTTATTATTATTAATTTCATGAAGCACACAATATTCAATAGAGTAAAATCCTCTAACCACCTATCTGTTTTATTTTAATTACATAAACCTATCCTTTATTTTGAAAACATATACTTAAGTCCAAACCGTTAACTCCGTTAAGAATATTCTAAAAAGATTCTAAAAATATATTTTTTAATTGAAATTATAAAAATAAAATTTATTTACTAATTTACCCTTAATGCTGAATCCTAAATTTTAATTCACAACTTGTAAATTCTAATCTCAAAATTCATAAATTTTTAACATATTAGAAAGTTAAAAAAACTCTATTAGGATAAACGTTTGGTGGTATAAGTTTTTTTTTTTTTACCCACATACATATATATTTGTTTAAATAATTCTAATGTTAAAGAAGGACATTTTGGTAAAATAAAAGTTCAAAAGTCAAACTAACAGTCGACTAACGGTTTAGGTGGATGAAATAGAATATCAAAATATAAGGGAGGTTTATGTAACATACATTTTAATTTTAAATAGGGTTAGTGCCAATTATTGTAGCCCTAAATTTTCCTAGAATCATGGAGAATAAATCAAATTAAAACTATCCTAATTTGACCGAGATTTAAGGGCCAATCATCTAAAATAATTAAATACAAAATATCCCTAAAAGAAATCTTCTTATAATCATAGAGAATAAATAGAAACTATCGCCAAGATTTAAAGGCCTATCAGCTAAAATAATTAAATATAAAATATCCCTAAATACAATAAATTACGTCAAAAAATTGAATGTAAATTTAGTCAATAGTAATTGGTCGTACATTACGTATCAGAGGTAAACCCTTGGATGCACTTATTATTCGTTGCCAAAATAAATCAAATACATGTTTTTTTATCCTAGTGACCAATCCATGAGTCCATCCTTTTTTCTCATTTATATACCATGCGTACTCACATTTTCCAACACCCTATGTTTCTTCCCAATGTTATTTCACTTCTCCCATGAGGAATCAACAATTTGAAATTTTCTTTTCCCTTTGGTAGTGTGCACGTCTTAAATTGGCTTTCCTTTGTGTGTAGCTTTGCATGTATTAATACCTATTAATTTGAGAGGTTCATACAACCACATCAATAAGTCTTCCCTTTACGAGGTATTCTCTGTTTCTATTTTTTTTTATCCTTCATATTTCTTTTTCAAATTTTAAATAGAGTATCTTCAGAATAACTCATGATGTTTTCTTAAAATTTTAATTTGAATTTAAATATACAATCTAGATGGATATTTATAAATTACAACTCGATCCCCCCCCCCCCAAAATTTTATTTGATTGGTGATTTATTTCAAATTTTCAAATAAAAAAAGCAAATTACAAGCAAATATGTTGAATTGAAAGGTATTTTAAATTTTTTAATTATTAATTACTTTATGCAATTTGCGGATCACAACTTCCAATATACACCTTAATGAATTTTTGTTTCCCAAGAATTTTTCACTCCCCATGCCTTTCCATATTTCATATTAATTAGTCTCACTTTCCATATTTTGTATTTTGATCATTATTTCAAATCCTTCCAATATTGTAGTTTTACTAGTATCCTAAGGATACAAACTAACAATATATATGAAATAGAAATAGTTTATGTAAATTTTATTTTTTTTTCAATTGTAACGCTGTAGTAAAATCAAAACTCTCCGATAATATCAACCCCAGAAAAAACGCAGAGCCTGAGAGCTAATTTTCAGAATTAGAATCATCATTCAAATTTTTTCATCCATCGATTCTTTTTTTAAAAAAACCTCCATTAAGAATATAATTTTTTTGTAATTGATTATTAAAATTTTCTTAACCATTTAAAAATATTTAGTTAAGCATGCCTTTTAAAATAGGGATCAAATTTTTCATCTGCTATTAAAATTATTTGTCATAAATATTACTACCTATGATGCATTCACTTTTAATTTAAAAAAGATAAATGATTCTTAAAACTTTATTTGAAAAAATATGTCAAAAGCAAACCGTACAATACAAATAGATATTGACTTATATAAATTTTATTATTTCAATTCTAACACTGTTATTAGAGCCTAAGAGTTAATTTCTAGAATTATCATCACGATTCAAATTTTTTTATCCAGCGAAAAAAAAAAAAAAAAAACACTTCCATTAAAAATATAATTTTCTATAATTGATTATTAAAATAACCTCAACCACTTAAAAAAATTCGGTTAAGCATGCTGATTATTACTATTTTTTTAATATTATCATTCCGGTTTAGGGGCGGTCTCTCCCAACAACGGTGTCTCCTCTAGGATTCAAACTCAAGACCTAAGAGGAATCTAGTGGCAGGCCTTACCCCAGTTCTTTTAAGGAGGGGAGCCATAGTTCAAATTTAAGCTCTACAACTTTGGTAAGTGAATCTTAAGAACTGGTGGACTTTGGACAATCTAGTCAAATGGATAAATTTTTGTTGGACTATGTGTTAGCCTAAGACTCCAGTAAGCGGTATAAGGATGGACGGTGATATATGGGAGGTTACATATTGCATAATTGTATATACATGATGTGATGAAAATACATATTGACATAATGATGATTAAATTTGTAATTGTTTTGTATGAGGAATTATGATACATACAAATATTGCATAATTGTATGGTACATGATGTGATGAAAATACATATTGACATAATGATGATTAAATTTGTAATTGTTTTGTATGAGGAATTATGGTACATACAAATATATACGTAATCAGCTCCTTTTAATCCTATGTGGTTTGCTTGTGCATGATAGAAAAAAATGGAAAACATTTTATTTTTCTTTGAAATTTTTACAGTAAATAGTATACATCTCAATCTTTCCAACGAGCCAAAGAACGCCTTAAACGGAGGTCTATAACTCCAGTTATGATTTTTGGAAGTTGAGCTAAGAATCTGGAGATTTCTGGTATGCCTCTGGAGCATGAAAATGACGTGGCAATTAGGACCAAGTAAAACTTTGAGTTTTTCCTTGAAATTTTTACAGTAAATAATAGACTCACTAAGGTTCAAAAGGAGAAAAACCCCAGCCGAAACGGACGTGTATATTGAGAGTTACGATTTTTCAAAGTTAGACACTGAAAACTGGAAAATGTCAGTTTCAGACTGAACAGTAAATTTCGGGCTCGTTTTTGAAATGGAAAACATTTGAGTTTTTCCTTGATATTTTTATAGTAAATAGTATACATCTCAACCTTTCTAAAAAGCCAAAGAACACCTAAATCAGACATGTAGAAAGGGAGATATGATTTTCCGAAGCTTGACAGAAAATCTGGACGAATTTTATGTTCCAGGAATAGTGATTATCTTCTGGCATGGTTTTGGAATATGAGACCTTTGATTTATTTCATGAAATTTTTTGTGTTGATATTACACATATTAATCTTTAAAAAGAGCTTTGGATCACCTTGAACGGAGGTTTGTAACTCGAGATATGATTTTTGGAAGTTGAGTCACAATTTTAGAAAGTTTTCTGAACAATGTTTGCATTTTAAAAATCTGGGAATAATATAATATTTTATGGCTGTTGGTATTATTTTTCTGTGAAATTAGACATGCTAAGGAACACTTAGCTTTTGGAAACACCTCATTTAGATTTTTGTAGAATTAATTACGAATTTTTAAAGTTTAATCAGAAAATTTCCGGAAAAATCCTATGTAAAGAGTCAAGTTATATCTACATTATTGGAATTTTGAGAAACATTATATGTAATAAAATAAAGCATAATTTATAGGATAATTGGTATTTATTAAACCTCTAACTTAAAGTATTGATGACGTCTTAGAATAGCCTCGGGTTAATAAAGATATTATTGAAATTTTTATCATTTAGTTTTGAAATTTGAAGGATTGTTATTTTCAGTTTTTATTTTAATAATATCATTATTAAATTTTGTATATTTTTATAATTTTAATTATGTGGAGTTTGAAAAAGTTATTAATGGTTAGTAAATTGGTTGTGGTAGATTGATTCTTGGCGTGTGTTTGAGCTATTGGATTAGGAGCAGTGTGATAGTAGTTAGCTTCGGTGAGAGGTAACCACTTTCCACTTATTATGTGTATTAGTATCTTGTTTATGAGTATTTTGTGAAATAGTTATGAATATCTTATTAGAAATTGCCTTGTGGAATCTTATGATTTGAATTGTGAAATATTTGCATATATTTATTTATGTATAAGAATTGAGAGTTTTTAATATTATGATATTTATTATGATAATTATGGGAAGGGTTGAATTGGGAGGAAATGAAGTAATATATATATTCCACCACGTGGTGAGGCCTCCATCGTGCACGATGGTTGGCTTTCTATTTTCCCACTTGTTTAATGAGGGACTGGCCCACTAGTTCAATGAGGGCATACGACACCCCACATGTTCAATGAGGGGAAAAGGCCCATGGTCCTGGAACATGTTCGAGGATTTTGGCAGTCCTCATCACATAACCAAAGTGAGCTTTTGAGTAACCGGTAATATGGATGTAACTTAGCCCATGGGTCTAGTCGGAGGAAATAAGGCGGTTCGGATGGATTGGTGGGAGGTATCTTGGGAATTGTGTTAATGAAAAATGTGATACATAATTTCTGATATGAAATTTTATGATGTGGATATTGGCAAATTATATATATATATATATATATATAAATACTTTGTTATATAAATTGTTCCACATGGCACCTCACTAGCACATATTAGTATTCGTAATGAGTTGGATTGATGGTTACCACATTTTTCCAGGTGATAATTCTCGTCCGGGTCCAGTAAAAAAGTATATGGTCATGCAAAGTATGGTGTAAAAGAAACACGATCAAATTAGATTTATTAATCAATATATCTTGAGAGAGAGGGGTTTGATACATATAACATGACAAACAACCCACGGAGTTATGTTTTATATGCTTGCCTTAAACAATGCAATGTCATTTTGAATTCATTTATCATTCGATATCGAGTTTTTGAAATATATCTCTATAGACTACCAGTACATTGGTTATCTAATTTGTACACTTAAATATTTATTTTATCAAATAAAAATAATAAATAAAATGTTTATATCCATAAAATGAAGAGTTATCAACATACACATTTATGATTAACTAAAATAATCTTCTTAGAAGATTGAATATAGATTGAGATTTATATATTTTCTTATTTTTATAAAAGACCTTCAAAATCTCCCAAAAAAAAGTTCCCTATATATTGACCTTTACTATATTAATTCATTTTAATCAAGTTCAATCTCAAATCTCAATTCATATTCATACTAATCTGAATCAATAAATTAATACAAGAATAATAAATACAATCATTTGAATTCGGTAGAATAATCCTCTAAATCCCATAATTTGCGGTGAGCCCTAATCAATTCTTTTATATTGAAATTCAAATTTTAAATCTCCTAATCAATTCAATATCATTGTCAATTCTTTTATATTGAAATTCAAATTTTAAATCTCCTAATGAATTCAATATCATTGTCAATATAAAAATTTGATATCATAATCTATATAATAATAAATCATCAATAAATAAATATTAATAATAAGTATAATTATAATCCTTTTATTGGTACAGAAATAATAATCATCTAAATTCCATAAATGATATTGAATTCATGGATAACGATTATGAACACTTTGTAATTTCCTTTTTTTCCCTTACAAAATTACTTTGTAATTCCCCATCTCTTTGCTTCAAAGATTAGGAAGTTCTTTAGATTTGAATGCTCCTATCCAACCATAGAGAATATCAGAGAAAAAGTGGAGTTTGAGGGATAAAAAACAACCATATCTTTCACATGGAATTCAATATAAGTAAAAGAATCAGAAATTATTAAGCCATCCTAGAAAAAACAGTGAAACCGGCGGCCCAAATAAATATAGTAAGTCATCATCAGAAAACACTAGATGAAATAGAAATCATATAATTAATATTTGCATCAGGGACTTATACAATACATGTGGTGTTACCATTCCCGTTTCCCTCCTCGATAATTTTCTCTAATATTCTTGAACTTTACATTGTTTGTATCATTGTCTTTCATTAGAAACCAAAATGTCAGAGGGATGAGTACCGGTTACTTCATCACCAACCTTTTGCGGAGGCCCTAAGTTCGATGACCGCCATACTGTTATACTTTTCTGCATGTAACATATGTAGGGAGTACAAATCCCCGTCTTATTCTAGCTAGGGCACCAATCATCAGTACATCCTATTCTAGCTAGGGCACCAATCATCAGTACATGGGGAAAGGGATTGAAAGGGCATTGGCTTACTGCAATATTTTTTAGCCAGGGCACCGACCAACTATACCGACAAATGATGTTTTGGCAAATCGTGACTCCACGCCTGAAAATAAATACGTACATGGGGAAAGGGATGGAAACATGGAAAATTAGGTCATTGCTTACATAGGAATCAGTTAGATAAATAATTTATCAATACACCAAATCAAATCACATGGAAGTTGTTAATATTTAAAGGCTAAATTACCGTTTTTGATTTTTTCCCCCAAAATAATGACAACAACCCTTTTTAAATATTTAAGTATTAATTTGAAACTAATACCCGTCACCAAAATGAATGTGTAAACAAAGTCAGAAGTAATTGAAAAAAACTCATTAGCATTCAAGAGAATAAAGACATTTAAATTATCAATATATAATTACATGGAAATCATGCTGGGGAAAAATTAAAACACGACATTCTCTTGTACAATTAAGATATGAAATTAATACAATTAGTATTTATAATATATCTTTGCAATATGTCATTGAATAAATAATAAAATTTTCAAAAAGCAAATATAACTTGATATTACCAATCTTTTATTACCAAGATGGCCACTTTCACAATATTCTAGATTTTTTTTTTTGTTAAAATATATTCCAGGCCCTCAGGTCCATTGGAAGTCGGAACTGCAGAGGTCAAAAATGCCACTAAGTAGAATATGTCTTCATCAGGAATAACTACATAAGTTCTGTTGTCCCACCTGTGAACAATATTAATATTTTTGTTAATGACTACATGCAATAGTGATTTATATATTTCAAGAATACGGATCTTTAGGTTGACCTGTTGCTTGCTCACCTCATTTACTGCATCAACGTCTTCCAGATTAAAGTATTTGACCAATTCTAGGTAGAAGATCAGAGAGTTCTTCCATCTGATTTGAAATGACTTGCTTGAACTGGATCTTGTGGTTTGAAGGATGATCTCCAGTTGTTTAGCATACCAGTTCTGTTTATTATCACAAATCCTTCAATGTAATTGAATTTGCTTCCAAAAGATATTAATTTCTCCTGATCTCTGTGAAATCTGCATATAGCAACCTAATGATAATTAAGAAATTAAGAAGGGAAAATTGAAAAAAAAAATAAATTCAGGAAAAAATAATATTATATAATATTAATATTATATTATATTCTATTATATTGAAATCGAGGGGAAGTAACGGCAAAAGTCGACGATGCTGGGAGTTTTGGCGGCGCCAGAGTTGAAGGAAGATGGTGGTGACTAGGTCTATCCGATTTCCTCCCCCTCTTCTCTTGTATGAAGGTAATTTCCAGTGATAGTGGTTGACGGTGGTTGAGAGAGAAAGTGACGGTGGTCTCTCCTAACCTCTAGCTCGTTTGAAGAATTGATCGACGAGGGTGGGGTTCTCCATCTTCTTCCCTTCCCTCTCAAGCTCTCTCTCCATTCGATCTCAAAATCAAGTCTGTCAAATCTCTTCGCGTGTGCTCTAAAGGTCTCTGAGCTTCGATCGGTGAGTGTGGATGGAGGGTAGGAGTCCTATTCTTCAAGCTCTGGCTCTCTCGAAAATTGTTCTCTGGTATAGATATTCTTGTGAACAAATCACTAAATACATTAAATGAATAGAGGTGAAGGAAAAATGCCATACATCATGTAGCCGCAACATCAGAGAACCGGTGACAAAAGTTGATACTCACATTGCAGAAAGGACAAAAACAGATGTTTGGAGGAGGCTTGAGGCGGACGACACGAAGAAGAGAAATCTGACCGCAAGAAGGGAAAGAAGGGAGATTGAAAAAAGAGAGTGAAAGGACTAGTTGCAGAAGAGGAAGATGATAGCAAGAAGATCCGAAAGTTGGACGAAAGGCGACTGGTGAGCTTGAGCTAAAGTAATGGTGACTGGTTTCACAGGGTGTTTTGAGATGATGATTTAGGTGATTTTATATTGAAATATTTAAATTTAGAATTTGAAATTTGAAATAAAAAAAATGGAGGTAGGAAGATGTGTGAACTGTGAATTGAGAGATGGATGGAAGAAAATATTGGAGACTCATCATGTGTAATATGTGGACCAATAACTTAATTAAACTGCATTAACTCCTACCACCGAACAAATCAACCAATACTCATATCTCTATCTATCGTAATTATGCATGGGAATATACATAAACGCATTGGGAATATAATATATGTCATTGGAACTGATAATGAAATAAATGGTATGAGATTCCTTTGAATGTTTGGCCCAATAATATCTGTTCTGCATTTGATTTTATATTCACGATAAGGTGCATATGTTGTTGATAATTAATGCACGTGGGTTGTGTAGTTGAAAGCATGAGTGGCCCAATAAGTTTGAAAGATATTGCCAAGTGGGATGACGTTGTGGACCAATTAGCTTTGAGATTGAAGGTTAAGTGGGATGACACTGTGGACCAATTAGCTTTGAGACACGTATATATTTGAATTAAAAGAAAGTAAGGATATCAATGCATAACTCAAATTTTAAAGTTTATATATAATTAAATCTAAAATTTATGAGGGCTAAACACTGAATTCCTATTTATTAATGAGGTTTTGAAAGAATCAACCAAAGAAAAAAAAAGTGAGATTTAAGCATTAATTATAAGGACGATCGAGATCAGTAAATAAGTAATATAATAGGTTTGAATCTGTTTAGTATCTCACTCTCTCATTTTATCAGCATCTAATATTCACCCTCAAAACTAAAAGAAAATAGTTTAGATTTAATAATTTAAAAAACTATAATTAAACAAATAGTTTGGATTCTTAATTTTGCAACCTAGTTACTTAATTGAGTTATTGGGTGAAGTGTGAACTTGGAAAACGAGAGGCATTTCTTGCTCTGAAATATGTGCTAAAGGAAATTAGAATGCATGAAGACGCATGCTTTACAAATTCTGCTACTCATCTACCTTAGCTTTTATGGCTGCCAAACTGAATTCACAATTGGCATTTGCATTTGAAATTGGGAACGGTTTCAATGGCGATGTTGACACCATGATCCCCAAAAGAATAATAAAACCTTCTTTACAACTCCCATTTTATTTTTCTTTTGAGAAAATCCATCTCAGGACCTATATTGGCAAAAAAATGTCAAAAAAAGCCCAAACATTGTTCAAATGCTAGAAAAATCCCTAGGGCCTTTTCTGATATTATTTCATAAAACGTTAGTTGTTAATGAGATTGATATAGTTGTTAACTGGTACTGATTTAGTTGTTAATGGGACTGATTAAGTTGTTAGAATATTGTTTTTAATGTTACCGATTTAGTTGTTAACGAGCATTGATTTAGTTGTTAATGAGATTGATTTAGTTGTTAACGTTTTATGAAATAATACTAGAAAAGGTCACAGGATCTTTTCTGACATTTGAACAATATTTGGGCCTTTTTTGAGATTTTTTTCCTTAAATGGGCCCTCATATAGATTTTCCCTTTTCTTTTCAATGGTCACATTTGGAGGTGAAAATAGGAGAATAAATCTTTTTACAAGTGACAAAAATTCAAATATTTGGGATAATATATGTATAAGGATAGTAAAATCAACGGAGACTTTTCACATGGAATATAAGTGGGATGGTTAATATGAAGAAATATTACTGAAGTTATCAGTGGTAAGAAAATACTTAATAATCTTAAAGGAAAGTTTAATCAAACTGATACATAACCATCTATATTACTCCTCATGTCCTTAATATAAGACATATTTAGGGAATTAATCTTGATCTTAAATATAATACATGATTTTAATATTTTCCAATATTTTCCTAATTTACCGCCCATTGATGTTTTCTCAACAATAATCAAGGATGAAAGGGAATGACGGAATTAAGAAGGATGACTAGGGTGTTTTAGCTAGAAACTACATATTATATTAATAACTCAACTAATTTTCTTAATCTAATCAAATTTAGTAAATATGTCTTATATTTAAGACTAGATGGAAGAGTATATGGCAATGAATGTAGTGCTCTAAAGGACATCAAGAGCAGAATATTTTTTAAAATTATTTTGGACCTAAAGGGTTGTACATTCCCACACAATTTGAGTCAAAATTTCCTTCTAAAAGACTTGTTTTTTAGGAAATGACCGTACTTTGTCTCCAGTACTGAAGGCCTACTTGCCATTCTTATAAGGCTTAAAACATGTCAATTGAAAAATTTTAGAAACGTCATTATTATCTCATTCTCTCTTTAGGTAAATCTAATTTAACCAGAAATGTTATTCCAATGGGTTAAATGCATTGATTCAGCTGGACAAATTTAAATACTACTAGCATACAAATATAAGTAGAAAGCGGAAGAGGAGTTGCCAACAACAATCATGAAGGATAAAGCTGGGACTAAATTTAAAATTTGAAAAAGGACAACAGAATTTTGCTCAAAACTATAAAGGTAAAACAGAGATTATGCACAAAGAATGGGGAATTTAAGAACAGAAAAACTCTTGATAATATGATCACATGTTGCACGAATGTATTCTAGAATGATTTAAACAGTGTATGTATAAGTAGTAAAGAGATGATGGTTTCCAACAAGTTATGCAGAGACCAATTTTTCAAGAATGGTCAAAAGACATATTTCTCAGTTGGAAAGTTAGCCAAGATATCACATCCTTGCCAAAAAAAAAAAAAAAAAAAAAATCAAGGCAAATCCTTTGAGAAACAGGGAGCTTCTATAACCATTTCATTTCCATTGTACATCAGCTTCATTCCAATTGAACATTCTCTTTCATTTTTGGACACTCATATGAAATGCAATAGAGATTTGCTTGTTAAACTAGCCATGCATTTTTACTGCTTGCTAAAACAGAAAGTGGGGCAAATTCTCATTATCTTCGTTTTGTTCCTAAATCTTGACAAGTTGACAATCATAAAAGAAAGATTACTAAGAAAAATATTAAGAAAGTGGAGTCTTAATAATCAAGGAATAAGATACTAATATCTTATTTAAATAATTTCATACCCAAGATATAAATCTGTAAATTTATAATCTTACTAACCAAATGCAGACTTTGCATCTTCAAACCATGAGGGACATGCAACTTCTATACCACATAAGCATGTGTTTCTTCATAATATCTATCCCATATTGATCCAAGTCCAGGACTCCAGCCTGATAGAAACCTTGAATCAGAATGTTATATATACATATAAGGAAAAAGAATAAACCTCTTCAACTTAACCACATCGCAACTTTTTTAGTATTCATTTTAGTAAACTTCTACTACGTAATGGAGATATATTTACTAAAAAGTAAAACCCATTTTCCTTGATTTTCCAGTAATTATGTTTAGTCTATCAAACGAGCATAGAAAACACATAACTAGAACCTTGTGAGTCACACTATAAGTATCAAATCCATAGAAAATACAACAGCTGGAACAATTTGACCAGGAGAAAATACAACAATTGAAGGCATGCATTACTTTGAAAGTGTGGTGGAAGGTATAAGAAATTGATTGACAATCCACCCTAGGGCCTTTTGGCAAAGCGATTGGAACCATAAGCAGTGATCCTCTTTCCTTTCGACAGAGCAGTTGGCGCCACAACAACGATTGTCATCTATTGCCAGGATGGACCAATGAGAGAGTACGATGCCGGAAAGATTAGGCTTGGAGGTTTTGGCTTGCCTCAATGGGTTCCATCTCTACAAAAAGAAGCTACAAAACAACCAACAGCTTAGATTAAAATCAATGAAAGGCTAGGATGTAATCTAAAAGGAACAAAGCGGCGTCGTTTTAAGAAAAAAAAGATGGCAGTGAAAAGTAAGAGAAAAGGACTAGAACCAGATCCGGAGGAAATAGCAGAATGACATATTGGTAAAATTTATAGATTGGAAAATCGCTAATAAGCCCTCCAAAACCGGATCCGGAGAAAATAGCATAATGACATATTGGTAAAGTTTACAAATTGAAAAATCCCTAATAAGACCTCTTGGCCTACTTGATTAAGAATTTGATGAAAGTGCAAGCGTGAATATGAATTTAGGCATTTCAAATGGATTTAAATAGAGTTTTTTCTTATATTTGTTTCATTGAACATAGTTTTAATAACTATTGATTTTTATAAATAAAATTTTATAAAGCATATGATATGATATTGTAGTTCAACTAATACCAAATGACTCTTTCAAAGCTTTCTTAAAAGTGGAGGTGTGGGTTCAAACCCTTTGTAGGAGGTTTGATGAGTGTATGAGTGATAATAAAAATCATAAAATTTATTTTTCATACTGGCCATAAATTAAAATTATTCGATCAAAATTTAAAACCCAATGCAAACAAAGTAAATTAGGGGGACTTGAAGCAAAATTGAAGTGAACACATGTGGATTAATTTTACTTTAAAAAAAAATAAAAAAGAACAATATTATCATTAGAATAAACAAATGGCATGCATAATGTTTCATAATTAGACATTTTAATTAAAAAAAATAAAGACATGGATTTGTCACAAAAACCGTTAATCATTCGTTGAAACAATAATTAAAAATAAAAAATTATTAATTATTGATAATTAAATAATAAAAAGCAAGCAAATTATTCCAATTATAGCCAAAAGTGTGCACGTGTGTGTTCACTGTTGTTTGATCAACAATAGCGTGCTCTGAATCAGGAACGAAAAGTTTTTTTTTTTTTTTTTTTTTTTTCCTGGCATGAAAAAAATTATTTTTGATATTAAAAAATAACAATACAGATAATATCAGGTGTCGAGAAAAGCATTATGTCCACACGATTAATCCTTTTTAAAAAAAAAATTAATTTGAAGGATCGAACGATTAACTTTGGTCCCAACATGCATGCTCAGGTCATTAAAACTTATTTAAATAAAAAAGTTGCACTTTTGTACTGAAAAAATAAAATAAAAATTAAATTTTTCCTTAAAATATTCCACATGTTCCTTGGTAAGTGGCCTTCATTTTTACATTTGGACAAGAATCTCTGTTCAACAGTCAATTCTCTCTCTTTTTTCTTTCATTATACGGAGTTTTTTTTTTTTTTTTTTGGGTTCTATCAATTTTTTCTTTCATTATATTAAAAGGGAGAAAATTTTTGTGGGCCCCACTTTTTTCTTTTTTTTTTCTATAAATAAACTAGAAAAAGTAAAAGTCAGTTCAGGGCTTTAAGGTTAATTATGTTCATTCTTTTTATTAGGGCTTCATAATACTTGAACGGATGGTAATAAATGTTAAAATAAATCAGTTATTGGTTGAGGTGATAAGTTAGAGTAAGTTTAATAGCAAGCTACGATTTTAAAAGTTAGAAATACAAAAATGGTGAATTCAATGCGTGAAATCGCAAATTTAACCAAGTTTATAGGGAAAAAAATCACTACAAGATCTTAAGGAAAGAGTAAAATAACCAAAAATTCTCACAATAAGTTATTCTGTGCAATTATAAGTTCCACCATGGGAGACTTTTTTAACGTTACATTTTTGTGGTCCTAAAGTGATTTTATCAAAAAAAAAAAAAAAAAAATACAATGATATACTCTTTTTGATCCACAATATATGACACTTCTAGAAGAATAAATTGGTTTAAAATGTTAGTCAATTGTTAGATAATTAATATTTATTTTTCAGTCTTGTCCCCGTAACTAGTGCTCATTTTCAATAACAAATGTTAGTCCAGTTGACGACGGCTACGGTCATGGGCTCAAGGCGATGAGATGACTATGACAAGGCAATAAACTAAACCTCCAACAGGTGGAGAGAGAGAGAGAGAGACGATGAAGAATGAGAAGTGTTTGGATTTGTCTGCTATTTCTCTGTTTTACTATGTATACTTTCGTCTTTTTACATAATTGGATTACATTACCTAAGACTGTGTTTGGTTAGAGGTGAGGGAGGGAGGGGAGGTGCCAATCCCCAGTGTGAAAAATCAAATATGACCATGATGTGATATGCTTCCAAAGTTAATGTGCGGAAAACGATACAAAAAGCTATGTAATTTTGAAAATTTTCCATGGGCAATTTGGTCAAAATTTTATCTCTCCTCCCCTCCCTCCCTTACCCTCCAACCAAACACAGCCTAAAAGTCACCTTAGGACTTGCCTACAAATTAGAGATTTAAAGGGATCTGTGAGTTATATTTTATCTAACTTGAGACCTCATCCAATTTATTTTGAATTAGCGGGGTGGGACTCACAACTAAGGTTGTCACCTTCATAAATTTAAGTAAACTTATGACAAGAATATAGCTTAGGATCGTGAATTTGAATAGTAAACTTGTAAGAGTTTAATTTTATTAATGAATATGTGTTAAAACTAAATAATTAAACAATAAAAATATAATTAAGACGTATCCAATAACTCAAAATATCCTTAATTTTCAGTAGCACTCAATATTCTAAAAAGCTTTTAGTACATTCTGTATTATAATTTTTTTTCCAATAGAGCAGCTAGTATCGTAAAGTAAGTTTTGGTACAATTTTATTTTTAAAATAGTTTTCCCAATAGTAACGACGGATGAGCACCCTAAACTTAAAATACTAAATGCTCCTAAAAAAATACTTAAAAGGTTCACCAAAAGTTAATCTATAATAGTTAATACTTTTGAAAGGAATAGTTTATGATGGTGGATATTTTTTTAAAAAAAAATTAGTTTAATACATTAAGTGTTGTGATATAATTTAAATAATGATGAATAATAAATAAATACATTTAAAATAATCTTACAATAAAAAATCACACCTTTATATCTGAATTATAAATAAGATCTTTATAATCTAAATAAGGGCAAAGCAGTATCTAACATATTGACATCATTTTCTAGTAATATCCAGTACACTAATCTTATTTATAATATATCCAACACTTTAATATTATTTTTCTTGTGCATCCTACACCCCAGATGTTATTTTTTAGTCACATCCAGCATCCTAATCTTAATTATTTTGTAGTGTGTTGGATGCTAGATTAGGATGCTAGAAACACTAGAAAAATAACATTTGAAATTAATTGAAGGATCCTTTTATTTTCTTAGGATTAGAAAGGAGCCAAACCCGCTCTACAGGAGATAGAATCCACCACCTCTCCTATACTTCACAACTTGGGCAATGCACAAAGTGCATGCTTCATTGATTTTTCCCCCTTCTTTCCTTTTCCCCCCCTTCTTTCTTGAATCCTTATTTGTCCTCAATTTCCTCTAATGATATCTGTGATATTTATTTAATCATTAATTATTAATTAATAAACACAGCCGGCGGGCTCTATGGATCTGAATTGGCTGGAGGTGAGAAGAAAATAACTAAAAGAATGAAATGTAATTTTAGGAGCGGAAATAACAAAGGAATCATAAATTCATGGCTGATAAGCAATTAGAATTGGTGAAAGTCACATAAAACTGAAACACAATAGGAATACTGAAATACTCCAACAGAATAAAAAGTCAAACCAAGTTCTTCCACCACATGGTTGCGCCTTCATTCTAATGAAAAGCTAGTCCTGCCACCGTTGCAATATACAAGCCAAATAAGTTACATCCTCCATTCTCTTTGTCGCCATTGATAAGTTGGTTAGAGATAATAAAGACGTAACAAATCTAACCTTTTTATCAAAAATACTCTCATTCATTTAAGTGGAAGAGAGAATGTGAGGAAATCAAATACAATTATATGTGGAGACGACCTCTAATTACCTCTTCTATGTTGGAAGACACAGAAATTGGAGGCATACACAACACCTTCAACCCCCTCCCTAGCTCTAGAAATTACTTAAGCCTCAACAGCATGATTCCGTGTTTATAACATTTAAAGCTTACTTGGAAATACTAATGAAATACATAACAATCAAATAGTGCATATATGCGAATTGATCCATTGACATCCATCTTGGAAAGAAAAAAGGACAAACTTATACGTGCCAGATACAGCTAGAAACATCTGCCATTAAATATCTACATTCATATTCATAATTCTAAATAAAACACCTCAAAAAGGTCTTCAAGCTTCATAAACGACAGAATAATCTAAACTAACATGGGTACATTTTTGCCAAAAGTGCTCAAACTAATTAAAATCTACAGAACAATGATTAGGATCCATAAGCTGTGAGAACGAGTGGAGTTATAGCTTCTGCTAAATCATTGTCCACACACCACTAGATTAGCCCCAACTGTATAAATCCTGACACCTGAGAAATTTTGTTAATGATTTCGTCCCTCCAACTGATACAAGACTCTCAACATAATTGAAGATTTGATGCTCATTGTCACATTTGATAATGTTAAGCTTCTTGAATTTTTCAGTAGTTGGATTGAAGAGAACCGTGTTTGTTGATTTACCTTCCCCGATCCTGCAGAAAATTTCATTTCCCCACATAGTCCTGGGTAATAACAAATCAGATGGATAAGGGTGGCTAGTAAATTTCTTAGTCCAATTCCATGTCTCCCCAGATGCACCTACACCATCCTCCCTTACCCACAGATGGATAGCAGAATGTTCAAAGTCTCCAGTGCAAAACACGAAAGCAAGTTTTCCCTCATACACCATAAGATTATAATAAACGGTACTAGGGTGCAGCTCAGGCATTGGTATCACTGTCCACACTTCCGTTGCTAAGTCAAATGAAAAAATCACATCATCAAAATCCCCCCAATGATGCTCCCCATGATCCTTCCTAATTTTCTTGAGCCCCCACCAAAACATGACACCATTAACAGTCACACTATAATTAATATGACATGCATCAAGCCCATGTTTTACTTCCTTCCATGAATTTGACCTTAAAGAATACACTTTAAACATCTCAAAGTAATTCTTAACAAAAGTTACTACTATCTTGTAATCATTGAGGGACGGACAGAACCCAAATCCTACCCTATAAGAACCATAAGAATCCAGACGAAAATCAGTTTCGGGCACCAGTTTGACCTCTTTTATCGCGGGATTCCACAATGAAAAAGAATACTGAAGCCTATCGGTTTGGACACAGAGCAAGCCATTGCTAGAATCCACGATCTCACCGTGGTTCAAATCTTCGTTCTGAAATCTCCAAACTTGCAAGTCGGAACCAAGAGCATACAAGTCCGAATGATTATCATGAAAATGACGCCGTTGGAAAAGGATACAAGGGTTTTGACGATTTGAGTGGTAGAAGTGGTCAGCAATGAAGGATGGGTCCTTAAAGAGATCACTCCAATGTCTGCACACACATTGAAATCGGATTAGGGATTTTACCGGAAGTCGTATGAGAATGTCTCTCATGAGTTCTTGAGGAAGAAATGGATCGTCGGCCTCCACTTTCTTGTTCTTCATCATAGAGCTCGAAAGCCTTCGCGTTGCACAAGGGAAGTCGTTAGGGTTTACAGGACTGCGGCGTGTGAGATGCTACGATAGCCAGATGCAGGAAAAGACGGAGGAGAGATTTGAGGAGGCGAAAGAGAGAGCTGGGAGGAATTCAGCTTGACGACGTCGTTTTTTTCAACTGCCCGAAAGAGAGACGCAATCAAAGAAATGGGAGGAAGTTTTTTTTTTTGGTCGAAAAAATGGGAGGAAGTTGTGAGCAAAAGGCCCACCTTTTTTCCTTGTCGAAAAGAAAAGGCCCACTAAAATAAAAGATGGGCCTACAACAGTGCTTAGATTTTTACGAAATCACGCAAAATGAATAAAAAGACAAATTAACTGAATAAAAAGGTTCACATTGATACCGGTGAACTTTTTTCTTACTCTATAAATATGTCTGTTTAATTTCCATATGACACTTGAATGCTATTAATTTAGAATATTACTTGTGTATGAATTTGAAGTCACCCCTCGTCCTTGGGTTCAACTGGTGTGGGGGTCGGTCTTCCTCACCATTAGGAAGACCGACCTTGATACAGGTGAACTTTTTTCTTACTCTATAAATATGTCTGTTTAATTTCCATATGACACTTGAATGCTATTAATTTAGAATATTACTTGTGTATGAATTTGAAGTCTCCCCTCGTCCTTGGGTTCAACTGGTGTGGGGGTTCGATCCCTACATTGGTCAAGGCGTTGGGGGAGGCATCCTCGGGGTCTAGGTAGCTGTGGTAATGCTGGGTAAGTAAAAGAGCGCCAGTATCCCCAGTGAATACTGGGCTCCAAGCACCCTGTCCTTGGACTGTGGGTGAGCCCAAACCCTTTCCTAAAATTTGATAAACAAAAAAAAAAAAAAAAAAAAAAAAAATTTGAAGTCGATTTGTAGTACCCCTTCCTAAATATAAAATAAATTTAATTTTATGGAGAGATTAATGAAATTAATTAAACTACTTTAAAGTATTTTTATTTTTTTCTCGAAACTAATTATTTTGGCTAATAAACTGATATATAATAATATATAACATATAACACGATTAAGTAATATATTTAGTTTCTTTAAATTTTTCAAAAAAAAAAAAAAGGTCAACTCTATCTTATATTTATGATCGGAGGTGATAATAACTAACTAAAGGTGTTTTGCAATCGGTTGAGGTCAAATTTGCAAGATAAACTTGATTTGCTTCACTCTCGAGCAAGTAATTATAATTGATTAAACAAGTAAAATATGTGATCTAAAACATAATCACATTCTCTAATTAAAATCAATTTGAAAACATGCTAGACAAGCAACATATAAACATTTTTATGTCCTAAAGATAAAGATAGGCAATATGTTTTATTTTTTAAGCTTCACAGGTAATGGCTTATATCAAGGATATAAACTTTGTTCATTCAGTATTTTTATACTTCTATCTAACAAATTTTATTTGATTATACCCTTAATATTGTCAGAAGACACATATGGAAAAACAGGACAAAGAATTGACAAAATCGCTTTTCTCAAGTGAAAGTTTTACTATTCTTTTTTGTAGAAGAAAGTATTACTTGTTGTTGAAAATATATTAAATAGGTAGAAATTGAATATACTATAAACAAACACTACTAATATAGCACAACAAGAATCTGTATTATTAATATATCACATAAAGCGAGCATATAACAAGTTTGTATAATATGGAAAAACTATGAAGGAACTCATAAGACTGTCGAATATGGTAATGAACTATGAAGAAATCCGGGCCCAACGTACATTGTTTCTTTAGGACAATTTTGCTCCATAAATACGGATGTCGAAGGTTGCTGAGCAATTGCCTCCCAGGATAGAGCGGATTATTCATCTTCAGAATAATGGCTCTGTCAATCTGAAGCCCAGGCGAATCCAACGAGCCTGCTTTCAGAACGCACAAAATATGTTTTGTGTATGCAGTATGCAGAAAGGAGTGTACATAAGAAAATCGGATACAATTCTATAACTAGAGCGTCCTATTTATAGACAACGAAAAATTGATCAAATGAACTTGACTGTTGCAGCGAACTGGTGCGTTGTGTGAATAGACGCACCAGAATGGAGTGAACAGAAACGACCAGCGACTCTTGCTTACGAACTGGTGCGTCGTACGAACAGACGCACCAGAACGGAGCGAATGATCAAAACAGATCGCGATTTCACAGCCGTTGGTTGGGAGAAACATAGAGGGGCAAAAAGAAATTTTCAAAAGTTTGGGGTCAAATTGAAAATTCAAAAAATTATTTTTTATTTCACACACTTGCGAACCGGACCGGGCGGGCGGCAGGCGCGACCGATCGAGTCGAGCCAGCTGGACAAACGACGGCAGCACGTGCGCGTGTGTGGTGGACCAAGGGTCACCTAAGTCCTCACCCCTCCACAAAAGTGGGTTGGCCCAAGGGTCCATTTAGTAGGGGCAAAGTTGAGGCTTATATACCCTCAAACTTCTCTCCAACTAATCAATGTGGGACTTTTATCCACACACACATTCCTTCTTCCCTTTTCCTCTTCTTTTCCAACCTTCTTTTTATTCATAACCCATGAGATTTTATCCTAAATTCCAACAATCTCCCACATGGATAAAAAGTTAGTTCATCATGATCAAACGCAAATGATCATGTATGCAAAGTGTAGTTCCTCTATGCGAAACAACTACATCAAGAAAGGTAGGGGTTACCTTTGAACCTTTTCTAGTAAAACCTTTCGAATATACTGGTCAATTAGTGGATGCGCTGTCTTGAACCATCGACCTTTTAGTGCATACCAAGACAATAGGAGTTACACAGCTGCTCCTCTAACATCGTTGGTTCTCATCCTATGTCCATTTTGGCCCTGGACACCTGCTTGGTCTTGCGAGTGTTCTAGAGAATCAGCCATTTTAAATTCTCATTAAAGTGGCCCATACTTCACATTCACATAGGTGATTCCTTGTAATGTAAGTCAACATAAACCATCTAAACACATCAGATTAAGAAACCATTAAAAGTCTGAAAGCTTATCCTTGTATATATGCACTGTCTTGTCTAAGAATGAGTATGGGTTTAAAAACTCCACAATGTTAACAGTCGATCATCACTTAGTTGTCTCTTTGAATCTAGTTTGCGGGATCTCCACTTTTCTAGGTAGAGTTACCGTAATAATCAACAATGGATCGGCCTTAAACCCATTCCTTTGGACAAATTTCTAACCAACTCTCTAGGAATCCCTTTAGTCAATGGATCCGCTATATTCTCTTTTGATTTAATATAATCAATTGAGATGATTCCATTCCAGAGTAGTTGTCTAACGGTATCATGTCTACGACGTATATGTCTAGACTTGCGGTTGTACATGATATCACTAGTGCAAAAAAGACTTTTAAGACTGGACAAAAGAGGCATCGTAAGACCAGACCCGCGACCGGTCTTGTTCCAGCCGGTATTAAAAGTCTAACATTTAAAACCGGACTCGGACCGGTCTTAAAGAAACTCTTTTAGACCGGACATTTAAAACATTGGGTCTTAAAAGTTGTACTAAATAAACCTGAAATATTTTTTGTTCGGTCCTAAAACTCAACTTTTAAGACTGGCTAACAACTAGGCCGCTCTTAAAAGATAGGAATTTTAAGACTGGACAAAAATAAATACGGTCTAAAAAATAGCGGCTTCTAAGACCGATGACTAATTATACGCGATCTTAAAAGACTAACTTTCAAAACTGGAGGATAAATAAATCCTATCTTAAAAATTGAACTTTTTAGACCGAATGTATAAATATACCGGTCTTAAAAGACCAACTTTTAAGACTGAGCTTAATATCAAATGTGCACCTAACCTTTAAGACCAGACATATAAGTACATCCGGTCTTAACAGTTGAACATTTAAGACCGGCGTATTTATTTCCGGTCTAAATTTTCCCAAATTTTTCCTTGTTTTGTTCTTCCTGATTATATTACACACAAATCCACCACCTAATCCAGCACATAAAAGTCAATAATTTAAGCTACAAGCTATGAACAATTATGAATGAAATGAATTGGGAAAAAGAATACAAATATTATTTACCATGAGTTATGTGGCCTCTTAATTAATGATTATACTATGACTACAACACCCAAATTAATTAATACAATAAAATAACTTACTTACAAATACAATAAGTTACAAATACAACATACATGCCCTAGATAATATTCACCATGCCTTCATCTGATTCCCACCCAACAACGTAACATCCTCTTTTATAACATGCCCCTTTGGATCGGATCCTGCCACAAAAATAAAACAAGAACAAACTTCATAGTCAGTGACATTGTTTAGGAACATAGAAAGAATATAATATAGGTAAAACCTTAAAGTTTTCAAAGAATTCTGCATATGAATATTACCTTATGAATTGACTCTTTTATAAAGTGATATCCTCCCATATCCCTTCTTGATGATCATTTCTTATGCCGGGTTCATTATCTGCTTCATCTTTTTCGTTCATGTCCGGTAGACCCCTTGAAAAAGGAGTACTCTCAGGAAGACCATAATTTGAATGACTTTCCTCATCAATATCAATGACCCTTTTTCCTTGGAGAGCTACAGACCACATTTTATTTTCTTGATCGGTGATATAGAACACTTGTTTCGCACGGGTCCGCCATAATAAAAGGGTCATCTCCAAAACTTCTACCATTGACATCAACTAATGTAAATCCTAGCCGATCGATCTGAACACCATTATTGACATTAACCTATTTGCATTTGAAAATGGGAAATCTAATTTTTACATAGTCCACCTCCCAAATCTCTTCAATAACTCCATAATATGGCATGACTGCCAATAAAGGCCTCTTGTCTTTTGAACTGGAGAAGTGCATAGATTCAGCCTCTAACATAACACCACTGTTCTGGACCGTGCTCGTTTCATCTAGGGACTTCGTGTAAAATGTATAACCATTGATCACATATGAATTCCAACTTATGACATCAACCTCAGGACCACGTGCTAACCATTTGATTGTATCAGAAACACATTCCTCTCCCTCGACCTTTTGTTTGAACCAGTGTGCAAAAGTTCTGTTATGCTCCTAATCAATCTTTGTTTAGTCATTCAATGATTTTCTTTCCTTACAGCTTCTTTATGTGCAGCTATGCTGGCTTGAACTTCATCAACATTATTCAAGATGTATAAGTAGACTTGTGACAATTCATCAGGATCTACACTCTTTATTGAAGCCCATCATCTACCCCCTTCAGCATGCTGATGTTTTGAAAGCCCAATATGTCTTACTTTGACTAAATAATTTTGACAAAATTCCATGGCTTCTTCAGAAACATATTTCTGAACAATTGATGCTTCTGGTCGGTATGCGTTCTTCACGTACCCTTTTAGGAGTTTCATAGATCTTTCAATTGGGTACATCCGCCGTAAATGGATAGGGCCACACAACTTTATCTCCCTCACTAGATGAACAATTACATGAACCATGATGTCAAAAAATGTAGGAACAAAAAGCTTCTCAAGGTGGCACAAGATAAGATATCCCTCATTCTCCAATTTATCCAACTTTTCAATCTCGAAAACTTTACTACAAACCGCATTGAAGAAGACACAAAGTCTAGTCAAAACGACCCGAAGATCATATTCGGCGATGCCACAAATAGCTATTGGGAGTAGGTGTTGCATCAAGACATGACAATCATGAGACTTTTGGCCTTCTAATTTCAAGTCTTTCATCGATACAAGCCTCTTAAAATTTGAAGAATACCCCGAGGGAACTTTTGTGCCATGTAAACACTCACAAAAACTTCGTTTCTCATCCTTAGACAAAGTATGAGAAGCAGAGGAATAATAAGTTCTCTTCCCATTTGGCCTTGGAGGTAAGTCTTCGCGTATTCCCATTGCTTGCAAATCCAATCTTGCCTTTACACCATCCTTGGAACTACCTTGTATGTTGAGAAGCGTGCCAACAATACTATCACATACGTTTTTCTCCACATGCATGACATCAATACAGTGTCTCACATCAAGATTGCGTCAATAGGAAAGATCGAAGAATACATATCTCTTTTTCCATATATTTGTTTCTTTTCTACTCTTTGCAGTCTTATCGAAGATGACATTGATATTTTTCATCTTTTCATAAACTTGCTCCCCAGTCAATGCCACCGGAGTATCTTCATACTCTTGGCCACCAAAAAAGGCTTTCTTTAATCGACCATATGGGTGGCTCCGTCTAAGAAATCTCATATGTCCAAGATAAACCGTCTTTCTTCCATATTGAAGTTGATGGTAGCATGTGCCTTCTTCACAAACCGGACATGCTTTATGGTCTTTTACACTATACCCTGACAAGTTCCCATATGCTGGGAAGTCGTTGATAGTACAAAATATCATGGCTCGCATTTTAAACACCTCCTTCTTGAAAGAGTCATAAACATCGACACGTTCTTCCCACAACTCCTTCAAGTCTTCGATCAAGGGCTCAAGGTAAACATCAATGTCATTTCCGGGTTGTTTTGGTCCGGAAATCAACATAGCCAACATGATGTACTTTCGTTTCATGCATAACATAGGAGATAAGTTGTAAATAATCTGGAGTACAGGCCATGAACTATGTATGCTGCTAAGGCTTCCATATGGATTCATGCCATCCATCTAAGGGCAATCCAAAGGTTCCTAGGTTCTTCACCGAAGTTCAGAAATAATTGATCGATTTTCTTCCATTGAGAAGAATCGGCCGGATGACGAAGCTTTCCATCAGAAATCCTTTCATTTGCATGCCACCGCAAATTTTTTGCATCACTTTCATTCGCAAACAACCGCTTGAACCTTAGTATGATTGGAAGATACCACAACACTTTTGCAGGCCCCTTATTTGACTTGTACCTTGGGGTTTCACATATCAGACAATTCTGCTTCTCTTCAAATTCTTTTCTATACAATACGAAATCATTCGGGCATGCATGGATCTTTTTGTACTCCATCCCCAGTGGACAAAGTATTTTTCTTAGCATCATAATATCGATGCGGCAACACATTATCATCCGGAAGCATGTCCTTGAAAGCCTCAAGCATTTCAGAAAAACTCTTGTCGCTCCATCCATGACGTGCCTTCAAGCTTACCAATTTCAATACAACATTCAACAATTGGTATTTTTTACACCCATGGTATAGCGGGGTCTTTGCATCACTGCACATATTACCATATGTATGTGATTGATGAAAAGCCTCTTCTCCTACATCACGAATAATGTCCTCTATCCGATCATCCATATCCGTGTCATTATCATCAAAGGCCACTTCCCCATGTTGAGACCCACTTGGTATTTTTTCACCATGCCATACCCATACTGTATAAGTCTTACAAAATCCTTCACAAAT
This sequence comes from Acacia acuminata, assembly GCA_019022655.1. Lineage (NCBI taxonomy): Eukaryota > Viridiplantae > Streptophyta > Magnoliopsida > Fabales > Fabaceae > Acacia > Acacia acuminata. The sequence goes on from JAFJYI010000010.1 coordinate 6,634,113, forward strand.
TAAATGTGTGTGTATAACTTTAGGACTTAGTCGCCTCTCATTCAAACATTCTACACAAGGGCAATAAAACTTCCCACTATCATCATGGGCAATTTGTTTAGCAAATTCTATAAAGTCCCTCACCCCATTCTGATATTCAACACTCGTCCGCAAGACATTTATCCAACTGTGATCTATAGTAGAATTCCTATAGACGGAAAGATTTAACATATATAATCTGAAAAATTTGACACTTGCATATAAAATAAGGCAACACCAAATGCATATTTATGCTCAAAGTCGGTTATGTCTTTTTTTTATATGGAGAAACTTGCCCATTAAATTCCTAACGAAGAATACTTTTGGTCATAAATGTATCACAGTGAATCTAAAGAAGCAAAATAAATGCATGACCAAGAATCACTTTTGGTCATAAATGTATCACAGTGAATCCAAGAAGCAAAATAAATGCATGACTAGGAAATTAAATGCATCGCATGAAGGTCTTATGGACTCACCTATAGCATATAAATTCAAATGTGTTTCCTGAGTTTTTCTTCTCCCGCCACGAACGTTGATGTTGCAGACAACACGAGTACCCTAAAAACATTTGTTGGTCAGTTGGGTAGGTCTAAAGTGAAAATATAATCTTCAAAAATACAATATTCATTAACAATAGAGAAACCCATAAGAACATTTCATCGATTTCGTTCAGCCTATGAAAAACCCAGAACGATAAGCAGGAAAATCATGAAGTTATATAACCGAAACACCTCTTACAGCTTGGTTTATAGACGTTTAGCTAAGGAACCAGAAAGTGATTGTCGAGAGAGCAACGCAAAACAAGTGTTCGAGGCAACACACAAACACTGGAGACAGAACCTTAGTAATCACTTTCGGCACGACAAGAGAAGTTCAGAGAGGGAAATTTATTTTTCCGCACGACAGGGACATGTTTTAGTATCTTGGATTTTATTAAGACCGATTACTTATAACGCATCCTATCCTGAAGATAAGCATTTTATTAATTTAATTTTTAAGACCGTAGGTTTATAACATTTTATTCAATTACTTTTAAGACCGACCACTTATCATGTATCCGATCCTAAATATATAATTAAATTTTTAAAACCAGAGTTTTATTATTCAATTAGTGAGGAGTTAATAAGGATACAGATCGAGGTATAAGGAGTTAATAAAGGCAGAGAGGAAGCGGATTTGATAAATAGGCTGTCTAAAATGTGGAGTTACAACTTACAAGGTAGTGTAGTTAATAAGGACATAGATCGAGGTTATGAGGAGTTAATAAAGGTAGAGAGCAGGAGAGTTGCGACTTTAAGAGCGGATTTTATAAATATGCGGTCTAAATTTCTATTATTTAATTTTTTTCAATTCAATTGATTTTAAGACCGACCTTTTATACAATATCCGGTCCTAAAAGTCCATTATTTATTTTTTAATCAATTCAATTACTTTTAAGACTGACCTTTTATCTTTCATCCGGTCCTAAAATTCATTTATTGTAATTTTTGTCTTAAAAAATAATAGTTTTAAGAACGAATCTTTTACAATATTCGGTATTAAATCAGATAGCAGAGTCGTATCTTTATATTCTATTCAAATGAATGATTCAAAGTCTCTTCAGCTTCAAGATAAACTTCCCAACTAGGCGTCTCTTCGTATTCTGATGAACTATGCGTCTCCTCATTAAAGTTTCCGGCATTTCACATTGTTCAGGAAGGGTTCTCTATTTAAACCCGATGTTACTTTATTTCCTTCACATTCTTCTCCATCACTTCCTTTCCTGCACAGTAATGGCTGCTCCACCACCACCACGAGGTCCTCAACCACCCCCAAGTCCTCCTTTTCTGATAAATCCTCTTCCACCTCCGTACCCTCCCTCGCTGCCTCCGGACCCGTCCTTTAGACAGATGATGTAGCACCTCCTGGCCCGCGTTGATCATATAGACCGACGCTTGGGCCAGTTGTTTCAGGTCTATCACGCCGTCAACAACAAGCGGTACTCGACGCCCAGGACGTTGAGTACCATCCTTCAGATGACGACGTCTTCGACGTCTCTGACGACTCCCTCCCTTCAGACAACGATGGGGAGGAGTAAATGTTTTTATGTTTTTTTTTCTCCTGTACTGCTGCTGCCCCCCACGGGGCAGCATAAGAAAATATAATAAATTTTTTGCTTTCCTATTTCGATCGCCTTGTCCTTTTCATTATCTTCTTTCTTTTTCTGACAAAAATGAAACAAACAAAACATTGTCCTCGTGTGTGATTAACATTAAAAAATGTGCAGATACAGTTAAGACTACACAACACAAAAAACATCGTTTACCTTATTCGAATAAAAACAAACACAGTGACAATTCTTCTTAAGGTTGGATCGTCGTTGTCGTCGGTTTTACCTCGCCCTGATTTGAAACAAAGTTTCATTTTCATTATCTTCCTTCTTTTTCCGACAAAAAAAAAATACAAAGAAAAGGGACACCGATAATGCTGCTCAAAACTAGGAGAGGTAAAAACGACGACAACGAAGGACCTAGCTTGAGCAGAATGCCAGAACCTCGGTTGTCTTGAACCCTAATGGTTTGTCTAAAAAGAGACAACATTTCTATTTTACTATTTATAGGAAGACTATTAAGACCGGAGATTTAACAAATACACAGTCCTAAATGTTGAGCTGAAAATACACGAAGCCGGACTTTTAGGAGCGGACATAAAAATATACGGTCCTAAATTACTTTTAGGACCGGACGTATAATAAATATGCGGCCCTAAAAGTCTCTAGTCTTTAGAGACTTTTAGGACCGACACTTTTAAGACCGGACTTTAAACAAACCTACAGTCCTAAAGACTTTTAGGACTAGACTTTTAACAAATATACGGACCTAAAAGTCTAGCCAAATTTTTAGAATTAAACGAGGACTTTTAGGACCAGATTTTTTAAAAATATGTGGTCTTAAAATTCACGATTACTTTTCAGGTATAGTCTTATTGCTCATTCACAACATCCTGTACCTCAAATTTCAAGCAATAAATAGCTTGAATGAATGAATGAATTCTTTGAAAAAATAAACAAATTTATTATTGAATTACATATTGCGTATGTATATTTACAAATAAATGAATTGTTTGAAAAAATAAAAAAATTTACAGAAAATTATTGTTGCTACAGCATATATTTACAAATGAATTTAGGACATTAATTATTGTCTTGACTTTGAGATCAGGTCATACAGATATTCACAAAACAAATTGCGTATGTGCTCCACTTCATCATCAGGAAAGGGATCAGGACAGGCAAACATCTGTAAAATCAAAGACAAAAACTAAATTAACTTGCGTGCATATTTCATATGTAACATTAAGCTAGAAACTGAATTCAGTCATAATATGTAACATCAAATACAAATACCTTTGCAGTTAATTTAGTCCTTCCTTGAGTGATAATATCATATATGTGTTTCATGACGTACTAGCCACATAAGTTGGACTCCGTTGGTTCCCGACGGGTCTAAAAAGAACAAGAAATATATATAAGAGCATATATAGCTTACTGACCAAGTTCACACGGCAATGTGGCAGTGTCCAAATATGTACCAACCTTTGGTGTGTGCCATTTAGGATTAGTGGCCCGATACAAACGCTTTTTGTTTACCTCGATTTGGAAGGTCTTCATGGCACTATCATCAAAATCACAAATTTATCAATAATGTTCACTGAAAATTCACAGCAAAGATTTCAGACAAGAGAATCAAAATGACATGCTTACTCGTTGATGGTCTGCACCAACGTAGTCCCTAGATCACTGTGAGTGGAGCATAAGAAGATAACTTTATGCTCCTCTATGCACATAAGGACCAACTGCTAGTGGCGGCTGAAAATTCACAAAGTAAAGTACTCAGTGATATATGTAGCAGAATTAAGTGAATTGTAGACAAGAATTGTGATATGTACCTGTGGAAGTATGGAACATGTACACTTTTCTTCTCACTTCACACAACCTCGTTGATATGTACTCCTGTCTCTCCTCCTTGGATATTGTACTTGCATAGACTGGGCACAAGAATCCAAAATCATTGATTTTGCCCTGTTGATCCAATACTTGATGCATGAACCTACAATAATGACATCGATAAGGGAATTAGTATATATGTATGTGTGTCTAAATGATGCATTTAAATTATGTACTCATAGAAGAAGATACTTACTTCATCCACATTTAAACAATTGCATTAGTAAGCTCCTGTTGAGGAAGCAGCAGGGATGTTACATCATCGGTGTCAACGTAAACCGGTTGAGGATTAGTGAGGCCTATTACTTCATTGACAGGCCACCATTTATCTTTAAAATATCCACTCTTCACCATATCGGATATTTTTTCCTTGGTAGTCAACTTAGCAGTAGGGGATAGAGCTTGAGGAGGGGATGGAGCTTGACGAGGGGATGGAACTTGACGAGGAGGGGATGAAGCATCAGGAGGAGTAGAGACATGTACAAGCTTCATTGGCCAAGAGATGAAGGTTCCCTTGACATTACTCACAAGCTTAAGCTAATTAGTAGGGAGAGGGAGAGGTGCATCAATGATCACCTTTTCAACTGACACTCTGACTTCATCATCAGCCATTTGTTGGTGGTGTACAATTGATCCCAAGTTGTGGACAATCCCTTTTGCAATTAATTGTCTATGACTATCACGATCCTCCACATACAGGTCACAAGGTTGCTCTGACTGTCCAACAATGCAGCTCCCTCTAGTGCTCTGCTGCATAGGTGTAGGTGAATTGTGAAGGGAACACTGGTCTCTAGATGAGAGCTCAAAAGAAGCCTCATCTGATTCATTTCCTCCTTCATCAATACTATCTGGGATTGAAACATTGCTTCTTTAGCCGCTGCTTCCTCACTTAATTTGGCCAGCGTCTGTTCCATCTCCTCCCGGGTAACCATACTTTGTTTATGGCGTTTGGATTTACCAAAGTATTGCTTTATGCTTACCCATCCTCCAATCCCCCTTACACGCCCCGGGTGATCAGGTTTTCTGGTCGCAACGGTCAGAACATCATTCCTCTCATCGATACAAAAGATCCATCTCGCTTCTTTCTTTTTAAGATCTTCCGTAAGATACGAGATAACAAGAAGCTTAGTAATGAAACATGTTTAGTAACTAAAAAATAACAATAACGATACTTACAATTCTTTCAAAGAACTAGACGAGTTTGTTCACTCGTGTAGGCGCTGCTTGGCTTTTGCCGAATATGCAACCACAACTCCTCGCGACGTATTAGAGATGGCTGATCAACTATCGCAGAAGGATTGGATTCAGCTTCATCTTCCAATCTCTTCCGCTTTGCCGCCACCAATTCTTTTTCGGCCTTTTCATATCCCCCGCGAGAAGCCCTATGCGGGCAATCATTCTTTCTCCCTATCTCCTGTGCTTGTTCCCTTCTTTTCTGTGAATCAGAATTGAAAACAACTATCAATTATGAATTGCAGCCATGTTACTAACAGAAATTGGAGAACTTCTGTTTCATATGAACATCAAACATTAGTCAAATTCACTTCATCAAGTTTCAACATTTTATTTAAGGAAGATGTAGAATTGTAGAAGAAATTGGGAGAAACAGAGGAAAGGGAGTTGCGTAATTGCGCCAACTCGTCAATTCATTCATTCATCATATTCATAACTGGTTCCTACACATATTAGACTAACCTCTTATATATAGTTAGAGGCTTGACTCTTAAGGCCCAATAACAGCTTGCACCGAAACCGTTACACATTTAACATACTAACTAAGTAATAGCAATGTCTAACCACTATGTACTATAACTTTTCAGGGTTTACATATCAGACTTGCATAGACAAAGGCAAGAAATGTATACTTCTATTCACACACCAAACCATTTAACTAACAGGATTATATGAACATAATAGCATTCACATATCCGCACAGGTTAATAAGCAAACAAAAGGACAAACAAAACAAAATATAGACTCACCAGAGCTTCAGGAGTGGTCCGCAGCTGAACAAATTGTTGCCAAGTTTGTTCATTAATAAATGTGTACTTGTCCCAAGGATGTTGGTCAGGCTGAACCTCGGCAAAAATATACTTGTTAGCTAGAGAGGTCTTAAACTTCCTCCACCGATCAGCACAATAAGACAATGTCTTGTTTTTCAACTTCTGACAGTCAGGGACAGTGTATGTAAGCCGGATAGTGTCCCAAATAGGATCCTTTACTGTGCCAAAGTCCACATTTTTCCACTCATCTGTCAAGATCTAACCTTGCTGCGTGCTAGATAGCCGACAAAACTAGTATATTTGCTTTTATTAGGACCGAATGGTTCTAACTTTTCATCAAACTGAATCTCGAGCCTTGACCCAGAAGTCCGACTTAGGGTTACATCCATCATTTGTGTGCCTCTTCTACCACGGCGTGCGGGGCAGTTACGGGGCTCATTGTGGATGAAGAGGGTTCGTTCTGACTCACACCAGTCACACCAGTAACTGGCGTTCTCGGAACACGAATAGAATCATTTTCACCGTTCATTTTCGAGACAGGAAGAGAGGAATTGAATGCCTGAGCAAATGAGAGATAACAGAAGCTATGGTATATGGGCGAGGAAGAGAGGTAATGCAACAGGAAGGGTTTCGCAACGTGAACAGAGGTTCTTCAGTGAGAGTAACAAAAGCTTTCGCGCAAAGAAATGTATATTTGGCGCTTCATTTTTAAGACCAGATTAAACAATAGACGATCTTAATAGTTAACCTTCAAGACCGGCAATATTAAAGTCCGGTCTTAGAAGTAATCCAATATTGAGAACCTGGCCACAATTTAAGTCTGATCTTAAAATATTTAACTTTACGATCGGACAAATTATAAGACGGTCTTAAAAGTTAACCTTTAAGACCGTTCTTTATGAACCTCCGGTCTTAAAATTAACTAACTTTTTTGTGTACCGGCCGTATTACATGTCCGGTCTTAAAAGTATAACTTTTAAGACCGGCTATTAAATATATGCAGTCTTAAAACTTTTAGACTTTTATATTTATATTTTTCCTTATTAAGTTGGACCGCAGAAAATATAAGTACGGGTGTATGAGATTTCTCTATAAAGTAATTGAAATTTCGATACATTTTTAAGACCGGTTGTTTTATATTCTGGTTTGAATAATATCTTTAAGACCAGTAAAAAAAGTATCTGGTCCAAGAAGTTCTTTATCACCGGCCATTTCTTTAAGACTGGGGCGTCGATTCTCTGGTCTAAATGAGGCGATCTTAAAGCCCTTTTTTGTACTAGTGTATTCTTAGCCCTACCAATAGTAGCTTGACTATCACAGTGTCTACACACTGCCGCTACCGAATTTGACCAACTAGGAATGTCTTCAAGAAAATTACGAAGCGATTCGGCTTCCTCACCAGCTTTATCTAAAGCAATAAATTCTGCTTTTATAGTTGATCTTACAATGCAGTCTGCTTGAATGACTTCCAAGATACAACACCCCCACTAAGGGTGAATACATATCCACTTGTGGATCTTGTATTGTTAGAGCTGGTGATCCAATTTGCTTAACAATACCTTTCTAGTACTACAGGGTACATTTCATAATGAAAAGCAAAGTTTTGAGTTTGCTTTAAGTAACCCAAAACTCTTACTATAGCTCTCCAACGAAACTCATTTGGATTACTTGTAAAGCAACTCAACATGCTTGCTGCATAAACAATATCAGGTCTAGTGTTGTTTATAACATACATAAGATTACCTAGCACTCGAGCATATTCCTTTTGTTTATTGGCTTCGCCAGTATTTCTTAACAGTCAAAGATTAGAATCTATAGAGTTCGACATAAGAGCTATGTTTAAACTCTTGAATTTCTCAAGAATTTTAGCAATATAGTGTGTTTACGATAAAGCTAACCCATCAGAAGTTCTATGGATTTTAATTCCTAAAATAACATCTACTAGACCCATATCTTTCATGTTGAACTTACTGGTAAGCAATCGCTCAGTAGCTTTAATCATTTGATTATTACTACCCGTTATCAACATGTCATCTACATAAAGACAGACTGTGGCAAACCCGTTTTTAGTATTTCGAATATAGCCACACTTGTCATATTCATTAATACTAAAGCCATTTGATAACATAACTTCATCGAATTTCGTATGCCATTGTTTCGGGGCTGTTTAAGGCCATAAAGGGACTTTATTAAGCGACAAAATTTTTGTTCTTGTCCTGAGACAACAAATCCCTCAAGTTGTTCTAAATAAATCTCTTCCTCTAATTCACCATTCAAGAAGGCTGTCTTTACATCCATTTGATGTAATTCCGACCCATTCAATGCTGCTAACGCGATTCACATCTGAATGGATGTAATTCTTGTAACAGGTGAATAGATATCAAAGTAGTCTAGGCTTTCAAGTTGTCTATAGCCTTTTACTACTAGCCTAGCTTTGTACTTATCAATAGTGTCATCTACTTTCATTTTCTTTTTGACGATCCACTTAGTTCCTAGAGGCTTTTTGCCAGGAAGAAGGTCAACCAATTCTCAGGTGTGGTTTGACATAATGGATTCAACTTCACTATTGATTCCCTCTTCCCAGAATGGTGCTTCAGGAGAACCCATAGCCTCACCATATGTTTGAGGCTCATTTTTCAATAGATAAGTCAGAAAATCAGGCCCAAAGGATGTTGAAGTCCTTTGCCTAGTACTACATATAAGTTCCTCCTCTCTAAGATTATCATTCGTCATAATATCCTGAGATATCACAGTGTTGTTATTATCATTACTCTTATTGTACAGAAATACATTCTCAAAGAACGTAGCATTCCTTGACTCAATAAGCATATTCACATGGATATCTGATACATCAGACTTATAAACCAAAAAACCATATGCACTACTATTAAGTGTATAGCCAATAAACACACAATCTACTGTCTTAGGTCCGATTCTTGACCTTTTAGGTTTAGGAATCTCAACCTTTGCCAAGCACCCCCACACTTTCAAAAATTTCAAGGAAGGTTTCCCTTTCCATATTTCATATGGTATGCTTTGTATTGTTTTATGAGGCACTCTGTTAATTAGAAAGTTAGCCGTTAGAATAACTTCCCCCACAAATTTTGTGGTAAACCGGATGCAATTAACAATGCATTCATCATTTCTTTCAATGTCCGATTTTTCCACTCTGCAATCCCATTTGACTACGGAGCGTAAGGAGCAGTTGTTTGGTGTATAATACTAGATTCTATACAGAATTCCTTGAAGGGGCCATCATATTCTCCCCTACGATTGCTCCTTACTATTTTAATTTTCTTGTTAAGTTGATTTTCAACTTCATTTTTATATTGTTTAAAAGCAATAATAGCCTCATTTTTTTTTTTGGTTGCCCATCCGGTATCCAGAGCTTCGTCCTGACTAATCCAAATCCGACCCGGGTCGCACACCTGGCTATGGTGGGTGAGTCTCCCAGCGGGGCTTTTTTGCATTCACAAGGCTCGAACTCGAGACCTTGCTTAAACGACACAAGCTTCACTTTCCCAAAACCTTCATTCTTTGAAGTAGAAGAATTTCCCATATACAGTTATTCATCTTGCTTCGCGGGGTGTAAGAAGAAAACACCCATTTGTTTGCACATACATGCCTGGTGGCACCAGTGTCTACCCACCACTCTTTGGTATTTCCAACCAAGTTACATTGCATTACAACTGCTGAAAGATTCATGTTTTCAATCATATCAGTAGCATTTTGAACCATATTGGCTTCGGTGTTATTCTTCTTGAAATTCCTTGGCTTTCTACAATCCTTAATACGGTGGCTAGGCTTCCCGCAATTATAACACTTGCCTTTGAATTTCTGGCCTTTGCTATGCCTTGTTTGGATGATCCCTTATTAGAGTGTTTCCGTTTCTTGAACTTCGGACCATCTTCAACAATGTTGGCCTTTGAAACTATAGGATTGCTGCCAAGTATCTTTTCAGAAATCTTGTTGTCTTCTTCTATTCTCAATCTTACAATAAAATCTTCAAGTGACATCTCCTTATGCTTGTGCTTGAGATAATTCTTGAAATCCTTCTAAGATAGTGGCAATTTTTCAATAAATGTAGCAGCTTGGAAAGACTCGCTAAGAGACACCCCTTCGGCATGAATCTCATGCACAATCAATTGAAGTTCTTCAACTTGACTTACCACGGATTTAGAGTCAAGCATCTTGAAGTCCAAAAATCTGCCAACTATAAATTTCTTTAAGCCAGCATCTTCAGTTTTGTACTTGTTTAGACTCTTCCATAATGCTTTGGTTGTATCCAAAGTACTATAAACCATATACAGAGTATTGTCTAGACCATTGAGAATATAATTTCTACATAGGAAATCAAAATGCTTCGAGGCATCTATTGCAGCAACCTTTTCCTTGGCAACCGGTTGCCCTTCTTCCAATTTTGGAGCATCTTCAATGAGAAATTGTGCCATGTTCAATGTGTTTAAATAGAAAAACATTTTCTGTTGCCATCTTTTAAAATCATTCCCATTGAACTTTTCTGGTTTTTCATCATTTATTGAAACCGAACCACTTGGGTTCATTAGATTGGTATTTGTGCTTGCAATTTCTGTTTTAAAATAGAAACTCTGATTAATCACCCAGATTAATCCACAAACAATATAATAATACTATTCACAATAAACACAGATTCAATTCAATATTACTACCAACGTATGAAATCAGCAATGATATAAATTAATGTAAACTGATTTCAATCATAAAAATTGTCTTAAGATTGTTCCTGACAATATATTAAATAGGTAGAAATTGAATATACTATAAAAAGATACTATTAGTTCTATATGTGTTTTGATGATAATTGACAATTGTAAACAAAATGTGAAGTTTTTCTTTTGTAAGTTGAAAAACTTACTGTCAAAGGAAAACTCGAGTTTTGGTTCAAAACTCGAGTTTTGATCTTACAAAGAGGAGCTCAATTTTACTGAACTAAGCAAAACCGTCGGTTTACGGAGAAAACTCAAGTTTTCACCACACAGAGTCTCTTCAATATTTTCTGAGGAAGTCAAAACTCCAGTTTCCATTTGGAAACTCGAGTTTTGGTCATACAGAGAGTCTCCAACTTTTAAGCTTGTGAAAACTCCAGTTTTGATATGAAACCGCCAGTTTTCAGTTTGCCATAAGTTTTCTAAGTTTTCCAAAGTTTTGTGAAAACTCGAGTTTTAGTTTGAAAACTCGAGTTTCGACTTGGTAGAGAGTTTTCAATTTTTACTCAGTTTTCAAAACCGCCAATTTTCATTGAAAACTCCAGTTTTGACTTAAGCTAAATTTCTCTAAGTTTTCATACTTAAATGGAAACTCGAGTTTTGTTTTTGGAAACTCGAGTTTTGGGCAAGCCGAGAGCTTTGCTCTTTTACAATATTTTGAAAACTCCAGTTTTGGTCATACATAGATTTCTCAAAGTTTTCATACTTAAATGAAAACTTGAGTTTTGTTTGGAAACTCGAGTTTTGGCCAACCCGAGAGCTTTCTTGTCTTTCAATGTTTTGAAACCTCCAGTTTTGGATGAAAACTCAAGTTTTGATGTTTTGGACTAAAATCAACCTAACATGTCAAAAGTCCAAAACTCGAGTTTTGGAAATGGAAACTCGAGTTTTGAGTTCTCTTCCAAAATATGGTCCAGAGCTCTAATCACGACGTTCCTCTCTCGGAAGAAGGAAACTCGATTTTAGTTTTTGGAAACTCGAGTTTTGCTATTAGTGCAAATGACAAACTCGAGTTCTGATGAACAAACTCAAGTTTGCGTCATAGAGTTTGAAATTCAAATCTGACGAATTTAAAAAACCTTTTTGTTTGATCTTAATACTTCCTATCATCATTCATTAATATTCTTAGATATGTTTAACCACTTTGTTAGTGAGTTTCAGATGTTTTAAAGGATATTAAATGAAGGTTTGAGCAAAAGCAAAAGGTGATGTCAGCACATTAAATCCAAAGTACAGAAAACTTGCATCCTTTTGGACAATCATTCCACACACGTTGCAAAGGGATTAATGTTTCCTTTCCACATCCAGAAGCTGCTCTTCCAACGGATTTAAAGTCAAGAAGTCAAGCACAAACATCTGTGCAACTGGATTAAGCAAAGTGTATTGAGAGAAGAAGATCAAAGCTTAACCTAATCCTTACCTAATGAAGGCAACGGTTATATTGAAGATTACAACGGTCATTTAATGCTCTCTTAGTATAAATAGAGCTGTATTCAATTCTTCTCAACAACCAATCTGCTAGAAAACGAAAATTGTCAAAGCTATCAACTACTCTTTAAGTTTTCTTGAGCAAAGTATCTGTTGATACATTTTGTACTTCAGTGTTCATATTTATTCACTCTTAGAGAGAGTTCATTTATTGTAAATAATTCATTGTAAGAATCTCAAGTCAGGGGACATAGAGATTGGGTTATTGATTGCAACTTGTAAGGGGGAGTAAGTTCTAGTGAGAGAATTACTCTTGAGTTACAGAGTGTGAAAATCCCAGAGTGTCTAGGGACTGGATGTAGGTCAAAGGTTGGACCGAACCAGTATAAATCCTTGTGTCTTGCTCTTCTTCCCTATACTCTGTTTAGCTCTGTTTTAGCATTCAAAAACAAAGCAGTTCGAAAAGTTTTATAATCCCCAATTCACCCCCTCTTGGTGATTAAGCTCCACTTTGTGCAAAAATTACATATGAGATTTTTTTTTTAAAGTGCATCTAACCTTAATAGTTTTTTGAGGGGCAAAAGTAACTATAAACTTTTAAAATAAGTACAAAAATACACGTTGACCGTTTGCGTAAAATTTTTAAAAATTAAGGTGTAAAAATATAAATGAACTTTTCCTAAAAGTGCGCCTTATATAAATATTTTTTAGGGCAAAAGTAACTATAAACTTCTAAAATAGATGTAAAAATAACATTGAGCATTAGTTGATTGTTTGATTTTGTTTTTTTTTACTGAAAAATGGTGACATTGAGGATGACGTGGATGATTAAGAAAAATATTGGTTGATCATTTTATTTTATTTTTTTAAAAAAAATCAAGATGTTTTTCTTAAAAACAAGATGAAATTTGAAGTTTTTTCAAATGAGTCATCAGCTAACTAGGTTTAAAATAATATGAGTTGTTATGTTTTCATTGCATAGAGTTCATATGACGTGGTACTCTTACAGTATGAAAGTATTTCTCCAACTTGGAATAATAATTTTTTGACTAGGCAAGGAAAATTAGTTTTCACCTAACCCTTGATCTCCACCTCACCACAAAAAGGGAGAAGAGAGGAAGTGTTAGGTGGAAATTAATTTTTGGGAAAATTACGTGCAGGTCCCAAGGAACGAAAAAAATTACAAAAAAGTCCCTTGAAATCACAAAATTATACAGAAGTCCCAAGGGACTTTTTTTATATTATTTGTATTAACAATAGGAAATGTTATATTTACAACAGGAAATGCCTATATTTACAACAACATTTAAACAACTGACCATTTGCAACAGAAAAAGCCATATTTACAATAGGAAATACCCATATTTACAACAACATTTAAACACTTGGATTTTGAATGTAGAGAGGTCATTTACAATAGAAAAATGCTAGATTTACCACAGGAAGTGCGTTGTATTTACAACAAAATTTAAAATCTGGATATTTACAACAGAAAAAGCCATATTTACAAGAGGAAATACCTATATTTACAATAACATTTAAACACCTGGATTTTGAATGTAGAGAGGTCATTTACAACAAAAAAAAGGTTAGATTTACAAAAGAAAGTCCGTATTTATAACAAAATTTAAAATCTGGCCATTTACAACAGAAAAAACCATATTTACAACAGGAAATGCATGTATTTATAACAACATTTAAAAAACTGGATTTTATTTCCATACAAATAATATTAAAAAGTCTCTTGGGACTTCTGTGTAATTCTATGCTTTCAAGAGACTTTTTTGTAATTTTTTTCCGTTCCTTGGGACCTGCGAGTAATTTTCCCTTAATTTTCCTTGCTCATTCAGCAAATTATTATTCCATCTTGTTTCTCAATTATTCACGTCATTCTCCATATCACCATTTCCAGTAAAAAAAAGAAAAGAAAGGTCAATATGTATTTTTACACCTTTTTTGGAAGTTAATATCTACTTTTGTCCCGTAGAAAAGCATTTATGTCGAACGCACTTTTAGGAAAATCTTATGTATATTTTTGCACCTTAACCCTTAAAAAATTCAAATAAATGGTAACTAACGGTCAATATATAATTTTGCACATATTTTGAAAGTTCATAGTTAATTTTACCCCTAAAAAAATATATTTGGTGTTAGACACACTTTTGAAAAAAATCTCAGGTGCATTGTTCCACCTCAACCCTTGTTTCAGTCTATTACTTATTTTGGAGTGTACACTTGTTTTGATTCTATAACCTTATTAAAATATATTTACAAAATCAATTACTTCTCCGTTCTTTAATATAAGATATATTTACCTAATTAGGTTAGATTAAAGAAGTTAGTTGAGTTAGTTAATACGACATGTACATTAGTTAAATTACTTAATATAACATGTATTTTATAAAACACCATAAGTATCTTTCTTAATTCTTTCATTCCATTTTTCCCTTAATTATTGTTGAAGGAACATCAATAGGGGTCAATTATAAAAAGATTGACACATATGTAAATTATGCCTTATATTTAGGATCAAGATCAACTCTCAAATGTTGTCCTATAATTAGGACCAAAGTAGTATCTTGTTAAAACTTTACAATTGGTATTTTAAATTCATAACAAGTAATGTTCTAAATTAATAGCATTTAAGTGTTATTATAATTTTGGTTTACTTCTCTATTTAAATTTTAAAAATCGTAAATATATTATTACATTTTTTTGCCAGCATAAAGATATTATTACTACATCACCCAAATCATAGAGAAAATTATCTTGTATTCTGAATTTATAACGAAGATAAGATTGAAGTGTTACTATTTTTTTCCGACCAAAAAAAAGTGTTACTTTATTTCTCATCCAGTTTTTTTTTCCTTCTAAATTTAAAAGAAAGTAAGGATATCAATACATAACTCAAATTTTAGAGTTTATATAGGGGCTTTTTTTTTTTGTCAAAACGTTTATAACAAATTAAGTTAGTTTTAAAAGAATAAGTTACATTATTTATTACTCATATTCAATATGGCTCAATATATATATCATTATACTCCAGTCCTTTTTTAAAAAAAAAAAAAAAAAAAATTAAAGAACGAGGGACAAAAGACAAAAGTCAAACTGAAACAAAATATTTTTAGGTTCCAAAGAGCCTACACTGTCCTTGTACAAGCATCTGTCTAAACACTGAAGTCCTATATATTACTCCCTCTGGTCCTAATTATAAGACATAGCTGATTTTTTTGGAGAGATTAAGGAAGCTAATTAAATTAGTTTAGATTTTTTTTTTCTTCAAATTAATTAGTTTAACTAATAAACTAATATATAATTTAACCAGCACTCCTTGTAGTGCAATGGTATTAGGATGTGTATCCCCCCCTTAGGTCCTTAGTTCGATTCCCCCCTCCCCTCGCCTTGTAAACTAATATATAATGTAAGGATACACAATATACGAAATGATTAAATATCTTATTTAGCTTCATTAATCTTTCCAACAAAAGTCAAGGTCTTATATTTAGGACCTGAGGTAGTATTAATAAGGTTTTGAAAGAATCAAAGAAAGGAAAAAATCGTAACATTTAAACATTAATTATAAGAATGGGATCAGTAAATAGGTAATATAATGGGTTCGGATCTGTTTAGTATCTATCTATCTCTTTTTCTCACCCTCAAAACTAAAAACAAATAATTTAGATTTAATATTTTAAAAAACTATTATTAAACAAATAGTTTTGATTGTTAATTTTGCAACCTAGGTAATTTATTGAGTTATTGGGCGAACTGTGAACTTGGAAAACGAGAGGCATTGGTTCCTCTGAAATCTGTCCTAAAGGAAATTAGGATGCATGAAGATGCATGCTTTACAAATTCTCTGCTACTCATCTACCTTTGCTTTTATGGCTGCCAAACTGAGTTCACTTGGCATTTGCCACTACTATAAAAATTAAAAGGGTTTTTAGACCGAATAAAAATCTTGTTTGAGGCGGTTCTGAATCCGGTCTTAAAAGTCTGTTATTTTTAAGACCGGTTGAAAAATCACTTTTTAGACCATTTTTTAAGATATAAGGTCTAAAAGATAAGATTTTTAAGACCCGTTGTGTAAAATAACTAGTCTTAAAAGTAAGACTTTTTAACACCGATTGTGTAAAATAACCGGTCTTAAAAGTCTACCACCCATCCTAGTTCGAAGGTTCTTCGTCGCCTTTGGTAAGAAGGAAGATTGACATTGTTGTGGAAGAAGACCAGACTTGTAATAGCCGGCAAACCTCTACTTCTTCATTTGAGGTGACAAACTAAGGCCCTAACAAGTGGGGAGAAAGAGAGACGATGAAGAATGGGGAGTGTTTGGATTTGTCTACTACTTCTTTGTTTTACTAAGGGTATTTTAGTCTTTTCACAATTAGATTATATTACCCAAAAGTTCCACAAAACTTGCCTCCAAATTGGAGATTTTAAGGGATTTTGGGTCATATTTTGTCTAGCTTAGAACCTCAGTACAATTTTTCCAATTTATTTTGAATTAGTGGGGTGGGACCCACAACTAAGGTTGTCACCTTCATAAATTTAAATAAACTCGTTACAAGAATGTAACTTGGGATAATTCATTGTAAACTTGTAAGAGTTTAATTTTAGATGGACAGAAGCAACTATGAACTTCTAAAATAAGTGCAAATTTAAATTTTTTAAAGATTAAAGTGCAAAAATACACATGAGATTTTTCCTAAAAATGGGCCCTATACAAATGTTTTTTGGGGAAAAAATAACTATCAACTTTTAAAACAGATGCAAAAATACACATTGAGCATTAGTTGACTGTTTGATTTTTTTTTTTTTTTTACTGAAAATGGTGACATTGAAGATGACGTGGATAATTAAGAAAAATATTGGTTGATAATTTTGTTTTAGGTTCTTTAAAAAAAATTAAGATTTTTTCTTAAAAATATAAAATTTGAATTTTTTCAAATGAGTCATCACTAACTAGGAATAAAATGATATGAGTTGTTATATTTTCATTAGATAGAGTTCGATGATGTGATACTCTTGGAGTACGTAAGTATTTCTCTAAGTTGGAATAATAATTTGTCGACAGGGCAAAGAAAATTAATTTTCAGCTAACCCTAATACAAATAAAGACATAATAGTCTTGACTAAATAAGTAATGGAAAGGACTAAATAAGTAATAATATTTGATTAAATGAGTAATGAAATTAACTAAAGAGACATAATGATATTGACTAAATGAATAATGACATTGACAAAAGGCGGAATGAAGTTCACTAAATGAATGGTGATATCAACTAAAGACGTAACGATATTGACTAAATGAGTAATGTGGTCAACAAAAGATGTACATTGATTAAAGACGTAATGACATTGATTAAATGAGTAATGATATTTACTAAAGACGTAAACAAACTGACAAAAGATGTAATAATATTGACTAAATGAGCAATAAGATTGACAAAAGATGTAATGATATTAACTAAATGTGTAATCTTAAGAAAATGAAAATATCTTTGTTGCAACATTGGGGAGACTCAAAATATTAAGAAAGATGATTTTTAATTTTGCAAATTGCTTTAACTCATTGGTGAAAATTCGCCCTATGGTATTAAGGTAGATAAGTTTCTTCATAGAAGAATTAATTATTTTTGAATCAAATTTGAAAGCAATTGTTCGGTTTTGCCACAACTCCATAAATGTATAATACTGATTAATGAAGATAATTATATTAAACAAGACTTGTTCTTTTCATTTTATAAATAAGTGTTTACTACTTCTTTTAATATTGACCACTTCAACCTATAAATATGTAGAGGTTAAATAATTTATGATTCAGTTGAGAGATGATAGCCTAGCTTTTTCTGCCTTTATAATACTCTTGCCCCTTGTGCTTGCCTTTTCTTCTAAAAGGAGAAAAAAATTCTGAGCTTGTTTTTTGTTTTCTTTCCTTAATTATTTTAAATTTTTGTTTAGCAGGTATCACAATTGGCTTCCATAAACAGTATATCAACATCACCAAAATTAAAGACGATGTAACGAGCACTGAACTTTAACAAACTGCAAATATAACATAAATTCATAGGTTTCATTTTATTCTAACTAAATGAGTAATAATATTCACTAAATGCGTAAATAAATTGATTAGATGCATAATAGTATTGACTAAATAAGTAATAAGATTGACTAAAGCGTAATGATATTTGATTAAATGAGTAGTGATATTTACTAAAGACATAAACAAATTGACAAAAAGACGTAATGATATTAATTAAATGATCAATGATATTCACTAAAGGCATAAACAAATTAATTAAAGGTGTAATGATATTAATTAAATGAGTAAAAATATTGAGTAAAGATATAATGGTATTGACTATATGAGTAATGATATTGACTAAAGGTATTTATTCATTAAGTGAGTACGTTTATACCTTTAGTTAATAACTTTTCTCATTTAGTCGATACCATTATGTCTTTAGTAATTTTCATTACTCATTTAATCAATATTATTACGCATTTAATAAATATTATTACTTATTTAGTCAATGTCATTACGTCACATTACTCATTTAGTAATACCATTACAGTTTTAGTTAATTTGTTTATGCCTTTTTGTGAATATCATTTCACATTTAGTCAATATCATTACTTATTTAATCAATATCATTACGTATTTAGTCATTTTCATTACTTAGTTAATCAATATCATTACACATTTATTTGTATTCTAAATATATATACTTATCATATATTTATCAATGAGGTTTTGATGGTCTAATGACCACCCAACCTCTTTGTAAACAAGGTGGAGTAAGTTCAAATCCCAACCTCACTACCTTCACTAGTGCAAAAAAGGGGCTTTAAGACCGCCTCATTTAGAGCGGATTATAGAGGATCCAGTCTAAAAAGTATGATCGGTGGCAGTTTCGTAAATATAAGGAACTTTTTGAACCGGATTATAAAGGATCCGGTGTTAAAAGTATGACCGGTGGCAATTTCGTAAATATATAGAATACTTTTAAGACCGGATTATAAAGGATCCAGTCTTAAAAGTATGACCGGTGGCAATTTCGTAAATATATAGAACATTTTTAAGACTGGTTTATAAAGGATCCGGTCTTAAAAGTATACTTTTAAAGACTGTTTGTTTGTTTCAAACAACGAGTCTTAAAAGTGTTAAAAAAAAAGTATGACTGGTGGTAATTTCGTAAATATATATAACACTTTTAAGACCGGTTGTTCCAAAAAAATAGGTCTTAAAAGTGTAAAAAAAAATGACCGGTGGAAATTTTGTAAAAATATAGAACATTTTTAAGACCGGTTGTTTCAAAAAATAGGTCTTAAAAGTATACATTTAAGACCGGCTGTTTCAAAAAAATCGGTCTTAAAAGTGTTTAAAAAAAAAAAGTATGACCGGTGGCAATTTTGTAAATATATAGAACACTTTTAAGACCGGTTGTTTCAAAAAACAGGTCTTAAAAGTATACTTTTAAGACCTTTTTTTTTTCAAAAAATCGGTCTTAAAAGTGTTAACAAAAAAAAATCTAAATTTTCTCAACCTGTTAAGTCCGAGAGTCTGCTTTGTCTTCTTGGTGATATAACTTTTACTTAGTTATAGATTCAACGAGTGTCCTAAGAGCCTCACGAATCAAATCCTCAGCAAGAATGTCATTCTCTTCCTCTAACCTACTCGCAATCTTCGTAAGTCATTCCAAGAACCACACAATCAAATCCTTAGCAACGTTGGCGGTGAGATGCTTCGAGGGTTTTGCGATAGCGTCGACTCCAATCCTCAGCAACAATGAAAGCGTACTACTTCGAGGATTCTGGACGACGGCGGCTCCTTCCTCTTCGATCTATGACTCCTCCCACGCCTCCTTTACAGATCCGCTTAAAATCAAACCCGGATCTCTTCTTGCGTAAGTCTGTTTATTCCTACCTTGACTGCTCCTGCTCAGATCTGGACTTCAATTTTGGTTGCTTGAAGTTTTGCTAGCATCGATAAGAGGATTTTGCTCAGATTTAGTTACTTTAAGCTTGTGATTTTTTTTGTAGATCTGGATTTCAATTTCACCTCTGATTTTATATTGATTTAAATTTGATTTCCATAGTGAATGATTTTCTATTTCTTGTTATTTTTTCTTATTTCTGGACTTTGTAATCATCTTTTTTGTTTTTCTTATTGTTGTTGCTTCCAATCTTCTCTTGGTTCTTTGTCGCTGATGACGTAGGGACATTCAAAATGTTGCCAGATCTGGTGATTTGGGACCAATTGTTTCATTTGGGTTTTTTTTTTTTTTTATTATTCTGAAACACTTTTAAGACCGGACATTTGGGACCATATTTTTAATACCGCCTGGAACGAGACCGGTTCCAGATCCGGTCTTACGAGGTGTTTTTTGTCCGGTCTTAAAAGGCTTTTTTGTACTAGTGCTTTACTTTTTCTAAAGCAAAAAATTAAACCCCACCAAAGGCTCTGGCAACAGCGGTAGTGGTGCTCTGACAATGGCATTTTTTTTATTCTTTTTTGTTCTTATTTAAAAAACTGAGGGCATAAATTTTTTTTTTTTAAAAAAATAAAATAAAGCCAAACCCCCAAAAAAGCAGCCCCTAGCACCAAAGTTCAGGCTGCGAGAGTGTTGGCCGGCGGTGGGCACCTTTTCTTTTTTGTTTATTTAAAAAACTGAGGGGCATAATGGTTAAATTATCAATACTTTAAAATCTCAATTTGATCCCTATTATCTTTATGTTATTTCCATGTGTCAATTCCGACCCCAAAAAAAAAAAAAAAAATCCATGTGTCAACAGACTTTTTGGGGTTTGATAAATTCAAATGGTATTTATTTAGATTTTTGCCTCATAAATATGTGTTTTTTTAACCAACCAGAATAACATGTAATGAGAGGATCATTAACATTGGTGTAAGCATTAGATAATAGAGCCTAAAGTAATATTCCATCCAATGGCAGATTTAAAAGTGGAAAGATAAGATTCCACTAAAATTGGTGTGAACTTAAGTTCCCATGGAACAGTGACGCTTCCAGACATATTTACCCCTCATAAAAGTTTTTTTTTTCCCTATAATGTAAGAAAATGATTAGGTTCAAACTTATGCAATAAGTTCGAACTTTGTGGGAGACAATTATAGACAAGTTCGAATTTGGCGGGAAAATATTTTAGACAAGTTCAAACTTGGAGGGAAAATATTTTAGACAAATTTGACCTTGGTGAGAAATGTTTTAGACAAATTCAAACTTGATTTTTTTTGGTGAAGGGGAGAATATTCTAGAAAAATTCTAGCTTGGTAAGAGGATATATTTTTAAAAATATGTTTTAGAAAAATATTTTTTTCCTTTTCATTTTGAATTAATTATTTTTTTGGTAAAATGGGTATTTCTTCTTGAGGAAGTATACATGGAGCAACCACTGGGTTTTGTTGCTCGGGGGAGCGTGCGAAGGTATGTCATCTTCAAAAGTCTTTGTATTCAAAGCCCTCGTGCTTGGTTTGACGGGTTTAGCTACGTGGTTAAAAGTTTTCTGAGTCAAAGTAAGTGTGCGTGTTTTATGGTAAGAGATCTTTGGAATGATTTTGTTAGTGGTATATGTTGATGATATTGTTATTACGGGTAAATGCTTTGGGAATCTCATATAAGGTTTTCCAAACAAAGGATTTGGGTCCTTTGAAACTTTCTTGGGATAGTTATTTTTTCCTTTTCTTGATTTTGAATTAATTATTCCTAATTTTTTACCGTTTGATGAAAGGATACGAAAGAAAGTTGATCGAGAAAAGATCAAGCGTTTGCCTATCACGAGAGATATCGTAGGCTAGTTGGGAAATTGAACTATTTACCAATGTGACCTTTCTAGTTAGTGTGCTTAGTCAATTTATGTTTGCACCAACCGTTGCTCAAAGTGGGAAGCTTTGGAACATGTCTTATATTATTTGAAGGGCTCACGGGTCGTGGTATTCTCTATACGAATCATGGCCACAACAAGATTGAGTGTTTACGTGATGCGAGATCATGGGGGTTTCTTTACCCTACACCCCTCATAAAAGTTTTTTTTTTTTTCCCTATAATGTAAGAAAATGATTAGGTTCAAACTTATGCGATAAGTTCGAACTTTGTGGGAGACGATTATAGACAAGTTCGAATTTGGCGGCAAAATATTTTAGACAAGTTCAAACTTGGAGGGAAAATATTTTAGACAAATTTGACCTTGGTGAGAAATGTTTTAGACAAATTCAAACTTGACGGGAGAATATTCTAGAAAAATTCTAGCTTGGTAAGAGGATATATTTTTAAAAAAAATATGTTTTAGAAAAATATTTTTTTCCTTTTCATTTTGAATTAATTATTTTTTTGGTAAAATGGGTATTTCCTGTTTCTTTACCAACTGTCACCCCTTCATTTTCTTCCTATCCCTCAAGCCATCTTCCCTCATCCCCTAAAACCTTCTCTTCTCTTCCTTTCCCTCTTCTAATCTTCCTCGTACCAAACGAGCCCTAAGGCTCCAACAGGTTGAGAGAAAGAGAGATGATGAAGAATGGGGAGTGTTTGGATTTGTCTGCTATTTATCTGTTTTACTAAGGATATTTTGGTGTTTTCATAATTGGATGATATTACCCGAAAGTCCTTCAAGACTTGCCTGTAAGTTGGAGATTTCAAAGGACCTTTGGGTCATATTTTGTCTAGTTTGGGACCTAAGTGCAAATTTTCCAATTTATTTTGAATCAGTGGGGTGGGATCCATAACTAAGGTTGTCGCCTTCATAAATTTAAGTAAACTCGTGATAAAGATGTAACTTATGATCGTGAATTTGAACCCTAAAATCGCAAGATTTTAATTTTATTAATGAATATGTGTTAAAACTATATAATTAAGTAATAAAAAAATATAATTAAGACGTGTCTAGCTCCTCGAAGTATCCTTAATTTTCAGTTGCTCTTAATATTGTAAATAGATTTTAGTACATCCAGAATTTTTTTGTAGAGCACCTAGTATCGTAAAGTAAGTTTTGGTACAATTTTATCTTCAAAATAATTTTCTCGATAGTAATGCCGAATGAGCACCCTAAACTTAAAATACTAAGTGTTCCTAAAAAATACTAAAAAATGTTATTTGCACCAAAAGTTAATCTGTAATAGTTAATACTTTTAAAAAGAATATTTTATTGTGCTAGATTTAAAAAAAAATTAGTTTAATACATTAAGTGTTATGATATAATTTAAATAATGATGAATAATAAATAAATAAATTTAAAATAATCTTACGAGAAAAAATCACAGCTTTATTTTGATATTTAAAAATCACACCTTTATATTTGTATTATCAATAAGATCTTTATAATCTAAATAAGGGCAAAGCAGTATCCAACATATTCAACATATAGTACACTAATCTTATTTATGGTATATATCCAACACTTTAATATTATTTTCCATGTGCATCCTGCATCGCGGATGTTATTTTCGTCAAATCCAACACATTGATCTTATTTATTGTTTACAGTATTGAATGCTATAAATGAGATTAGGAAGCTGGAAACACTAGAAAAATAACATTCAAAGTTACGTGACTAATCCTTTTATTTTTATTTTTTTGATAAAAAAAAATCCTTTTATTTTGTTAGACTTAGATAGGGAACCAAACCCGCTTAGCAGGGGATAGAATTCACCACCTCTCCTATACAAAGGAGCTACTTCGCAACGTGTGGCAATGCACCAAGTGCACCAACTGTATATATGTATTACCACCAGTGGCGGACAGGATTTTAGATTTGTGGGTGCATAATTAGTGGTGGGATTCGGGGGGGGCAACGCCCATGAAATTTTTTTTTAAAGAAAGTTTTAAATGCATTAAAAAAATAAAAGAATATAAACAATAAAAGAAAAGAAAACTTCAACATAACATAGAAAAATAATAATCAAGAGTCAATTAACCTTTACATCAGAACAATTACAAAAGCATTTTTCGATTCTTCATTTCTTGAAAATATTGCATTACAATTCACACTCTATGTCAATTTAGTAAGTACTCAGCAAGTAATCCAAAACGAAGATAAATTAACATCCAAAGGATGAAAAGACAGTATTTGTAATCAACAAACTATGGATAAGTGAACTAACACAACAGCCCCCAATTTTTGTTTATCCCCAGTAATGCAATTTAAAGAAAACTAATCAATGAAGCTAATGTAGAGCAATGAAATTTAAAAGAAAGCTAATCAATGAAAGCTAATCACACTAGTGCCAATGTGGCTAAGAAGGTAGATTGTTCAACTTAAGAGCAAAACCAAACATAGGCAGGGTTTACACATC
Organism: Acacia acuminata; assembly: GCA_019022655.1. NCBI lineage: Eukaryota > Viridiplantae > Streptophyta > Magnoliopsida > Fabales > Fabaceae > Acacia > Acacia acuminata. Next base: position 6,658,605 of record JAFJYI010000010.1, read on the forward strand.
AATGTAAGAATTGCATGATAAGATAAAAATATACAGCAAAGAGCTACAAACAAATAAAAGTGAGCATTCATGCATTAAATTGAGTATCAAATTAACTAAACAATTAAAAAAAGTTGAGAAAGTAATTGATGTTTCCATAATCATTAAGGAGGAACATAAAATTAGTTGTGTGTATACCTAAATCATAGACTTAATCACTGTATCAACAATTTAGTAACCTAAAACATTCTCCAGTGCACAAACTAAAATTAAAGCAAGTGAAACATTTCAGAGGACTAAGGGTTTCCAAAAGGCATAAGATACATTTCTAAGACAACCAATCATACATACGATGGAAGGATATCAGGAGACTACTAGAGCAACAAGACAATGCAACAAAAAATGAAAAAAAACAGGTAAAGCCATGAAACAGATGTACTTTAATTTTAAAGTAAAAAATAGAAAAATGAAATATTGACCAAGGTGATAGTTTCCCTTTTTTCCCCTGATATAGATCAGCAGATGTTTGAATAATTGGCATAAAACTTGACATGTTAATTTTAATGGCAACATATTAATGAATATTTTCTTAGCCTTTTGCTTTTTAACAGTACTTTTTGTGAGACCAAGAATATGACCCAGAAAACTCAGGTTAACGCTATCACGACTTTGTTTGGGATTTAAAAAGGGGATCTCATTTTGGCAACAAAGAATTATTACAAAATTCAATCGATATTATCCCTTTAGTCCTACCCCACAGTTCTAAGTTCATAATCCTACCAATTTGAAGTGTTCATAATTGGGCTCAACTTCAATGCCAAGCTAGAAACCAGGATTAAATGTAAATTCAACAATCAACTACAACCAGTTCAAGAACCCTAAGACGAATTAGAAACAGGGCATAATCCAGAGTAGCACATAAATATGGCCATACTTGAAAAGGGGAAGGGACCAAATCAGTGTCGCGTCTGGTTTCTTCCAAAGCAAAGTCGACGAACTTCCGGTAAGAGACTGAGAAGCTCTGCACAAAGACTCTTATGTTCCTCCAGCAGCAAGTAGACACACAAGTACTAGTTTTAATTAGTGGTTGGAGAGCTGGTTTAGAGATAGAAACAAAAATAAATGATCACTTTTTCAATTGGAGATGAGAGAGAGAACCAGGGAAATGGGGGAAAAAGAATTGGGGACGAGATGAGATAGGGCAGAACGAAAATGACCGAAATGGGAAAAAAAGAAGGGGGTAAAAGGGGCTGGCAGGCTCGAACCCATGACTTATTGATGAAAAGGAGGACTAGTGTCTTAACCATCTGCACTACCTACACACATTGTTACTAACTTCCTTTAAATTATATATATTTTGTGTCTGCACTTGCCCACATTGGCACTAGTGTAAGTCCGCCACTGATTACCACCTCTAGTCTTTTAACATAGTTTGTAATATAATTTGCATTATAAATTAGATAAATCCTACTTGTAGAATCGAGAAATACTTAATTAATTAATTAATTACGTAGTTTATTGTAGTTGAGCTGTTGTGGCCACTTACACCAAGGTTACTGTATTCTTGACCAGTTTATTACATAATGGTGAACATGCTGTAATAATCTCAGCATCTATTGTCAATTATCATGATAAGTTTGAATGGATTTGATTCACCGTGATGTACATGTCCTTATTTGTCCTCAATTTCCTCTAACGGTATAAAACTGAAACCCAATAGGAATACTGAAATACTCCTACAGAATAAAAAGTCAAACCAAGTTCTTCCACCACACAGCTGCGTCTTCATTCTAATGAAAAACTATTATGTTTTTTTACTTCCTCCATTCTCTTATCGACATTGATAAAGAAGTTGGTCAGAGATAACAAAGACGTAAGAAATCTAACCATTTTATCAAAAATACCCTCATTCATTTAAGTGGAAGAGAGAATTGAGGAAATCAAATACAATTATCTGAGTAAAATGATAAACCAAAAAAAAAAAAAAAAAATGGAGACGACCTCTAATTGCCTCTTCTATGTAGGAAGACACAGGAAATGGAGGCATGCAGAACACCTTCAATCCCCTCCCTAGCCCTAGAAATTACTTAAGATTCAAGAGCATGCTTCCCTGTTTATAACATAAAAAGCTTACTTGGAAATAATTATGAAATACATAATAATCAAATAGTGCATATATGCGATTGGATCCATTGACATCCATCTCGGAAGAAAAAAGGACAAACATGCCAGATACAGCTAGAAACATCTGCCATAAAATATCTGCATTCATATTCATAATTCTAGATAAAACATCTCAGAAAGGTCTTCAAGCTTCACAAAGGACAGAATAATCTAACCTAATATGGGTACATTTTTACCAAAAGTGCTCAAACTAAGTAGAATCTACAGAACAAAATCCATAAGCTGTGAGGACGAACGAAGATAGAATAGCTTCTCCTAAATCATTGTCTACACCCCACTAGATGAACCTCGACTGGATGAACCCTGACGCTTGAGAAATTTTGTTAATGATTTTATCCCTCCAACTGATACAAGACTCTCAACATAATTGAAGATTTGATGCACACCACATTTGCTAATGTTAAGCTTCTTGAATTTTTCAGAAGTCGGATTGAAGAGAACCGCGTTTGTTGATTCACCATCCCAGATCCCGCAGAAAATTTCATTTCCCCACATAGTCTTGGGAAATAACCCATTAGATGGATAAGGGTTGCTAGTAAATTTCTTAGTCCAATTCCATGTCTCCCCAGATGCACCTACATCCTCCTCCCTTACCCACAGATGGATAGCAGAATGTTCAAAGTCTTCAGTGCAAAAAACGAAAGCAAGTTTTCCCTCATACACCATAAGATTTTGATAACCGGCACTAGAGTGCTGCTCAGGCATTGGTATCACTGTCCACACTTCCGTTGCTAAGTCAAATGAAAAAATCACAACACCAAAATCCTCGGACTGATACTCCCCATGATCCTTCCTAATTTTCTTGTGCCCCCACCAAAACATTACACCATTAACAGTCACACTATACAAAATACCAAATGCATCAAGCCTATGTTCTACTTCCTTCCATGAATTTGACCTTAAAGAATACACTTTAAACTTCTCATAGTAATGATCAACAAAACCTACTATCTTGTAATCATCGAGGGATGGACAGAACCCAAATCCTGTATAATAAGAACCATAACAATAAAAATCCAGACAAAGATCAGTTTCGGGCAACAGTTTGAACTCTTTAATCGCTGGATTCCACAATAAAAAAGAACAATGAAGCCTATCGGTTTGAAGACAGAGCAAGCCATTGCTGACACCCACGATCTTACATTGGTTCAAATGTTCGAGCAAATGTGAGTTCTGAAATCTCCAAACTTGCATGTCGGAACCAAGAGAATACAAGTCCGAATGATTATCATATAGTAAATGATCCCGTTGGAAAAGGATATAAGGGTTTTGACGATTTGAGTGGTGGAGGTGGTCAGCAATGAAAGATGGGGTCTTAAAGAGATTTCTCCAATCTCTGCACACACATTGAAATCGGACTAGGGATTTTACCGGAAGTCGTGTGAGAATGTCTCTGATGATTCCTTCGGGAAGAAATGGAGTCTCGTCCTCCACTCGCTTGTTCTTCATCATAGTGATCGAAAGCCTTCGCGATCGCAGAAGGGAAGGTGTTAGGGTTTACAGGACTGCGCCGTGCGAGCTGGCGCCATCCTCGAAGGCGAGATGGAAGAAAAGATGGAGGACAGATCTGGGTTGCGTTTCTGGAGAACAACGGAAGAGAGAGCAGCGACAGCGTTCTCGCGAAGTGAAGTGACTGAGACACTGGGGAGGTCATCACTGGGTGAGAGGGATTACAAAATGTCCCAAATTTTCTTAAAGGGCATGAAACAACGGCCTTGATTTTTTTTTTTTTTTTTTTTTAAATGCATCATTTTAGTTAATAATTTTGTATTTATTTCATGAAAACGGTGATTTTTTTTTTTAGTAAATGCAACTTAGTAATAATAGTAATAAATAGGGAAAACATTAAACTAAATAGATGCATAACAATAATATTTTTTTAAATACCTAATAACTAATAAATTAATTAACAATTTTCGTTAACAATAACGTTTTATGAAATGGTGAAAAGACCACAGGAAAAATGACTTTTCTTTGGGTCTTTTTTGACAATTTTTTGGTTATTTGGCCCCGAGGTGGATTTTCCCTAATAAATACTATAATTTTATTTTTAAACAAATACCTTATAACTATTACTCCTATTAATTATTTATATTTGTATTATTAATTTTTTTAAGGGGTTAAGTTGTATCCAGCAAGCTGAAGTATCTTTAATTTTTAGTAACACTCTATTTTAAACTAATTTTTCATATATATTGTATTATAGATTTTTTTCCCTTCCCGATTGAGTGTGAAGTAATGTTTGGTACAGTTTTCCCATTAGAATATTTTTCTCAATAGCTATTTGCACCTAAATTTAAGATACTGAATGCTCCTAAAAATACTTAAAAGTGTTGGTTACACCAAAAATTAATTTTGGATTCTTAATACCATTGGAAAAATGCTATAGGGTGCAATCTTATGCTTAAAATATTTTTTTCAGTAGCAACAAGATTCAAAAAAATTTCTCAATCGCAACAAGATTCGAAAATTGTGGGAAGAAAATGTAAAATTTTCTTTTATAAAAAGGAGTGGCATATTATTGGAGACGAGGTATGCAACAAGATTCGAAAATTTTTCTCTTCTGGTTTTCAACTAACAGATATTAATTCATCTGATCTGGTTTTAATTTCAAAAATTGAAGCTCCTGAAACTATTAACAGTGATAGAACGATAAGCCTTTGTAATTTTTTATATAAATTTTTTTCAAAAGTAATTGCTAACAGGTTGAAGCTTATGCTATGCTTAATGAGTTAATTTCTAAAAGCCAAAGAGCTGTTGTCCTAGGAAGACTCATCCAGGATAACATTGTGGTTGCACTTGAGGCTTTTAACCATCTAAAGAGTAGAAGAAGTAAAGATGAGCTAGCCCTTAAACTTGACATGAACAAAGCATACGAGAGAGTAGAATGAGACTTTCTTGTTGCGCTCTTGTTGAAAATGGGCTTTAGTGAAAAAGGGTGGATAGAATTGTTTGATGTATATCTTCCGTTAATTTCTCAATAATGATCTCGGGTAAGAGAATGTCTCAAGTCCCATAAAACTGAAACATAACAGGAATACTGAAATACTTCTACAGAATAAAAAGTCAAACCAAGTTCTTCCACCACATAGCTGCGTCTTCATTCTAATGAAAAACTATTATGTTTCTTACTTCCTCCATTCTCTTATCGACATTGATAAAAAAAAAAAAGGGGTTAGAGATAACAAAGACGTAACAAATCTAACCTTTTTTTTTATCGAAAATACCCTCATTCATTTAAGTGGAAGAGAGAATGTGAGGAAATCAAATATACAATTATCTGAGTAAAATGATAAAAAAAAAAAAAAGGAGACGACCTCTAATTGCGTCTTCTATGTAGGAAGACACAGAAATTGGAGGCATGCACAACACCTTCAACCCCCTCCCTAGCTCTAGAAATTACTTAAGCCTCAAGAGCATGCTTCCTAGTTTATAACATTCAAAGCTTACTTGGAAATACTTATGAAATACATGACAATCAAATAGTGCATATATGCGATAATATATGTATGAGGATAGTAAAGTCAATGGAGACTTTTCACATGGAATATAATCGGGATGGTTAATATAAAGAAATAGTATTGGAGTTATCTGTGATTAAAAAGTACTTAATTATCTTAAAGGAAAGTTTAATCAAATTGATACATAACCATCTATATTACTCCTCATGTCCTTAATATAAGACATATTTAGGGAATTAATCTTGATCTTAGATATAATACATGACTTTAATATTTTTCGGAATTTAAGAAGATGGTTACTTCCTATTGATGTCTTTTTCCTCAACAATAATCAAGGATGAATGGGTACCTTTCAACTTTTTAAAGAGAATAATGGAATTTATTTAAGATGGACTTATAAAGGGTGTTTTAGAAACTACATATCATATTAACTAACTCAACTAATTTTCTTAATCTAATCAAGTTTAATAAATATGTTTTATATTTAGGACCAGACCAAATAGTATATGGCAATGAATGTTGGACTCTAAAGGACATCAAATATTTTTTAAAATTATTTTGGACCTAAAGGGTTGTACATTCCCACACAATTTGAGTCAAAATTTCCATCTAAAAGACTTTTTTTTTTTTTTTTTTTTTTTTTTTTTTTTTTTTTTTTTTTTATATTTTGGGCCAGAAGGAGTGCTTTGTCTCCAGTACTGAAGGCCTACTTGCTATTCTTATAAGGCTTAAAACATGTCGATTGAAAAATTTTAGAAACGTCATTATTATCTCGTTCTCTCTTTAGGTAAATCTAATTTAACCAGAAATGTTATTCCAATGGGTTAAATGCATTGATTCAGCTCGAAAGAGGAGTTGCCAACAACACTCATGAAGGATAAAGCTGGGACTAAATTTAAAATTTGGAAAAGGAAAACAGAGTTTTGCTCAAAACTATAAAGGTAAAACAGAGACTATGCACAAAGAATGGAATGGTGTTGGGAATTTAAGAACAGGAAAACTCTTGATAGTATGATCACCTGTTGCACGAATGTATCCTAGAATGATTTAAACAGTGTATGTATAAGCAGTACGGAGATGATGGTTTCTAACATCCCATAATTTCGAACAAGTTATGTAGAGGCCAATTTTCCAAGAATGGTCAAAAGACATATTTCTTAGTTGGAAAGTTAGCCAAGATATCACATCCTTGCCAAGAAAGAAAGAAAGAAAAGAAAAGAAAAAATCAATGCAAATCCTTTGAGAAACAGGGAGCTTCTATAACCATTTCATTTCCATTGTACATCAGCTTCATTCCAATTGAACACTCATTCATTTTTGGACACTCATATGAAATGAAATAGAGATTTGCTTGTTAAACTAGCCATGCATTTTTGCTGCTTGCTAAAATAGAAAGTGGGTCATACCAGTACCACCAGATAGCAAATTCTCATTATCTTCATTTTGTTCCTAAATCTTGACAAGTTGACAATCATAAAAGAAAGATTACTAAGAAAAAGATTAAGAAAGTGAAATAAGGAGTCTTAATAATCAAGGAATAAGATACTGATATCTTATTTAAATAATTTCATACCCAAGATATAAATATGTAAATTTATAATCTTACTAACCAAATGCAGACTTTGCATCTTCAAACCATGAGGGACATACAACTTCTATAAGCATGTGTTTCTTCATAATATCTATCCCATATTGATCAAATTGTAGGACTCTAGCCAGATAGAAACCTTGAATCAGTATCTTATATATACATATAAGGAAAAAGAATAAACCTCTTCAACTTAACCACATCCCAACTTTTTTAGTATTCATTTCAGTAAACTTCAACTACGTAATGGAGATATATTTACTAAAAAATAAAACCCATTTTCCTTGATTTTCCAGTAATTCTGTTTAGTCTATCAAACAAGCATAGAAAACACATAACTATAACCTTGTGAGTCACACTATAAGTATCAAATCCAAAGAAAATACAACAGTTGGAACAATTTGACCAGGAGAAAATACAACAATTGAAGGTTGCATTACTTTGAAAGTGTGGTGGAAGGTATAAGAAATTGATTGACAGTCCACCCTAGCGGCCTTTTGGCCAACCAATTGGCGCCACAAGCAGCAATCCTCTTTCCTTTCGGCAGAGCTATTGGCGCCACAACAGCGATTGTCATCTGTTGCCAGGATGGACCAGTGAGAGAGTACGATGCCGGAAAGATTAGGTTTGGAGGTTTTAGCTTGCCTTCAGTGTTCACTAAAAGTCGATGGGTTCCATCTCTACAAAAAGAAGCTACAAAACAACCAACGGCTTAGATTAAAATCAATGAAAGGCTAAGATGTAATCTAAAAGGAACAAAGTGGCGTCGTTTTAAGAAAAAAGATGGCAGTGAAGAGTAAGAGAAAAGGACCAAAACCGGATCCGGAGGAAATAGCAGAATGACATATTGGTAAAATTTACAGATTGGAAAATCCCTAATAAGCCCTCCAAAACCGGATCCGAAGAAAATAGCATAATGACACATTGGTAAAGTTTACAAATTGAAAAATCCCTAATAAGCCCTCTTGGCCTACTTGATTAAGAATTTGATGAAAGTGCAAGCGTGAATATGAATTTAGGCATTTCAAATAGATTTAAATAGATTTTTTTGTTATATTTGTTTCATTGAACATAGTTTTAATAACTATTGATTTTTATAAATAAAATTTTATAAAGCATATGATATGATATTGTAGTTCAACTAATACCAAGTGACTCTTTTAAAGCTTTCTTAAAAGTGGAGGTGAGGGTTCAAACCCTTTGTAGGAGGTTTGATGAGTGCATGAGTTATGACAAAAAATCATAAAATTTATTTTTCATACTGGCCATAAATTAAAATTATTGGATCAAAATTTAAAACCCAATGCAAACAAAGTAAATTATGGGGACTTGAAGCAAAATTGAAGTGAACACATGTGGATTTATTTTACTTTTTTTAAAAAAAAGAAAAAAGAACAATATTATCATTAGAATAAACAAATGGCTTGCATAATGTTTCATAATTAGACATTTTAATTAACAAAAATAAAGTCATGGATTTGTCACAAAAACTGTTAATCATTCATTCACACAATAATTAAAAATAAAAAATTATTAATTATTGATAATTAAATAATAAAAGCAATGCAAATTATTCCAATTATAGCCAAAAGTGTGCACGTGTGTGTTCACTGTTGTTTGATCGACAATAGTGTGCTCTGAATCAGGAACCAAAAGATTTTTTTTTTTTTCCTTTTTTTTCCTGGCATGAAAAAAATTATTTTTGATATTAATAATTAACAATGCAGATAATATCAGGTGTCAGGAAAGCATTATATCCACACGATTAATCCCTTTTTTTTATTATTAATATGAAGGATCGAACAATTAACTCTGGTCTCAACATGCATGCTCAGGTCATTAAAACTTATTTAAATAAAAATTTGCACTTTTGTATTGAAAAAAAAATAAAATAATTAAATTTTTCCTTAAAATATTCCACATGTTCCCTGGTAAGTAGCCCTTCGTTTTTACATTTGGAAAAGAATCTCTATTCAACAGTCAATTATCTCTCCTTTTTCTTTCATTATACGGAGTAATATAAAATCATATATATATATATATTTTTTTTTTTGGTTCTATCAATAAACCAGAAAAAGTGAAAGTTAGTTCAGGGCTTTAAGGTTAATTATGTTCATTCCTTTAAAGCTTTATAATACTTGAACCTAAATGGATGGTAATAAATGTTGAAATAAATTAGTTATTGGTTGAGGTGATAAGTTAGAGTAGGTTTAATAGCAAGCTACAATTTTACAACTTAGAAATACAAAAATGGTGAATTCAGCGTGTGAAATCACAAATTTAACAAAGTTTATGGGGAAAAAAATCACTATAAGATCTTATGGAAAGAGTAAAATAACCAAAAATTCTCACAATAAGTTATCACTGTGCAATTATAAGTTCCACCATGGGAGACTACATTTTTGTGGTTCTAAAGTGATTTTATCTAAAAAAAAATATTACAATGATATACTCTTTCCGATCCACAATGTAGACACTTCTAGAAGAATAAATTGGTCTAAAATGTTAGTCAATTGTTAGATAATTAATATTTATTTTTCAGTCTTGTTGTAACTAGTGCTCATTTTCAATAATAGATGTTAGTGCTTGTTTGGAAACCTTCCAAAACCTAGGTTTTGGGATTTGCGAGTAAATATGTGAGAGGAGTTTTGTCACGACTTGCGCAAAGTCTAAGTTTTGGAAGGTTTCCAAACAAGCTCTTACTCCAGTTGACGATGGCTACGGTCATGGGCTCAACGTGATGAGATGACTATGACAAGGCAATAAACTAAGGCTCCAACAAGTGGAGAGAGAAAGACGATGAAGAATGAGAAGTGTTTGAATTTGTCTGCTATTTCTCTATTTTACTGTGGATATTTTGGCCTTTTCATAATTGGATTATATTACCTAAGGCTGTGTTTGGTTAGAGGTGAGGGAGGGAGGGAGGACACCAATATCTAGTGTGAAAAGAGGGATATGTTCATGATATGACATGCTTCCAAAATTAATGTGCGGAAAACGATGTAAAAAGCTATGTAATTTTGAAAATTTTCCATGGGCAATTTGGTCAAAATTTTATCTCCCTCCCCTCCCAATACCCTCCAACCAAACATAGCCTAAAAGTCACCATAGGACTTGCCTACAAATTAGAGATTTAAATGGATATGTGGGTTATATTTTATTTAGCTTGGGACCTCATCCAATTTATTTTGAATTAGCGGGGTGGGACCCACAACTAAGGTGCTCACTTTCATAAATTTAAGTAAACTCATAACAAAAATGTAACTTAGGATCATGAATTTGAATAAGTAAACTTGTAAAAGGTTAATTTTATTAATGAATGTGTTAAAACTAAATAATTAAACTATAAAAATATAATTAAGACGTATCCAACAACTCGAAGTATCAATAATTTTCAGTAGCACTCAATATTCTAAAAAGCTTTTAGTACATTTAGTATTATAATGTTTTTTTTCCAATAGAGCAGCTAGTATCGTAAAGTAAGTTTTGGTACAATTTTATCTTTAAAATAGTTTTCCCAATAGTAATGACGGATGAGCACCCGAAACTTAAAATACTAAATGCTCCTAAAAAAAAAAAACTTAAAAGTGTTAGTTTCACCAAAAGTTAATCTATAATAGTTAATACTTTTGAAAAGAATAGTTTAGGATGGTGGACATATAAAAAAAAAATTAGTTTAATACATTAAGTGTTATGATATAATTTTAATAATGATGAATAATAAATAAATACATTTAAAATAATCTTACAATAAAAAATCACACCTTTATATTTGTATGATACATAAGATCTTTATAATCTAAATAAGGGCAAAGTAGTATCTAACACATTGACGTTATTTTCTAGTAATATCCAGTACACTAATCTTATTTATGATATTCCAACACTTTAATATTATTTTTCTTGTCCATCTTGCACCCCGGATGTTATTTTTCAGTCACATCTAACACCCTAATCTTAGTTATTGTTTAGTGTGTTGGATGCTAGATTAGGATGCTAGAAACACTAGAAAAATAAAATTCGAAATTACTTGACTGATCCTTTTATTTTCTTAGGATTAGAAAGGAGCCAAACCCGCTCTACAGGAGATAGAATCCACCACCTCTCCTATACCTCACAACTTGGGCAATGCACAAAGTGCATGCTTCATTGATTTTCCCCCCTTCTTTCTTGGATAGATATGTGTATTGCCACCTCCGGTCTGTTAACATAGTTTGTAATATAATTTGCATTGTAAACTAGATAGATCCTACCTGTAGAATCGAGAAGTACTTAATTAATTGATTACGTAATTTATTGTAGTTGAGCTGTTGTGGCCACTTACACTAAGGTTACCTGTATTCTTGACCAGTTTTATACAAAATGGTGAACATGCTGTAATAATCTCAGCATCTATTAATCAATTATCATGATAAGTTTGGATGAATCTGATTCACCGTGCCGTACATGTCCTTATTTGTCTTCAATTTCCTCTAAGATATGTGATGTTTATTTAATCATTGATCATTAATTAATAAACACAGTCGGCCGGCTCTCTGGATTTGAATTGGCTGGAGGTGATAAGAAAATAACTAAAAGAATGAAATGTAATTTTAGGGGGGAAAATAACAAAGGAATCATAAATTCATGGCTGATAAGCAATTAGAATTGGTGAATGTCCCATAAAACTGAAACACAATAGGAATATGAAATACTCCAACAGAATAAAAAGTCAAACCAAGTTCTTCCACCACATGGTTGCGTCTTCATTCTAATGAAAAACTAGTCCTTCCACCATTGCAATGCACAAGCCGAATATAACCTTTTTATCAAAAATACCCTCATTCATTTAAGTGGAAGAGAGAATCCTTGTTTATAACATTTAAACCTTACTTGGAAATACTTCTGAAGTACATAACAATAAAACAGTGCATATATGCGATTTGATCTATTGACATCCATCTTGGAAAGAAAAAAGGACAAACTTATACATGCCAGATACAGCTAGAAACATCTGCCATTAAATATCTACATTCATATTCATAATTCTAGATAAAACATCTCAAAATGGTCTTCAACGCCTCACAAAGGACAGAATAATCTAACCTAATATGGGTACATTTTTACCAAAAGTGCTCAAACTAAGTAAAATCTACAGCACAACGGTTAAGATCCATAAGCTATGAGAACGAGCGAAGATAGAATAGCTTCTGCTAAATCATTGTCTTCTGCTAAATCATTGTCCGCACTCCACTAGATAAGCCCCGACTAGATGAACCCTGACGCTTGAGAAATTTTGTTAATGATTTCGTCCCTCCAGCTGATACAAGACTCTCAACATAATTGAAGATTTGATGATTATTATAACATTTGCTAATGTTAAGCTTCTTGAATTTTTCAGTAGTTGGATTGAAGAGAAACGTGTTTGTTGATTCACTATCCCAGATCCTGCAGAAAATTTCATTTCCCCACATAGTCACGGGAAATAACCCATTGGATGGATAAGGGTTGCTAGTAAATTTCTTAGTCCAATTCCATGTCTCCCCAGATGCACCTACACCCTCCTCCCTTACCCACAGATGGATAACAGAATGTTCAAAGTCTTCGGTGCAACAAAAAACGAAGGCAAGTTTTCCCTCATACACCATAAGATTTTGAAAAACGGTACTAGAGTGTTGCTCGGGCACTGGTATCACTGTACACACTTCCGTTGCTAAGTCAAATGAAAAAATCACAACTTCAAAATCCTCCCCCCATCATGATCCTTCCTAATTTTCTTGTCCGCCTTCCAAAACATAACACCATTAACAGTCACACTATAAAAATACCAAATGCATCATGCCTATAGTTTACTTCCTTCCATGAATTTGACCTTAAAGAATACACTTTAAACATCTGAAAGTAACGCTCAACAAAAGTTACCACTATCTTGTAATCATTGAGGGATGGACAGAACCCAAATCCTATATAAAAAGGAGCACAAGAATAAAAATTCAGACCAAAATCAGTTTCGGGCACCAGTTTGACCTCTTTAATCGCTGGATTGCACAAGAAAAGAGAATAACGAAGCCTATCGGTTTGGACACAGAGCAAGCCATTGCTGGAACCCACGATCTTACCGTAGTTGAAATGTTCGATCAAAGGTGGGTTCTGAAATCTCCAAACTTGCATGTCAGAACCAAGAGAATACAGGTTCGAAGGATTATGATGCGAATGACCCCGTTGGAAAAGGATATAAGGGTTTTGAAGATTTGAGTGGTGGAGGTGGTCAGCAATGAAAGATGGGTCCTTAAAGAGATCACTCCAATGTCTGCACACACATTGAAATCGGATTATGGATTTTAACGGAAGTCGTATGAGGATGTCTCTGATGATTTCTTGAGGAAGAAATGGATCGTCGGCCTCCAATTCCTTGTTCTTCATCATAGAGCTCGAAAGCCCTCGCGATCGCACAAGGGAAAGTCGTTAGGGTTTAGGATGGGCAATCATCGACGGCGAGATGGAAGAAAAGATGGGAAGAATAGACCAGATGCCAGAGGAAAAGACGGAGGAGAGATTTGAGAGAGGCGAAAGAGAGAGCTGGGTTTCACTTCTGCCTTCTGCCTTCTGCAGAACAAGTGAAGCGAAGAGGGTGACTGGGTGAGAGACTGAGAGGAAGTCAGCTGACGACGTCGTTTTTTTCAACTGCCCGAAAGAGAGACGCAATCAAAGAAATGGGGGAAGTTGCCGAAAAGAGATGGGCCAGCAACAGTGTCTAGATTGTTACTAAATCACGCAAAATTAATAAAAAGACAAATTAACTGAGTAAAAAGGTTCCTAAAACAATGTTTTTTTTTTTTTTTAAAAAAAAAAAACTGTTTAAATATGTGTGTTTTGATTTCCAGAAGCACACAACATTCTAAGTATCATATTTTACTTTTCAATAATAATAATTTTTTTTTTTTTTTTCAATAGAGCACCTAATATCGTATAGTAATTTTTGGTACAATTTTTCAATAGAGTTTATATATAATTAAATTTGTAAGGGCTTTTTCGTCAAAAAAGGTTATAACAAGTTTAGTTAATTTTAAAAGAATAAGTTACATTATTTATAACTCATATTTAATATGACTCAATATGTCATTATCCAGTCTTAATTTCTTTTAATTAGAGAATGAGGAACAAAAGACCAAAGTCAAACTAAAATAAAAAACTTTTAGGCTCAGAAGAGTCAACACTGTCCTTGTACAAGCATCACCTAAAAAAAAAAAAAAGAATCAAACAAAGGAAAAAACGTAACATTTAAGCATTAATTATAAGAACAAGATCAGTAAATAAGTAATATAATGAGTTCGGATCTATTTAGTATCTCACTCTCTCTTTTTCTCAGAATCTAATATTCAACCTGAAAACTAATTGTTCAAAAAAAAAAAACCTGAAAACTAAAATAAAACAAATAGTTTAAATTTAATATTTTAAAAAAACTATTATTAAACAAATAGTTTTGATTGTTAATTCTGCAACCTGGTTAATTTATAGAGTTATTGGGTGAAGTGTGAACTTGGAAAACGAGAGGCATTGCTTGCTCTGAAATCTGTCCTAAAGGAAATTAGAATGCATGAAGACGCATGCTTTACATATTCTGCTGCTCATCTACTGGGAACGGTTTCAATGGCGATGTTGACACCATGATCCCCAAAAGAATAATAAAACCTTCTTTACAACTCCCATTTTATTTTTCTTTTCAATGGTTACATTTGGAGGTTAAAATAGGAGATTAAATCATTTTACAAGTGACAAAAATTCAAAATATTTGGGATAATATATATTCCTCTCCGTCTTAAATATATGACAAAGTTTGTATTACAATATTGCACTACAAACTGTCATATATCTATGACCAGAGGGAGTATATATTACACATAAGGATAGTAAAATTAATGTATACTTTTCCCTTAGAATATAAGCGGGATGGTTAAAATGAAGAAATATCACCGGAGTTATACGTGATAAGAAAGTACTTAAAAATCCTAAAAGAAAGTTTTATCGAACTACTACAAGACCATCTATATATATTTAAGAGACAAAATCTAATCGTATTTTCATTTATTTAATTTAATAAATTAAAAAGTATCTCTCTTTTATATATATATGAGTACACATGCCCCATATTTTCATTTAGTTAGTTCCAAATTAAATTTAATAAATTAAATAATAGATCTCTTATATATATATATATATATGATTTTATCCTATATTTATAGCTATTTCCTAGTATGTAGCCTAGAATTTTGATAGTTAAGAGAATAAATCTAATCATATGTTCATTTAGTTAGTTCCTAATTAAATTTAATAAATAAAACAATATCTCTCTATTATACACACACCGTATTTTCATTTTTTAATTCCTAATTAAATTTAATAAATTAAACAATATATCTCTTTTATATATATCTTGAAAAAAACATATCAATATAATTTAGTTCAAGCCTCCCTCATGTCATTTTATTTTATTTTTAATTTTGAATTACAACTTACAACGACCAGTTGTTAAACTCAAATTTGCCTCCCCATGTCATTTTATTTTATTTTTTTATTTTGAGTTACAAAGATTGGTTTTTCAAAACCCGTCATTGAAACACAAATTTTTCACAAACCAAAGGAGATTTTGTCGTTGATGAGCCAAAACGACAATCTGTCAACCATTAAACTAGATAAGCTTGAATCGTGTGTTGAGATCTAAGGGAAAGAGATGAAACCGAGTTTTCCTTAAGATTGCACGTCCTGCAGAGGATTTGAGTCCGTTGAGTTGGTGTTGGGATCGAGGGAGAGAGAAAGCTGCACACACGACAACACAAGCAAGAGCGAGTAGGAGGATCGATGCGGCTTGAAGGATGGTGATGAGCGGCGATAGAGGGAAGGGAGGGCGAGTAAAGTAAATTTAAAAAGTTAGACATTTTTATTTCTTTTAATAATGTGGGGCCCACTGAAAAAATAACGTTTGTTAAGCCAATCGACGACGATGGTATTTTTGCCCCAATTTTGAAAGTTTATGTATAGTTTTACACCGAAAAAAGCATTTGGTGTTGGGCGCTCTTTAAGATAAAATACATATGTATTTTTGCACATTTACCTTTTTAAAAATAGTATTGTCTTCTACAATACCAATCTGAGGCATTTTTTTCCAACCATAGTAGAGAGAAGTTGGGAATATGTGTGGCTCACACTCAAAAGTGAAAAAAAAAAAAAAAAAAAGTGGACATAAACACTATTTCCAAAAAGCAAGGAAAAAAGGAAAAATATGACCTTACAGTCTCAACAAGTAACTACTCAATTGAATAGGATGCCTTGTGTCCAAACAAATAGTTTTAACTCGCACTTGGTTAAATGCATTGACTCACTGGACAAATTTAAATACTACTAGCATACAAATATAAGTAGAAAGCGAGAAGGAGTTGCCAACAAAACACATGAAGGATAAACTGGGACTAAATTTAAAATTTAAATAGAGTTTTGATCAAAACTATAAAGGTAAAATAAAGGTTATGCACAAAGAATGGGATGGTGTTAGGAGAACAGAAAACTCTTGATAGTATGATTGCCTGCGTTGCACGAATATGTCCTAGAATGCTTTAAATAGTGTATGTATAAGCAAGTAAAGAGATGATGGTTTCTAACATCCCATAATTTTCAACAAGTTATGCAGAGGCCGGTTTTCCAAGAATGATCGTAACACATATTTCTTAGTTGGAAAGTTAGCCAAGATATCACATCCTTGCCAAAAAAAATCGAGGCAAATTCTTTGAGAAACAAGGGAGCTTCTATAACCATTTCCATTGTACATCAGCTTCATCCCCAATTGAACGCTCATTCATTTTTGGACACTCATATGAAATGCAATAGAGATTTACTTGTTAAACTAGCCATACATTTTTGCTGCTCGCTAAAACATAAAGTGGGTCATACCAACATCACCAGATAGCAAATTCTCATTATCTTCATTTTGTTCCTAAATCTTGACAAGTTGACAATCCTAAAGAAAGATTACTAAGAAAAAGATTAAGGAAGCGAAATAAGGAGTCTTAATAATCAAGGAATAAGATACTAATATCTTATTCAAATAGATTTCATACCCAAGATATAAATCACTTTAAATTTATAATCTTACCAACCAAATGCAGACTTTGCATCTTCAAACCATGAGGGACATGCAACATCTATAACACATAAGCATGTGCTTCTTCATAATGTCTATCCCATGTTGATCCAAGTCCAAGACTCCAGCCTGATAGAAACCTTGAATTAGTATCTTATATATACATATAAGGAAAAAGAATAAACCTCTTCAACTTAACCACCCTAAATTAAAGGTGCATGGTAAGAAAATCTACAATCTTTTTAGTAAAAAAAATGTTAGTCCAGCTTATGACGACTACAATCACACAACGTTTATGGGCTCAAGGCAATGATATGATCGTGACGAGGTGACAAATTAAGGCTCCAACAAGGTGGAGAAAGGGAGACGATGAAGAATGGGGGGGGGGGTGTTTGGAGTTGTCTGCTATTTTTGTTTTATTAGGGACATTTTGGTCTTTACACAATTGGATTATATTACCCAAATGCCCTAGAAGACTTGTCTCGTAAATTGGACATTTCAAGAGACCGTTGAATCATATTTTGTCTAGCTTGGAATTTCGGTGTAATTTTCTCAAATTATGTTGAATCGATGGGGTGGGACCCACAACTAAGGTTGTCACTTTCATAAATTTAAGTAAAATTGTGAAAAGAATGTAATTTAAAATCTTAAATTTGAATCATAAACTCGTAAGAGTTTAATTTTATTAAGGAATATGTATTGAAACTATATAATTAAATAATAAAAATATAATCAAGACGTATTCAAAAGCTCAAAGAATACTTAATTTTCAGTAGCACTCTATATTATAAATAGCTTTTAGTACATTCAATATCATAATGTGTTTTTTTAGTAGAGCACCTAGTTTCCTAAAGTAAGTTTTAGTACAATTTTATCTTTAAAATATTTTTCTCAATAGTAATGACAAATGAGCACCCTAAACTTAAAATACCTTTTTTTGCTCGAGGAAACTTAAAATACTAAGTGCTCCTAAAAAATACTTAACAGTGTTAGTTTCACCAAAAGTTAACCTATAATAGTTTATACTTTTGAAAAGAATCCACCACCTCTCCTATACAAAGGAGCTACTTTACAACTCGAGTAATGCACCAAGTGCATGCTTCATTGATTTTTCGCCCTTCTTTCTTGAATGTATATGTGTATTACCACCTCCGTCTTTTAATATAGTTTATAATATAATTTGCATTACCAACTAGATAAATCCTACTTGTAGAATCAAGAAGTACTTAATTAATTAATTAATTAATGACATAATTTCTTGTAATTAAGCTGTTGTGGCCACTTACACTAAGGTTACCTGTACTCTTATCCAGCTTTTTACATAATCTCAGCAAATATTATCAATTATCATGATTAGTTTGGATGAATCTAATTCACCGTGCTCTAAATGTCCTTATTTGTCCTATTTAATATTTTAAAAAACTATTATTAAACAAATAGTTTTGATTGTTAATTCTGCAACCTGGTTAATTTATTGAGTTATTGGGTGAAGTGTGAACTTGGAAAACGAGAGGCATTGCTTGCTCTGAAATCTGTCCTAAAGGAAATTAGAATGCATGAAGACGCATGCTTTACATATTCTGCTGCTCATCTACTGGGAACGGTTTCAATGGCGATGTTGACACCATGATCCCCAAAAGAATAATAAAACCTTCTTTACAACTCCCATTTTATTTTTCTTTTCAATGGTCACATTTGGAGGTTAAAATAGGAGATCAAATCATTTTACAAGTGACAAATATTCAAAATATTTGGGATAATATATATTCCCTCCGGTCTTAAATATATGACAAAGTTTGTATTACAAATTGCACTACAAACTGTCATATATCTATGACTAGAGGGAGTATATATTACACATAAGGATAGTAAAATTAATGGATACTTTTCCCTTAGAAAATAAGCGGGATGGTTAAAATGAAGAAATATCACTGGAGTTATCTGTGATAAGAAAGTACTTAATAATCCTAAAAGAAAGTTTTATCGAACTACTATAAGACCATCTATATTATTTCTCCTGTCCTTAATATAAGACATATTTTAATGTTTGCTAATATTTTCCTAATTTAGCCCCTATTGATGCTCTTTCAAAATAATAAGGAGGAAAGGGAATGACGGAATTAAGGAAGATGACTAGGGTATTTTAGAAAATACATATTATATTAACAAACTCAACTAACTTTCTTAATCTAATTAAATTTGGTAAATATGTCTTATATTAAGAACCGGATCAAGTGTATGGCAATGAATGTTGGACTCTAAAGGACATCAAGAGCATAATTTTTTTTAGGAGCATAAAATTAGTGTAGCAAAGATGATAATGTATAGTCATACACCAAAAGATAAAATTTGAAATGATCATATCAAAATAAATAAGAGTAGGGCCCATTAACAGCTCTCAAACGGATGTTTGGTGGGTAGTTTTGCACCCAATAAGAACATTTGGTGTTGGGCGCTCCTGAGGGCGAAGCACATATGTATTTTTACACCTTTAACCTTTTATCTTTAAAATAGTTTTCCCAATAGTAATGACGAATGAACACCCTAAATTATCCAACTATGCCACACAGTACTCAAAATCGACCAACTATATATCAAATAAACAAAGTTATCCATATCCCTCAAATCGTTAATGTCACACAGTAGAGCTTCAACATGCCTAGGGTGAGGAGAGCCCTTAATTGGCTTCTGCCCATACTTTCTCCATGAATAATCATCCAGGGATATATCTCGCAAGCTTGATGCCGATAGCAGGAGAAACACAAGCTAAATTAAAGGAATGTGGTAAGAAAATCTAAACCTTTTCAGTAACAAATGTTAGTCCAGCTGACGATGGCTATGGTCACGTGATGGTCATGGGCTCAAGGTGATGAGATGACTGTGACGAGGTGAAAAACTAGGGTCTGTTTGGTACACGGGGACATGTGGGGAGGGAAGGGAAGATGAGCAAGTTTTTTTGTTGGGTGCACTTTTTGTCTCCAATCTTCCCGTGAACTAAAGTTTTTGGGGACCAATCTTTCTTTAAAAGTGGGAAGATAAGGTTCCACCAAAATTGGCGTAAACTTAAGTTCCCATAGAACAGTGACACTTCCAGACATATTTACCCCTCATAAAATATTTGTTTTTCCTATAATGTAAGAAAATTTTATTAAGTTCAAACTTATGCGATAAGTTCAAATTTTGTGGGAGACTATTATAGACAAGTTCAAACTTGGCGGGACAATATTTTAGACAAGTTCAAACTTGGCGGGAAAATATTTTAGACAAGTTCAAACTTGGTGAGAAATGTTTAAAACAAATTCGAACTTGACGGGAGAATATTTTAGAAAAATTCGAACTTGATAAGAGGATATATTTTTAAGAAAATATGTTTTAGAAAAATATTTTTTTCCTTTTCATTTTGAATTACTTATTATTTTTTTTGGTAAAATAGGTATTTTTTGATTCTTTACCAACTATCACCCCTTCATTTTCTTCCTATCCCTCAAGCCATCTTCCATCATCCCCTAAAACCTTCCTTCCCTTCCTCTCCCTCTTCTAATCTTCCTCGTACCAAACGGGCCCTAAGGCTCCACCAAGTTGAGAGAAAGAGAGATGATGAAGAATGGGGAGTGTTTGGATTTGTCTGCTATTTATCCGTTTTACTAAGGATATTTTGGTATTTTCATAATTGGATGATATTACCCGAAAGTCCCTCAAGACTTGCCTACAAATTGGAAATTTCAAAGGACCTGGGTCATATTTTGTCTAGCTTGGGACCTAAGTGCAATTTTTCCAGTTTATTTTGAATCAATGGGGTGGAACCCATAACTAAGGTTGTCGCCTTCATAAATTTAAGTAAACTCATGATAAAGATGTAACTTATGATTGTGAATTTGAACCCTAAAATCGAAAGATTTTAATTTAGATTTAGGAAAATTCACCTCAGGGCCCAAATAACCAAAAGATTGTCAAAAAAGACCCAAGAAAAAGTCGCATGTCAAAAAAGGCCCGAGGGTCTTTTCGATATTATTTCATAAAACATTAGTTGTTAACGTATACCGATGTAGCTATTAACGGCTCGATTTAGTTTTAGTTGTTAGGATATTCTTGTTAACGTCTATCGATTTAGTTGTTAATGTTCTACGACATAGTTGTTAACGTTTATGAAATAATACGTAAAAGACCTTAGGGCTTTTTTTGACAATTTTTTACTATTTTGGGCCATAAGGGGGATTTTCCTATAAATTTAACTAAACCCATGACAAGAATATAACTTAGGATCATAAATTTGAATCGTAAACTCGCAAGAGTTTCATTTTATTAATGAATATGTGTTGAAATTATATAATTAAATAATAGAAATATAATTAAGACGTGTCCAACACCTCGAAGTATCTTTATTTTCAGTAGCACTCAATATTCTAAATAGTTTTTAGTACATTCAGTATTATAATGTTTTTTTTTTTTTCCAGTATAGCATATAGTATCCTAAAGTAAGTTTTGCATGGTAAGTTTGGATGAATCGATTCACCGTGCCGTATATGTCCTCATTTTCCTCTAATGATATATGTAATATTTATTTAATCATTGATTATTAATTAATAAACACAAATTGGCCGGCTCTACGGATTTGAATTGGGCTGCGGGTGATAAGAAAATAACTAAAAGAATGAATTGTAATTTTAGGGGAAAAAAGCAAAGGAATCATAAATTCATGGTTGGTAAGCAATGATAAATTAGTGGGGTGGGACCCACAACTAAGGTTGTCACCTTCATAAATTTAAGTAAACTCTTTATGAGAAGTAACTTAGGATCATGGATTTAAATTGTAAACTCGTAAGAGTTTAATTTTATTAATGAATATGTGTTAAGACTATATAATTAAACAAGGCAAAATAGTATCCAACACATTAATATTATTTCCTAGTCATATCCAGTATACTAATCTTATTTATGGTATATCCAAAACTTTAATATTATTTTTTATGTGCATCCTACACCCCAGATGTTATTTTTCAGTCACATCTAACACTCTAATCTTATTTATGGTTTAGACTATGGGATTAAGTTACTTGACTGATCATTTTATTTTCTTAGAATTAGAAAGGGAGCCAAATCCACTCGGATAGAATCCACCACCTCTCCAAGACATTCGACAAAGGAGTTACTTCGCAACTTGGGCAATGCACCAAATGCATGCTTCATTGATCCCCCCCCCTTTTTTTTTTTCTTGAACGTACATGTGTATTACCACCTCCAACTGCTAACATAGTTTGTAATATAATATGCATTATTTTTTGCATACGTGTTCGGTATCCTGGCCTACCGCTTTTTAACTCGGAGGATTTATCAGAGCTAGACTAATCCAGATTTGTCTTAGGTCGGTCTCCTTAGTGAGAGGGAAGAGCTACCGATGTCACATGCTCCATTTACAGCCTCGAACTGAAAACTTGCTTAAAGGAGAACAAGTACCTTAACACTCGATCCTAGTAGGTGTTGGTATATAATATGCATTATTAACAAGATAGATCCTACATGTAGAATCAATCGTGAAGTACTTAATTAATTAATTACGTAATTTATTGTAGTTGAGTTGTGGCCACTTACAGTAAGGTTACCTGTATTCTTGACTAGTTTTATACAAAATGGTGAACATGCTGTAATAATCTCAAGATCAATTATCAATTATCATGATAAGTTTGGATGAATCTAATTCACTGTGCTGTACATGTCCTTATTTGTCCTCAATTTCCTCTAATGATACATGTGATATTTATTTAATCATAGATTAGTAATTAATAAACACGGTTAGCGGCTCTCTAGATCCGAATTGGTTTGGAGGTGATAAGAAAATAACTAAAAGAATGAAATGCAATTTTAGGGGGTGGGGGAAAAACAAAGGAATCATAAATTCATGGTTGGTATGCATAATAAAAAGTCAAGCCAAATAAAAACTAGTCCATCCCCGTTGCAATGCAATTTATTGACATTGATAAAATAGTTGGTTAGAGATAATGAAGACGAAACAAATCTAACCTTTTTATAAAAAAATACCCCCATTTATTTAAGTGTAAGAGAGAATTAGAGGAAATCAAATACAATTATCTGAGTAAAATGATAAACCAATAAAAAAATATGTATGGAGACGACCTCTAATTGCCTCTTCTATGTAGGAAGACGCAGAAATTGGAGGCATACACAACACCTTCAACCCCCTCCCTAGCTCTAGAAATTTCTTTAGCCTCAAGAGCATGCTTCCCTGTCTATAACATTCAAAGCTTACTTGGAAATACTTATGACATACATAAAAATCAATTAGTGCATATATGCGATTTGATCCATTGACAACCATCTGGGAAAGAAAAAAGGATAAACTAATACATGCCAAATACAGCTAGAAATATCTGACATTAAATATCCACATTCATATCCATAATTCTCGATGACAAATCTCGAAAAGGTCTTCAAGCTTCACAAAGGACATAATAATCTAACCTAATATGGGTACATTTTTACCAAAAGCGCTCAAACTAAGTAAAATATACAGAACATCGATTAAGATCCATAAGCTGTGAGGACGAGTGGAGATAGAATAGCTTCTGCTAAATCATTGTCCGCACTCCACTAGATGAGCCCTGAGTGGATGAACCCTGAGGCTTGAGAAATTTTCTTAATGATTTCATCCCTCCAACTGATACAAGACTCTCAACATAATTGAAGATTTGATGCTTATTGTCACATTTGCTAATGTTAAGGTTCTTGAACTTTTCAGAAGTTGGATTGAAGAGAACCGTGTTTGTTGATTCACTATCCCAGATCCTGCAGAAAACTTCATTTCCCCACATAGTCATGGGAAATAACCGACTAAATGGATAAGGGTTGCTAGTAAATTTCTTCGTCCAATTCCATGTCTCCCCAGATGCACCTACACCCTCCTCCCTTACCCTGAGATGGATAGTAGAATGTTCAAAGTCTTTGGTGCAAGAAACGAAAGCAAGTTTTCCCTCATACACCATAAGATTTTTATAAAAGGTAGTCGAGTGGTGCTCGGGCATTGGCATCACTTTCCACACTTCCGTTGCTAAGTCAAATGAAAAAATCACAAATTCAAAATCCTCCCCATCATCCTTCTTAATGCTCTTTTCCGCCCACCAATACATAACACCATTAACAGTCACTCTATAATACATATCACATGTATCTAGCCTATATTTTACCTCCTTCCATGAACTTGACCTTAAAGAATACACTTTAAACATCTCAAAGAAATCATTCTTAACATAAGTTATCACTATCTTGTAATCATTGAGGGATGGACAGAACCCAAATCCTATAGAATAATAAGTAGAATCAGGATGAAAATCCCGACAAAAATCAGTTTCGGGCACCAGTTTGACCTCTTTGATCGCTGGATTCCACAATAAAAGGGAATGAGGAGAACAATAAAGACTATTGGTTTGGACACGAGCAAGCCATTGCTTTGGAACCCACGATCTTACCGTGGTTGAAATGTCCGATCAAAGGTGGCTTAAGAAATCTGCAAACTTGCATGTACCAAGATAATACAAGTCCGAGTGATTATAATGCGAATGAACCCTTTGGAAAAGGATATAAGAGTTTTGACGATTTGAGTGGTGGAGGTGGTCAGCAATGAAAGATGGGTCCTTAAGGAGATCTCTCCAATGTCTGCACACACATTGAAATCGGATTAGAGATTTTACCGGAAGTCGTATGAGAATGTCTCTGATGATTTCTTGAGGAAGAAATGGATCATCGGCCTCTACTTCCTTGTTCTTCATCATAGAGCTCGAAAGCCTTCGCGATCGCACAAGGGAAGGCGTTAGGGTGTTAACTAGTGTGATTGGAGAGGATAATTAGGGGAAATAAGATGAAGAATCTCATTGTGTTATTAACAATAGAGAGCATAATGCTCTTACAAAGTAATTGTAATACCCACTTAACACTTATTGATTATTATTAGCTAGGCCCTTTATATAGACTAGGGCCCCTAACTAACCCACCAACTAACCAATTACACCCTTATATTCTAACACGCCCCCTCAAGTTGAACACTACTTGACAAAGTATTCAACTTGAACAACACAAAAATAAGGGGATAAGGTGAATTAACTTGACTAGTTTTTCAATCAACAAAACAAAATACAAAACAAAGATTTCTTCAATTTACAATCTTCTCCATATCTCTATTGACATGCTTCTCTTCTACTTCCTTTAACTTCTTCACAAGATCACACTTGCAGTTACAATGAATACATAATGTGAATCCAGCTGCCACCACTTTCTTCAAATCTCCTCACATGCCTTAAACTTTTGAGCAAAATCATCAACATTCTTTGCCTCTATCATACTTCCTTAACCCACCTATGAAAATAAGAAGTCTACGTGCTGATGCTTTTTCACTGATAGCAATTCCATTATTGAGCACAACTTAAATTCATGACCAAAACTAATATAGCCTTGGGCACCCTCAAATCAAATCCTCCATATTTCTGCATAATGTGCAGAAAGAGTGGACTTGTGCCATAGCCATATGCCGGTTAACAATGCCTTCCAAAGACAATTTAAATTCTCACCTGCTTCAGAACTCATGAAACACCAAAATGAAGGACAACCAATTAAACTGCGACTTTAGCCCTGGGTATGCAGAATTCTGATTCGTGCTCAACTTAAAATCATCCTCTGTCTTTGATTGTACTCCCTTTAATAACAAGATATGAATTGCAAGTGAAAACAAGGGCAATTAATCAGTCATAGCAATAGCATCCATGATCAACGCATCTATTCCCACAATTTGGGCCTCCTGCATCTGGGCGTAGCAACTGCATTCTTTCTTAATCTGCTTCTTGCAAAGAGCTTCAACTAACCACTCTATTGCAAAATTTAAAAAACACTTCCTTGACAAACCAAACATCTCTGAACGCATGTTCTTGGAAAATTGAGCCATGTTGTACCCACTTCTAAAACGCAAATAGGGACCAAACTCAGTGAAATAGAAGTTGAAGTAAAACCATGATGACTTAGTAAAATCCCTTGCCACCGCACGGCAATGTGAACGGATCACCACCGCTTTGATTCGAAGCTCTAATCACCTTGATAGCAATTATGAGTTTTCAGGAAACAACAAGAACTCAACAGGAAAAGAACTTGAACATCAAAGATAATGGCATCCAACGCCACCGTCACAATTTCCCATCAAGCAATCTTCTCAATTCAGAAAATCATAGTGGGGAAGATAAGAGAATATCGAAGTGAGAGATTTCCCGTGACACTGTTTGTTGGCAAATATCTGAGCAAATTTAACGGGTCTTGTACATCTTGCAGAATTAACTATGGAAATACTGCGAGAAGTTTAATCAATTTGTGCAGTCCCTATTTGATCACAGGGGCGACTCAAATCGCCTTATCGGGCGTCTTGATCTTGTTTCTTGGTTCTCAGATCTGCCGCGGATGAATTGTGTGACCTGGAGGAGGAGGCTTGTCTCTGCTCTCTACTCTACTCCATTATGGTCGGCGGAGATCACAGGGGCAGATGGCCTTTCGTGTGTCTTCCGCTTATTCTTGTCGGAGATCGCTGGGGCAAAGCCTTTCATGTGTCTCACGTGCGTGAGTCATCCGATTTTTCCCTCTTCGCCGGCATCGATCTCTCCCTTCTTCAGAGGAGTCTTTTTCCCTCTTCACCGACGTCGATCTCTCCCCTCTTTGGAGGTGTCGCGCCATCAATGTGGGGATGCTCTCTGGGGTGTCGCGCTGTCAACGTTGGGATTCTCTCTGGGATCCTCTTCACCGTCGAATCTTGCTTCTGGTGGCTCGATGAAGGAACACGGTGGAGAAACAAGAACCAGCGACTTGGGGGCTTCCTTGCTCGGATCGTGATTCATTGCTATTTTCTGGAAATCAACTTGCGAGAAGGAATTCGATCGTCTGGAAATCTGATATTTGGTGGTGTAGATTGAAAAAAAAAATCGCGTGAAAAGGCAGATGATTCCACGGCGAGAGCTGGGATTCAAGAAATTTAAGAGGAATCCGTCAATCTCGGTCAAATCGTTGTGGTGAATGCGGAAGCAACGGCGAGAGGATCTTGATTCACAAAGTCGTTGACGGTGATTCGTGGTAACGTCTGCGGCCTGAATAATCCCTTTGCGTGAGTTGGCAAGTGAGAATTATTCAAAATTCCTCTTCACGTGCCACGGAGCTTTACACGGTGGGTATGCTTTCTTGAATCAACAATCAGACGTGGGCCTAGTCTTCTTGATTTATTGCCTTGGACATTCAAAGTGTGGGCCTTTTCTTGATTGCTTTTCTTGGATTTGCACTGTGCTTCTTTGGGCCCCGGTACACATGGAAAAGAAATCAAACCATAGGCTTTGATACCATGTTAACTAGTGTGATTGGAGAGGATAATTAGGGAAAATAAGATGAAGAATCTCATTGTGTTATTAACAATGGAGAGCATAATGCTCTTACAAAGTAATTGTAATACCCACTTAACACTTATTGATTATTATTAGCTAGGCCCTTTATATAGATTAGGGCCCCTAACTAACCCACCAACTAACCAATTACACCCTTATATTCTAACATAGGGTTTGCAGGACTGCCTCGTGTGAGATGCTACGATAGCCAGACGGAGGAGAGACTTGAGAGAGGCGAAAGAGAGAGCTGGGTTTCGCTTCTGCGTTCTGCAGAACAAGTGAAGCGAAGAGTGTGACCGGGTGAGAGACCGGGAGGAATTTAATCGGACGACGTCGTTTTTTTCATTTGCCCGAAAGAAAGACGCAATCAAAGAAATCGGGCCCACTAAGATAAAAGATATATGGGTTTAATTTCTAGAAGCACATAATATTCTAAACTATTTTTCAGTACATTCAAAAGTATTGTAGAATTTTTTATTTTTTTTTCTTAAACCTACTTCCAAGGATTTATTGGATGTAGAATTGTAGACCACCAAACATTGTATTTCCAAAGTTCGAACTTTACTTTAGACCTTTGATTAAGAGGGAACAATCTTTACCAATTGATTCAGGTGGTTGGTGGTATTTATTACTTCCTCCGATCCTAATTATAAGACATAGTTGACTTTTTTGGAGAAATTAAGGAAGCTAATTAAATTACTTTAGAGTATTTTTATTTTTTTTTCTTCAAAGTAAGTAGTTTGACTAATAAACTAATATATAATCTAAAAATACATAACATATAAAATGATTAAGTAACTTATTTAGCTTCCTTAATCTCTCCAAACAAAGTCAACTATATCTTATAATTAGGACCGGAGGTAGTATTTTTTTCAATAGAGCAACTAATGTATTGTAAAGGGAAAATCCTATATAAAGCTACTTAAAATAGAAAAATTCTAAATCAGGTTGGTAACTAAATTCAATAAATCTTTAATTGAGTCATTAATCCAATTTAGGATTTTAAAATATGGGTAAAATAACTTTAATACCCTCTCCCCTCTCCTCATTAATGATTTTTATTACTCCCTAACTTATATTTCCCATGTATATATCAAAATTAATTTTAATACAACAAAATATGATTCGTTCAAATATATTAAGTATATCATCATAAGAATAAAAACCTACAATATTTTCAACAAAGAGTTCATTTTATTAATATGAACAATTTTTTTAAAGAAAACTTATAATATAAGTCACCATAAAAAGGACATATATATTTTGGTAAATATATTAATTAAGTATGAATTTTTCTATATTTTTCACACAGGTTTTTTTTTTGAAATTTTTATATTGATGTAAACCGTTTTATGAAATTTTAAGTGCATTTTGCATCTTTTTTTTTTTGAAATATCCATAGAAGTATTTGAAATTTAAACGCTGCTTTATAAAAAAGATAAATAATATTACTGATTTATATTAAAGAATTAAAAAATTGAAATCGAAATATTAACTAAATTACTATCAAAAAACTCACATTTATGTGTTAAGGAAAATTATTCTGGTTTAGGTTAATATTGGTGAAAATGAATTTTATTTCAATTCAATTTTGCAAAGGATGAAGTTAGCATGGGATATGCTTTTTTTTTTTTTAAAAAAAAAACTCACATTTATCTTTTTATCATTAATGCAATTAATTGACTTTCAATTGAAATATATTTAATTGATATCAATGATACTATTATGGCAGACATACTTGAATTATTCTTGATTGTCCTTTTATATAAAGTCATAAAGCAATAATACTCTTTTAAGAAGGGAGAGAAGAAAGGCTAGTAGAAAAGAGAGGAAGGACATTAAAGTCATTTTACACAGATTTTGAAATCCTAAATTGGGTTGCTGACTTAATTAATAATTTGTTGAATTTACCAACCCGATTTAGAATTTTTTCTTTTAAGTAGCTTTATATGGGATTTTCCCTATTGTAAAGTTATTTTTGGTACAGTTTTGTTTTCAAAATATTTTTCTCAATAACAATGAGTATTCTAAACTTAAGATACTAAGTGCTGCTAAAAATTAATTTAGGATGCTTAATGCGTTTGGAAAAACACTAGAGGGTGCAATTTTACCCTTGACATATTTTCCTGTGTAGCAATAAGAGTGCTAAACTTAAGATACTGATTGGCATTTTTAATCTCTTTACAAAAGTATTCAAATACATTAAGAGCTCGGCTAAGCTGACAATTAAGACCGACCCGCAAAGTTTTGATTATTATCACTTGTGAATGAATTTGAAGTCGACATATAGTACTCATTCCTTCTCCTTTTAATCCAAAATATAAGATAAAGTTCATTTTTTGAAGAGATTAAGAAAACTAATTAAATTATTTTAGAGTATTTTTTCCCTCCAAACTAATTAGTTTGGATAATAAAGTGATATATAATATACGGATACATAACATATGACATGATTAAGTAATATTACATTCAGTCTAATTATAAGACATAGTTAACTTTCTTTAGAGAGATTAAAGAAGTTAAATAAGTTACTTAATCATTTCATATGTTGTGTATCTTTAAATTATGTATTAGTTTATTAGTTAAATTAATTAGTTTGAAGAAAAAATTAAAATAAAAATGCTATGAAATAATTTAATTAACTAGGTCTTATAATAAGGAATGGAAGGAGTATATTTAGCTCCCTTAATTTTTCCAAAAATGTCTTATAGGATTGGAGGTAGTAATAACTAACTGAAGTTCTTGTGACTGTCTCTGTCAATACACTGCTGAAGGTCTTGCAATCCGTGGAGGTTAGATTTGCAAGATAAACTTGATTTGCTTCAATCTCGAGCAAGTAAGTATAATTGATTAAACAAGTAAAATATGTGATCTAAAACATAATCACATTCTTGAATTCAAATCAATTTGAAAACATGCGAGACAAGCAACAAATAAAGAATTTTATGTCCTAAAGATAAAGATAGGAATATGTTTTTTTTTTTTTAAAGCATAACAGGTAATGACTTATATCAAGGATATAAACTTTTGTTCATTCAGTTTTTTTATCCTTCTATCTGACAAAATTTATTTGATTATGCACTTAATATTGTCGGGAGAAACATATGGAAAAAGAGGACAAAGAACTGATAAAATTTCTTTTCTCAAGTGAAAGTACTACTATTCTTTTTTATAGAAGAAAGTAGTACTATCATATGAGATTTTCTTAAAAGTGCTTTTGAGTCTAAATAATTTTTTTAGGGTAAAAGTAATTATGAACTTATACACATTAGCTAACCATTTGTTTAAATCTTTTTTTAAGAATTAAGGTGCAAAAATATAAATGAATTTTTCCTAAAAGTGCGCTCTATATAAGTGTTTTTTAGGGCAAACATAACTATAAACTTCTAAAATAGATGTAAAAATAACATTGAGCATTAATTGCTTGTTTGATTTTTCTTATCGGAAAAATGGTGACATTGAGGATGACGTGGATGATTAAGAAAAAATATTAGTTGATCATTTTATTTTATTTTTTTAAAATTAAGATGTTTTTCTTAAAAACAAGATAAAATTTCAATTTTTTTTTAAATGAGTCATCACCTAACTAGGATTAAAATGATATGAGTAGTTATATTTTCATTTGGTAAAGTTTATATGACGTAGTACTCTTAAAGCATATAAGTATTTCTCCAACTTGGAATAATAATTTTTCTCGACTAGGTCGGGGAAAATTAATTTTTACTTAACCCTTGATATCCACCTCACCGAGAAAAGGAGAGGAGGGGAAGGATTAGGTGGAAATTAATTTTTCTTGCCCCGCAAATTATTATTCCACGTTGTTTCTTAATTATTCCCATCATTCTCCATATCGCTATTGTTTTAGTTAAAAAAAATGGCAATATGTATGTTTGCATCTATTTTGGGAGTTCATATATACTTTTGTCCCTTAAAAAACATTTGTATCGGACGCACTTTTAGAAAAATTTTATATGTATTTTTACACCTTAACCCTTAAAAAATTCAAACAAACGGTCAATATATATTTTTGCACATATTTTGAAAGTTATAGTTACTTTTACTCCTCAAAAAAATATTTGGTATTAAGCGCACTTTTAAAAAAATCTCAAGTGTATTTTTGCACCTCAACCCTTCTTTCAATCTATTACTTAATTTTGGAGTTTACACTGTTTTCATTCTATAACCTTATTAAAATATATTTACAAAATCAATTACTCCTCCGCTCTTTAATAATAAAATATACTCCCTCCGGTCCTAATTATAGGAACAATTTGCACTACAAAAGTGTTCCTCTAATTAGGATCGGAGGTAATATTTACCTAATTTGATTAGGTTAAGGTGGAATTTCATTGAAGAGACCCTGTTTGATGCAGGGCTTCTGGCGAAATTTGTGCGGGCGGTAATGACGTGTGTTACCGCATGTAGTATGAGAGTAGTTTGGAGAGGTGCCCACTCAGAAAATTTCAGTCCTACCAGGGGAATAAGGCAAGGGGACCCGCTCTCCCCCTACTTATTTGTGCTCTGTATGGAACGCCTCTCACAAATGATCACGCAGAAAGTGAACCACAATCAGTGACTACCTATTATCCTGGGAAGAGGGGGTCCACCTCTGTCTCATTTGTTCTTCGTGGATGACTTGGTGATTTTTAGTTCTACAATTGGCCCTCAAGTCACTCTTATCAACAGCGTCTTGAGCGAATTCTGCTCTAGTTCGGGCCACAAGGTTAGTAGCTCAAAATCTGCGATTTGTTTCTCCAATAATGTCCCCCAGATTAAACAATCGAGGATTTGTGAGGAAATGGGTTTCCGATTTGGGTGTTCCCCTGTTGCACAAGAGGGTCAGGATAGTGACATATGCATATCTAGAAGACAAAGTTCAATTGAAATTGTTTGGTTAGGTTGCTAAAACACTTTCACTGGTTGGATGAATTATACTTGCAAAAGCTGTGGTAGCTGCTATACCAATTTATACTATGCAGACCACTAAGCTCCCATCTAGTATGTGCCAACGAATCGAGCGTCACATCCAGAGTTTTGTCAGGGGACGAACAACAACTGAAAGCTGACTGAGTTTGGTTAAGTGGGAGGATATGTGCCAGCCATGTTCACAAGGTGGCTACGACTTCAAGAGAATGGAGTTGCAAAATGATGCTCTCCTTATGAAATTGGGGTGTGCAGTTAAATCCAGATATGATATTCTCTAGGTACAAGTGTTGAGGAGGAAGTACGGCTGGGCAGAGAATTCAGAGACTTGCAATCGAAACACATGTGCTTCATATTTATGGCGTCACCTGCGACAGCTATAGACTGAGGTGGAGATGGGTATGCGTTGGTCAATCGGAGATGGTTCTAGGATCCGATTCTTGGTCGACAATTGGGTCCCTAAGGTGGGTCCCCTAAAGCATTTGGCTTTTAAGGACCTGACGCAGGAGGAGTTGTCACACCCAGTGAACTACTTTATGTCGGCAGATGGGAGTTGGGATTGGAACTGCATAGGTATGGAACTACCAGACCAAATCCGTGCGTGCATCTTGGCCTGCCCACCTCTGGGCAGAGATAATAGCGATGCCTCTAGCTTCTGGGATCGTTCTCCTGATGGTCCTTTCACTGTAGCATCAGCCTATGAGATGCTGGGAGGTATAGGGGATGAAAGCCTAAATAATCTCTGGAAGACAATTTGGAAATGAATGACGCCCAGAGGGTTCGGGTGTTCCTATAGTTGGCTGGTTGTAGGAGTTTACTGACCAACGTAGAGCGACAGGGGCGACACATGACAGATTTCGACGCCTGTGCGAGGTGTGGAATAGAGGTGGAGGACGTTGACCACGTTCTATGTCACTGTGCCTTCGCTAGGGCAGTGTGGGGCCATCTCCTCCCTGTAAACCGGCATTCTAGTTTTTTTCAGGAGGATTTTCAAACCTGGTTTATACGGAATCTTACTCAGACCAGTGTGGCGCATGATGATCATACCCAATGGGTAGTTACCTTTGGACTGGTATCCTGGAAGTTGTGGAATGCAAGGAATAAGCTCCTGTTTCAACAGGCTCAACAACAACCCAAGGTGATATCGAGAGAAGTGAGGTGTTTGGTTGATTTTACTATACAAGCTGCAACGCAGAGTCCTAGCACTCAGGTCAGTACGACCCCAAGGCAAGCTCGCACAATATCTTGGGTCAAACCGCAGGCGCCGACAGTCTCCTATTTCGAGAAGGGAATCGTTGTGCGGACTTTTTAGCCACTTTTGCTTTGAAGTTTGAAGAAGGGCTCCATCCCCTTGAGGCACCACCAGAGGAATTGCAACGTCTTCTTCAAGAGGATGTATTAGGACTGGGCTGTCTTTGGATGTGCCCTGTAGACTCGATTAATATGTAATCAGCCTCGGTAAATGAAAAAACATTAATATGACATGTATTTTATAAAACACCCTAAGTATCTTTCTTAATTCCTTCATTCCATTTTTTCCTTGATTATTGCTAAAAGAACATCAATGGGGGTAAATTATGAAAAGATTGACCAATATATAAATTATATTTTATATTTAAAATCAAGATCAAGTCCGAAGTGTTGTCCTATAGTTAGGGACGAGATGAGTATCTTGTTAAAACTTTACAAGTGGTATTCTAAATTCATAACAAGTAATATTCTAAATTAATAGCATTTAAGTGTTATTATACTTTTGATTCACATCTCTATTTAAATTTTAAAAATTGTAAAGATATTATTATCATTTTTTTTTTTTGCCAGCATAAAGATATTATTACTACATCACCCAAATTATAGAGAAAATTATCATGTATTCTAAATTTATAACAAAGATAAGATTGAAGTGTTACTATTTTTTTTTTCCGAAAAAAAAATGTTACTATATTTCTCATTCAGTATTTATCTAAATTTAAAAGAAAGTAAGGATAACACATAACTCAAATTTTAGAGTTTATATAGGGTTTTTTTTTTTTTTTTTTTTTTTTTTTTTTTGGGTCAAAAACGTTTATAACAAAATAAGTTAATTTTAAAAGAATAAGTTACATTATTTATTACTCCTATTTAATATGGCTCAATATATCATTATACTCCAGTCCTATTTTTTCTTTTTTAATTAAGGAACGAGGGACGAAAGATCAAACTCAAACTAAAACAAAATATTTTTAGGCTCCAAAGAGCCCACACTGTCCTTGTACAAGCATGTGTCTAAACACTAAAGTCCTATTTATTACTAATAAGGTTTTGAAAGAATCAAAGAAAGGAAAAAATCATAACATTTAAACATTAATTATAAGGATGGGATCAGTAAATAAGTAATATAATGGGTTCATGTCTGTTTAGTATATCATCAGCTTATCGGACCGTTAATCGAGAAAATGAGAGAAATGTTAACATTAACAATGGTTTTTTTTTTTTTTTTTTTTTTTTGGAGTAAATGCATCACTTAATAATAATAATTAGTCATAAATACTATAAATTTATTTTTAAACAAATACCATATAAGTGATATAACTATTACTCCTATTAATTATTTGTATTTGTATTATTAATTTTTTAAAGGGTTTTATTTCTTTGATCAACTTTTTTTAGGGGTTAAGATGTATCCAACAAATTGAAGTATCTTTAATTTTTAGTAACACTCTATTTTAAACTAATTTTTTTATATATATTGTATTATAATTTTTTTTTTTTGATTGAGTGCCTAGTATCGTGAAGTAATGTTTGGTACAATTTTCCCATTAGAATATTTTTCTCAAAAGCTATGTGCACCTAAATTTAAGATACTAAATGCTTCTAAAGATACTTAAAAGTGTTGGTTACACCAAAAATTAATTTAGGATTCTTAATACCATTGGAAAAATGCTATTGGGTGCAATCTTATGCTTAACATATTTTTCTCAGTACCAATAAGCACCATAAACTTAAAAGGTAAAGGATTTCTCCAGTCACTAGAGATAGAGTTATCTCCAGTGACCCCAAAACTACGTCGTTTTGGATTAATGAAGGGTGTTTCTGTAATTTTATTTATTTTTTAATCATATACATTTTACCGAAACACCCTTCATTAATTCACCTAAAATTACTAATGAACACTTCATTAATTCAAAACGACGTAGTTTTGGGGTCACTGGAGATAACTCTATCTCCAGTGACTGGAGAAATACTTTTCCCAAGCTTAAAATACTAATTGGTATTGACTTTGCTTTTCGGTTCATATTTTGAGCTTTTAATTACCATGCTATGAGAATTTATATTATAGTTCGATCCTTTTACTACATGGGTATTTAAATGCATGCTCGTTTGTTACGCGGAAACTTTGAGGAAGAAAAGGAAAGGAAGGGGAGTGAATGGGAAAGAAGGGAAAATTGGGAAGGAACTTATAGGAACTGTGTTGTTTGATAGACATGGGAACAAAACTAAGGTTGAGGGAAAATAAGATTTTTAGTGAGAAGAAAATGAAGTAGTGGTTTATGGGAAGAAAATGTAAATTTTTCTTTTATAAAAAAACAGTGGCATATTATTGGAGACCAGATATGCAACAAGATTCGAAAATTTTTCTCTTTTGGTTTTCAACTAACAGATATTAATTCATCTGTTCTGGTTTAAATTTAAAAAATTGAAACCCCTGAAACTATAAGCTGTGACAGAAAGATAAGCCATTGTAATTTTTCATGTAAATTTTTTTTCAAAAGTAATTGCTAACATGATGAAGCCTATGCCTAATAAGTTAATTTCTAAAAGTCCGAGAGCTTTTGTCCCTAGAAGACTCATCCAGGATAACATTGTGGTTGCACATGAGGCTTTTCACCATCTAAAGAGTAGAAGAAGGAAAGATGAGCTAGCCCTTAAATTTGACATGAACAAAGCATATGATAGAGTAGGATGGGACTTTCTTGTTGCGCTCTTGTTAAAAATGAGCTTTAGTAAGGAATGAGTCGATAGAATTGTTTGGTGTATATCTTTTGTTAATTTCTTAATAATGCTCTCGGGCAAAAGAATGTCTCAAGTAGTTCCACAAAGGGGTTTAAAATAAGGTGATCCATTATCTCCCTATCTTTTCATCTTAGTCGATAATGTACTCTCGGTTTTGATTGAAAAATGGGTTAGTCTAGGCTATCTGGTTGGTATCCATTTGTCAAGGGGATCTCCTGACTCAGTTTTTTTGCTGATGATTCAGTGTTTTATCTGAAGGCTGAAATAGATAACTGCAGGGCTATGAAGTTTCTTCTTTATCTTAATTGTGAAGCTTCTAGATAGCTCATTAATGTGAACAAGTCCTGTCTTTATTTTTATCAAAATGTTCAGGCGTTGACAAAGGAGGAAATTGGCCATATATTTCAAAGTTCTTGTTGTTGTTATTCTGGGAATTACTTGGGGCTCCCTAATATCTGGGGTCATTCAAAAGTGCAAGCATTGAACTTTTTGGTGGGTAGAGTAAAGAAGAGAATCCAAAGTTGGCAGAAGATTTTTTATTTTTTATTTCTAAAGCAGGAAGAGAGGTATTAATTAAATCTATGGCTAATTGTATTCCGGTATATCCTGTGTCCTGCTTCTTATTTCCAAAAGCCACTCTTAAAAAACTTGATGTAATGATCACTGAATTTTGGTGGGAAGGGTCTAAGGAAAAATGAAAAATTCATTGGGTTTCTAACAAGAAGTTAAAATATGCTAAAGAGGAAGGGAGTATGGGAATAAAAGATTTTGAGGCTTTTAATTTAGCACTATTAGCTAAACTTGGTTGGAGAATTTTGCGGGAACCTCATCAATTATGAGTAAAGATCCTGAAAAGCATTTATTTCCCTAACTGTAGCTTTATGGATGCAACAAGAGGCCGAAATTCTTCTTGGTTATGGTCATGCATTCTAGCAGGAAGAGATGTTCTTCAAGGCAATATTATTTCTAGTATTGAGAATGGAAGAAGTACTAGAGTATGGCTTGATCCTTAGCTTAATGATTTACCAAGTAAAAAATTAGTCTCATTTCTGGCATGACTGTCTAATATTAGGAATGGGACTAAGTGGGACTTGTCTATCATTCGTAATTATTTGAATGATTCTGAAGTTGGCCCTATCTTGAATACAAGATGTGCAATATCTGGAAGGCAGGATAAGTGGATTTAGACTAGTGGGAGGAAGTATACGAATTCTGTAAAAGAAGGGTTCAAAGTTGCCAGGACTATGGTGGAGTGTATGAGTTCTGGATGGTCGGAAACATCGAATGCGAGCCGGCCAAGAATATGGAAAAACTTGTGCAAGCTAAAAGTACCTAGAAAAGTTAGGAACTTTATGTGGAGAATTTTAAATGGGGCCTTACCTTCTATGTCTAATTTATATCGTAGACAATGTGCCCTTACCAATATCTGCTTTATTTGTAAAAATAGTGTTGAATCTGATGGTCATCTCTTTCTCACTTGTGAATGGGTAAAACTAGTGTGGTTTGGGAGTCACTTTTCTTTTACTTTTCATGACAATGATTCTCCTGATCTACATATGTGGATCAATTCTGTCTTCTTAAATTCTGATGTGTTTGATTGGCATCAAGCTTTGATTTCAATGACATTATGGCAGGTGTGGAAAGCTCGATACAATTTTATATATCAGAATATCACCCTTGACCCTGTGTTCACTTTTTCCGAAGCGGGGAAGGAATTTTGGGAAGTGTAAGGGTGGATCTCTAATCAACGGGGTTCGGAGGAGCCATCTTTGATTAATGACAGACAAGAAGATACATTGCACTCTCCACAAGTTCATTATATCAAAGTTAAGATTGATTGTTACTTTTCTGCTGAGAAGGCTGAAGCTGGAATTGTTGGGATCCGTACAACGCAGCGGATTAAAATTTCTACGAATCCGTCCCGAGGATCACTCGGGTGCGTTTAAATCAAGGCTAGTGAATCCGGATATTACCTTTTAGAATTCGTCCGCGTCTCGTTCTTCCTTGAACAGGTGGGCTACCTCCTCGATCAGCAGAAGACGACTCTTAGAATCCTCTTCCTCTCGGTATCCACACGAACAATCCTCGTTCACGGCTATGGCGGCGTCTAGCGCCTCTTTTGCGTCTCTCTCTGTTTTTCGCGGCTTTTTAGAATACGCTCGTCGAAAGTCCGTAGGTTTTCTAAAAACGTTCGGGCGTATTTAATGCAAAATTAATCGTATTAATTTTGAATTCAAACTTTAGATCTGGATTAAATATATATTAATTAAATCTATCCGATAGATCTAATATAATAATATTTATTTAATCGAATTAAAAGCCGGATCTGAAATTTCGAATTCGAATCTAGATTAAAAAAATAATTGATTAAATCTATCGATAGATTTAATCCAACCTATTTATTTAATCCAAATTTAAAAGCCTTCTCGATTTAATTTATCTCAATAAATTAAATCGGAGAAATGATATCTATCTATTTATTTAAATCGAGATACCAATATCTCAATTTAAATTAAATAGACAATAATATCTTTATTCAAAAATTAAATGAGATACAATATCTCTGTTTGTTTTAGATATTTAATTTATCAAATAAATTAAACATAAAACAAATAATATAATAATAATATTTTAATCTCAATTAAATAATATCATTATATTATTTTCGAATTTAAATATATATATATATATATATATATATATATTTACCCAGATTAAACTCGGTATTCATTAATCTTAGATTAATCGAGATTCAATGAACCCGGACACTTTTACCGTGTTGGATTATTCTTGTGTGCGACCTAGGCCCATGTGAGATTGGCGGTGGGCCAACACGTGTCGACCCACAAATCGCAAGCGGCCTCTAGCAAGACATTGCGACTACCCAACTCACATGGGGATCGATGACACGATACACCTATCGTACAACCATGTCACGTCCCTTTTGTCACGCGATAATTTGGTCAAGGATGAGGCATGGATAATGTCAACTTCCTTTTCTTGACCATTACTTTCTCGATTCTCGAGTAGTCTAATAAGTGGAATGGAAACTCCTTTCCATCACGGTATGGCCATACATTTCTTAGACTCACTCATCGAGGGCCCAAGTATTATCTCTCTACGAATGTGAGGGACAAATTCCATCTTGACCATTCACGTCCCTCCGCATGAAAACCACGATCCGATCCCGGCCTTTATCATCACCGGTCAAAGGTGACTTTTGACTAGGTCAAAGACCCGAGTGATTCATCATGTAGGAATCCATGATGATCTCAGGTCATAGGCGTTGTGACGCGGTTATACATGAGATAAGCTTATGACTTAATCCATGCGGCTTTCTCATAGTGGGTCGGTCCAAGCACCTTGTACTCTTACAAGTGCCCATGACTTTGATTGTATCTCCATACCTCATCAAAGTCATATCAGTCTTAATTCATCTTCGCTCAGCGTAGATGACCCCGAGGACATTTAGGATAATCTATAAGATGTATCCAGGGATGGAGTTATCAATACAAACATGCAGACGAAAATGATAACTTAAGAAAATACTTTAAATAACTCAAATATCCAAAGTACAATGAATTGCCCCTAGGGCATAATTTCCAACAGGAATTGCCTGGGTAATGAGAGATCAAAATTGCTGGCCTTTGGATGGTAGTTCTCAGGTTGTTAGAGCTTCTTCCCCTTCATGGGTGAATGTCTGGCTATGTTAGAGGATGTTCAATATGTGCAATCTAATCAGTTCGAGGATGTCCATTTTGAATCCGATTGTAAATTGTTGATTGATTGTCTGAACAGAAGAGCTCCTTCTCCTGAATGGAATTGTGATATTATTGTTGAAAACATTATTTCTTCAGGATGCTTTATAAGAAACCACTTTTTTTTGTGTATTTCCAAGAAGACAAACTTGGTAGCTGATCGGATTGCGAAAGCTTCGCTAGAGTGGTCATGCACCTTCTGATTGGATCTAACGACCTCACACTCAACTTTTGAATTTAATAGAACAAGACAAGCTTAGTAGTCATTTTGATCCTGGTTAATTACTATTGTTACAGACTTATATTAGGCCCAATACCAAGATGGCCCAATAGGAAATATATTGCATATCAAGATCGGCCTATAATAAAGGGGGATCCTATCTTACCTATAATCCAGGTATATCTAAATGTGTATCTGGTAGCTAGGGTATCAAGGGCCTCATATCACAAGGCCCCGAGAGATTCAACCTAAGGTAAACTCTATAAATACAGAGGTCAAACCTTAAGGTACACATGTTCTAACTCATAATATTTACATATAGTCATCACTGCGCACACACCCCACTCATTGGGGTCAAGCCTCGTCTATGTGTAGTGATCCCTAGCTCTTCCAGTCATCTGCCTAATAGATACCCAGATCGAGCTATTAGATCCAACATCAACCATACTAGTCCATTTGGCTAGACATCTGTGTTCTATACCAGAACATTGGCGCCGACCGTGGGGACATTAAATTTCGATCCCCGTGACCACCGATGGCTAACACTAGAAGCAGCAGTCGGAACCTTCAGCCTGGAAATCCATCGCAGGCCGAGGCAAGTCAACAACAGCAAGCTCAAAACCCACCGAATCCAGGGGACATCCCCAAAGGGATGGCGACGAACGATGAAAAGGACGTGTCGGACACAACATCCTCTCCCCCATAGTGGCCAAACCATAGGACGTGAGGGGAAAAGAGACCTCAGCCCCACAACCAGACATTCTTTTATTACAAAAGACCCAGGAGTGGATGCTAAGGCGAATGGAAAATACGGAGAAGGGCAACGACCTCCAGCATCAAGAAGATCTCAGGGTAATACAACAGATCATGGAGGACCGATTCAAACATTTTGAAACACTGATCCGAGGACATGATCGAGAAGACATGCGTGGAAGGAAAGGGAAAACGACACATGGTGTCAGTAATCCCTCTTGTAGTGAAGAACCGAGACAAACGCGGTGGGATGCTGACCGAGACGCTCAAGGGACGAGCACAGGAAGAGCTCGGACTCAGAACCCGACCTCGGCCTTAAAAAAACTGCGCACGGAAAGGATCTTGGATGACGAAGACCGAGATACTGAGAGAACTGCTCGGCCTTGTTAGACCTGGCTATCACTCAAGAGGGGGTGAATTGGGTGTCTGATAAAACTTTACGAACTTTGAAAATCTTTTCGCAACTTCTAAATCAACAGTTAGATATTCAAATAAGCACATACTGGAAATATAAGAGTTTAGGGAAGAGAATATGCAAACTGTGATTTATCCTAGTTCGGCCCAATCCACAATGACCTACGTCTAGTCCCCAGGCTTCTCCTGAGATTTTCAATCCACTATCTGCTTTCAACTTGATTAACGTTCTGTACTCGAGCAACCCTCTCACTAGGATTCACTCTCCCTTACAAACTGTAATCAATACACCGCTTGATCACACACTCTGTACTCGAAGTAATCCTCTTCCTAGGATTTACTCCCCTTACAAGCTGTAATCAACACAATGTGTTTTCCACTCAAGATACCCAATCTTGAGTAACTCTCAGATAAAATATTTACAGATAAATCTTCTCTATTAGAAGTGAATGAATAAACACTGAAGTACAATTCCAGATCATCTCACTCTCTATGGTAAACTATGTAAGCATTGAGAACAAAGAGTAAGTGAATATCATAGTATTGGCATTTTGAAGGTGTAAGCTCATGTCTCTGTGTTCGCCACTGCTTCTGTTTTGAATGTGTCTTTACTTATAGACAATTGTTGGAAGCATTCGTCCGTTGCATTTTGGCCGTTGTGAATAGTAAGAATTTTGAATATTGGTCCGTTGGAGAGATAGCCATTGACAAATTTAAATGCTTTGTCATTTTGCTTGTTTTGTCAATTGCTTCGCTTCTAGGCAGCTTTGTTGAATCTTTGTTTTGGCATTCGTATATATCCGTTGAGAAAATTTAAACATCTGCGCCTTCTATTTGCCCCCAATCGAGTGTCCGCTTGATAGTGTTTCTTTCCAGGTTGTCTTCACGTGATTTCGGACAAAGGATAGCTTAAAATATTGATTCGGTGCGTTTGGTAGAATGGGCTAGCCTTAATTGGGTTATGCGCCTCGTCTATGTTTCTCCGTCAGTTTCGGTGCTTAACAGCTCATCAAAATTCAAACAATGATTAATCATCTGAAAATCACTCAAGAAGATAATTAATAATATCATAGATAATATTGAGTGATGTAGAAGAGGAATTAATTGAATAATCAAATCATTCGAATAATGTTGCAGAGATGATTTCTGTCAGGTGATATCCCATACTCGAGTATGCCATTCGGTGTACTCGAGTATCCCTTGAAGAAGCACTTCACAGAAGCTTGATCCTTGTCAATACTCGAGTAATCCATTTCCCATACTCGAGTATCTCAATGATTCAGTTATACCAGAGGCTGTGATATTAATCATACTTGAGTATTCAATCTTGAGTACTTCCTGAATACTTCTTGAATACTTGCTGAATATTTCCTCAATACTTCCTGAATACTTGCGGAATACTTTCAGAATATTTGAGTATTCATTGTAGAAATAATTGACAGATACTCATTCCTCATCAATACTCGGGTAGCCAATTCTCATACTTGAGTATCCTATATCCAATACTTGAGTATCTATATCCAATACTCAAGTATCCTTGCAGCAAGTTCATATCAGTGACTTCACACCATCAATACTCGAGTATCATATTCTTTATACTCGAGTATACCTCAACCCGAGAGCAAGTATCACATTTCAGCAATCACCATACTCGAGTATGCTATATCCAATACTCGAGTATTGTCTCAGCAATTCATACCAGAAGCTTTAGAATGATGTTATTTGAGTAGATGATTTCTGATATGTAGTAGTTCTGTGCAAAAGCATCTATCCTTGTGTAAGAATGTATCAATTGTTGAGTATTGTGTTTCCAGTGCAAATCGAAATCTCGACATTACTCGAGTATAGATTTGAAGATACTCAAGTATTTTTATGTTGATTAACTCAACATTGCTTCTGACTTGCTGCTACTCGAGTATTACTTGTGATATACTCGAGTATCATCATTCTGATTCCTCAGTGTTAGTTCTGTATCGACAT
This sequence comes from Acacia acuminata, assembly GCA_019022655.1. Taxonomy (NCBI): domain Eukaryota; kingdom Viridiplantae; phylum Streptophyta; class Magnoliopsida; order Fabales; family Fabaceae; genus Acacia; species Acacia acuminata. Next base: position 6,702,387 of record JAFJYI010000010.1, read on the forward strand.
TACTCGAGTATGTAAGTGACATACTCGAGTATGTTCACCCTCTACGCGAGTATTTTCATTCTTGCTCGAGTAACTGTCTTCGAGTGACAAACCGCTAGCTACTTGCAAACATTAATCTCCATTGATATTCAAGAATGCAATATCATCAGTAGTATAAGAGCTAAGTTCCAGTGAGCATAACGTCTTTGATATAGAAACAAATTTGTCAAATCACCCCATCTCAGAAAGCTCTTTAAATCTTCTTTCTAGTACAATAAAAATCAGCTCCAAACTGGTTGTATTTAGTCCATTAACATCATATGAATTGAGGTTGTTCTTATCCAACGTTTTTGCAGCATCCAGAACAGACTGTCAACTTCAAACATCATAACTCCTTCAATTGATCTTATTTTTTTTGTGTTCTTGATGTTTTTGAAAAGATATTTGAGTCTAGTTTCCAATAGAACTAGTTTCAGCTCAATTGGATTTGTCGTTTGTGACATACACTCAAATGACTGAAGCTTGGTATGGATTGTGATGTGATTCTTGTGGAAACTTGTAAAAATCATAAATCTCTCATCTGGACTTCTTTGGACTTAAAGTTTTTTTAAAAGTACGCATTGGGAGTCTAGTTTCATACAAAATTGGTTTCACCTCAATCGGACTTCTGGTTGGAGAGATATCATTGAATTACCAGACATCGCCTGAAACAGAGTTGAGCAGAGTAGCTGAAAAACACACTATTACTCGAGTATTGAAGTTTCATACTCAAGTATTAGTCCCATACTCGAGTATTGAAGTGTAATACTCGAGTATTGATGGGATTTTTGCCTGAACTGGAGCTATCTAAGTATCATACTCGCGTATTACATTGTGGTACTCGAGCATTGCTTCAGGAATGCAACTGTGGCCTATTTGAACTCCGCCAATTCAACTTCCATTGATCATAAAGACTTTCATATTGATATTCTCCTTTCTTCAATCTTCTCTCTGGATCAATCTTCATTGTTTAAACTTCATATCTACATTTATATATAAGGATTAATCAAATTAGAAGATAAATGTAGTATGCAAGCTTTTTGCTCGGGATAATGACATCTATATAAGACATCATCAAAACTAATCATAACTAACAGGCCTATACATTCTCCCATAACGAGACACAACAGAAGCCCTTTTTCCGAGGAAATCGTGAATGAGCCGTATCTGAAGGACTTCGACCTGGCAAACCTGCCGAAGTATGATGGGACCTAGGACCCACGTGGCCACCTTGATACGTTCGAGCTGCTCATGTTTGTTTGGCTGATTGAGGGCCCGGTCATCCCAGGGCTCTTCGCAGCAACATTGACGGGACATACTCAAAAGTGGCTCCATAACCTACCAACCAAGTCTGTGCAAGACTTTGAAGACTCGGACGTAAATTCGAATTAAATTTTGCAACCAGTAAGAAGCAGTCGAAGTCCCAATTCACTCTGAGTAAAATTAAACAGAAAAGCGGGGAGACGCTCCAACAGTATTTGGACCGATTCAAGGAAGTAGCCTTACAAGTACGATCACTCCCAGAGGAGATCCACGTACACTGTCTCATAGATGGCCTGGACCCGAATTCTCGATTGGCGAAGTCAATTTTCAAGAATAGGGTCTACACTCTCACCGAATTCCATACCCGATCGAAGCAATATTTGGAGGTGGAACAAATGAAAATAGCCAATGCTGTCGGCAGTGAGAGGCGGAGAAATACGTCTCCAGAAAATAAAGGTCAGTTCGACAAATGAAAAGAAGAACCCCACAGGCGAAACCGGGATACCAGATCCCGAGGGGGACAGATTTGAGGGGAAAACCAAGTACGACCGGTACACCCCCTGAACGTTGCACGTTCCCAAATTTGGAAAGAGGTAGCGCTCACCGAGATGAAGAGGGTTGATAGACCTCGGCCTACCCGAAGTCGAGCTTTCACAAACCAGTCTAAATTTTGTGCGTTCCATGATGGACTAGGGCACACTACAAATAAATGTTATGAACTCCGCGACGCCATTGAGAAATTCGTTAGAGATGGCAAGCTACGCCAATATGTGATAAAGACTCAGGGGTGCAAAAACAACAAGCAAAAACAAGGAGGCCGAAGTAGGAGCCCGGCCACCGACCAAAAGAAAGAAGATAAGCGACAAAGACCGAGCAGTGATGAAGATGAATTCCCCGAAGCCGAGTTCAATTGTAATGTTGTTAGTGGGGGCTTCGGTGGCGGAGGAGATACAATAATCCAACGCAAGAAATACTTGAGAGAAGTCCACTCTGTAAGAGGTCTCTCAAAATTCAAAGAAGACTGCAACAAGTTGACACATCCACCATTGGTTTTCACTAATGAATAGTTGGAGGACGTAGTTCCAGGCCATCACGATGGTCTGGTAATCACGGGAACCCTGGTACATTGTCGGGTTAAAAGGATTTTTGTCGATGCAGGAAGCTCGGCGGACATCATTAGCTGGGATGCCTTCAAAAGGATAAAGATGGACAAAGAAGACTTGAAGCCATGTAAAACGACCCTCATAGGGTTCAACGAGGAGCACTCTCCTCCCAAAGGATATATCGACCTCAGGTTAACTTTGGGAACCAAGGAAGCTTTCAAATCGGAACGAGTAAGATTCATTGTGGCCGACTTCCCTTCCCCGTACAATATCATACTGGGCCGGCAGACCATCCATAACTAGGACATGCAAGTGTCTACAAAGCATTAGAAATTGAAGATGGTAAACAACAAGAACAAGGTTGTTGTTGTTAACGGAGATCAAAAGGAGTCTCGGTAATGCTACTTCAAGACTGTTCGGGAGGGAGAAGGCGGACCCTCATCGCCACCTCGGATCCGAAAAGGAATTATTGGAAGCTGGGTTCATCAAAGAAATACAGTACACCATATGGTTGTTTAACGTAGTTATGGTCTTAAAACCAAATGGTAAATGGAGGGTGTGCACAGGTTACACAACCTAAACAAAGCCTGCCTAAAAGATTCCTACCCAATGCCCAACATTGACCAGTTGGTCGACAATTCATCCGGCTTCCAATTACTATCCTTTATGGATGCTTACTCCAGATACAACTAAATTGCCATGCACCCGGATGGCCAAGAAAGGACGGCCTTCATTACTGACAAGGCCAACTACTGCTATAATGTAATGCCTTTCATATTGAAGAACGCCAGGGCCACTTACCAGCGGATGATGAACATAGTTTTCGAAGACCAAATCGGAAAAAACGTAGAAGTATACATTGACGACATGATCGTAAAATCTAAAGACCCAGAGACCACATCTAGGATCTGGAGCAAACGTTTGAAAAGTTAGGAAGATACCGGATTCGATTGAACCCGCAAAGTGTGCGTTCGGGGTCCCAAATGGAAATTCCTAGGTTTCGTTGACAAACCGCGGGATCGAAGCAAATCCTGATAAATGCAAGGCCGTACTAGACATGCAAGCCTCGAGTACCAAGAAAGAAGTCCAGCAGTTAACTGGACGGTTGGCCGTGCTAACTAGGTTTTTATCGAGGTCGGCCGAGAATGCGCTTCCTTTCTTCAGGTTGCTGAAAAAGGAGACACGAGGAGGATGGAACCCAGATTGCGAGGCAACATTTGAAAAAATCAAACAATGTCTGGCGACCCCACCAGTCCTATCAAAGCCTGATTTGGGTGAGTCTTTGTTTTTACACTTGTCAGTAGGAGAAGAGGCAGTAAGTGCGGTCCTGGTCAGAGAAACCGGCTCCGACCAGGCACCAATCTATTTTGTAAGTAAGGCATTACAGAGCTCAGAATTACGGTACCAAAAGCTTGAAAAAGTGGCGTTTGCCCTACTTATCTCGGCAAGAAGACTTCGGCCTTACTTTCAGGGGCATTGAATAGTAGTCCGAACTAGTCAACCAATCCGTCAAGTATTGCACAAACCAGACCTGGCCGAAGAATGACAAGCTGGGCAATAGAGTTGTCGGAGTTCGATATCATCTATGAAGCCCGACATGCCATAAATCTCAGGCGTTGGTGGATTTTGTGGGGAACTCACCTCGGCTAAGAGGAGAGACACTGACAACAACAAAACGTGGAAAGTTTACATCGATGGATCGTCAAACGCTAAAGGAAGCGGAGCAGGGATCATAGTCGAAAGCCCGGAGGGTATCGCAATCGAGCATTCCCTTCAACTAGAATTTCCAACCTCAAATAACCAGGCCGAATATGAAGCTCTGCTTGCCGGACTACTGCAAGCGAGAGAACACAGAGCTCAAAGGGTGAAGGTTTTTACTGATTCACAGGTTGTAGCGGCACAAATCGAGGGCACTTACCAGACTAAAGGTCCGCTTTCGGCCAAATATTTGAACAAGGCCAAGGAGGTCATCTCCAGCTTTGAAGAGGTAGTTGTGACTCATATTCCGAGGGAAGAAAATACTAGAGCCGACATCCTCTCCAAACTGCTAGCACGAAGGGCCCGGGTAGCCACAGGACCGTGGTCCAACAAAATCTAGCAGAACCAAGCTACATCATGACCATATCGGCAGCAACAGACTAGAGAAAGCTGATTGAGGATTACTTGGAAAGGGGTATTATCACGGTCGATTTAACTGAAGCCAAGAAGCTTATTCGAGAGGCCGCCATTTACATAATGGTCGATGATCAATTATATCAAAAAGGCCTACACTCTCCGACGATGAGATGCTTGGGTCCATCCGAGGCCAAATATGTGCTAGCCGAGGTACATGAGGGAATCAACGGCCAACACATGGGAGGAAAAGCGCTAGCCAGGAAAGCTCTATGCGCCGGATACTATTGGCCAACCATGATGGCAAATGCAAAGGAGGCTGTAAAGAGATGTGATAGTTGTCAGAAACACGCTAAAATCATTTGGCCCGCGCCCGCGAAATTGAAAGGCATCTCGACTCCTTGGCCCTTTTACAAGTGGGGGATGGATCTCCTCAAGCCGTTCAAGGCAGCCGGCGTTTAGATGGCTTATTGTCGTGGTGGATTACTTTACTAAGTGGATCGAAGCCGAGCCCTTGACGATAATAACCCCAGCATGCATACGAAGGTTCTTTCATCATAAAATTGTCTCTCGCTTTGGAATCCCGGCTGAGGTTGTCACCGATAACGGTACCCAATTTGCGGATAAGGGATTCCAGGACATGATGTCCGACCTTAACATTAGGTGGCACTTCGCCTCTGTTGAACACCCACAAACTAATGAACAAGCTGAAGCAGCCAACAGATCATCCTAGACGGCTTAAAGAAGCGAATGCAGGATGCATAATCAAACTGGGTTGAACAGCTCCATTGTGTTCTTTGGGGCTATAGGACCAGCGTGCAGACCTCAACCCAAGAAAACCCTTTCCGTTTGACCTATGGATGTGAAGCAATGATCCCGGTCGAGATAGGTCAACCATCATGGAGGAAGCGAAAGCTCTCCAAGATGGAGAGGAATCGAATGATGACGCATTGAGGACAGAGTTGGACTTGATCGACGAGGTCAGAATCGCGGCACACTGCCGAGACCTAGCCACTAAGAAACTCATTGTAGCCAAATATAATCGGAAGGTCAGACCCCATTCTTTCAACATGGGGAACCTAGTACTTCGACGTGCGAACGTCAGAAACAAAAACACCAGAGATGGCAAGTTAGCTGCAAACTGAGAAGGTCCTTACTGGGTCAAGGAGAAGCTCGACAAAAGAGCTTATATACTTGAAACCCTGGGAAGGAAGCCAATCAAAAGGACTTGGAACGCCGACAAGTTGAGAATCTACTATAGCTAAATCTCGGCTCCACACCCACATAGCACCGGACACAATGTGTGCGAGTTCGTTTATTTCTTGATTTCGGTATTTTGATTTCAATTTTATGTTTCCATCCATTCAATTTCCTTGTTTGACATTATTATCTCTTTGGAGCGGATTTTTTATTCAATGAAGAACTCCTCAGTGGAGAGTCAAATTACGAGCTATCTACAGCTTAAGTATTACACCGAAGTCCTTAAACCCAGTCAAAAATAGAACCCATTTTGAATGGTTGACACCAGGGCTAATAAGTGGTAGTTATGATTAGTTTTGATGATGTCTTACATAGATGCCATTCTTAAGAGCAAAAAGGTTGCATACTACATTTATCTTCTACTTTGACTAATTCTTATATTTAATGTAGATGCAAAGTTTAATAATGGAGATTGATCAAGATAAGGTATTAAAGAAAGAAGAAAAGAAGAACTTGCAAGGGTTATCAAGGAAGCAAGATGTTATTCCAAGTTAAATGATGAAGAATGATCAAATTGGGAGATGGAAGAAGGAAGAACTTGCTGAATGGAATGAAGATTTCATTATGCAATTTCTTATATTGATGCTAGAAGTCTCCAAGATCATATGGAAGTTGGAATGGTTCAATTCTGTGTTAAAACAAGCAAATATAAGGTTTAGGACGAGAAAACTTGAGGTTTGAGTACAAACCTCGAGGTTTGAGTGTCTTCAGCATCTCTGGTGTTTCGGACTAGCAAACCTTGAGGTTTCGGTCAAAACCTCGAGGTTCCGGCTATCATCGGCTCTTCATGTCTACTTTGTTTCACGTTCGGCTCGGGCGACGTCGGTAATTTGATGATATCTCTTAAGCCAGAAATCGGATTGAAGCAAAATCAGTGGCATATGAAATTAGACTCTCAATACGTCTTTTTGAAATAAAATTCAAGCCCAAAGGAGTCCAGATCAAGGAGATATGAATTGTTGAATTTGAAAGTGAAATTCATACCATACAGCAGACCAAGCTTCAATGTTTTGAGTGTATCTCACAAACTACAAATTCGATTGAGCTGAAATCAGTGGCATATGAAAGTAGACTCATAGGGCTTTCCATCGAGAGTTGAATGGACCAAAACGGAGTTCATAACAAGGAGATATATCCCTTGAAAGTTGACAGTCAGTTCAGGACGTTGTAAAAACGCTGGTCAAGAACAGTCTTCATTCATCGGATCATAACGGGCATAATACAATGAGTTTGGAGCTGATTCTTCTTGCAATGGATTCCCACCTCGAGCTTGGACATGTAAACTTGAGTTTAAGATTGGCCAAGAATTTTCCAAGTTTTCTAAACAAAGCTCGAGTTTCTCGCCAGTTTTCAAAACCTCCGAGGTTTATGGAAAACCTCAAGTTTGAGCTCAAATGGTGTTTTCTCAAGTTTCTCAAAATTATGAGAAACCTTGAGGTTTGTCAAGCGAGAGAGGTTCTGCGTTTTTCCAACCTTTCAGAACCTCCAGGTTTATGTGAAACCTCCAGGTTTGAACTAGAAAGGTTTTTCTCAAGTTTCTCAAAATTGTGAGAAACCTCGAGGTTTTTGAAAAAACCTCGAGGTTTGTCAAAGGCGAGAAGGTTACTGCATTTTTCCATGTTTTTCAAAACCTCCAGGTTTCTCTCAAACCTCCAGGTTTCTGTTTTGGCGCAAAACTGAGAATTTTGAAATTTAAGAGAAACCTCGAGTATTGGAAGAAAACCTCCAGGTTTCGGCATCCAGAGAGCAAACGCTTTTCATCGACTTTGAAAACCTCCGGGTTTCCGAGAAAACCTCCGGGTTTGCTCTTGGTGTGATTTTGCAAGGTTTCACATTCAAAGTGAAACCTCGAGGTTTCGAGAAAACCTCGAGGTTTTGACACTCGAGAGAGAATGACGCTTTTACGCTACTTTGAAAACCTCGAGGTTTCATCGCGAGATCCGAATTTCAAATCTGACGAATTTGGAAAACCTTCTTGTTTGATCTTGATACTTCCTATGATTATTCTCTAATGTTCCTAGACATGTTTAACCACTTTATTGCTAAGTTTCAGATAGATTAGAGAATGTACATTGAAGGTTTAAAACAAAAGCAAAAGTGACATCAGCACATTAAATGCAAACCCAGAAAGTTGCATTCTTTTGGGTAATCCATCTCGCACACGTTTACAAAGCATTAAAGATTGCTTTCCATATCCAGTTGATATTCCAACGGATTTATTTTCAAGAAGTCAACTACGAACTTCCGCATATTTGGATTAAGTGAAGATTAGAGAGAGAAGAGGACCAAAGCTTAACCAAAACCTTGTCTAATGAAGGCAACAGTTATATTGAAGATTACAACGGTCATATATTGATCTCTACCTATAAAAGAGGACAGATTCAAGCAGAAAAACGTAGAGACACAAGCTTACATCTTCAACATGCTAATACTCTGTTTTTCACATCATTTACTCTCTGTTTTTCATGTTTAGACAACTTAGAGAGTGAAGTGATTTGTATTGCTCTTCAGTGTTTATTCATTTACTTCTAAGAGAGAAGATTTATTGTAATCATTCTATCTTTCTGAGAGTTACTCAAGATTGGGTGATCTTGAGTGGGAAACCCATTGTATTGATTACAGCTTGTAAGGGGAGTAAGTTCTAGTGAGAGAATTACTTCGAGTACAAAGTGTGTAATCAAGTGGGTATATTGATTACAGTAAAGGGGAGTGAATCCTAGTGAGAACATTACTCCAAGTACAGAACGTGTAATCAAGTTGAAAGAAGATAGTGGATTGAAAATCTCAAGTGGAGCTTGAGGACTGGACGTAGGTCAAGGATTGGACCGAACCAGGATAAATCTCAATTTGCATATATCTTCCCTTATCTCTTATGTTTCCAGCATATATGTTTGAATGACTATCTATTGTTTTATAACTCTTTACTGTCATACAAACTAGTTTTAATGAGTTGCACAAAGATTTTCAAAGTTCCTAAATTTTTATACTTCACCCAATTCACCCCCACTCTTGGGTTCAGCCGGTTCTTACAATAAACCCAGGTTATGAGTTATGTGAAGTCGCTATTACATGCCTTCGCAACAATTGATGCATCAAAAACTCGCTCAGAGATAAGAAGATGAATTGTCATTCCGACCCTGATCAAGTCAAAATGTTTAAGCGTTGCGTTTCAAACACCACGGCTGGACATGTGACAATTTGCCCTTATCCTGGTTATGATCCCGGACAACGGAACCGGAACTCGGTAGTGCGGTTAAAAATGAAAACCCTACCCCAGATACCTAGTTTTCAAAAAACTGGAAGAATAAAAGCAGATACTGCATAACTAAAGACCCTGGCCCAGTCGAAGAATCTCTAACACAGTTTAGACTTCAAAAAGGACGAAATACAGCAATAAATCAAAAGATATTTGTTATCAAAGATTAAGTTTTCGAAATTACAGAACCCGGCATAAACACCGACGAAAAAACAAAACACCGACGAAAAAACAAAGTCTAAAGGGCACAACCGCCCAATAGGAGGAAAGACAAAAGATCGAATCACGGCTATTCAGCTAGGAGGGGCAGTATCATCTGAAGGAACCGCCAAGATGGCCCAATAGGAAATATATTGCATATCAGGATCGGCCTATAATAAAGGGGATCCTATCTTACCTATAATCTAGGTATATCTAAATGTGTATCTGGTAGCTAGGATATCAGGGGCCTCAGATCACAGGGCCCGAGAGATTCAACCTAAGGTAAACTCTATAAATACAGAGGTCAAACTTTAAGGTACACGCGTTCTAACTCATACTATTTACATATAGTCATCACTGCGCACACACCCCACTTATTGGGCGCAAGCCTCGTCTGTGTGCAGTGATTTCTAGCTCTTCTGGTCATCTGCCTAATAGATACCCAGATCAAGCTATTAGATCCAACATCAACCATACTAGCCCATTTGGCTAGACATCTATGTTTTATACCAGAACAACTATGTTGGTTTTGTTGGCAGTTTTAAAGACTCTTGAACTTTTGCTTGTATGTTTGTTTTATTATTTTGAGTAATGAAGTTCCTTTCTGGCCACACACACACACACACAAAAAGAAGATAAAATGTTTCTCAATATGGCCGAGAAAAATATTGTAATAAATCTCATAAATAGTCGACACTCACATGCTCATGTCTTCATTATGATGAAAAAGGAGAAGTTGGTCCTTCCTTTATTGCAATGAAGGAGGCAAATAAGTTATTTCCTCCCTTCTCTTATCAACATTGATCAAAGGTTGGTTAAAGACTTAAAGATAACAAAGTCACAAAGATATATAATAATAATAAAAATTAACTTTTTTTTCCCAAAAATACCCTCATTTAATTGGATGAGAGAATGTGTGAGAATTAAATTAAATTCAACATTATGAGTAAATTTTTTAACATGACCTTATTTTGCTTTGGTTAACAACCTTACAACCAAACCATGGTTCCATGAGCCATTTTCCACAAGCTAAGACAAAGCTCATTTAACATGGTTACCTCATAAATCGTAAAAATTATTCTCCAAAAGCTAATCCAAATACATACTAAATATCCCTTCTAAATAGGAACATGCCAGTGTGGTAGTTGTTTCTTAACAAGGAAAAGAAAAGCAAGGAGGGCAATTTTACTGACAATGAGCATTCATGATAGATAGATACAATCTAGAGTAAATACCTTTTTTGGTCCTTTACAAAAAACGTGATCCCTATTTTGGACCCTTACAAAAAAAAATCGACCCTTATTCATCCTTTTTCAGGAACTAAAAAGGACCTTTTGGAAATTTTTGAGGGATCAAAATGTCAACCAATCGACCCTTACTTGTCCTTTTTATGGACTAAAAAAGACATTTTTTTTGTAAGGAACCAAAATGGGGATCACATTTTTTGTCAAGGACCAAAAAGGGTTTTTACTTCACAATCTATATATGTGTGTGTGCAGGCGCTTTTGTGTGTACGCGAGCATGTGTATATATATATATGGGCACACACACTATATGTGATCATAAATGCAGACAGATGCCTACAAGCAAATTTCACGTAGGGTTTATTCTTGACTCTAATTAATGGTGATTACAAAGTGAGTATGACACAGAAATTGGAGGCATAAACAACACCTTCAACCCCTTCACTAGCTCAGGAAATTACTAAAGCCTCAAGAACATGCTTCCCTGTGATAACATTTAATGCTTGCTAAGAGTATTAAACGCATGATAATCAAATGGTGCATATATGCTATTTGATCCATTGATATCTGTCTTGGAAAGAAAACAGCTAGAAAGATCTGAAATTAAATATCTACATTCATGATTCTAGATAAAACATCTCAAAGAGGTCTTCAAGCTTCACAATATCAGTTCATTTTTACCATAAGTGCTCAGACCAAGTAAAATCTACCGAATAAATGAAGAGAATGCCCACACTTCACTAGATGAGGCCCGATGCTTCAGATATCTTGTGAACGATTTCGTCCTTCCAATTGATACAAGACTCTCAACATAATTGACGATTTGATGCTCATTGTCACATTTGCTAATGTTGAGCTTCTTGAATTTTTTAGTAGTTGGATTGAAGAGAACCGTGTGTTGTTGATGTACTATCTTAGATCCTACATTCTATAATAAATATAACATGCATGTAGCCTATATTTTACCTCCTTCATTCCATGACATTGACCTTAAAGAATACACTTTAAACATCTCAAAGCAATCATTCTTAACATAAGTATGTGGGAGACTGTGAGTGAGTAATACATGTGCCTGATGTAGACAAGACACGATTGAAATGGTTTGTTGTCAATGCCTGTGCCTAATGTAGACGAGACACGAGTGGCGAAGTGGGCAAGGGTGGATCTACGTATATGATTTTTTTTTTTGGGGGGGGGGGGGGAGTGCCCACCCTTGAAATAGGGAATTGATTTTTTTTTTTTTTTTTTTTTAAAGACAAAAAATTTAATCTATGTTCGAATGATTACCCACCTTTAATATATCAAGGCGCACTTCATAATCGGATGAGGGATGAATGGTTGAACGATTGTTTAGTGCCTTATATTGAAAAAGATTTATTTCATAGCATTGATAATAAGGCAATTATGATGGAATTTTAAATATAAGGCATAGAAGGATGACATTGTAATTATTTTTATTGTAATATACTTTTTTATTAAAACATATATACTTGAATTTATTGAGTGCCCACCCTTTATTGTAATTTATGTATTTTGCATTTCTAATAGCATCTATCCTTCCTTTTCTAAATAGTAGGTTTGTAAAATAATTTCCTCTCTTATTACATCATCAGTATTCACTTGATTTCATGAATATTTTTTGATATTCTTTTTTTTTTCTTGTTTATATTCTTTTGTTTTTTAATGCATTTAAAACTTTCCTTAAAAAAAAAAAAAAAAAAAAAAAATCGGAGGTACTGCCCCATTTCCCCTGCCAATAGTACCCTCTTCAGTAATTTTCTGGATTCACCTTTGGGAGTGGGCGTATCAAATTGTCAGTGTGTGTGCCTATGCCTGTGGTGTGTGTCTGTGTATGTGTGTATTGTGTATGTGTAGTGTGGATTAATATATATATATATATATATATATATATATATATATATATACAGGCCAGATTAGACCACACTAAGAGGTCTTAGGCCTTTGTCCGAAATCCAATCCCACCTAAGAAGACCAGTTTAGTATGATCTTCCCAATATTTGCTTTGGACCAATTTTTCTAGACTAAACCTGGCTACCTGGACCATGGGGTCTTTTACTCCTCCCCACCTACAAGGCCTTGCAATGCACAGCGGTTGATGCAAAGCAAAACTGGTAATGACTTGTTTTAACATTATTAAGGGTATAAACTTTTGTTCGTTCAGTTTTTTTATACTTCCATTCGACAAATTTTGTTTGGTTAGAAGTTTAATATTGTCCAGAGAAACATGAAAAAAGAGGATAAAGCACCAATAAAATTCACTTTTCTCAAGCACCAATAAGTTATTCTTTCAAGATATGTATTACTAATTGTTTTTGGAGTTAATACTTGTTTTTATTCTATAATCTTATTAAAATATATTTATAAAAAAAATTATCTTATTACAAAGTTACAAGTGATATAATAAATTAATAATAAGTCATATTCAAAATTAATAACATTTAAGTGTTGTTATATTTTTCATGGTTAAGGTGCAATTTTACCAATGAACTATTAGTCCAGGAGCACTCAACACAATAAACTATTATATGGACCTTAAATACAAATTAACTTTTGAATTGGTTAAATGAGCACAATGACATTAGACTTTGTGCAAATGTCCAAAGTCTATTCTTTCTTTGGATTGAGGGAAATCAATTGACATGTAAGACTTGGTGAGGCGTGAGTCGGCTACAACGTGGAAGGGAAGGGAATAAAGCGATTGAAAGCAATGGGCAGTTTAGGGTTCATTCGATTTGGGGGAAAAAAGATTTCTGTGAAAACAGTAAAAGAAACTCAGAAAATCAAACAAAATAAATCCAATATTTACAATATAAGCCTAAAAATTTGCTGTGAATTGTTGAGATTATGGAGATAAGATATGCAATACTCTCACTATTCTACCTGAAATTGTCTCCTAAAAATCTGCTAATATGTTATTTACATATCTCCAGATAATCTACAACAAACGAGAAAGAGAAAAGATCCCGATATAAAATCAGATACACATAGAAATCAGAAATAAAATCCACGATCAATTTATCAATGGGATGGGGAAATCAGATTCAGATATTAAAAAGAAAATAAACCTAGAAATATAACCCATCATCCCAAATACAACTAGAAATTTTTGCATCGGGTGTTGAAGAGTAGGACAGAACATTAGTTGAGAAAGAATAAGGACCCAAATACCCACCACAGTCGGCGGAATCGAAGAAGGGCTCAACGGGATATGCTCATGACAGCGAGATCGAACTTGACACAGTGCTTGATGGTGCCGGCCTTGGACGTCATGGAGGAAGGAGAGTTGGAATTGGGCTTTAGATTTCGATTTAAGAATTAGACCCTCCATCACACCTTCTTCCAGTTAATGCCATGGATCCATCTCCGTTTGTACGGCAAATCGTTGGCTCTCAAGCTTCCTTCAACAACAAAACCCACACCTAGGTCAAGTGTTCACCCACCAAACCCCTCTCCGTTTGCACAGTGTTTAACGTCATTATGCTCCTTTAACCAATTCAAAAGTTAATTTGTATTTAAGGTCCATATAATAGTTCATTGTGTTGGGTGCTCCTTGACTAATAGTTCATTGGTAAAATTTCACATTAACCCTATTTTTTTATTTACCCCTCTATTTAAATTTTAAAAAATGTGAAGATGTTATTAGCACAACACCCAAATTATAGAGTCAATTATCCTGTTAAAAGTGGTATTCTGAATTTATAACAAAGATAACATTGAAGTGTTATTATATTTTTCATTTAGTTTTTATCTTTCTTTCTTTTTTTTTTTTTTTGATAAAAGTAAAGATATCAATACATAACTCAAATATTAAAGGTTACATATAATTAACTTAAAATTTGTAAGGTCTTTTTTGTGAAAAAAGATGATAACAAAATTATGTCATTTTCTTAACAAGCAAGTTACGTTATTTATCACTCATTTAATATGGCTCAGCGTGTGTGTGTATTAACTTAAAATTTGTAAGGTCTTTTTTGTCAAAAAAAAAATAATAATAACAAAATTATGTTATTTTCTTAACAAGTAAGTTATTGAGTGAGTGAGTGACGTTATTTATCACTCATTTAATATGGCTCAGCGTGTGTGCCCATTAACTTAAAATTTGTAAGGTCCTTTTTGTCAAAAAAAAGTGATAACAAAATTATGTTATTTTCTTAACAAGTAAGTTATTGATTGATTGAGTGAGACCACCTCTAATTATCTCTGAGTCCACATTAGATACTCAATAATTTGGTGCCCCTTATGTCCTCACAGCTCATACCTCTAATTTTTATATATATATATATATATATATATACATACATATATATAGTATTTATTTAAATTTAAATTATATGCTACTTTACGAAATATTTTTTACACCTAGTATCTTAAATTAATTAGTTTCGGTGCATTCGAAATATTTATGCGCAATACCCAATGAGGACGGAAACTAATTAATTTGAATACTTAGGTACAAAAAAAAAAAAAAAAAAAAAGAAAGCGGCATATAATTTAAATCTAAATAAATGCAATATATAAAATAAATAAATAAAATATGTGAGCACATAAAGAGTACCTAATTATTGGGCACTTAATGTGAACTCAATTATCTCTTCTATGTAGGAAGACACAGATATTGGAGGCATACACAACACCTTCAACCCCCTCACTAGCCCTGGAAATTACTTAAGCCTCAAGAGCATGCTTCCCTTCCCTGTTGATAACATTTAAAGCTTACTTGGAAATACTTGCGAAATACATAACAATCAAACAGTGCATACATGCGATTTGATCCATTGACATCCATCTTGGAAAGAAAAAAGGACAAACTTATACATGCCAGTTACAGCTAGAAACATCTGCCATTAAATATCCACATTCATATTCATAATTCTAGATAAAACATCTCAAAAAGGTCTTCAAACTTCACAAAGGACAGGATAAGATCCATAAGCTGTGAGGACGAACAGAGATAGAATAGCTTCAGCTATGTATTCTCGGCAGTCTACTAGGTGAGCCCTGACTGGATGAACGCTGACGCTTGAAAAATTTTGTCAATGATTTCGTCCCTCCAACTGATACAAGACTCTCAGCATAATTGAAGACTTTTTGCACATCGCCAATTTTGCACATGTTAAGCTTCTTGAATTTTTCAGTAGTTGGATTGAAGAGAACCGTGATTGTTGATTCACTATTCTTGCTCCTGCAGAGAATTTCATTTCCACACATAGTCTCGGGTAAAAACCCATTAGATGGATAAGGGTTGCTAGTAAATATCTTAGTCCAATTCCATGTCTCCCTAGATGCACCTACAACCTCCTCCTTTATCAACAGATGGATAGCAGAATGTTTAAAGTCATCGGTGCAAATAACGAAAGCAAGTTTTCCCTCATACACCATAAGATTATGATAAACGGTACTAGACTGTTGCTCAGGCTCTGGTATCACCGTCCACGTTTCCGTTGCTAAGTCAAATGAGAAAATCACAACTTCAAAATACAGGCAATGATCCTTCCTAATACTCTTTTTCCCCCACCAAAACATAACACCATTAACAGTCACTCTATAATAAATTTTACATGCATCAAGCCCATATTTTACCTCCTTCCATGAATTTGACCTTAAAGAATACACTTTAAACATCCCAAAGTAATCATTCTTAACACAAGTTATCACTATCTTGTAATCATTGAGGGATGGACAGAACCCAAAACCTATAGAATAAGTACCACGACAATAAAATTTCCAACAAAAATCAGTTTCGGGCACCAGTTTGACCTCTTTAATCGCTGGATTCCACAATAAAAAAGAATGATGAGGCCTATAGGTTTGGACACAGAGCAAGCCATTGCTGGAATCCACGATGATACCGCGGTTCGAAGGTTCGATCAAAGGTGGCTTCTGAAATCTCCAAACTTGCATGTCAGAACCAAGAGAATACATGTTCGAACGATAACCATGCCAAGGACCCAGTTGGAAAAGGATATAAGGGTTTTGATGATTTGAGTGGTGGAGGTGGTCAGCAATGAAGGATGGGTCCTTAAAGAGATCTCGCCAATGTCTGCACACACATTGAAATCGGATAAGGGATTTTACCGGTAGTCGTGTGAGAATGTCTCTGATGATTTCTTGAGGAAGCAATGAATCGTCGGCCTCCACTTCCTTTTTCTTCATCATAGAGCTCGAAAGCCTTCGCGATCGCACAAGGAAAGGCGTTAGGGTTTACAGGACGACGTCGTGTGAGATGGTGCAATCGTCGACGGCGAGATGGAAGAAAAGATGGAGGGAAGAACTGAGATGCTACGATATCCAGATGCAGGAAAAGACGGAGGAGAGATTTGAGAGAGGCGAAAGAGAGAACCGGGTTTCGCTTCTGCAGAACTAGGGGTGGGAATAGGTGGGGCGCTTTTATCGGATGGTTTTTCTGACATGGCCTATTTAGGCCCTAGTCGAGCACGACTTGTTTATTAAAAAAGGGGTGAAGATCTATTTAAAGGCCTATATGTGTAAATAAGTAGAGGCCTATTTTGTTAAGGCGACGACTGTAAGCCTTGGTGGCGCATTTACGTATTAAATAAATATATTTATATTTATATGATATAATAACAAAATATTTATTTTTTCATTATTATATTTATATAGATTTTGATAGGCTTAAAGCGTATGAAGCCTCTTTATGGCGCTTCAAGACCTCTGATATGAGGCCTTTTAAAAGGCCTACATTGTGAGTAGGCCTTTAAAAAGGCTTCGGGCGACCGGGCCTTATGAAGGCTCAGAACTGAGCCTAAAAAAGCCTACATTCAGGCTCAGGCCTTTTAACTCCATTACAGGCTCAGGCCTATTTGGCCAAAGCCTAGCCTGGCCTGGCCTATTTCCATCCCTATGCAGAACAAGTGAAGCGAAGAGGTTGGTGAGGGAGTCCACGTGCTTAGAATTATATGGGTATATAAGTATATTTATTTTTAAAAAAATTTATATATATTGTATTTATTTAGATTTCAATTATATAATGCTTTTTTTTTTTAGTCGATATCTCAAATTAATTAATTTTCATAATGCGGTATTACGGGTAAATGTAGAACTGAAAATTAATTAATTTGAGATAATGAGTACAAAAAACATATCAAAAAAATAACATATAATTTAAATCTAAATAAATACAATATATAAAAAAAATGAAAAAATATATGTTTATACCTCTAATTTGAGGTATAAACACCTAATAAACATATAATTCTAAACACATACTACTCTTTTTTTTTTTTTTTTTTTGATACAAGGCGAGGGGAGGGGGGAATCGAACTAAGGACCTAAGGATACACATCCCAATACTATTACATTACAAGGAGTCTTTGGTTAAACACATACTACTCTTTAAATATGTGTGTTTAATTTTCAGAAGTACACAATATTCTAATAGAGCACTTAGCATTGTAAAGTAATTTTTGGTATACTTTTTAAATAGAGTTTATATATAATTAAATTTGTAAGGCCTTTTTTTGTCAAAAAATATTATAAAAAGTTACTTTTACAAGAATAAGTTACATTATGTATAACTCATATTTAATATGGCTCAATATAACATTATACTCCGGCCCTAATTTCTTTTAATAGAGAACAAGGGACAAAAGACCAAAGTCAAACTAAAACAAAATATTTTAGGCTCAGAAGAGCCTACATTGTCTTTGTACAAGCATCTGTCTAAACATTGAAGTCCTATTTATTAATAAGGTTTTGAAATACAAGGAAAGGAAAATACGTATAATTTAAGCATTAATTATAAGAACGAGATTAGTAAATAAGTAATATAATGAGTTTAGATCTATTTAGTATCGCACTCTCTCTTTTTCTCAGAATCTAATATTCACCCTCAAAACTAAAATAAACAGTGCATAAATGCGATTTGATCCATTGACATCCATCTTGGAAAGAAAAAAGGACAAACTTATACATGCCAGTTACAGCTAGAAACATCTGCCATTAAATATCTACATTCATATTCATAATTCTAGATAAAACATCTCAAAAAGGTCTTCAAGCTTCACAAAGGACAGAATAATCTAACCTAATATGGGTACATTTTTACCAAAAGTGCTCAAGCTAAGTAGAATCTATAGAACAACGATTAAGATCCATAAGCTGTGAGGACGAGCGGAGATAGAATAGCTTCTACGAAATCATTCTCGGCACTCTACTAGGTTTTCCCTCATACACCATAAGATTATGATAAACGGTACTAGAGTGCTTCTCAGGCATTGGTATCACTGTCCACACTTCCGTTGCTAAGTCAAATGAAAAAATCACATCATCAAAATCCCCCCAATGATGCTCCCCATGATCCTTTCTAATTTTCTTGTGCCCCCACCAAAACATAACGCCATTAACAGTCACACAATAAAAAATACCACATGCATCAATCCTATGTTTTACGTCCTTCCATGAATTTGACCTTAAAGAATACACTTTAACCATCTCAAAGTAACAATGCTCAAAAAGAGTTGCCACTATCTTGTAATCATTGAGGGATGGACAGAACCCAAATCCTATAGTATAACAACCATGAGAATCCAGACGAAAATCAGTTTCGGGCACCAGTTTGACCTCTTTAATCGCGGGATTCCACAATAAAAAAGAACACTGAAGCCTATCGGTTTGGACACAGAGCAAGCCATTGCTGGAACCCATGATCTTACCGTAGTTGAAATGTTCGATCAAAGGTGGGTTCTGAAATCTCCAAACTTGCATGTCGGAACCAAGAGAATACAAGTCCGAAGGATTATCATGTGAATGATCCCGTTGGAAAAGGAGATAAGGGTTTTGACGATTTGAGTGGCGGAGGTGGTCAGCAATGAAAGATGGGGTCTTAAAGAGATTTCTCCAATCTCTGCACACACATTGAAATCGGACTAGGGATTTTACCGGAATTCGTGTGAGAATGTCTCTGATGATTCCTTCTGGAAGAAATGGAGTATCATCCTCCACTTGCTTGTTCTTCATCATAGTGCTCGAAATCCTTCGCGATCGCACAAGGGAAGGCGTTAGGGTTTACAGGACTGCGTCGTGCGAGCTGGCGCGATCCTCCAAGGCCAGATGGAACAAAAGATGGAGGACAGATATGGGTTGCGCTTCTGCAGAACAGCAGCGACAGCGTTCTCGCGAAGTGAAGAAGAGAGACTGAGACACTGGGGGAGGAGAGGAGGTGGTGGTATCCTCTGCTCATTTTTTTTCTCTCTTTTAATTTTCTCTTATCAGCCTAGCCTATCGGGGCCGTTGGTCGAGGAGAAGATGAGAGAAATGTTAGCATGAAAAATGGTGATTTTTTTTTTAAATTGAGTAAATGCATCATTTAGCAATAATAATTAGTAATAAATACTATAGTTTTATTTTTAAACAAATACCATATAACTATTAATCCTATTAATTATTTATATTTGTATTATTAATTTTTTAAGGGGTTTTATTTCTTTGATCAACTTTTTTTTTAGCGGTTAAGATATATCCAGCAAATTGAAGTATCTTTAATTTTTAGTAACACTCTATTTTAAACTAATTTTTCATCTATATTGTATTGTAAATTGTTTTTTTCGATTGAGTGCCTAGTATCGTGAAGTAATGTTTGGTACAGTTTTCCCATCAGAATATTTTTCTCAATAGCTATGTGCACCCAAATTTAAGATACTAAATGCTTCTAAAGATATTTAAAAGTGTTGGTTACACCAAAAATTAACTTAGGATTTTTAATACTATTGGAAAAATGCTATAGGGTGCAATCTTATGCTTAAAATATTTTTCTCAGTAGCAATAAGCACCATAAACTTAAAATACTGATTGGTATTGACTTTGC
Source organism: Acacia acuminata (assembly GCA_019022655.1). Lineage (NCBI taxonomy): Eukaryota > Viridiplantae > Streptophyta > Magnoliopsida > Fabales > Fabaceae > Acacia > Acacia acuminata. Next base: position 6,722,688 of record JAFJYI010000010.1, read on the forward strand.
TTTTCGGTTCATATTTTCTTTTAATACCATGCTATGAGAATTTATATTATAGTTTGATCTTTTTACATAGGTATTTAAATGCATGCCCATTTGTTACACGGGAACTTTGAGGAAGGAGAGTGAATGGAAAAGAAGGGAAAATTGGGGGAAAAAAAACTTATAGGGAGTGTATTGTTTGATAGACATGGGAACAAAACTTAAGTGGAGGGAAAATAAGACTTTTAGTAATAAGAAAATAAAGTGGTGGTTTGTGGGAAGAAAATGTAAATTTTTCTTTTATAAAAAAAGAGTGGCATATTATTGGAGACCAGGTATGCAACAAGATTCAAAAAAATTTCTCTTCTGGTTTTCAACTAACAGATATTAATTCATCTTATCTGGTTTTAATTTCAAAAATTGAAGCCCCCTATTAGCCATGACAGAAAGATAAGCCTTTGTAATTTTTCATATAAAATTTTTTCAAAAGTAATTGCTAACATGATGAAGCCTATGCGTAATAAGTTCATTTCTAAAAGTCAGAGAGCTTTTGTCTCTAGAAGACTCATCTAGGATAACATTGTGGTTGCATATGAGGCTTTTCACCATCTAAAGAGTAGAAGAAGTAAAGATGAGCTAGCCCTTAAATTTGACATGAACAAAGCATATGATAGAATAGGATGAGACTTTCTTGTTGCGCTCTTGTTGAAAATGAGCTTTAGTAAGGAATGGGTGGATAGAATTATTTGGTGTATATCTTCTATTAATTTCTCAATAATGCGCTCGGGCAAAAGAATGTCTTAAGTAGTTCCACAAAGTGGTTTAAAACAGGATGATCCATTATCTCCCTATCTTTAATCCTAGTCAGTAATGTACTCTCAATTCTAATTGAAAAATGGGTTAGTCAAGGCTATCTAGTTGGTATCCATTTGTCAAGGGGATCTCCTGCTCTGACTCGGTTTTTTTGCTGATGGTTCAGTGTTTTATCTGAGCTTGAAATAGATAACTGCAGGGATATGAAGTTTCTTCTTGATCTTAATTGTGAAGCTTCTCGACAGCTCATTAATGTGAACGAGTCTTGTCTTTATTTTTCTCTTGATGTTCAAGCGTTGACAAAGGAGGAAATTGGCCATATATTTCAGGTTGTTGTTGTTGTTATTCCTGGGAATTACTTGGGGCTCCCTAATATCTGGGGTCATTCAAAAGTGCAGGCATTGAACTTTGTGGTGGATAGAGTTAAGAAGAGAATCCAAGGCTGGCAGAAGATTTTTTTCTTCCCTCTAAAGCAGGAAGAGAGGTATTAAATAACTCTGTGGCTAACTCTATTCCAGTATATCCTGTGTCTTGCTTCTTATTTCCAAAAGCCACTCTTAAAAAATTTGATGTAATGATCAGTGAATTTTGGTGGAAAGGGTCTAAGGAAAAGAGAAAAATTCATTGGGTTTCTAATAAGAAGTTATAATATGCTAAAGAGGAAGGGAGTATGGGAATAAAAGATTTTGAGGCTTCTAATTTAGCACTATTAGCTAAACTTGGTTGGAGAATTTTGCAGGAACCTGATCAATTATGGGTAAAGATCCTGAAAAGCATTTATTTCCCTAACTGTAGCTTCATGGATGCAACAAAAGGCCGAAATTCTTCTTGGTTGTGGTCATGCATTCTAGTAGGAAGAGATGTTCTTCAAGGCAATATCATTTCTAGTATTGGGAATGGAAGAAGTATTAGAGTATGGCTTGATCCTTGGCTTAATGATTTACCAGGTGAAAAACTAGTCTCAACCTGCCTTTTTTCTTCTTTTTTCTGGCATTTGTCTAATATTAGGAATGAGACTGAGTGGGACTTGTCTATCATTCGTAATTATTTGAATGATTCTGAAGTTGATCCTATCTTGAATACAAGATGTGCAATATCTGGAAGGCGGGATAAGTGGATTTGGACTAGTGGGAGGAAGTGTACGTATTCTGCAAAAGAAGGGTACAAAGTTGCCAAGACTATGGTGGAGTGTATAAGTTCTGGAAGGCCGGAAACATCAAATGCAAGCTGGCCAAGAATATGCAAAAACTTGTGGAAGCTAAAAGTACCTAAAAAAGTTAGGAACTTTATGTGGAGAATTTTGAATAGGGCCTTACCTTCTATGCCTAATTTATATCGCAGACAATGTGCCCGTACCAATATCTGCTTTATTTGTAAAAATAGTGTTGAATCGATGGTCATATCTTTCACTTGTGAATGGGCAAAACTAGTATGGTTTGGGAGTTGCTTTTCTTTTACTTTTCATGACAATGATTCTCCTGATCTGCATATGTGGATCAATTCTCTCTTCTTAAATTCTGATGTGTTTGATTGATATAAAGCTTTGATTTCAATGACACTATGGCAGCAATGTAAAGCTCTAGCCTCTATGCAATTTTATATAGGGTTAAGGTACAAAAATACACATGTGCTTTTTTTTCGAGGAGCGCCTAGTAGCAAGTGCTTTTTTTAGGTGCAAAAGTGACTATGTGGTTACAAATTAGGTGTAAAAATATCGTTTGACCGTTAAGTTTGACTTTTTTGCTAACGGACGATGACGTGGCATTTCAAAGATGCAAAAATACACATATGGTTTTTCAACAAGAGCGTCGAATACCAAATTCTTTTTTTTTTTAAATTTAATAATTTTATTTTAATTACTACCAGATACCAAAAAGATATTCAGGATACTAACATGTACTGAAAAATTATTTCATGATCTTGAAAAATTATTTTAAAATCTGAAAAAATATTTCGCAGTCTTGTTAATACTAAAAAGATACTTTGAGAATATTGCACTGGTATTTAAAAAAAATATTTCATGATCATAAAAAATTATTTTTGAATCTTAAAAAATATCTTTCAAGTATATTTTTAATACGAGTAAGTACCACTGAAATATTTTTTCATGATCTTAATATAATATTTCAAGATCATGAAGTACTTTTAGTACCGGTCAAGATCTTTTAGTACTTGACCAATAGCGTGAAATATTTTTTCAAGATCCTAAAATAATTTTTCAAGATTATGAAGTATTTTTTCTATAACGGTTAGTATCCGAAAGTACTTTTTAGTACCCGATCGGACTGCCGAAATATTTTTTTCAAGTATCGGTTAGTATGCTTTTAGTACCGGTCGATCTGAAATATTTTTTCAAGATCCTAAAATAATTTTTCAAGATTATGAAGTATTTTTCTATACCGGTAAGTATCATGAAAGACCTTTTTAGTAATTGATAAGACCTAAAATATTTTTTCGATATCGGTAAGTATCCTTTTAGTACCGTCCAATACCTAAAATATTTTTTCAAGATCCTAAATAATTTTTCAAGGTTATGAAGTATTTTTTATGTATCGGTCAAGTATCCGAAGTACTTTTTAGTACAAGTCGGTACCACGAAATATTTTTTTCGATATCGATCAAGTATCCTTTTAGTACCAATACCCGAAATATTTTTTCAAGATCCTAAAATAATTTTAATTGAAGTAAAATTATTAAATTTAAAAAAAAAAATTGGTGGTGGGCGCTCTTCTTGACAAATCACATGTGTATTTTTGCACCTTTGAAATGCCACGTCATTGTCCAGTCAGCAAAAAAAATCAAACTTAACGGTCAAACGGCATTTTTGCACCTAATTTGTAACCACATGTGCACTTTTTCACCTAAAAAAACACTTGCTCCGGGCGCTCCTCGAAAAAAAAATAAAAAACATGTGTATTTTTGCACCTTAACCCATTTTATATATCAGAATATTACCCCTGACCCTGTGTTCACTTTTTCTAAAGCAGGAAGTTACTAAAGGAATTTTGGGAAGTGTAAGGGTGGATCTCTAATCAGCAAGGTTCAGAGGAGCCATCTTTGATTAATGATAGACAAGAAGATACATTGCACTCTCCACAAGTTCATTATATCAAAGTTAATATTGATTGTTCCTTTTCTGCTGAGAAGGCCGAAGCTGGAATTGCCTGGGTAATGAGAGATCAAAATTGCTGGCCTTTGGATGGCAGTTCTAAGGTTGTTAGAGCTTCTTCTCCCTTCATGGGTGAATGTCTAGCTATATTGGAGGATGTTCAATATATGCAATCTAATTAGTCAGAGGATGTCCATTTTGAATCTGATTGTAAATTGTTGATTGATTGTCTGAACAGAAGAGCTCCTTCTCCTGAACGGAATTGTGATGTTATTGTTGAAAACATTATTTCTTCAAGATGCTTTATAAGAAACCACTAATTTTTATTTATTTATTTATTTTTGTATTTCCAAGAAGACAAACTTGGTAGCTGATCGGCTTGCGAAAGCTTCGCTAGAGTGGTCATGCCCTTCTGATTGGATCTGACGATCACACTCAACTTTTGAATTTAATAGAACAAGACAAGCTTAGTAGTCATTTTGATCCTGGTTAATTACCATGTTGGTTTTGTTGGCGGTTTTAAAGACTCTTGAACCTTTGCTTGTATGTTTGTTTTATTACTTTGAGTAATGAAGCTCCTTTCTAGCCAAAAAGAAAGAAAAAAAGAAAGATAAAAGATAAAATGTTTCTCAATATGGCCGTGAAAAATATAGTAATAAATCTCATAAATAGTCAACACTCACATACTCATGTCTTCATTATAATGAAAAAGGAGAAGTTAGTCCTTCCTCCATTGCAATGAAGGAGGCAAATAAGTTACTTCCTCCCTTCTCTTATCAACATTGATCAAAGGTTGGTTAAAGACTTAAAGATAACAAAGTCACAAAGATATTAAAAAATAATAATAATAATTTTTTTCCCAAAAATACCCTCATTTAATTGGATGAGAGAATGTGTGAGAATTAAATTCAACATTATCAGTATAATTTTTTTAACCCAACCTTATTTTGCGTTTGGTTAACAACTTTACAACCAAACCACAGTTTTATGAACCCTTTTTCGCAAGCCGAGACAAAACTCATTTAACATGCTTACCTCATAAATCGTAAAAATTATTCTCCAAACGCATACTAAATAGCCCTTCTAAATAGGAACATGCCAAAGTGGTAGTTGTCTCTTAAAAAGGAAATGAAAAGCAAGGAGGCCAATTTTACTGACAATAAGCATTCATGATAGATAGATAGATACAATCTATATATACATGTATGTGTGTGGGCGTGCGTGTGTCCATGCGTGTATACATACATATGTATATATATATATATAGACACACATTATATGTGAACATAAATGCAGACAGATGCCTACAAGCCAATTTCACGTAGGTTTTATTCTTGACTCTAATTAATGGTGATCACAAAGTGAGTATCACACAAAGAAATTGGAGGCATAAACAACACCTTCAACCCCTTCACTAGCTCTGGAAATTACTTAAGCCTCAAGAACATGCTTCTCTGTGATAACAGTTAATGCTTGCTAAGAGTATTAAACGCATGATAATCAAATGGTGCATATATGCTATTTGATCCATTGATATCTGTCTTGGAAAGAAAACAACTAGAAACATCTGAAATTAAATATCTACATTCATAATTCTAGATAAAACATCTCAAAGAGGTCTTCAAGCTTCACAATATCGGTTCTTTTTTACCATAAGTGCTCGAGACCAAGTAAAATCTACCAAATAAACGACGAGAATACCCACACTTCGGTGGATGAGTCCCGATGCTTCAGATATCTTGTGAATGATATGATTCCGTCCTTCCAATTGATACAAGACTCTCAACATAATTGACGATTTGATGCTCATCGTCACATATGCTGATGTTGAGCTTCTTGAATTTTCTAGTAATTGGATTGAAGAGAACCGTGTTTGTTGATGTACTATCTTAGATCCTGCAGAAAATTTCATTTCTCCACAGTCTTGGGAAATAACCAACTAGATGGATAAGGGTTGCTAGTAAATTTCTTAGTCCAATTCCATGTCTCCCCATATGCACCTACACCCTCCTTCCTTACCCACAGATGGATAGCAGAATGTTCAAAGTCTTTGGAGCAAAAAACGAAAGCAAGTTTTCCCTCATACACCATAAGATTTTGAAAAACGGTACTAGAGTGTTGCTCAGGCACTGGTATCATTGTCCACACTTCCGTTGCTAAGTCAAATGAAAAAATCACAACTTCAAAATCTTCGAAATGATACTCCCCATGATCCTTCCTAATTCTCTTTTGCCCCAACAAAACTTAACACCATTAACAGCCATTCTATAATAAATATAACATGCATGTAGCCTATATTTTACCTCCTTCATTCCATGACATTGACCTTAAAGAATGCACTTTAAACATCTCAAAGCAATCATTCTTAACATAAGTATGTGGGAGATTGTGAGTGGGTAATACATGTGCCTAATGTAGACGAGACACGATTGAAATGGTTTGTTGTAAATGCCTGTGCCTGATGTAGATGAGACACGAGTAGCGGAGTGGGCAAGGGTGGATCTTGGTATATGATTGGGGCAAGTGCCCACCCTTGAAATGGGAATTGTTTTTTAAAAAAAAATAAATAATAATAATAATAATAATAATAATAATAATAATACATGTTTGAATGATGTTCACCCTTAATACATCAAAATTGTACTTCATAATCAGTTAGGGATGAATGGTTGAGCGATTGTTTAGTGCCTTATATTGAAAAAGATGTATTTTATACCATTGGTAATAAGACAATTATGATGGAATTCCAAAAATAAAGCCTAGAAGGATGACATTGTAATTATTTTTATTGTAATATACTTTTTTTTTTATTAAAATATATATACTTGAACTTATTAAGTGCCCACCTTTTATTGTAATTTATGTAGCTGATTTCTAACAGCATCTATCCTTCCTTTTCTAAATGACAGGTTTGTAAAATAATTGCTTCTCTTATTACATCATTGTATTCACTGATTTCATGAATTTTTTTATATTCTTTTTTTTCTTGTTTATATTCTTTTGTTTTTTAATGCATTTAAAAATTCCTTTAAAAAAAAAAATATCGAAGGCGCTGCCCTGTATCCCTGCCAATGGTGCCTTCAATAATTTTGGATTCACCTCTACAGGAGTGGGCGTATCAAATTGTCAGTGTGTGTGCCTATGCCTGTGGTGTGTAAGAGGTCGTAGGCCTTTGTCCGAAATCCAATCCCACTTAAGAAGATCAGTTTAGTCTGGTCTTCCCAATATTTGCTTTGGGCCAATTTTTTTAGACCAAACCTGGCTACCTGGACCATGGGGTCTTTTACTCATCCCCACCTGCAAGGCCTTGCAATGCACAGCGGTTGATGCAAAGCAAAACTGGTAATGACTTGTTTTAACATTATTAAGGGTATAAACTTTTGTTCGTTCAGTTTTTTCATACTTCCATTCGACAAATTTTGTTTGGTTATATGTTTAATATTGTCCAGAAGAAACATATGGAAAAAGAGGATAAAACACCAATAAAATTCACTTTTCTCAAGCAAAAGTATTACTATCCTCAGTCATATATAAGTTATTCTTTCAAGCTATGTATTACTAATTGTTTTTGGAGTTAATACTTGTTTTTATTCTATAATCTTATTAAAATATATTTATAAAAAAAAAAAAAAAATTTATCTTATTAAAAAGTTACAAGTGATATGATAAATTAATAATAAGTCATATTCAACATTAATAACATTTAAGTGTTGTTATATTTTTTATTTACTCCTCTATTTAAATTTTAAAAAATGTGAAGATATTTTTAGCACATCACCCAAATTACAGAGTCAATTATCCTGTTAAAAGTGGTATTCTGAATTTATAACAAAGATAACATCATAACATTGAAGTGTTATTATATTTTTCATTTAGTTTTTATCTTCTTTTCTTTTTTTTTTTTTTTTTTTTTGAAAAAAGTAAAGATATCAATACATAACTCAAATATTAAAGGTTACATATAATTAACTTAAAATTTGTAAGGTCTTTTTCGTCAAAAAAGATGATAACAAAATTATGTTATTTTCTTAACAAGCAAGTTACGTTATTTATCACTCATTTAATATGGCTCAGCGTGTGTGTAGTGTGTATTAACTTAAAATTTGTAAGGTCTTTTTTGTCAAAAAAAAAAAAAAAAAAGATAACAAAATTATGTTATTTTCTTAACAAGGAAGTTATTGATTGATTGATTGAGTGAGACCACCTCTAATTACCTGAGTCCACGTTAGATACTCAACAATTCGGTACCCATTCATATATCTCTCTCTCTCTCTCTCTCTCTCTCTATATATATATATATATATATATTGTATTTATTTAGATTTAAACTATATCTTTTTTTAAATGTCTTTCACACCTAGTATCTTAAATTAATTAGTTTCCAGTACTATATTCAGAAATATTTGTCTATAATATCAGTAGATTGGAAACTAATTAATTTAAAATACTAGTTGCAAAAAAAAAAAAAATCGAAAGCAACATATAATTTAAATCTAAATAAATGCAATATATAAAAAAATAAAAATAAATAAATAAAATATGTGAGCACATAAAGGGCACCTAATTATTGGGCACCTAATGTGGACTCAATTATCTCTTGTATGTAGGAAGACACAGATATTGGAGGCATACACAACGGGTTTTTTTTACCAAAATAATGTTTTTTTAAAAAATATTTAGGGAATTACTGTAGTTCAGAAAGTATTTGGGTATCTAATGCAGTCAATGACATGGTTTGACCAACGCCATTGACTACGCCAGAGATCAGACGCCACGTGGCAGTGGCGTCTGTGAAGGAACGCCACACAGGGTGGCGTCCAAAAGTCCATGCCAGTTGTGGCGTGTCTTGACTGGCGCCACAACTGGCGTCAGCTTGATGAAGAAAAGGGATAGTGTTTTGAGAGAGGGAAGGAAATGGAATGAGTGAATCAAATAAGGGAGAGGGAAGGAAAATGAAGAACGCACGATGAAGAAAAGGGATAGTGTTTTGAGAGAGAGAGAGGGGCAAGGAATCAGATGAAGGATGGAGGTGAAGTGTGTGTGTGTGTTTTGGGGGGTGGGGGTGCTTGGGGGCATGTGTGTGTGTGTGTTTTTGGGGGTGGGGTGCTTGGGGATGGAGATGAGAGGTGAAGTGTGTGTGTGTGCTCGAGATGGGGATGGGGATGGGGATGGGGTGAAGTGTGTGTGTGTTTTGGGGGTGGGGATGGGGGCCGTGTGAGTCTTGGGGATTTTGGGGAGGGTGGCGTGGCGTCTTGGGGATTTTGGGGGGAGGGGGGCCTATTTGTGTGTGGTTGGGGGGGGGGGGGTTGCGTGTGGAGGGGGGGGGGGGGGGGGGGGTCGGGAATCCGGTCAAGATTCCGACGCAAAGTCTGCCGTGTCGGGATTCCCCGGCCCAGCGTGGGCGGAACTCACGCCATTGGTGGCGTGAGTCAACGCACGCCACCGATGGCGTGCATACACGGACGCCGCCGACCGAGCTGGGCGTTCCCTCATGACGTACGCCTTGCCACTTGGCGTCGATCCCTGGCAGATCAATGGCGTTGGTCAAACCACGCCATTGATCGCATTAGATACCCAAATACTTTCTGAACTGCAATAATTCCCTAAATATTTTTTTAAAAAACAGTATTTCGGTAAAAAAAAAACCCCATACACAACACCATCAACCCCCTCACTAGCCCTAGAAATTACTTAAGCCTCAAGAGCATACTTCCCTTCCCTGTTTATAACATTTAAAGCTTACTCGGAAATAGTAGCGAAATACATAACAATCAAATAGTGCATATATGCGATTTGATCCATTGACATCCATCCTGGAAAGAAAAAAGGACAAACTTATACATGCTAGATACAGCTAGAAACATCTGCCATTTTCTAGATAAAACATCTCAAAAAGGTCTTCAAGCTTCACAAAGGACAGGATATTCTAACCTAACATAGGTACATTTTTACCAAAAGTTCTAAAACTATGTAAAATCTACAGAACAAAGATGAAGATCCATAAGCTGTGAGGACAAGCGGAGATAGAATAGCTTCTGCTAAATAATTCTCGGCAGTCTACTAGATGAGCCCTGACTGGATGAACCCTGAGGCTTGAAAAATTTTGTCAATGATTTCGTCCCTCCAACTGGTACAAGACTCTCAACATAATTGAAAAAATTTTGCACATTGCCAATGTTGCACATGTTAAGCTTCTTGAATTTTTCAGTAGTTGGATTGAAGAGAATCGTGATTATTGATTCATGATCCCGCCTCCGGCAGAGAATTTCATTTCCCCACATAGTCTCGGGTATTAACTTACCAGATGGATAAGGGTTGCTAATAAATATCTTAGTCCAATTCCATGTCTCCCTAGATGCACCTACACCCTCCTCCTTTAACAGATGGATAGCAGAATGTTTAAAGTCATCGGTGCAAATAACGAAAGCAAGTTTTCCCTCATACACCATAAGATTATGATAAACGGTACTAGAGTGTTGCTCAGGCACTGGTATCACTGTCCACATTTCCGTTGCTAAGTCAAATGAGAAAATCACAACTTCAAAATACCGGCAATGATCCTTCCTAGTACTCTTTGTCCCCCACCAAAACATAACACCATTAACAGTTACTCTATAATAAATACTACATGCATCAAGCCCATATTTTACCTCCTTCCATGAATTTGACCTTAAAGAATACACTTTAAACATCTCAAAGCAATCCTTCTTAACATAAGTTATCACTATCTTGTAATCATTGAGGGATGGACAGAACCCAAATCCTATAGAATAAGTACAATCAGGACTAAAATCAGTTTCGGGCACCAGTTTGACCTCTTTGATCGCTGGATTCCACAATAAAAGGGAATGAGGAGAACAATAAAGACTATTGGTTTGGACACAGAGCAAGCCATTGCTGGAACCCACGATCTTACCGTGGTTGAAATGTTTGATCAAAGGTGGTATCTGAAATCTCCAAACCTGCATGTCAGAAACAAGAGAATACATGTTCGAACGATAATCATGCCAAGGACCCAGTTGGAAAAGGATATAAGGGTTTTGACGATTTGAGTGGTGGAGGTGGTCAGCAATGAAGGATGGGTCCTTAAAGAGATCTCGCCAATGTCTGCACACACATTGAAATCGGGTAAGGGATTTTACCGGTAGTCGTGTGAGAATGTCTCTGGTGATTTCTTGAGGAAGCAATGAATCGTCGGCCTCCACTTCCTTTTTCTTCATCATAGAGCTCGAAAGCCTTCGCGATCGCACAAGGAAAGGCGTTAGGGTTTACAGGAAGACGTCGTGTGAGATGGTGCAATCGTCGACGGCGAGATGGAAGAAAAGATGGAGGGAAGAACTGAGATGCTACGATAGCCAGATGCAGGAAAAGACGGACGAGAGATTTGAGAGAGGCGAAAGAGAGAACTAGGTTTCGCTTCTGCAGAACAAGTGAAGCGAAGAGGTTGACTGGGGGGTCCACGTGCTTTAGAATTATATGAGTATATAAGTATATTTTTCTTTAATATTTTTATATATTATATTTATTTATATATTAATTATACGTTACTTCTTGAGATTTTTTTTAGGGAAAATTACTTACAGGTCCCAAGGAATTATTATATTTATAGTTAGGTTTTGAATGAAATTACTCACGAAGTCCTAAGGGACTTGAGTAATTATTCGAAATGTAAAATTACTTTTTCGCCCATGTGCATATTTCAGTATTGCGATTAACAACACAAAATGCATAAATTAACCACAACTTCGAAAACCTTCAATTTGTCATGTCTCACTTTCGTGAGGCGATTAACAACACAAAATGCATAAATTAACCACAACTTACGAAAACATTCAATTTGTCATTTTTCACTTCGGAGGCGATTAACAACACAAAATGCATAAATTAACAACACAAAATGCATAAATTAACCACAACGAAAACCTTCATCTGTCATGTCTCTTTTTGGCGATTAACAACACAAAATACATAAATTAACAACACAAAATGCATAAATTAACCACAACGGAAGTGAGACATGACAAATTGAAGGTTGAAGTTGTGGTTAATTTATGCATTTTGTGTTGTTAATTTATGCATTTTGTGTTGTTAATGGGTATATAAGAAAGTAATTTTTTTAAAATAATTACTCGAAGTCCCAAGGGAAGTAATTTTAAATTCAAGGGACCTAACTGTAAATATGTGTCTTCCTTGGGACCTGTGAGTAATTTTCCCTTTTTTTTATCTAGTATTTTAAATTAATTAATTTTCATAATATTAATACTACAAGCAAATGTAGAAGTAAAAATTAATTAATTTGAAATACTAGGTACAAAAACATCCAAAGAAATTAACATATAATTTAAACATAAATAAATATAATATATAAAAAATATACTTATAGCTCTAATTAGACATATAAACACCTAATAATGCTTAATATGGACTCGTCACTCACTGGGTGAGAGATTGAGAGGAAGTCAGCTTGGCGACGTTTTTTTTTTTCCTGTCGAAAGAGAAGGCCCAATAAGATAAAAGATTGGCCAGCAACAGTGTTTAGATTTTTACGAAATCACGCAAAATTAATAAAAAAGACAAATTAACTCAGTAAAAATGTAACCCTAAAAAAAAAAAAAAAAAAATCAGTAAAAAGGTGTCCCATTAATACCGGTGAACTTTTTTTTTTTTTTTTACTCTTTAAATATGGGTGTTTAATTTTCAGAAGCACACAATATTCTAAGTATCATATATATATATATATATATATATATATATATATATTTTCAATAGAGCACTTAACATGTAAAGTAATTTTTGGTATAATTTTTAAATAAAGTTTATATATAATTAAATTTGTAAGGACTTTTTTTGTCAAAAAATATTATAACAAGTTACTTTTAAAAGAATAAGTTACATTATGTATCACTCATATTTAATATGGCTCAATATAACATTATACTCCGGCCCTAATTTCTTTTAATTAGAGAACGAGGGACAAAAGACCAAAGTCAAACTAACACAAAATATTTTAGGCTCAGAAGAGCCTAAATTGTCTTTGTACAAGCATCTGTCTAAACATTGAAGTCCTATTTATTGATAAGGTTTGGAAATAATCAAAGCAAGGAAAATACGTAACATTTAAGCATTAATTATAAGAACGAGATTAGTAAATAAGTAATATAATGAGTTAGTATCTCACTCTCTCTTTTTTCTCAGAATCTAATATTCACCCTCAAAACTAAAATAAAACAAATAGTTTAGATTTAATATTTTTTAAAACTATTATTAAACAAATAGTTTTGATTGTTAATTTTGCAACCTGGTTAATTTATAGTTATTGGGTGAAGTGTGAACTTGGAAAACGAGAGGCATTGCTTGCTCTGAAATCTGTCCTAAAGGAAATTAGAATGCATGAAGACACATTCTTTATTGCTGAGCTACAAATTCTGCTGCTCATCTACCTTAGCTTTTATTGCTGCCAAACTAAGTTCACTTGGCGTTTGCATATGAAATTGGGAACGGTTTTAATGGCGATGTTGACACCATGATCCCCAAAAGAATAATAAGTACAACTCCCATTTTATTTTTCTTTTCAATGGTAACATTTGGAGGTTAAAATAAGAGATCAAATCATTTTACAAGTGACAAAAATTCAAAATATTTGGGATAATATATATATTCCCTCCAGTCCTAAATATATGACAAAGTTTATATTGCAAATTCACTATAAACTGTCATATATTTATGACCAGAGGGAGTATATATTATACATAAGGATAGTAAAATTAATGTATACTTTTCCCATAGAATAAAAGCGGGATGGTTAAAATGAAGAAATATCACTGGAGTTATCTGTGATAAGAAAGTACTTAATAATCTTAAAAGAAATTTTTATCGAAATGCTACAGGACCATCTATATTACTCTTCCGGACATATTTGGCGAGTTGATCTTAATCGTCAATATAATACATCATTTTGATGTTTGCTAATATTTTCCTAATTTAGCCCCTATTGATGCTCTTTTAACAATAATCAAGGAGGAGAGGGAATAACGGAATTAAGGAAGATGGCTAGAATGTTTTAGAAAATATATATTATATTAACTAACTTAACTAATTTTCTTAATTTAATCAAATTTGATAAATATATCTTATATTAAAAACCAAATCGAATATACAAAGCAATGAATGTTGGACTCTAAAGGACATCAACAACATATTATGCATTTGAAATTTGATATTATAAATAATATATTTACTTATAAATAATTTTAATTTTTTAAAAAATAAATAGTTAAAGAAATAATTATTAAATTAAATATATTTAATAATATCAAATATAATTTTTTTAATGAAATATAGTATTTATAATATCAAATTTCAAATGCATAAATACTCATTTATTAATTAGAAAATTTAGTAAGGATTTTTTTTTTTTTAAAAAGAAAGGAAATAAATTATGGAAATAAAAAATTTGGCTTTCCAAGAATTATACCTAGAGAAATAAAAAACTTTTATTTACTTTAAATAAAATCATTAGATTAAAAAGAGCACTTGGTGTTGGGTGCTTTTAGCCAAATCACATATATGTTTTTTGCATTTTTAAAAGTCACGTCATCGTCCAGCCAACAAAAAAAAAGGTCAAACTTAAAGGTCAAACGGTATTTTTGCACATAATTTGTAACCACCGAATGCACTTTTGCACCTAAAAAAACACTCGATGTTGGGCACTCTCGGGATAAACCACATGTACACTTTTGCACCTTAACCCTACAAATAAATGGATAAAAGTATTGACTAAATGTGTAATGAATTTTATTAAATGAGTAATAATATTTTGATTAAAGACATAATAATATTGATTAAATGAGTAATCATATTAACAAAAAGCGGAATGAAATTCACTAAATGAATAGTGATATCCATTACAGGCGTAACAATATTGACTACATGAGTAATGTGATCAACTAAATGCGTAATGACATTGACCAAAGGCGTAATGACATTAATTAAATGAGTAATGATATTAAATAAACTAACTAAAGGCGTAATGATATTGACTAAATTAGTAATGTTTTCATCTTTATACATATTTTCCTTAAAAGATTTGCCATAATCAAAAAGGGGGAGAATGTTAGTTGTCCAATATTAAGAGCAAATCCTTTAATGTCAAATATAGCTTGTATAATATATTTATCCCCTATATTGACTAACTCCTTTGTTTAATGTTGATCAAACCAAGTTGAATTATGAAAAATGATTAAGAAAAGAGATTAAACAAAGAAGAACTTGTTAAATATTATGAGAATATCAATATTCAAGTCTCTATGATTAAACATAAATTGAAATGGCTCAATTCAGAGTTAAAATAAGCAAGTTCAAGCTTCTCGATGAATAGTAGTTTGCTATAGTTCCAACTCTTATTCTCGCATAAAACAAGGTCTTACTCAAGTAACAACGTTTTTCAGCTACTTTGTTCGACTCTATTTCACGTTTCACTTGGGTGAGCTCTGGTTATTCGATAATATTTTCTCAACCAAAAGTCTGATTGAGGTAAAACCAATTTTATATGAAACTAAACTCTCAATGCATCATTTTGACATAAAATTCAAGCCCAATGAAATTCACGCCACACAACAAACCAAGCTTTAGTATTTTGAATGTATCTCACAAATGACAAATCCAAATGAGTTGAAATCAGTGCCATTTAAAACTAGACTCAAATAAATTTTCAAAAACATCAAGATCATGAAAAGAAAAGATCAATTGAAGGAGATATGATGTTTTTGTTAGTTCTCGGTGTTTTGATGATCACAAATTCTAAATTATTAAATCAAGTAATATTCTTCTAAGTTATGGTTTGCTCGAGCAGAGGTTGGTTGTTCAGAGTACATTCAAAAAAGCTTGCTCGAGTAGAGCATGAGGAATACTCGAGCAACATCGGGCTAAAAGCAAAAATTCCCAAGTTAAATAGTCATGCTCGAGTAGGGTAGTGAGCTTGCCCGAGCATCATCGAGATAATGGGAAAATGTGAAACTTGGATAGTGTTGCTCGAGCAGAGCATTTGTCATGCTCGAGCATCATCAGGCTAAACAAGAAATCTACAAGATAAGGAGTCATGTTCAAGCAGAGTATAAGGGCATGCTCGAGCACCATACTCGAGCAAAGGAAAAAGAGTGCTCGAGCATCACCAATCCTCTTCACACTCTTTTGACCCTGAATGACCCATGCTCGAGCAAAAGAAATATCATGCTCGAGCATCAGTGACATATATTTTTTTCAAAAGGCATAAGGAGAAGCATGCCCGAGCAAGCTTAGGACCTTGCTCGAGCATTATGCGATGTCTGATTTTTCAATGAGCTCTTTTTTTTATTGTTGCCTAGCATAAAAATAATCATGCTTGAGCATGGTCACCCCTATTTTGAAATCTCCGACTTCGTAAATTTCAAATCATTCTATGTGAATTCATTTCTTCATACTATTACTCATTAACATTGCTAATTTCTTTTAATCAATTTACTAATGAGTTTCAAGTGCTTTTATCACGGATTAACCACAAATTTGCATAAAGCAATTTATGTGTCAAACGCATTAAATGCAGTTGCCAAAACTGGTGATAATCTTCGTAACCAATACTCTGATCAATGTAAAGCCTTTCTCTGATATTCCGATTGTGCATTAAATGCCATTTCACAACGGGCAAAATAAAAAAAATGAAGAGAATGTCATGACTACAAAATCCACCTGGATTATTTGAACGACGAAAATCTTAACTGAAGCTTCATCTATCTAACGGATACATTCAAGACTCTCAACGGCTATTCTTCAAACTTCATCAATGGTCATTAATTGCAACAACTATAAATAGCCGAAGCATTGAATTCGCCAACTACCGAAAGGTTATGCATTCAATTTGAACTTATTGCAATTTGCTGTTTCAATTGTTTCATTAATATCTTCGGATATTCATTTTTCTTTAGTGTTCATTTATTATCCACTCGTGAGGAGTTATTTAAACACCTATTCCATTTTCTGTTTAAATCTTAAGGTTGAGGAACCTTAAGTGTGGGTGTACTATTACAACTTGTAGGGGGGAGTGAGTCTGAGTGAAAGGATCATCTTGAGTTATAGAGTGTGTAATTGTACTTGTTCTTGAAGTTGTAGTGGAAATCCCAAGGTGTGCTTGGGGACTGGATGTAGGTCGAAGTGTTAAACCGAACCAGTATAAATCACTCTGTGCATATTTCCTTTATCTATTTTTATTTTACCTGCAGACGTGTGTAACCTGCGAAAAGTTTTTGAGATCACCTATTCACCCCCTCTAGGTGATATTCTATCTTCAGTTTTGAAGTTGACAGTCAGTTCAGGATGTTGCAAAAAACGCTGATCAAGAATAACCTCCATTTATCTAATGATAACAGACAAAATATAATGAGTTTGGAGCTAATTCTTTTTGCATTGGAAAGAAAACTTAAAGAGATTTTTGAACATAGATGGTTTGCCGAATTTGGATCTATATCGAAGACGTTATCATTCTACCAATACTTTTACATTTTGAGAGTCACTACATTGTGGAAATTAATTCTTGAAAGAGATCAATTGAGTAAAAGGCTTAACACTCTAATGATAGGATGATCATGAAGGATACTCGAGTACACTTTGGTATTACTCGAGTATGGTACTCAGTAGAGGTAATATGTTACTTGAGGATGAACGATCTATGAAAAATATCTATGTCTGAGATCATAATCGAGCACGATTTGAGTTCTACCCAAGTATGGTACTCAAGTATGGAGTTCTCTGATACTCAAGTAAATACGTTCTTAAGCTTCCGTCAACTGTTTTGTGAGACCTTACTCGAGCAGCCACATAAGCTTACTCGAGTATGGTACTTGAGCAACACCAATGTTATACTCAAGTAAAGTATAACGTTAAGCTTCTGTAAAGGGATTTTTGAATCTCTACTCGAGCATACAAGGAAGCTTACTCGAGTATTGCTCTTTAGTGACTTCAATAGCTTCACTGTAACAGTAATCGTAAATTCAAATATTTTGATTAACCATTGTTTTTGTTTGAATACTACTCAATCTTACTTATATTATTACTAATCATCTTTTTGAGCTAGTTACATATCATTAACAAATGTTTTAGCTCAAAGCAATTAAAAGTAACAAAGTGTGTCAAAGCATTAAATTCGTAGCAAAAAAAAAAAAAGTGTACTTTTTATATTAATTAGGAAATTCAATATATAAAAAGTCTAATTGTCAAAATAGATTTTTATATTGTTAAAATTTCTCTATAAAAATATTGTTATTAAAATGACTTTTCATGTTGTTAAAATTTCTCTATAAAAATATTGTTGTCAAAATGTCTTTTTCATGTTGTCATTATGGTATTTCATACGATGTTGAATAGCATCCTCTACTAGTTTGTTTAATATATTGAGATATTTATTTTATTTCATTTTTTTTATTATAGGCACCACTTGACTGCGACTTTATATCGCTTGAAGCATGAGATTTTAGCCAAAAATATAATGTTGGTAAGCATAAAGAATAATGATAATGAAAGAAACCAATCTAGTCACTTATATTAAAATATGAAATTCTTTACATAGCATTGTCTTATCTTACAATAGTAGACAAATTCAAGACTGTCAATATATATTCACTAACACTACAAAGTTGCATTCTCTTATAAATACATATTCAATGATTGACTTTGATCCTCTTACATGAAGCCTCCATTGCATCTTATTTTGTTCAACTCTTTTGTACAGCTTGTGACTTCCTTTGGTCTGCCTCTTTATTTTGCTCAAGTAGGCTCATTTTGTACTTTTTTTGGTCTACTCTCTAGTTTGGTCAAACATGCTCATTTTATACATGAAGTCTTCATTTTGTCCTTCTGGCTTCTCATATCTTCTTGATTGATGTAGTTTGAGTTGGCTATATTTTTTGTTCAAGATTGCTCGTTATTTGTATAATCTGTTATGAAACAAAGTCAATCAATTTTCATAGCTACAGCAACGTGCAAAAGTAACCTGCAAGCAATTTTATTATCAATAAAAATTGTCAGATAGTAATTTCCAAGTCGTGCTAAATGTGCGCAGCTTTACAAGAGACAGTGGTCCAACAAAACTTACACTAGAAGAAATCTACCAAGTAAGAAATACACAAATTAGGCAACCCTAGTCTAATCAAGAACTCATCTAACCACATCTATCTATTAACGGTATTGTCTTCTAACCATAGTAGAGAGAAGTTGGGAATATCTGTGGCTCACGCTCAAAGTGGAAAAAAAAAAAAAAAAGTGGACAGAAACACTATTTCCAAAAAACCAAGGAAAGAGGGAAAAATATGACCTCACAGTCCCAACAAGTAACTACTCAATTGAATAGGATGCCTTGTGTCCAAACAAATAGTTTTAACTGCACTTGGTTAAATGCATTGACTCAGCTGGACAAATTTAAATACTACTAGCATACAAATATAAGTAGAAAGCAGAAGGAGTTGCCAACAAAACACATGAAGGATAAACTGGGACTAAATTTAAAATTTAAATAGAGTTTTGATCAAAACTATAAAGGTAAAATAAAGGTTATGCACAAAGAATGGGATGGTGTTAGGAGAACAGGAAAACTCTTGATAGTATGATTGCCTGTTGCACGAATATGTCCTAGAATGCTTTAAACAGTGTATGTATAAGCAGTAAAGAGATGATGGTTTCTAACATCCCATAATTTTCAACAAGTTATGCAGAGGCCGGTTTTCCAAGAATGATCAGAACACATATTTCTTAGTTGGAAAGTTAGCCAAGATATGACATCCTTGCCAAAAAAAATCGAGGCAAATTCTTTGAGAAACAGGGAGCTTCTATAACCATTTCCATTGTACATCAGCTTCATCCCAAGTGAACACTCGGGCCCGTTTGTTATGAGGAAAATTTAAGGAAGGAAAGGAATTTAGAGGAGGAAAAAGAATGGAAAGGAAGATTGAGAGGGAACTTTAAAAGAGTGTTCTATTTGGTAGACATGAAAATTAAGATGAAAGATGATAATTTTAAAAAAAATTAAAATTAAATATAACATTTAAAATGTCCAAAATACTCCTTACATTAAAAAAAAAAAAAAAAAAAAAAACTCCTCCCTCCTTCTTCATCTCTTTGCCCAACGTAGCCAACACGGCAAAAAAAAGAAAAGCTTCGATCGCGGTTTCCAACCGGTGGTGGTGGAGATCATGGGTTCCAACGTTTTCCCTCTCTCGCTATGCTATTGGCCCTTCTTGATCCACGACATCCGACAGCGTAACCAAAAACCAAAAAAAAAAAAGCTTCAGATCCGGGGTTTTGACCGATGGTGGTGGTTTGGTGAAGTAGATCTAAGAAGCACGGACACGGCATTTTCCAGCTGAAGAACGAATCCGACACACGTTTTCTTCGGACACACGAATTCGTTTGCAATTCGCGAATTAAGGCTGAGAAAAGTCAAATGGCAGTTTTGTGATTTTGTCAAAAACTGAAGGCGTTTTTTTAAGATCAGATTGCGCCCTAAATCCCCTAATCGACTATAATGAGCACCTCCCATTCTCTCAAATCAGCTCTTTCGGTGAAATACTCTCCCAAATCAACGATGCCTTCGCCGACTTCGCCGTGATTCGCCGGGATTCGCAAATCGTTCGTGAGTGTCTTGTTTTCGCGATTCTCTCCGTCTCCCAAATCGAACTGGACTCGACGCCGACGCCCCGTGAGTGTTTCTTCCGCCTCTTTCTTTTGCGGTTTAAACGGCGGTTTGTATGGTTTTATGCGTTGAAGCTGAAATATATTTCGTTGCCTTGGCTTGAATCGACTTCTCCTCTGTCCCCCAAATTACAATGTGAAATATATTTCGTTGCCTTGCCTTGGCGTGAGTGTTGCTTTGTCTTGGCTATTCATGAAGCACCACGACTGCCCTCCCCTGTTTCCCTGTTTTTAATTGAAATATGATTGTGTTTTTAATATGATTTTGTCTGTTGCCTTGCCTTGGTGTGATTTTGTCTGTTGCCTTGTCTTGGACTCTTGGCTATTCATGAATCAACACGGCTATATGCTTTGTCTCGTTGCCTTGCCTTGGCGTGAGTGTTACAATGTGAAATATGATTGTGTTTTTAAATGATTTTTCTTTTATTATATTTTGTTAACATGAAATACACTCTTTATATTAAAAATATTATTTAATATTAAGACGTGTCGGAGTCGAAATATTAGTATTTTTGAAGTAACGTGTCGACGTCACGTATCGGTAACGTGTCGAAAATGCCGTGTCAGTGTCGGTGCTACTTAGAAGTAGTGACGGTGAAGGACCTAGGAAGTCTTCGCCGGTGATGAAGAGAGCCGAAGGTGAGAGGAAGAAGGTGAAGTCGGAGACGCTGATGGTGAGAAAAGAGGAAGAAGAAAGGGACCTAATGAGAATTTGCTCACAATCTTTTGGGAAGATTTCATCTTCCATCCAATACGTGAGGGAAGATTAAGGAAGGAATCTTCCCGTGGGTGAAGGAAAATGGTATCTCACTGGAAGATGAATTCCGTGTAACAAACATCCAAAAGCGAGGGAAGATTGGAATCTTCCCTTCCCTTCTCCAATCTTCTTCCTAACAAATAGGTCCTCATTCATTTTTGGACACTCGTATAAAATGCAATAGAGATTTTCTTGTTAAACTAGCCATGTATTTTGCTGCTCGCTAAAACAGAAAGTGGGTCATACCAGCACTACCAGATAGCATATTCTCATTATCTTCATTTTGTTCCTAAATCTTGACAAGTTGACAGTCATAAAAGAAAGATTACTGATAAAAAGATCAAGGAAGCGAAATAAAGAGTCTAAATAATCAAGGAATAAGATACTAATATCTTATTTAAATAATTTCATACCCAAGATATAAATCTGTAAATTTATAATCTTACCAACCAAATGCAGACTTTGCATCTTCAAACCATGAGGGACATGCTACTTCTATAACACATAAGCATGTGTTTCTTCATAATATCTATCCCATATTGATCAAAGTCTAGGACTCCAGCCTGATAGAAACCTTGAATCAGTATCTTATATATACATATAAGGAAAAAGAATAAACCTCTTCAACTTAACCACATCGCAACTTTTAGAGTATTCATTTCAATAAACTACATAATGGAGATAGATTTACTAAAAAATAAAACCCTGTTTGCTTGATTTTCCAGTAATTCTGTTTATTCTATCAAACAAGCATAAAAAACGCATACCTAGAACCTTTTGAGTCGCTATAAGTATCAAATCCATAGAAAATACAACAACTGGAACAATTTGACCAGTGAGAGAGTACGATGCCAGAAAGATTAGGCTTGGAGGTTTTAGCTTTTAGCGTTCACTGAAAGTCAATGGGTTCCATCTCTGCAAAATGAAGCTACCCAACAACCAACGGCTTAGATTAACATCAATGAAAGGGTGAGATGTAATCTGAAAGGAACAAAACTACATCGTTTTAACAAAATGATGGCAACAAAGGGTAAAAGAAAAGGATCAAAGCCGGATCTGGAGAAAATAGCATAATAACATATTGGTAAAATTTACAAATTGAAAAATTCCTAATGAGGCCTCTTGGCCTTATTAAGGATTTGATAAAAGTACAAGCCTGAATATGAATATAGGCATTTCAAATATATTTAAATAGATTTTTCCCTTATATGCGTTTCATTGAAGATAGTTTTATTAATATGAAGGATCGAACAATTAGCTTTGGTCCCAACATACATGCTCAGGTCATTAAAACTTATTTAAATAAAAAGTTGCACTTTTGTACTGAAAAATAAAATAAAAATTAAATTTTTCCTTAAAATATTCCACATGTTCCTTGGTAAGTAGCCCTTCGTTTTTACATTCGGACAAGAATCTCTGTTCAACAGTCAATCCTCTCTCTTTTTTCTTTCATTATAAGGAGTATTTTTTTGTTTTTTTGTTCTATCAATAAACCAGAAAAGTAAAAGTCAATTCAGAGCTTTAAGGTTAATTATGTTCATTTCTCAACCTAAGGATATCGTTTTAAAAATTTATATATAAAAATATATATATAATATTTTTTTTTGGACCATAAATTAGGATATTGTTGGTAGACAATTTTTTTTTTTTTTTTTTTTCAAAAGATAAAATATTCTTTTGGCAAAAAAAGATGAAATATCCATGCAATAAATTATAATAATAATTAAATAAATGGTGGGTGACTGGAATGGAAATGACTCTTCGAATGAGATTAGGAATTATAAATTTGTAGATGGTAGAAAAAATATAGCAGTAGAAATATTTTTAATTAGGGCTTCATAATACTTGAACCTGAATGGATGGTAATACATGTTAAAATAAATCATTAGTTATTGGTTGGGATGATAAGTTAAAGTAGGTTTAATAGTAAGCTATGATTTTACAAGTTAGAAATACAAACATAGTGAATTCGTGTGTGAACTCACAAATTTAACATAGCTTATAGGAAAAAAAATTCACTGCAAAATCCTAAGGAAAGAGTAAAATAATCAAAAATTCTCACAATAAGTCAGCATCGTGCAATTATAAGTTCCACCATGGGAGATTTATTGGGGGACCTTTTTAATATTACTTTTTTTTTTGGATCTCGAGTGATTTTATCAACAAAAAAAATTATTACAATGATATACTCTTTCTGATCCAAAATGTTAGTCAATTAATAGATAATTAATGCTTATTTTTCAGTCTTGTCCCCATAACTAGTGCTCATTTTCAACAAAATTACCCATGAAGCTCAAATTGTTCGTGTCATACTGTAAAGCTTCAACATACCTAGGGTGAGGAGAGCCCTTAATTGGCTTATGCCAATACTTTCTCCATGAATAATCATCTAAGGGCATATCTGCAAGCTTGTTGATGGCAGGAACCTTGATTGATCTCTTTACTCTGTGCTTCCTAAGGAGAAACACAAGCTAAATTAAAGGTACATGGTAAGAAAATCTAAATCTTTTTAGTAAAAAATGTTAGTCGCAATGGTCATGGGCTCAAGGTAATGAGATGACTACAACGAGGCGACAAACTAAGGCTCCAACAAGTGGAGAGAAGGAGACGATGAAGAATGAGGAGTGTTTGGAGTTGTCCGCTATTTGTATGTTTTACTAGGGACATTTTGATCTTTTCAAAATTGGATTATATTATCCAAAAGCTTCACAAGACCTGCCTATAAATTGGAGATTTCAAGAGACATTTGGGTTATATTTTGCCTAGCTTGGGACCTCAGTGTAATTTTCTCAAGTAATGTTGAATCAGTGGGG
Organism: Acacia acuminata; assembly: GCA_019022655.1. Classification (NCBI taxonomy): domain Eukaryota; kingdom Viridiplantae; phylum Streptophyta; class Magnoliopsida; order Fabales; family Fabaceae; genus Acacia; species Acacia acuminata. Next base: position 6,746,869 of record JAFJYI010000010.1, read on the forward strand.
TAGAACCCACAACTAAGGTTGTTGCTTTCATAAATTTAAATAAACTCATAACAAGAATGTAATTTAAAATCTTGAATTTGAATCATAATCTTGTAAGTGTTTAATTTTATTAATGAATCTATGTTAAAACTATATAATTGAATAATAAAAATATAATTAAAACGTATCCAACAACTTGAAGAATACTTAATTTTCAGTAGCACTCAATATTATAAATAGTCTCTAGTACATTCAGTATTATAATGTGCTTTTTAGTAGAGCACCTAGTATCGTAAAGTAAGTTTTGGTACAATTTTATTTTTAAAACATTTTTCCCAATAGTAATGACGAATAAGCATCCTAAACTTAAAATACTAAGTGCTCCTACGAAATACTTAAAAGTGTTAGTTTCACCACAAGTTAATCTATAATACTCCCTCCGGTCCTAATTATATGGGCAAATTACCAGAATTTGGAGGGATTAAGGAAGTAAGTTAAATTAGGTAATTATGTGTATTTTCCTAAAATACCCTTACCCAAAATTTAAATAATAGATTAGGGAGAGAAGAAGATTATTATTGTTTTCCTGTGATTTACGTGACATGTACTATCGCCCTGACCAAACTGATGGATTATATTATATAAGGTATTTTAATAACTACTCCCTAATTTATTATTTTAATTTTAGGTAAGAGTATTTTAGGTGTATATACTTTCCTAAAAAAAGTATAATTTAGGTGTATATAATATTAATGAGTTGCAAATATTATTTACTTTATAAAATATATAGGTGTATTATTAAATCATTATTGTCTTTAATTATTATTGAGAAAGTATAAATAGGGGTATTATAGGAAAAAATTGACAAAAGTTAAAATTTGCTCTTATAATTAGAACCAAAACTAACTCCAAAATTTGCTCCTATAATTAGGACCGGAGGGAGTAGTTAATATTTTTGAAAAGAATACTTTATGAAGCTGGATATTAAAAAATTTAGTTTAATTCATTAAGTGTTATGAAATAATTTAAATAATGATGAATAATAAATAAATATATTTAAAATAAAAAATCACACCTTTATATTTGCATTATAAATAAGATCTTTATAATCTAAATAAAGGCAAAGCAGTATCTAACACATTGATGTTATTTCGTAGTAATATCCAGTACACTAACCTTGTTATTTTTTGGTCACATCCAACACACTGATCTTATGTATTGTTTAGAGCGTTGGATGCTATAAATGAGATTAGCATACTAGAAACACTAGAAAAATAGCATTCAAAGTTACGTGACTGAACCTTTTATTTTGTTAGACTTAGAAAGGGAGCCAAACCCGCTTGGTAGGGGATAGAATCCACCACCTCTCCCATATAAAGGAGTTACTTCATAACTTGGGCAACACCCCAAGTGCATGTCTCGTTGATTTTTTTTCCTCTTCTTTCTTGAATATATGTGTATTGTGTATTACCACCTCCGGTCTTTTAACATGATTTGTAATATAATTTGCATTACAAACTAGATAGATCCTACCTGTAGAATCCAGAAGTACTTAATTAATTAATTAATTACGTAATTTATTGTGGTTGAGTTGTTGTGGCCACTTACGGTAAGGTTACCTGTATTCTTGACTAGTTTTTCACAAAATGGTGAACATGCTGTAATAATCTCAGCATCTATCATCAATTATCATGATAAGTTTGGATGAATCTGATTCACCGTCCAGTACATGTCCTCATTTGTCCTCAGTTTCCTCTAATGATATATGTGATATTTATTTAATCATTGATTATTAATTAATAAACACAAAGTAGGCTCTCTGGATTTGAATTGGCTAGAGGTGATAAGAACATAACTAAAAGAATGCAATGTAATTTTAGGGGAAAAAATACAAAGGAATCATAAATTCATGGCTGGTAAGCAATTAGAATTGGTGAAAGTAACATAAAACTGAAACACAATAGGAATACTGAAATACTCCTACAGAATAAAAAGTCAAACCAAGTTCTTCCACCACATAGTTGCGTCTTCATTCTAATGAAAAACTAGTCCTTCCACCGTTGCAATGCACAAGCCAAATAAGTTACATTATAATACCCCGAAAATTGTTATACAACATTTTTGATAAATAATACCTATTCTAATAGGAGAGTATGTTGTCTCGAAATTATTGGTTTCTTATTATTAAATTTATAGGACAATTTGTGCTTAGAATCTAATAGAATCAGAACCAACCCTCCTAACTCTCAAATAGGGATTATAAAGTACCCTAAAATTGATATTCCTCATAAATAATATTTGTGGGAAAATAGTGCCTATTAAAATGAAGTGAATATGTGGTCTCAAACATTATGGTGTATTTATTTTAATATAGGAGATCATAATATATTCTAAATTGATATCTTAACATCTAGATATGATAAAATCAATTAGAGAAAAATTAGCAACAACAAATTGATATAATTGAAGTGATTAAAGTAATTTTTATGATTAATCAATAAATTAACTTAAAAAGTCATAATTAAGAATACATGAGAATAATTAGTAAATAAAGGCTAATAAAGGAGTAAGATTAGCATCAAATGAGTTTCAAATAATCATAATAAGTATTGTAACCTATCATAAATTAACAATTAGACTTAATAACCCTAAAACATTATATTAAGGATTATAACATAATTAAATCAACATCCCCCAATATTTATTTAGAAGGGGCGAATTCTTGGTTAAATTAAAGAAAAGAAGATGAAGCAAATAAATAAATCCTAAGAGCACATAATATATGAACAAATATCATCTATAGTAGTAGGATTTTTCCAACATAAATTAGAGGCTTGGATTAAATCTAATAAAGCTAAATCCTAAGGGCTTAATTTAACTTCATAAAGTGTAATCCTTGTGAATTAAAATCATCCAATGGGAGTCTTCCTTCTAGATGATATGAGATGATTTAAAATACAACAAATTGAAGAAAAAAAAAGTGAAACACGGTTTGCATAAATTGTGGAAGAAGAATAGAATTGTCAAATAAAGCCTAGATATTTTTGGGAACAAATGCACATGGGTTCACATGGTGCATTAATTGAAAAATTGAATATTGGGGAGAGAGGGAGAGAGGACGGTGGAGTGAGCTGTGGGTGTAGTGGAATTGTGTTTAATTCAATTTCATTTGGAATCACGTGATGAACTAACAAAGACAATTACACAAATCCCAAACATTTCCTATAAATAGCAAGCACCTAGCTTCATAATTCTTCACCAATTCACAAAGCAACAACATCTGAAATCTAGAGAGAAAGTGAGAGTGAGAGCCTTGAAGAAAGAAGGAGCAAAGTTCTTGGTAAGTTTTCTAGTTTAGCTTTGAGTTCTTTGAGTTTTAGTTCTTAAATTCTTAGATAGAAGTAGCTTAGATCCTAAATATGCTAGGATAATTTTATTTACATGTTTTTATGGCCAAAATTGGATTTATTTCGAAAAAACGATGGGGGAGTTCATATAGCAAAATTTACGGAAGAAAATCATCAAAGTAACGAAGTTAAGCGAAATTTCATCGGTTTGAATTTCTGGAGGCAGTGATGAAAACGCCAGAATTTCATATTGAAACTATGGTCAAAATATTCTGAGAAAATTCATGGTTAAAATAGACATATAGGGATTTTTAAATATGTCAAGAACATGTCAAAATGAGTTCTGTACAAGGAGATAAAATTTCTCAAAGTTGGGCTACGAATTTCTAGAAAATTTCTGGGCAGAAGCTCAAAACTTTAAAACTGGGAGTGATTCGTGTAATCTGGGAAAGATTGATTATTTTTAATTGAAAATAGACATCCTAAGGATTCCAAGGAATTTTACGGATCCTCGTTTCGATTTTTAGAATTAGTTATGATTTTTCAAAGTTAGGCGAGAAATCGCAAATTGGCACCAACGTTGTTCTACGAATTTTGAGGAAATAAGGTGAAAAATAAATACAGCAAGGGTAAAAAGGTCATTAGGGACTAGGATATCTTCTAGGATATTATTTTTAAATTAATAAATGCGATATTACCATTATAGGATAAACGTGATCACCATCCGACCAACGACGTCGAAATCGCCGACGAAGGTACGGACGCATCTTGTAACACTAACTCGATGTTTCTTGTATACCTATATGTGATAGATACGTTCATAGGCGTGACTCTATTTTTAAAAAAGAATTGTTCATACACATACGGCTTTATACGGGTTATAGTCGCGATAACGTTGAGTTTTCTAGCGAGGACACGGATGTACAGTGGCGGGTGAATAGTGCGGGCGTAATAACATTCATATGCGGTGTTTGTGTTGTTATTACTTGTTTTTATATATGTGAATATATTTGTGATGTCGTGAGATAAGCGTAAATACATGCGTACGTGAACATGAGGTTAAGATTCTGCGAGGTTGATGGGTATTGAACCTCGGCTCTTCTACCATAGCCCCGAGGATCCGGAGTAAACGGGATCGAAGACAAGGGTAAGCGACGAGATGTAAGGAACCTATTTGGAGAAAGTCCTATTGACATGTACTTTACGATATCGACATTAGAAAAAATTGTAACGCTGTTAAAAGCACATACATTACGGTGGATATTTATCGATTCTTTTCAATACTATTTACTTAGATGCTCTACTACGATCAAATATTTCGAAAACGTTTCCGAAAATTGGGATGTTACATACATCCTCCATTCTCTTATTGCCATTGATAAAAAAGTTGGTTAGAGATAATAAAGACATAACAAATCTAACCTTTTTATCAAAAATACCCTCATTCATTTAAGCAGAAGAGAGAATGTGAGGAAATCAGATACACTTATCTGAGTAAAATGATAAACCAATAAAAAATAATAATATATGGAGCCGACCTCTAATTGCCTCTTCTATGTAGGAAGACACAGAAATTGGAGGCATACACAACACCTTCAACCCCCTCCGTAGCTCTAGAAATTACTTAAGCCTCAAGAGCATGCTTCCCTGTTTATAACATTTAAAGCTTACTTGGAAATACTTATGACATACATAACAATCAAATAGTGCATATATGCGATTTGATCCGTTGACATCCATCTTGGAAAGAAAAAAGGGCAAACTTATACATGCCAGATACAGCTAGAAACATCTGCCATTAAATATCCACATTCATATTCATAATTCTAGATAAAACATCTCAAAAAGGACTTCAAGCTTCACAGAGGACAGAATAATCTAACCTAATATGGGTACATTTTTACCAAAAGTGATCAAACTAAGTAAAATCTACAGAACAACGATTAAGATCCATAAGCTGTGAGGAAGAGTGGAGTTATATCTTCTGCTTAATCATTGTCCGCGCTCCACTATATTTGCCCCAACTGGATGACCCCGACGCCTGAGAAATTTTGTTGATGATTTCGTCCCTCTAACTGATACAAGACTCTCAACATAATTGCAGATTTGATGCTTATAATCACATTTGCTAATATTAAGATTCTTGAAATTTTTGGTAGTTGGATTGAAGAGAACCACGTTTGTTGATTCACTATACCAGATACTGCAGAAAATTTCATTTCCCCACATAGTCATGGGCAATAACCCTTTAGATGGATAAGGGTTGCTGGTAAATTTCTTAGTCCAATTCCATGTCTCTCCAGATGCACCTACACCCTCCTCCCTTACCCACAGATGGATAGCATAATGGTCAAAGTCGTGGGTGTAAGAAACGAAAGCAGGTTTTCCCTCATACACCATAAGCTTTTGATGAACGCTACTAAAGTGGTGCTCAAGCATTGGTATCACTGTCCACACTTCCGTTGCTAAGTCAAATGAAAAACACACATTCTCCCTATCATCCTTCCTAATTTCCTCTGTCCCCGACCAGTACATAACACCATTAACAGTGACACTATAATGAATATAACATGCATTTAGCCTATATTTAACCTCCTTCCATGACCTTGACCTTAAAGAATACACTTTAAACATCTCAAAGCAATAATTCTTAACATAAGGTATCACTATCTTGTAATCATTGAGGGAGGGACAGAACCCAAATCCTATAGAATTATAACCATGAGGATTAAAATAAGGATAAAAATCCCGACAAAAATCAGTTTCGGGCACCAGTTCGACCTCTTTAATCGCTGGATTCCACAATAAAAGGGAATGATGCCAACAATGAAGCCTATTGGTTTGGACACAGAGCAAGCCGTCGCTGGAACCCACAATCTCACCGCGTTTCAAATGTTCGATCAAAGGTGGGTTCTGAAATCTCTGAACTTGCATGTCGGAACCGAGAGAATACAAGTCGGAAAGATTATCATACTGATTGTCATGCGAACGATACGGTTGGAAAAGGATATAAGGGTTTTGACGATTTGAATGGCGGAGGTGGGCAGCAATGAAGGATGGGTCCCTATAGAGATCTCTCCAATGTCTGCACACACATTGAAATCGGATTAGGGATTTTACTGGAAGTCGTATGAGAATGTCTCTGATGATTTCTTGAGGAAGAAATGGATTGCCGGCCTCCACTTCCTTGTTCTTCATCATAGAGCTCGAAAGCCTTCGCGATCGCACAAGGGAAGGCGTTAGGGTTTACAGGACTGCGTCGTGTGAGACGCCGCAATCCTCGACGGCGAGATGGAAGAAAAGATGGTGGGAAGAAGTGAGACGCTACGATAGCCAGATGCAGGAAAGGATGGAGGAGGAATCTGAGAGAGGCGAAAGAGAGAGATAGAATTCGCTTCTGCAGAACAAGTGAAGTGAAGTGAAGAGGGTGACTGGATGAGAGACCGAGAGGCATTCCGCTTGACGACGTCGTTTTCTTAAACTGAACAGAAAGAGAGATGCAATCAAAGAAATGGGAGGAAGTTGTGAGCAAAAGGCCCACTTTTTTTTCTTGTCGAAAGGAAAAGGCCCACTAAGATAAAGATCGGCCATCAACAGTGTTTAGATTTTTATAGAAATCACGCAAAATTAAATAAAAGACAAATTAACGGAGGAAAAAGCAACTTCTAAAACCCGGATCAGTCACTAAACTTATCGGGTCTTGGGTGAAGGATCAGTGGGTCAAACTATAGTCAACTGGGAGTTGACCCAAGACAAAACCGAAAGAAATTAAATATTTCAGGATAATTAATGTGAAATTCTTTTTTTAAAAAAATACCGAACGGGTCTACCCAGACCGGACCAATTTACTAGCCAATTCTCCAGTTTCCGATTCAGCTCAACCGGTGTGATTCGGATTTCAAAACAATGGTAAAAAGGTTCACATTAATACGGTGATTATTTATTTTTATTTAAACTATATAAATATGTATGTTTAATTTTCATGCACAATATTTTAAACTATTTTTCAGTACATTCAGTTTTTATATATATTTTTTCAATAGAACAGCTAGTACTTTTAAAATATTTTTCTCAATAGCAATAGCAATGAATATTTTAAACTTAAGATACTTAATGTGTCAATTAAGACCAACCTGAAAAGTTCTGATTATTAGCACTTTGTGTATGAATTTGAAGTCGATGTATACTATTACCTCCAGTTTTAAATATAAGATATAGTTAACTTTTTTGGAGTGATAAAGAAAATTAAATAAATTACTTAATCATATCATATATTATATATCATGAGATTATATATTAATTTATTAGTCAAACTAATTAGTTTGAAGAAAAAAATAAAACAAAAATACTCTAAAGTAATTTAATTAGCTTCTTTAATTTCTTTTAAAAAAATGAATTTGGTCTTATAATTAAGACCGAGGGAGTATCATTTTATAAGTTAAACAAAATAGTTTGAACAAAAAATAAAAAATAAAAATACTTTAAAGTAATTTAATTAATTTTCATAATCTTCAAACAAAAAATTAACTTTACCTTATATTTAAGACATGATGGAGTAATAACTAACTCATGCCTCGTTTATTTTTTTAGTCGAGTCATGTGACTGTCTCTGTCAATACACTGCTGAAGGTCAAATCCGTTGAGGTTAGATTTGCAAGATAAATTTGATTTGCTTCACTCTCAAGCAAGTAATTATAATTGATTAAACAAGTAAAATATGTGATCTAAAACATAATCACATTCTTGAATTCAAATGAATTTGAAAACATGCTAGACAAGCAACATATAAACAATTTTATATCCTAAAGATAACGATAGGCAATATGTTTTATTTTTTAAGCTTAACAGGTAATGGCTTATATCAAGGATATAAACTTTTGTTCATTCAGTTTTTTTATACTTCTATCTGACAAATTTTATTTGATTATACACTTAATATTGTCAAGAGAAACATTTGGAAAAAGAGGACAAAGGATTGATAAAATCTATTTTCTCAAGTGTTACTATTCTTTTTTATAGAAGAAAGTATAACTAGCATGGAAGTCATATATAAGTTATTCTTTTACAATATGTTTGGTTTGAAGGGAGGGAGTATTTTTACCAAATTACTATTAATAAGAAGAAAAAATTTTTTTTTTTTTTTTTTTTGTTCAAAGTATGGTTATGGAATACTGAAAAAATGTCATAGGTAATTTGGTCAAAATAAGATAAAAATTTTCTCTCATCCCCTCAAATCAAACACACTTGATTGAGAGTGTAAAGTAGCAAGATAAGGAGCTTTTGCACCTTGACTTTGAGAGAAAAACTTTATCTTTATTTCTAAAGAAAATAATAGGGTTAAATACCATTTTGCCACGGAAGTATTGGTAAGGGGCACTCAAAGACCAACCGAAAGTTTTTTTGGTATCATTTTTGCCCCAAAAGTTTACAAAAAGGAGCAAATATGCACAAAAGTTTTTTTTAGGAGCAAATTTACCCAGGAAATTTACAAAGAGAGCAACGATCTAAAGGTCAAGATCAACCGATCGGCAAGATTACAAGTTTTTAAACTTCAGGGGCAAAAATGATATCAAAAAAACTTAGGGTCTTGAGTGCCCCCTTACCAATACTTTCATGACAAAATTGGTATTTAACCAAAATAATATGATACACAATAATGGATTCACCCACATTTATATGCTATGGCGAAAATACAAGACAACTAACTAACAATTACAACTATACAAATATACCAAAATATCATGTAACTATTCTATACTCCCCCTCAAGTTGGATGTTTTAAAAATATTTACAACAGACTACTTGACTAACAGCCTTTGTTGAATTTCTTTTCCCATAGCCTTAGTCAATAAAGTTGCTTCTTGATCTTCAGACTTGACATGCTTTAAATCAATTAATCCCTTTTTCAATTTTTCCCTGACTAAGTGACAATCCACCTCAATATGTTTGGTTATTTCAAGAAAAACAGGATTGTTTGCTATATGAATTGCTATCATATTATCACAATAAACTCTAATAAGATTGTGTTGGCTTATGTTTAAGTCGATCTCTAACCTTTCCTAATGTCTATACAATTTCTAATACAATCATGTTCAAGGCCCTATATATTCAGCCTCTTGTGAAGATTTTGACATCTAGCTTGCTTCTTAGTCTTCCACAATACCAGAGACCCTCCAAATTTTATTAATTAATCACTCATTGATCTTCTTGTAGTAATTCACGCAGCCCAATCAGAATGACAAAAGCACTCAAATTCAAGATCTCCTTCTGAACTCAGCAGCACTCCAAGTCCAGGTGTTGCTTTCAAATATCTCAACAATTTAAATCAGCAGCCATGTGTTCTTTTGTTGGTGTTTGTATGAATTGACTTAGGAGCTGCACACAAAAAGATATGTCAGGACATGTCTTAGTTAAGTAAATCAACTTTCTATAACACTTTAGATTCTGTAACAAATCATTCACCTTGTTCCTTCCTTCCTCAAAGGGCAAGGGCCCCCAATTTTTTTTTTTTTTTTTTTTTTTTTTTTTTTTTTTTTTTTTTTTAAAAGAAAGTATAAAGGGAAGCATAACATCAGTCGATAAAGAATTGATCCTATGCCATGCGTCTTCACCTTGTTTTGCAGAGGGCTCATGCTCAAATGTTGTCATTCTCATTGATATAGGCGTGTGCATATGTGTTTAGATTAATTGTTATAAGGAAGGGGAAAAAAACTCAGCATAATATCAAATTCAAATCTCAGATTGACGCTGCTATATTGTAATTTTATTAGATGCCTAATTCAGATATAATAATTAATAGTGCTATATAAATCATGATTCAACGATTTGACACAGCAATCTTGATTCCCCACCAATCCTAGCTATTACTTAATTTGTACCTTTTTTCTTGAAATTTACAGATTAATTCCAATCCCTGTTTGGTCGAGTTCAGAGAAAAGGTTTGGGCAACGGAAACTTGAAGGCTTTCAAGTTCATCTATCATTAAACCAAATCCTTTTATTTATTTATTTTCTTGAAAAAAATCAAAGAATATGAAAGACTACTTTATCAGCAAGGACCAAGGAGGAGATATAATTGCATTCATATATTCTTTCTCTGTCTGCTGCCTATTTTAATATTTCGACTACACATAAACAAACCCCGAGAAACTTGTTACGTATAACTTGCTTATCTTTTGATCTCAATGTATAGTAGTTTCGCATAATCGCTTGTGTTTGGTCCTTAACTTTTGAGTTTGAAATTATCGTAGTTAACAAAATATGAGGAGATATCTACATATATATACAAGCTTAATAAGCTAAGCTTGTTTGATTATATTGTATTTCATCATTTGTATTTTGAAAATCTAGTTAATACTCCTCCAATCGTAAATATATTTATCTAATTAGATAAATTAAAGAAGTTGGTTGAGTAAGTTAATTTGACATGTATTTTTTAAAACACCCTAGTCATCATCTTCCCTAACTTTTTTATTCACCATCTTCCTTGATTATTGGTAACAAGTATGAAAACTATGTCTTATATTTTGGACAAAAATTAACTCCATAAATACGTCTTATATTATGAATTGAAGGGAGTAATTAGTTGGAATATACATAGTTCATTTTTGGTGAATTAAGGCTGCCTAAGCCCAATGCAAGTAGGGCTATTATATGATTATTATTTTTTAATTTTTTGTATATTAAGTCGGTCTTGTATTTTGGGTACTTTTATTTATAATATAGTATTTTTATTTTCGCCCCCGTCATAAAAATTCTGGCTCCACCATTGTCAAAGGGCATAGTTTTTGATTTTGTACCAAAGGAACTCCAAGTGGTTTAAAGCCACTCATGCCTGTTTCAGCCAAAATATCCAAAACATATTTTCTTTAACACTATACAATCCCTTTATGTGATCTTGCAACTTCTATCTCAAGAAAATATTTCATAAAACCAAGATCTTTGATTTTAAAACTATCATGCATAAAAGACTTGGTTTCATCTATCCCTTTTACACTACTTCCAGTTACCAATAAGTCATTAACATGAACAAGTATTAGGACAATACCATCATTACAAATTTCAATAAAAAGGAAATAATCATGCTCACTCTGCTTAAGTCTAGCATGAATCAAAGCCTTTGACAACTTATAATTCCATTGCCTCAAAGATTGTTTTAGGCCATACAAAGATTATTTAATTTACTACCATTTTCTCCCACTTACTTTCAAACCCTTGGGGAATTTTCATGTATAATTACTCATCTAAATCCCCTTGTAAAATGGCATTACAGACATTCAATTGATGTAATTCCCATTCATACATAGCTTCCAATTTGAGAACAAGTCTAACAGTCAACATTTTAATAACAAGAGAAAATGTTTCATGATAATCTTTTCCTTCTCTTTGATTATATCCTCTAGCAACTAATCTAGCTTTAAATTTATCTATTGTTCCATTCAGGTAATATTTAATCTTATATACCCACTTACATCCTATAGCCCTTTTATCTTTAGGTAATGGTACAATAGTTCAAGTGCCATTATCTTGTAAAGCCTTAATCTCATTATTCATGGCATTTGTCCAACATTGATCCTTTATAGCATCCTCATAATATTCAGGTTCATGCATAGAATCAATTGAAGTCAAAAGACACATATGAGATGCATATATGTGATCTTAAGAAACATATTTATGGATGCTATAAAGACATTTATCTTGCTCATTTCGCACTAGAGAACATACGTAGCCTTTGGAGCAAATTGGTGCTTGTCTTTCTTTAGTGGGTCTACATACTGTTAGTAAGTAGGTGTCCTAGAAACAATATGTTTCAACAGATGAACACCTTTCTGCATTTTAGTATTTCATGATTAATATAAATGAACACATTTTATCTTTATCATATTTATGTATCGCCTTTATTTTAAGGTAAATATGTGTTTAAAGATAAAAGCCCTAGGAATAGAATAGGTATTCACTCGAGGATCTATGATAGGGATCATGATCATTAGGACTCGAGGACACTACATATCTATTGTCTAAAACTTGTTTCTAGTCTTGAATCACCAAGAAAGGGCATTGGTGATATCAATAAAACTAGCACATCATCTACTTGTATAGAGATACAGGGTAGGGATCTCATGGAAAACATGCATGGTGATGCCTTAGCTGATATCATGGGTGGATCTGTTGGAGAATAGATAGCACCAAACTGACCCGCCGAGAGACTCCACAAAGATTCATAATAGAAAGTATCATTGGATATTTAAAATCTCTCAACGTTTAGTAATATGGATCATCTTAGATTTGAGGATGTCATTGAGCACTATGTCCTAGGGTTATACTTTGATGGTACAAGTCTATCCGCCTGAGAATGGGAAGAACAATGTACTCTTAAGTATGACTCGAATACATGAGTGTAGATGGACATGCCGAAAGGACTCACAGGCCCCTACAAGGGATTAGTTGTTCACATAACTGGTAAGGTTTGGATGACTTCTAGTTGACTTAGGAATCTGTGCACAATAAGTGATCTGAAGAGTTATGACCCATCTTAGAGTCAATAGAAGAATATTTCTAGTCCTGTGAAAAGCTACATTTAGTCAACCAAGAAAGATGATACTCTATCTTTGCTCTCAACTAAATGTGAATGATGATGTGAGGAATGATGTCGGCATGGTATCCAAATTAAAAATGGTAGATCACTTGATCAACTTAATTAATTATGGGGCCACAGATTATTGCTAGTGTTTATGTGGTCATTGGATAATTTGGGCCCATTAAAGGAGTTTGATTGGTCTAAGGTTATTTATGTCATGATTAATTGGGCCAAAGATTATTTATGTCAGTGATTAAAGGAGTTTGATTGGTCAAAGGTTATTCTTGATTGCTTAAAATTAGCAAAATTGGGCCAATAATTGTTATTGGGCTTTATTAAACCTAAAGGTGTAATTAGGTTGGAGTGAGACTCCAAGCCCAATAATAAAATGACGTCATGTTTGAGCCCTTAGTGGGAAATCATTTTCTTTACTAAAAGACCCAAATGTGTTAGAAGGCCCAATAGGGTATTGGGCCAATTTGAATTTGGAATCTAAATATTGAATTCAAAATAGTAATTTAAATTCAAATTTTAAATTCAAGAGGTTAGGTGATAAAAGATAATTTTGAATTATCCAAAACAATATCCAATAAAGATTGGATAAGATCCAATAAATATTGAATAAAGATCCAATAAAGAATAGATAATATCCTTTGGATAAGAATTGGGCTTTTTGGAAGGAGTCATTCTAGGATTGGACATTTCTAATTGGACCAGGTCTTTCTAGTTATACTGGGCCTTTCTAGTAAGTACTAAAATTAGGGTTAAACCCTAATTTTGGCAACCAATTTTTGTGTACTTTTTTTTTTTGAAAATAAGGCACAACTCTTGAACGGTTCAAGATGGCAAAAAGGTGTCACTTTTGCAAATGCATGACACCAATACAAGAAAGGTATGTCCTCCTATCTTTCCCCATACTTAACCTCAAGAAACCATCACCTTCTTGAGGAAAAAAAAAAACCCAAGAACTTGAATCCTCAACCTTGTCATCGCCTAGCAAGCATCCAAGGAAAGAGAGGAATCAAGGAGAAGGAGTTCCCAAGGCAATTAGGAGATAGTTGTGTGGATCAAGCATTAGAGGATGTCATACATTTGAGGTCTTCAGTGATCTAAGGTAATCCTAAAACCCTTCATGTATTTTAAGGAGTAGATCCTGAAAAGAAACCCATGAGTATTTACTTCATCATTTAATTTGGGAAAACTCATGAGATGTAGTTGAAGAGTTACAAGATTCATAATGCTCATGAAGTCCAAAAACACAATTGAAATCATTACTCATGAGTACTGTAAAAGTTATAGGTTCTCATGAGCAGCTGTAAAGAGTCACGGGTTTTCATAATGGTTAATTATTTATGATCTTCAATCTCATGAGTGCCCATAAAGAGTTATGGGATACTATATGTAATTATAGTTAAAACTCATGAGTATCGTAAAAGTTATGGGTTCTCATAAGCACTTGTAAAAAGTCACAACTCTTGTGTTTATTATATTTAATTCCATGAACTCCCGTAAAGAGTTAGAGTTCTCATATATTAACTTATTTAAGTGACTCATGAGTACCGTAAAGAGTTACAGGCTCTCATAAATACCGTAAAGAGTTACGGGTTCACAATGAGATCAATTGTCATGTCCTCAAGTCATGATACCATAAGGAGTTACAGTTAAAGGTTATAGTTTCCGCTGCAATTAATGAAGAACAAAAAAATTGTTTGTCTACCTCATGACTTTATGCTTGAATCAATGTCAAGCAACACCCAAAATTTAACTAACACATACTACCTCATTGGGAAATTCATTAAGGATGGTGGATGATTCTAGCCTTGAATATGTCATGGGATTAAGCCGGATGCTTGCATCATTTGGTTGGTGATGATCATATGTTGGAGAGTCATGATCAAACCAGAACATATGTTGAAATTCCCTGCAATCTTCACTTAAATTATATGGGTTAGTTGCTTTGAAAGAAAATTTATTTTCAAGGAAACTCACATGCCTACTAACTGATGAGTGCTATTTGTGCCATGTTTTCCCTCTATTATATGACTGAATTGTATGATGAATATGAGTATACTGCATTTAATCTAAGCAAAAAGGCATTAATTAATTGTACAGGGAACTTAAGGATAAATTTCACATACGTCCTAAACATGTGCTGAGAAAAGAACAAGTTTTGAGGTTTTATGAGAAAGACGCATAACATAGCCGATACTATGCTGTAGCATCAGGACAGCTTTACCAAAGTGCAATACAATGCATCTCTGAAGCTATAGCAGAGTAAGTGATGTAATGCTATGCGGCTTATGTTCTTATCTTTTGTCAAGGTTGTTTCAGGAAATTTAGTGCAGGTCGTTAAGTGAAAGATAACAACGATTAGATCGCTGATGTATTGGAATAAAAGATGCGGAGGATTGAAACTAAGATTTGAAGAATCCCACAAGATTAGCAGAATCAATCAATTGAGATTGGAAAGAGAGATTACGATTGGATCTCGATAGATTTGGAAAGGCCTAGTTCGCTGAACTTACGCTGCAAGCAGATTAGACTATATAAGGAAACAACAAACAACCCTAAAGGGGGTCGAGTCGTCGAGAGTCAAAGACCAATCCTATACGGCCAGACTCAAAAGAAGAGTGAGAGAAGTTACAAGGCACGAGAACTCCAAGAGAACCCAGCATCCTTCCTTGTAGCAAGACTGAGATAAGAAGATGTGGAGTTGTGACGTGACAAGGCTTCTTCCACGCCATCGGAATCTCTATCAAGCTTTCTGTTTTTCTTTATTTTAATTCTAGTTAATCTTTTTGTCATGGGCTATAGTAATCTGTTTAATGATTCCCTCTCAGTCATGAACTAAATCTTCTGTGGCTGAGTGAGGATGACTTCCTAATTTTGAAATGAACCCAGTTGCTAGTTCTTAATTTAATCCATTCAGTTTTCTTATCAGTGATTTAATTTCTTGTCGATTAGTGAGAGCTAAGGGCTAGATCAGTGGCCTCGGCTTATTGAGAGGGAGTCGGGGTTAGACATATGAGAAACAGTGATTGCTAGGCAGGCTGGTGCAAGGCTTGACCTATTATTATAGCATTTAGGAATGGGTCTACCGCTCATAACCATAACACCTTGATTTGTAATGAAAACCTAGCTAGAAAATCGCCATAAACATAGGGAGAAGTAAGTTAGGATTGTACGTATCGGACCCGAGAGCTTCGGTAGATTAGAGTGGTGGGTTAACTGAATAACATTGTAAAGGGTGTTTATGCTGTAGCATTTGCGAGAGTTGTGCAGCATAAATGCTATAGCAATACGTATAGGCAGCTGGGGTATTGATATGCTTAGGAAGGATTCCGAGCTCCACCTATCTTTTTACTGATATCTTCTTGTGACTACGATCATTTGGTTATTTTCTTGTTTATTAGTATACCTATAAAAACTCCCAACCAATCAGATTTTAATTTTATTGTTAAACACAACTAATTTTGCAATTTGGTGTCATTTTTGGTATTTCAGTCTCTGTGGGACGATACTCTACTTACTCTTTATTACTTGTTTAACTGGTTCACTTGCCATCAAGGAAATTGACCAACACTCAAAAAAATGTTTTTATTTTTCAAGTCAAGTAATAGGTATCCCTTTTGATTGTAGGGAAACCAAGAAAAAAACATGAAACAGATCTTACTTTTTGTTTGTTGTTACCCCTTAAGTCTATTGCAAAAGCCAAAGAATCAAATGTTTTCAAGTTATCAAGATCTGGAGAGACCCCATATACAATCTCAAAAGGGGTCTCATAACCTAAGATTCTAGATGGCGGCCTATTAATCAAATAACTAGCCATTCTAATACATTCCCCCTAGTATTTAATTGGTATACCAGACTGTAATATGAGACCTCTAACAACCTGAATTATGGTTCTATGCTTTCTCTCTACTACTCCGTTCTGTTTTGGAGTATAAGGACATGAAGTTTGGTGAACAATACATTTACCTATGAGATATTGCTTTAATTCATTGTTTGTAAATTCTGTGTCATTGTTGCTTCTAAGTATCTTAATTGAAAATGAAAATTGAGTCAAGACCTAAGTAACAAAGTGTTGAATACATGTTGTAACCTCAGTTTTATTTCTTATCAATAGAGTCCAGGTTGCTCTAGAAAAATCATCAACAATTGTTAAAAAATAGAAATATCCTTGATGTGTTGGAGTCCTATATGGACCCCATATATCAAGATGCACTAGTTCAAAACAACAAACACTTTTAATGCAACTTGGAGCAAATAGGAATTCTGTTTGTTTCGATTGAACACATATTTCACATTTATTATTCATAATGTCCTCGTCACTACAGATGAAACCAATTTGTTTCATTATAATAAGAGGGGAATGCCCAAGCCTATTGTGTCACAAGCACATTTCATTTATATCAAGATTCAGAATACTACTTTGAACAGAATTTATCACATTACATGTTCTGTCATAATTTTTCAAAATGTATAAGCCTTCAACTAGCTTACCAATCACCATCGTTTTGCCATCCTGAAGGTCCTGCAGTAAATAGAAGTTAGGGAAAAAAATAACA
This sequence comes from Acacia acuminata, assembly GCA_019022655.1. Classification (NCBI taxonomy): domain Eukaryota; kingdom Viridiplantae; phylum Streptophyta; class Magnoliopsida; order Fabales; family Fabaceae; genus Acacia; species Acacia acuminata. The sequence goes on from JAFJYI010000010.1 coordinate 6,764,339, forward strand.
ATACATTGTTGTTCCTTTGCTAATCTAGCTATAGATAGTAGGTTAAATTCCAAAGATGGAGCATATAAGATTCCATTTACGATGAAGTTATTAGTTATACAAGCACTACCTACATGTGTTACTGGTACTCTTGTTCCATCAGGTAATCTATTTTATTTTATGGGACCCTCATATTTTTCATATTTATTTAAAAGACTCAGATTCCCAACCATATGAGTAGTTGCCCCAAAATCAATAATCCAATAAGAATAAGATTTAGAATAAGTAGAGGGAACAACCAAACCTATACTCGCTAGAGCATGGATGGTAGGCTCAGAATCAGTTCTAAGGAGCTTTAACAAATGTTGGTATTGGTCATGGGTAAAAGATGGTGTTGTAGTACTAGCTGTGTGAATGAGTGCATCTTCATCAGGAGTTAACTTACTAGATACTTGATTGACTGAAGAATCCTTTCCTTGTTTTGGTTTGTTGCCTCAGAATTTTGGTGGATAACCTACAATCTGAAAGCATTGTTCTTTAAGATGTCCCCTTTTTCCACAATGAGAGCTTCCAGATTAGGATTACTATGGTCACGTCCTCGTCCTCTAACAACCATAGTTATCTCTTCAGTGGCTAACATATCATATGTTGTCATTGTTGTGTATTGATGATTGAATATTTTTACACTTATTTGTATCTCTTGGTGAATAAATTTAGGATTGTTTAGTTAATAAATAATGGATTTTATTACTTAATTGGGCTTTGAGCTTTTAATTGAATTTGATTCATTCTTTATGATTAAATTCCAGATTTACAGTGATTTAGTATTTTCGCCATAACTTCTGATCTAAATATCCGATTAGCCTGATTCTTCTTTCCATTTTTAGATGATTCAGAGATCTACAATTACTATGAAGACTCGGAAGGCTGATTAAAACAAGAAGATGGACGAAATTGGAGCTAAAGACAGACCCATTTTTCTGGATTTTTATTCTGCTCGAATTTTGTAATAAAGACCATTTATTAGAGGTTTACTATTCTTAGAGGTTTCCTATTTATTAGAGGTTTCCTATTTTTGGGCCAATCTTGTAGTCCTATTGTTTCCTATTTATAGATTAGATTAGATGGCTAAAAACATATTCTCAATTACGTTGAATAGGATTTCTTTTGGTTTTCTTCTTCATCTTTTCTTCGTGTTTTGCTTAGCCATGCTTGGCTAAGCTTCGTGGTTAACCCAATGTGAGGATTCCATGATTCATCCAGAGAACTTGTGCTTTATCGGTGATTTAACTCGTTTCTATTTTCATCTTATCGGATCCGATTTTGAAATAGTTCGAATATTAGATTTAATATTCGGTTTGGTTTATCCCAAGGACGAGTTTGAACTAGGTTTTAAGTTTTCGTGCGATTGCACACGTGGGACGCCGCTGTTCGGACATATTCTAGGCGATCGTCTAGTCGAGGGATTTTCTCGGGCGGCGAGATCTCGGTTCGTCCGAGCCAAACGTGGGTTATTTATATTTTGTTCAATGATGGAAGTCTCGGAATCCGAATGTTGGGTTGATCAATTTTAATCTTCTTCTTCTCATTTTCTTTTCTTTGCTTCATTTAAATTGCATTTCTATTTTATTTTATTAATTTAAAAATCCAAAACCAATCCCCCTTGTTTTCATTGCATTTGCATGACATTTAGATTACTTAGGATTCAATAAAAGGCTCCTCGAAAAAGAGAGAACGATCCTAGGTTTTGCCTATACGCAATCCTTGGTTAATTGTTGATTGTGGACCCCGAGGCTAATGACAAAAGGTCTTCATCATGTATCTTTGGATTACATATCATTTTATAAATTAAGCAAAATAGTTTGGACAAAAAATTCCAAATATAAATACTTTAAAGTAATTTAATTAGCTTACTTAATTTTTCCAAAAAACGTTAATTTTATCTTATATTTAAGACCGGATGGAAGGAGTAATAACTAACTAATGCCTCATTTATATTTTTAATCGAGTCATGTGATTGTCTATGTCAATACACTGCTGAAGGTCTTGCAATCCGTTGAGGTTAGATTTGCAAGATAAATTTTATTTGCTTCCCTCTCGAGCACGTAATTATAATTGATTAAACAAGTAAAATATGTTATCTAAAACATAATCACATTCTTGAATTCAATCAATTTGAAAACATGCTAGACAAGCAACATATAAACAATTTTATGTCCTAAAGATAACGATAGGCAATATGTTTTATTTTTTAAGCTTAACAGGTAATGGCTATATCAAGGATATAAACTTTTGTTCATTCAGTTTTTCTATACTTCTATCTCACAAATTTTATTTGATTATACACTTAATATTGCCAGGAGAAACATCTGGAAAAACAGGACAAAGAACTGATAAAAATCTCTTTTCTCAAATGAAAGTATTACTTTTCCTTTTTATAGAAGAAAGTATTACTAGCATGATAGTCATATATAAGTTATTCTTTAGGAGTTAAGGTACAAAATTATACATGAGATTTTTTTCAAAAGTGTGCCTAACACCAAATATCTTTTTTGAGGGGCAAAAATAACTATAAACTTCCAAAATAAGTGTAAAAACACACATTGATCGTTTGTTTAAATTTTTAAGAATTAAGGTGCAAAAATACATATGAGATTTTCTTAAAAGTGTGTCATATACAAATGTTTTCTCAAGGCAAAATTAACTATAAACTTTCAAAATCGGTGTAGAAATACACATTGAGCATTAGTTAACTGTTTAATTTTTTTGACTGAAAATGGTGACATTGAGGATGAAGTGGATGATTAAGAGAAATATTGGTTGATATAATTTTATTTAGTTTTTTTTTTTTAAAAAAAGATGTTTTTCTTAAATACAAGATAAATTTGAATTTTTTTTTCCAATGAGATTGGTTGATCATTTTATTTAGTATTATTTTTAAAAAAATAAAGACATTTTTCTTAAAAACAAGATAAATTGGAATTTTTTTCCCAAAATCATCGACTAACTAGGATTAAAATAATATGAGTTATTTTGTTTTCATTGCATAGAGTTCGGATGACATGGTACTCTTGGAAGATATAAATATTTCTCCAACTTGGAATAATAATTTGCTGACTGAGCATGAAAAATTAATTTTCACCTAACTTTTTATCTCTACCTCATCACTTCTTTTAGAAGAGAAAGGGAAACGAGAGGTTTGGGCCTGTTTGGTAAATTTCAAAACCTAGGTTTTGGAAAAAAAAAAATCTTGATTTTAGCAAAAGTTTGTCACACACTCCCAAAATATTCAGAAGCCATTCAGCACCCAAACCATGGTTTTGGAAAAAAAAAAAAGCTATTTTTCAGATTTTTCTCTCTCCTCTACCATCATCAATATTTTTTCGCACCACTCACTCGGTATCCTTAAGTATCTTTTTAATACCCGTCAATACCCTAAAATATTTTTTCAAGATAATTCATCACCCTGAATTATTTTTTCAATATCCTAAAATAAATTTTCAAGATCTTGAAGTATCTTTTTTTAGTATCCTTAAGTATTTTTTAAGTACCCGTTAGTACCCTAAAATTTTTTCCAAGATTAGTTGGTACCCCAAAATTTTTTTCTAGATCCTAAAATAAATTTTTAAGACCATGAGAAGTATTTTTTTTTTAGTGTCAGTTTCTTAAGTAGTTTTTTAGTAACCATCCGTATCTTGAAATATTTTTTCAAGATCGGTCATTATCTTGAAATATTTTTTTAATGTCCTAAAATAATTTTTTAAGATTATAAAGTATTTTTCAGTACCAATTTGTACCCTTGAATATTTTAATTTTGTACACAAATTTATGTAATTTTTTGTATTATATTTAAAATACAATCTTATCTTTTATATGCAATTATACCAAAAACTAATGTCCTTTTTGGTAAATTTGATGATGAAAAAGCTATTCAAATAAAAATATCTAAACATTATCATCTAATCAAAATCAATTTTTTCAATAATCTATTCTGCAGAAAGCTATTATGAAAAATTCATTTTACCTTGTAAATCCTAAAAGCTATTATCCAAAAGCTAAATTCTCAAATTATTATTCCAGGTTATATTTTTTTATTATTATTCACATCATTCTCCATATCACCATTTTCAATCAAAAAATTCAAATAAATGGTCAATATGTATTTTTGAATATATTTTGGAAGTTCATATATACTTTTGTCCTCTAAAAAAGCATGTGTCGAGGCACGTTTGGCAAGATTTCATATGTATCTTTGCACCCTGGTCCTTAAAAAATTCAAACAAACGGTTAATGTATATTTTTACACCTATTTTAAAAATTCATAGTTACTTTTGCCCCCCAAAAGAACATATAGTGTTTGGCGCACTTATTTTGGAGTTTACACTTGTTTTCATTGTATAACCTTTTTGAAATATATTTACAAAATCAATTACTCCTCCGGTCCTTAATATAAGGCATATTTACCTAATTTGATTAGATTAAATGAGTAAATTAAGTTAGTTAATATGATATGTTTATTAATTGAGTTACTTAATATGACGTGTATTTTACAAAACATCATAAGTATCTTCCTTAATTCTCTCATTCCCTCTCTTCCTTGATTATTGTTGATGGAACATCAATAGGGGTAAATTATGAATATATTGACAAATATGTAAATTATGTCTTATATTTAGAATCAAGATCAACTCCCAAATGTTATCTTATAATTAAGACCGGAGGAGTATCTTGTTCAAACTTTACAAGTGGTATTCTAAATTCATAACAAGTAATATTCTAAATTAAAAGCATTTAAGTGTTATTATAATTTTGATTTACTTCTCTATTTAAATTTTAAAAATTGTAGAGATATTATTACTTTTTTTTTTTGGCAGCATAAAGATATATTACTACATCACCCAAATTATAGAGACAATTATCTTGTATTCTAAATTTATAACAAAGATAACATTGAAGTGTTACTATATTTTTTTCGGAAAAAAAAAAAAGTGTTACTATATTTCTCATTTAGAGATTATATACAATTAAATGTGTAAGGGCTTTTTTGACAAAAAAGTTATAACAAATTAAGTTAATTTTAAAAGAATAAGTTACATTATTTATTACTCATATTTAATATGGCTCAATATATCATTATGCGCTGGTCCTAATTTTTTAAAATTAGAGAATAAGGGACAAAATACTAAAGTAAAACTAAAACAAAATACTTTTAGCCTCAGAATAGCCTACACTGTCCTTATACAAGCATCTGTACGTCTAAACACTGAAGTCCTATTTATTAATAAGGTTTTGAAAGAATCAAAAAAAGGAAAATACAAAACATTTAAGCATTAATTATAAGGATGATATCAATAAATAAGTAATATAATGGGTTTGGATCTGCTTAGTATCTCACCCTCTCCTATATATATATGAGATAAGAGATAGAGAAAAAGAGCAAGAGAATAGACAAGAGAGAAAGATCGGAGAGTAATTCTTATTCCAGTATGTCTCAAATACATAACATATGCTTTTTATTTATAGGCACAACTCTCTAATCTACAATTAATGTGATTCCATAATCATAACGATTAATGGGTGAAAATAGGAAGCTATGGGGAATATGAAACTATGAGAGAATAGGAAATAATGGGAGATATGGACATCCACAAATATAATATTCATAACACTCCCCCTTGGATGTCCATTATGAATGTGCCTCATTAAAAACTTTAATTAGGAAAAACCCAGTGGGACAAAATCCTAGCTAAAAAAAAAAGTGCATCATTCATTGATACACTATCTAATGCTGCCTCATTAAAAACCTTTCTAGGAAAACCTAGTGGGCAAAACCTAGAGAAGGGAAAAAGAATATAACGTGTATCGACTACCCCTGATGACAACATTACTTCCGGTCCTTATGAGCATATCTTCCTCTTAGCCGCCAAACATTCTATTGTTCGATGTGGAACAATGAAAGAATTATCATGAAAATCACTCAATCTTATTTTCATTACCCATTGTGGACCTGCAAAAAAATAAATTTTTACCAGTATAATTATAATGAATACAATGATCTCTAAATATTATCATAAGATACTTCTAGAATATCAAATAATATATATTTTGCAAACAAAAATTTTTGTTTGGATATGCTTCTGGTATTTTGGATCCTTTGAAGATTATTATGCAAGCTTCATAATTTAGTGAGCCATTTGCATAGCCTATATATAACAATATCTAATGCATGCATATTTTGGATCCTTTTATTATTGATCCCTGTTTGTGAGTTACTCAAGCAATGTTCTTATGCCACTCGAGTATGGTAAAAGGTTGACTTGAGTAACTGTTACTAACGCTTTCATTTAGTACAATGTTTTGGCAAAAGACAGACGCTACTCGAGCGTAGAAGTTTAGGTTTACTCAAGTACACTACTCGAGTAACATGTATCACTACTTGAGTAAGAGCATTACAGAAGCCACTGATATGAAATACTATGATGATACTTGAGTAACAAGGCTTCAGCTATCAGAATGCTTTGCTGTAATGCTAATTGTAAACTTAAATATTTTGGGTTATTAACTGTTTTTGTTTAAATCTCATTCAATCATATTAATACTACTATTAACTATCGTTTGAGTTGATTTCAAATGATTAACGACGTTTAAATTTTGATTAGCCAAAAACCCACTTCATGTGTCAGAAGCATTTAATGCTCGCTGTAAACAGAGCCAACAAATGGAATGAGACCTCATAATAGATGAAATCATTCCATCGAGGCATACTTATTCTGGCAATCATTCTAAGTCAACTTCTAAGCTCAAGTACGTCGACGGCGAATGCATTAATGAAGCAACATTTGACTGTACCTAACGAAAATCAACTGTGCCTAACGAAAGTTCAAAGAGTCTCAACGGCTATATTCAAAGCTTCATAACAGCATTAATGGAAGATGATATAAAAGTTTATCACATTCAATTCCACCAACTACCGAAAATGTTGTGCAATCAATTCGACATTATTGCAACTTATTGTTTCATTCATTTCATTTCATTTAATATCTTTGGATATTCTTGTACTTCAGTGATTATTATTCATCTACTCAGTGAGGAGTATTTAAACAATTATTATCTTTTCATTTAATCTCATGGTAGAGGTACCTTGAGTGTGGGTGTACAATTATAGCTTTCAAGGGGGAGTGGATCCGAGTGTGAAAGGATCACTTCGAGTACAAAGTGTGTAATTGTATTTGTGTTTGAGAGTTAGTGAAAATCCCAGAGTGTCTGGGGACTGGACGTAGGTCAAAGAGTTGGACCAAACCATTATAATCTCTCTGTGTTCATCGCTCTATCCCTGTCTCTGTTTTAGTGTTCCTTGGGCAAATAGTAAAAAGATTTTTTTTAAAAAAAAAAATCTCCTATCCACCCCCCTCTAGGTGATATTTCACTTTCAAATAGTTTCTCATGCTTCAAGCATGTCTCACTTGTATTTGGAGCATTTTAGCTGGAATATGAGATTTCGCAAATCTCATTTAAGTCTGTAATTCCATGTGGCAAATACTTTATAATATTTCATGAATGCATAGTCTAATGAACTTCTAGTTCATACTTTTATATTCAAGGATATTTAATAGTAATAATGCATTCTATGTATTCTCTTTTCCAGCTATTCAGTTTCTTCCCCTCATGCTAGAAAAACAATGTTAAATGACAATTGACTAATCATGCAATATAGGTCTCCTAAATCCATTTGTTTCCTTTAGAAACATCATATTGTTTCATATAGAGACAAACAAGAACAAGGAGGTCCTTACCCAACATTTATCTCAACTTTCTTTCTATATTCATCTGTGTGCATTATGGTAGATTTATAAGCATTGCACATTCAAACCTTTTAAGATGAGATTTGTCTAGCTATTGACCAAAAGCCAATTTTACCAGGAGACTATGTTGGCTTATATAAAGTGCTGCATTATGTCAGATCAAATACCAACATAAAAATTTTGTTCTCATAAGAATTAATCTAGCATTTATGGAGGCTTTAATTCATGATTTCTGGATCGTATAATCTGGAAATTGTGCGCTCAATTTATTCGAACATAATTGCAAACTTCATGTTGCAAGCTTTATTGCAAATTTCAGGTTGCAAATAATCTCTCATGTAACCATTTTATAGATGCATCTTTCAAATTTATATGGTTTACATTCTATTTCAATGGGCCCATATAGTTCTATTTGATATATTTCCAGATATCCATTACTAATCATGACCAATGATATTCTCATAGACAATTTGTTTTTGAGAACAAGCAGCACATAATTCATAAAGAATATGTTGGTTATTCTTGAAGGATCTTCTGGTTCTTCAATGGATGTCAATACGTTATCTTATTTGCATTATATATATATGACTCAGATGATCAAACAAGTCATGCTAATAATAAATTTCTTTGGATAAGTAAACTTCTGGTTTACTGTAACATATGTCTCAGTCAATCGTAAACTTTTGAATCATAATCTGACATCCATTTTGAGAGATCTATTATGCTTTATGTGAAATGTATATAACTTTTTAAAAATTAACTCATACTTGTTTTCTAACAATCTCCCCCTCAAGTATAAGTCATATAAACATACTTTCTTTATATTTGTATTTCAATAACCTATCTTTTACTTTAAAACTCAAGTACTTAAAAAAAATGTAGTAAAACAAATGCAAAATACATTATGAGCAAAAATGGTCTTATTGCATATAAATGCGAAAATGAAAGTAAAGCATAAACTAAAGCATAAATTAGATTCAAAAATCCATAATATATATATATATATAATATATATATATATATATTGTTCTTCCAACCAAACTCATCTAATCATAAAAATTAGCCACCTCCAAGTGTGTCATAGCATTACTGCTATTAATACCATCATTCATGTGTGCCTCAACATTATCATCTTGAAAAATTAAATTTGCTTCCATATTAGGCGCACTCCTTTCAATGGAGGCTTGATAAAGTTTTGCTAGATGCTCAAGCATACGATAGGTACATCCCCAGTGCCCATTCATACCACACCAATAACATTTATTCTCAACAACTTTTGAAGGACCATCATCATCATTTTTATGCCCTTCATCATATTTCCTCTTCTGGTGGGTATCACTACCAAAAGAAAAAAAAAAGTCATTTTTTGCAACGGAAAAAATCTGTCACAAAAATGATCTGTGACGGAATTCTGTCCGTCGCAAAAAATGTCGTCGCAATTGCGATGGAAAACATGAATTCCGTCGCAAATAAATTTTTGAAATTTGCGACGGAAACTGAATTCCGTAGCAAAATTTTGAAATTTGCGAGGAAAATAATTTTGTTGCAAAATTCTGAAATTTGCGACGGAATTCATGTTCCGTCACAAAAATCCATTTTATTAAAAATATATAAAAATTACATTAAAAAATTACAAAATAAAAAAAAATTGTATATCATAAAAATATATAGTAACAATCATAAAAAATTTATATAGAGAAAACAAAATATAAATAATTATGTTGCCAACAAAATGGACTACAAAAAACTACTAAACAACAAGCAATATGGTCATCATCATCATCGGAGCCGACTCCAAACCCTTATCCTTCAATAGGGACTGAGTAGATCACATGCATCCGCTTCAACATTGTTGAATATTAAAAAAATAAATTATTTTTAGTCATCAATGCAAGCACACCTAAATAAGTACCTTAATTAACAATTAACAATAGTATAATAGAAAAGCTTTTGATGCATGTGTTAACTTTTTTGCAATGGTTATTATTATGGTTTGGCTGTACAAAAGGTTTTGAATTCATAAAAATTTGCAATAGAGGCCATGAACCTTTTGATTCTTGCACACAAGTTTTCATTCATGTACACCTTGGGGATTCAAAAGTCACGTCATGACTAGCTGTTTTTCTTTAAAAACAAATTCTTTAAAAATTATAATTAGAATTTGATCTTATTGCGGTGAATGGTACCAACGAAAATAGTCTAGTAATTGCAATAAAGAAAAATTCAGACAAGCAAATCATGGCAGGAAAGGTAAAACTAGACAACCTACTAATTGCTAAATGAGACACAAAACTAATTGTTTGAGTCATGCCAACAGAAGTACGACAGATTTATTGACAGCAATAAACATGACGGACAAACATTTTTAAATTATGCTAATTGAAAACAAATAACCAAATAAAAATAATACCAGCAATTTATCAGGGGACTGAACAATTTTGGATCGTAGATTTGCATTTTCTTGGGCACTTTGTACAAGGGCAAACTCAACATAAGAGATCTAGGGCCAGAAAAGGGAAATGGATGTTAGAATAATTGAGAACTAACATAATTTGAGGGGAAAAGCCCCCTCACGCAATGTTCTAACTCGAGATGAGAGAATGGGAACTAACAACAAAGAACAAGTAAATCTCAATAATTAAATAGAAACAAAGCTAGAAGCAAGTGGTGTAGCAAACTACAATGTAGCATGCAATGAAAACCTATCTTCTGCTGGAACTAACTGGAAATAGTCATCTTCACTATGAATGATAATTTATCCAAAGAAATATGATGGATTGCTAATTCTTACAAGCAGAAAATGAATTTTGAAACTACAGTGTGATCTGAAATAAACTTGGCTCTCCTACCTTTGATTTTTCCAATATTCTACAAAATCACAAAATTAAGAGATAAAAATATAATCAGTTCTTGACAGATATTTAATAACTCGCTAAGATAAAATTGTTGGTTATACTTAGTTTTGATGATGTCTTAAACAGATGCCATTCTCTTAAGCAAAAAGATTGAGTAATATAGTTATCTCCTACATTGACTAACTTCTATGTTTAATGTAGATTAGCTCAAGTTGAATCATAGAGGTTAATCAAGAAGAAGAGGAGATATTGAAGAAGATTAGTTCAAGTTGAATCATAGAGGTTAATCAAGAAGATCAAGAAATATTGAAGAAGCTCAAGTTGAATCATAGAGGTTAATCAAGAAGAAGAGGAGATATTGAAGAAGATTAGTTCAAGTTGAATCATAGAGGTTAATCAAGAAGATCAAGAAATATTGAAGAAGGTAGGAGCTGCAAAGAATTGATGAGCACAAGTTAAATGATGAAGAATGATCAAGTTGGGAGATGGAAGAAAGAAAGAGTTGATTTATGAAGGATGATCAAGAGAAGAAGAAAGAAAGGAAGATCTTGGTAAATGGAATGAAGATATCATTATTCAAGCTCTAAGATTGATGCTAGAAGTCTCCAAGGTCATATGGAAGTTGGAATGGGTCAATTTGAAGTTAAAGTCAGCAAAAATCAACTTCAGGATGAGAAAACTCGAGTTTGGAACACAAAACTCGAGTTTGAGACTCAAAACTCGAGTATACAACTCAAAACTCGAGTTTGTAGTGTCTTGACACCTCACGGCGTCTCTGGACAAGTGAAAACTCGAGTTTGGGACACAAAACTCGAGTTTGGGACTCAAAACTCGAGTTTGGAACACAAAACTCGAGTTTGGGACTCAAAACTCGAGTATGCAAGTGCTAAACTCGAGTAAGGAAGAGCTAAACTCGAGTATGCAAGTGTAAACTCGAGTTTGCAGCGTGATCAGCTCTTCAGCAACTCTGTTTCACGTTTCAGCACAGGCGAGGTCCGGTAATTCGATGATATCTCTCAAACCAGGAATCGGATTGACGTGAAATCAGTGGCATTTGAAACTAGACATCCAAAGCGTCATTTTGATATATAAATCAAGTCCAAAGGTGTCAAGATCAAGGAGATATGATTTTTACAAGTTGCCATAAGAATCAACGTCACAGTCCAGACTCACCTTCGGTATTTTGAGTGTAACTCACAAACTACAAATCCGATTGAGCTGAAATCAGTGGCATATGAAAATAGACTCAAAGAGCTTTCCATCAAGAGTTGAATGGACCAAAACGGAGTTCAGACCAGGGAGATATGGCCCTCGAAAGTGGACAGATAATTTCAAGAAAGCAATCAAACTTGTTGAGCTTAAGTGCAAACTGCGGTATAGGTTTGCATACCGCAGTTTTGGACTTCGAGAAGCGAACCAGGTTTTTAAATGAAGTCAATACTGCGGTATTGGTAGGAAAACTTTCGAGTATTGGACTTCCGAGAATGAAACCAAGATTTTAAACGAAGTCAATACTTCCACCTTTACTGCAGTTTGTAAGTGCGTAGCCAAACTCGAGTATTGGACTTCCGAGAGAAGCAGATTTTTTAACCAAGTTTTCAAGCTAAGTCAATACTTCCGCCTTTACCGCAGTTTGTGAGTGAAAGTATGCAAAACTGCAGTTTGCATGAACATACTGCAGTTTACAACGTTAAAAAATGATTTTTGAATTACACGAATTTGCAAATCACTCTTGTTTGATCCTATTGCTTTCATGAATCATTCACTTATGTTCCCGAGATATGTTTAACAAGTTTATTGAGTGAATTTCAGTTAGCACAGATGAAGATTAATGAAGATCAAGGCAAAAAGCAAAAAGTGCTCGGTGCATTTAATGCACTTCTCGCAAACCAACCTTCTTTTGGATAATCCATCGAGCACGCATTCTCAACGGTCAAGAATGCTTTCTTCATCAAGTAAACTCTTCTCCAACGGGCAAATCCTCGAGTTCCACTTCGAGATCAATTAATCACATGGATTAGTTGGAGTTTAGAGAGAGAAGCAGACCACACTTAATGATAATCAACTACAACGGTCTGATTCATCCTACAACGGTCATAAACGGTCACAGAGACATTTCTCTATCTATAAAAGTCATGGACACAAGCGAGAAAAACGTGGAGAGATACAAGATTACAATGCCAAAATGCGATACTCGCTTCTACATCCTTTTCACTCTGTTTTACTTGTCTAGATAGCTTAGAGAGTGAAATGAATTGTGTTTGTACTTGGTGATTATTTATCCATTCCTTTGAGAGGAAAATTATTGTAAACACATTATCTTTTCGAGAGTTACTCAAGATTGGGGAATCTTGAGTGGGATATACATTGTTGATTACAACTTGTAAGGGGAGTGAATCCTAGTGAGAGGATTACTTCGAGTACGAGTGTGTAATCAAGCGGTGTGTTGATTACAGATTGTAAGGGGGAGTGAATCCTAGAGAGAGGATTGCTTCGATTCTGAGATCGTGTAATCAAGAAGATTAAAGATAGTGGATTGAAAATCCCAAGTGAGGCTTGGGACTGGACGTAGGTCAAGGATAAGGCCGAACCAAGTATAAATCTGTTTGCAAGCTCTTCTCCCTTATCTCTTACATTTCCAAAGCATTTACATTTGAATGTTTGTCAATTGGTTTATAATTCACTTCTTTTATACAAGTTGAATTTCGAATTGAGAAAAGATTTTCATAGAATCTAAATTTTTATACTTCACCCAATTCACCCCCCTCTTGGGTTCAGCCGGTACTTACATTTGGTATCGAGCTAGGCTCTTGTTTAAAGGACTTAACCGTCTCAAGAGTTTCAATGGCTGATTTCGGGTGTTCTTCATTTCGAAGGTTTTGATTATACCATCCCACCGTTTTTCAAAGATATTGATTTTTGGTTTTGGAAAGCTAGAATGACTAGTTTTATCAAAGCAACTGATTTTAATATGTGGAATGTTTTTACAAATGCTTTTGATTTCAAACCAAGAAAGGATTGGACGAGAAAAAGAAAAGAAAATGTTTTCTTTGAACATTAGAGCAATGGAAATTCTTCATGATGCTTTAACTGAAAATGATTTTGAGAAAATCAAGTTCGCTCTAGTGCTAAAGAAATTTGGGATACTCTTGATTCTATATATGCTTTTAACAATTGTGTTGAAGTTGAAAGTGTTGACAGTTCATCGAAACTATAAGCTGCATATCCACAATCGATGAACAATTGGAAGTGGAGAATGAAGAAGGAGAAATCATTGAATACTTCCATGATCCAGTCAACACAAAAGAACAAGAGGAAGAAGATTCCCAAGAAGAGCTCATGGAAGATTGTGATCAATCATTAGCTAGAGTTCAAGATACACATGAGGTAAACAATTCCAGTTCTTCTTGTGTAGAAAAGAAAAATGTTTTCAAACAATTGCATAGAAGTGTTTTTCAACCTTTTACTGATTCTACTTTGAAAAACAAACATATTTTCGAAAATGATCTTTGGAAAATCATGTGGGAAGAAAGAATACACAAATATGAGTCACTTGACATTGCATCCACTAGATCCACACAATTCTTGCAAAGTTGTTCATAATAAGCATAATTCTATTATTTGCAATTATTGTGGAAAATCTGGACATATTTCTCATGCATGCTATATTAGGAGAAATTCTAATGTGAGAAATGAATTTGTTTGGGTTCCTAAAGGACAATCAAGGTCCAATGCTAACGATCAAGGACCCAAGTATAAGTGGGTACCAAAATGTCCATATAGTGCTTTATGTGTACAGGATGATTTGAAAATCAATGGACATAAAGGCATAGAGAAGATGAAAAAGAAGCCAAGAGTTTCTCATGCTCCAATGAAGAAGATCATAGCATCCATATCAAACGGGATAACTCTGGGGCACCCATTGCTAGAATTAAAAGGTCAAACCATGAAAAGCAATGGATACAAGCAAGAAGAGTATCATCTACCTCAAGAACAAATTACCATAGAGTTCCATTCATCTATCTTGAGGAGAACAAGAAAAGAAATATCTCAAGTTTCAAATAGAAGACTCGGGAAGTCTATATTTTACGAGAGAACTTTGCCAACACCCGTAAGAAAATATATGAAGAATCAATGGGTGAGCAAAGGCAATCCTCCCCAGTACCTAAGGTTAAGGTATACAATGGTAAAACCTCCTATGCTATCATCTGAAATTTTCTTTGAGGTTTTATATCTTGTAGCCTTAGGAATGAGCATTGCAAACTATTTTATTTAAAAACTGAGTTCTCACATCCTGATCTATTTTTGAAAGAAATTGTGATGCTCAATAGTTTAATTCTTTATGCATACATGATGATTTGAAAAGAAAGTATTTCTTTTATGCATAAACTCATGATTAATTCACTTTGCTTAGGCGATATGAGTTAATTATATTTATAAGAGCATGTGAATTTTGGTTCCTACAAGCTAACGATGATTGGATCCAAGGTTGGATACCAAGAAAGAAAAAGATTTATACAGTTTCGTAGGATCAAAGGAAGCTTCTCAAGAATGTAACATAGAGAAATGATTCAAGTTTTTGAGAAAGCTAAACAAGCTATGCTTAATGTTGATGGTGAACTTCAAAAAGGGAGTTATCTACATCAATCCATGTCAACCAAGCAAGCTTTTATGAGGATAAGAGGAATTACGGTGATATCTAATCCTTACCCCCCATATGGTGATTATATGAAATTCATTTGTGGGTAATGAATATTTGTCCATCATTGCATTCCTTTAGCAATCAATCATTTTTATTTTTCAAAATGCTTTCAGATTGCTAAATGGACCATAAATGAATTTATGTATAACTTTTTGAGTTTATATTCTTTGGAATGCACAAGTCTAAAATTTGTTTGGATTCCAATTCACTCTATCATATGACAATGCATTCACATGTTTTTGAAAATATTCATACTTTGATTGCATTCAAATGATGTTTCAAATTGGAAGTTAATATTGTTCTTGAATATTGTATATGCTTCAAATTTCTCTAATTGAGTTTTCCTTATCTTTCACATATTGATCTTTGGAGTTCAATGTTTTGCTTGAGCTCTTTAGTTTCATTTTCTAACTAGTTGGACCTCATGTCTAACAAGTTAATCATATATGAGCTTCAAGCTTATCTCCTGAAAAGAATTCAATTTGTGAAAACTTGTGTTTATTGCATAAAGCCTTATTGATCAAGCTATTCCAAGTACTATGAATGCATTAAATGTTAGTGCATTAACCATTATATGGAATAACTTACTAGGATAGTACTTTGGAACTTTAGTCATTTGGACTAAAGAGTTTGTGCTTCAACATTCATGAATCCTAGTACTCCCTTTACTCAAATACATCAAATTTATCTACATCCATACTTTGAGTAACTATTTCTGTATACCCATATTCTTGCCTTAAATATTCTTATATTTCAAGATTCTATCCTAAAAAGGCAAGATTATTTCGTGGTCAATAGCAAAGTCATTAAGCTATATTGTGCTAAGCATGTCTTGATAATGCTTTACTTTCATGACTTTGGCTCTTGAAAATTCTTCAACATGTTAGCTTCAATGTTCAACATGTTCTCTTAATCTTGAAGCACTCGATTTATTCTTTAACATGTTGACTTCCACCATGTTTTAAAATGAACATTGTTTTCAAACATGTTTCTAAAATGAATCTTTCATCCTATCAAGATTTTGATTTCATAATGCATTATCACGGTTTGAAAGAACATTTGAAATTTGAAACATTCTCGCATATTTCATTATCCTTCTTGAAAAATCTGATCTCATTCATGAATTGTGAGTTGATAAATGCTTATCTTTATAGATAAGATTTTCTATACTCATTGATCAAATTTACATGCATTCTTATCAATGACATCTTCTCTACATAAAGTGTATTCACAAATTGTCATTGAGAAATAACATTTTTGGTATCATTTCATTGTTACCCTATTTGATTCATTGGCATGAACTTATTTGATTGGGTAAAATTATGTTCTTAATCTTAGATTGACTTGTTATACTCTTTGCTCAAATATCATATGATTTAATTCTATAAGAGCTTAAAAGTTGTCATGTCTAATCAGTTGTGGACTCAAGAATCATTGAGTACCAAAGAACATATATTTTTGCGGGAGTTGACTAAAATGTTTGTTGTTGGACACAAAGAACATAGGCCAACAAAATAGATCATTTCGGTGGCTATGTCAGCAAATTCTATGGCATCACTTAAGTGACATCCCAACACTAGCAAGAAGCTTAAACCAAGATGATAAGGAACATACTCGCTTGATGAGAAGCTATGAGCGAGAAACTAATTTTGAGATCCAATTCAAAGCTCATTTGGGATTTCGCTTCTAAGATGCATTGAGCAATTGGTGGCTATAAAGACTTATCCTCTTGAAGCTCATTCACATCCAGCGATCCTCTATATTGGTCACATCATCGAATGTGATTAGCCAATAATGCATCTATGGATTACAAATGATTATGGCTCAAGTAATTACGATATTACTTGAGTGAGGTTTGTATTTTGAAATAATATGCATATATCACAATCATGCTAGGCTAACTTGATTTCATTCAAATTTATCTCATGAAGTTTAGCCTAAGAAAACTCACTTTTAAAATGACCCTTATGCTTTAAACTCTTTTTATCATCATAAAAAGCATAAGTGATTTGTTTATAACAATCTCAAGTCCACCCAAGTGCACTTGAAAGTTTTTCAATTCTGAAATATCATGATGTGGGCAAAGACTTTTCCAAACCTTATAACATTTGGTGTCATACTATTATTTGGTATTATTAAAGGAAACTTCATATTTTAGTCATGCATTCATTAAAGGGGGAGCTTCACATTCATATGTGTTTTATACTCTATAAGCTCTTCTCTTTTATTTGAGGAAAATTCTTTTAAATATACTCATCCACACTCACTATATTTTATTAGTTTTGATGATGAGTTAATTTCACTCTTGAAAATATCTTTTCGAAAGGAATACCTTGATATCCGATTGCACTAATAAATCTCTTCTAGAAAGGATGTTTTTAATTTGTAGAGGAGATTTGGTTATGTGTTACAACTTTGGTGATCAATCTTTGAAGCTGAGATATGCTCGCATGGATGATCTATAAAGGAAGATCAAAGGATGGAAGATATTCATGATCTTGCTATTGAGCCTTATCAAAGAATCTCATACGACGACTTCATTTTAGGCCAAATCGTTCATCAATTTGCAAAACCAACATGAGCATTTCTAATCCCTATCTTTTTATATTCAAGTAGAAAGTTTGCACATGTTTGGTATCTTTATGCTTTATTTGTGAAAGTTGTCTTGAAAACCTCTCCAAATTCTCTCAAATCTGCTTTCATAAAAACATTCTAAATTGCATCATATTTAAAATGAAAGCACTTTCAATCGGGAGAGAAAATCAGTTTCTTTGACTCTTTTAATTTGGTTTCATATGTGTTTTTAAACATGCATAGGGTGCATAGGTTCTAGGTGTTGTGTCTCATTGCATTTCATTGTATTTTGCTGATTTTGTAGTAATTGGTTCTGATATCAGTGATTTTCAGAGTGTTTATCCTTTCTGGTATCAGTTCTGCTTGTATGAAGTTTACTCAATGAATATATTTCTAGTTGTGTATGATACTGATATGTTTTGCTGCTGCCATCCTCTTATTAACTTGTGTTGAAATGCAAAATTGGTCGTTTTCTGATATCTTAACTTTCAACTTTTTGCTAATGACAAATAAGGGGGAGAGAATGGCAAGAAAAACATGTTGCATCTAATGTATTCTCATACTCATACATATTTTTCTTAAGGTATTTGCCATCATCAAAAAGGGGGAGAATGTTGGTTATACTTAGTTTTGATGATGTCTTAAACAGATGCCATTCTCTTAAGCAAAAAGATTGAGTAATATAGTTATCTCCTACATTGACTAACTTCTATGTTTAATGTAGATTAGCTCAAGTTGAATCATAGAGGTTAATCAAGAAGAAGAGGAGATATTGAAGAAGATTAGTTCAAGTTGAATCATAGAGGTTAATCAAGAAGATCAAGAAATATTGAAGAAGCTCAAGTTGAATCATAGAGGTTAATCAAGAAGAAGAGGAGATATTGAAGAAGATTAGTTCAAGTTGAATCATAGAGGTTAATCAAGAAGATCAAGAAATATTGAAGAAGGTAGGAGCTGCAAAGAATTGATGAGCACAAGTTAAATGATGAAGAATGATCAAGTTGGGAGATGGAAGAAAGAAAGAGTTGATTTATGAAGGATGATCAAGAGAAGAAGAAAGAAAGGAAGATCTTGGTAAATGGAATGAAGATATCATTATTCAAGCTCTAAGATTGATGCTAGAAGTCTCCAAGGTCATATGGAAGTTGGAATGGGTCAATTTGAAGTTAAAGTCAGCAAAAATCAACTTCGAGGATGAGAAAACTCGAGTTTGGAACACAAAACTCGAGTTTGAGACTCAAAACTCGAGTATACAACTCAAAACTCGAGTTTGGCACCTCGGCGTCTCTGGACAAGTGAAAACTCGAGTTTGGAACACAAAACTCGAGTTTGGGACTCAAAACTCGAGTTTGGAACACAAAACTCGAGTTTGGGACTCAAAACTCGAGTATGCAAGTGCTAAACTCGAGTAAGGAAGAGCTAAACTCGAGTATGCAAGTGTAAACTCGAGTTTGCAGCGTGATCAGCTCTTCAGCAACTCTGTTTCACGTTTCAGCACAGGCGAGGTCCGGTAATTCGATGATATCTCTCAAACCAGGAATCGGATTGACGTGAAATCAGTGGCATTTGAAACTAGACATCCAAAGCGTCATTTTGATATATAAATCAAGTCCAAAGGTGTCAAGATCAAGGAGATATGATTTTTACAAGTTGCCATAAGAATCAACGTCACAGTCCAGACCCACCTTCGGTATTTTGAGTGTAACTCACAAACTACAAATCCGATTGAGCTGAAATCAGTGGCATATGAAAATAGACTCAAAGAGATTTCCATCAAGAGTTGAATGGACCAAAACGGAGTTCAGACCAGGGAGATATGGCCCTCGAAAGTGGACAGATAATTTCAAGAAAGCAATCAAACTTGTTGAGCTTAAGTGCAAACTGCGGTATAGGTTTGCATACCGCAGTTTTGGACTTCGAACCGAACCAGTTTTTTAAATGAAGTCAATACTGCGGTATTGGTAGGAAAACTTCGAGTATTGGACTTCCGAATGAAACCAAGATTTTAAAGCAGAAACCAAGATTTTAACGAAGTCAATACTGCAGTTTGCGTAGCCAAACTTCCTCGAGTATTGGACTTCAGTTTTGGAAAGCAGATTTTTTAAATGCACCAAGTTTTTCAAGCTAAGTCAATACTTCCGCAATACTTCCGCCTTTACGCAGTTTGTGAGTGAAAGTATGCAAAACTGCAGTTTGCATGAACATACTGCAGTTTACAACGTTAAAAAATGATTTTTGAATTACACGAATTTGCAAATCACTCTTGTTTGATCCTATTGCTTTCATGAATCATTCACTTATGTTCCCAGATATGTTTAACAAGTTTATTGAGTGAATTTCAGTTAGCACGAGATGAAGATTAATGAAGATCAAAGCAAAAAGCAAAAAGTGCTCGGTGCATTTAATGCACTTCGCAAATCAACCTTCTTTTGGATAATCCACCGAGCACGCATTCTCAACGGTCAAGAATGCTTTCTTCATCAAGTAAACTCTTCTCCAACGGGCAAATCCTCGAGCCACTTCAGATCAATTAATCACATGGATTAGTTGGAGTTTAGAGAGAGAAGAGACCACACTTAATGATAATCAACTACAACGGTCGATTCATCCTACAACGGTCATAAACGGTCACGAGACATTTCTCTATCTATAAAAGTCATGGACACAAGCAGAAAAACGTGGAGATACAAGATTACAATGCCAAAATGCTGATACTACGCTTCTACATCCTTTTCACTGCTGTTTTACTTGTCTAGATAGCTTAGAGAGTGAAATGAATTGTGTTTGTACTTCGGTGATTATTTATCCATTCCTTTGAGAGGAAAATTATTGTAAACACATTATCTTTTCGAGAGTTACTCAAGATTGGGGAATCTTGAGTGGGATATACATTGTGTTGATTACAACTTGTAAGGGGAGTGAATCCTAGTGAGAGGATTACTTGAGTACGAGTGTGTAATCAAGCGGTGTGTTGATTACAGATTGTAAGGGGGAGTGAATCCTAGAGAGAGGATTGCTTCGATTTACAGATCGTGTAATCAAGAAGATTAAAGATAGTGGATTGAAAATCCCAAGTGAGGCTTAGGGACTGGACGTAGGTCAAGGATAAGGCCGAACCAAGTATAAATCTGTTTGCAAGCTCTTCTCCCTTATCTCTTACATTTCGGCATTTACATTTGAATGTTTGTCAATTGGTTTATAATTCACTTCTTTTATACAAGTTGAATTTTGAATTGAGAAAAGATTTTCATAGAATCTAAATTTTTATACTTCACCCAATTCACCCCCCCTCTTGGGTTCAGCCGGTACTTACAAAAATTCCATTATCAGCAAAGCAGTAAGAGATCTGCATTTGCTATCAGACAAAAAGCTCATTTTTTATATCAATATGGTGGAAAATTAAATGTTATCTTGAGATACATACTTGCAGAAATTTGGTGGTCTATATTTTACATGTATGTAACATATGTATAGCACAAAAGGGTTGAAGGGTATCTTAATGAGTGAAAAGGTATTTTGGAAAATAAGTACTGAAATGTAGTTGAGTGAAAGCATAGATGACAAAGTGAGTCAAAGAGTTCTGGTGAAATATTTCTGTTTAGAGGATTTCATTGTAAACCTGCGAGATCTTTGTTTCCAGCTCTCCCTGCTCTTCCTCAAGAAGGTTGACTTCATCCACTATGTTTGTAATCGAATTAAATCTCATTTCTCTAAGATTATAAAAAGAAAAAAGGGGCCTTAAGATGATGGAAAAGCAATAACAAAAAAGGATGTGTGCCAGCAAAACAGCTACTTTGACGTCCTCTACAGTGACTCTGTGACTCAATTGATCTCTTTAGAGTTTCAACCCATTAACGAAAGGTTTTTCCTATTAGTTAATACACACACACACACACACAAAATCTCCATTCTAAACCAAGAACCCCACTTCATCAGCTCATTAAGGAATGTATTTTCTTCCCTTTTACATTTTAAGGCGTCTATTTTCTATATTTTCCTAATTTTCCAAAAGTACATAAAAGCCAAGGTAAAAACATTCACCTATGTGTTGGTCGATTTCCTTGATGGCAAGTGAACCAGTCGAACAAGTAATAAAGAGTAAGTAGAGTATCGTCCCACAGAAACTGGATACCAAATGAGGACACCGAATTGCAGAACAGTTGTGTTTGAAAGAGAACAAACTTGATTTGGTTGAGGGTTTTTTTTTATGGTTATACTAATAAACAAGAAAATAAACAGAGCGTCGAAGTCGTGAGAAGATATCAATAGGAAAATAGGCTGAGCTCGGAATCATTCTTAAGCATATCAATCCCCCAGTTGCTTTGCACATTGCTATAGCATCTATACTGCACAACTTCCGCAATGCTACAGCATAGCTACCAGTTACAACGCTATTCAGTTAACCCACCGCTATAATCTATCGAAGCTTTCGTGTTCGATACATATAATACTAACTTTACTCCTTCCATATGCCTATGGCAATTTTCTAGTTAGATCTACATTACAAAGCAAGGTGTTATGGTTATGAGCGGTAGACCCATTCCTGAAGCCTACAATAATAGGTCAAGCCTTGCACCAGCCTGCCTAACAATCACTGTTTCTCAGAGGTCTAACCTTGACTCCTTGCCAGTAAGTCAAGGTCACAAATCTCGTCCTTAGCTTCCGCTAATCGACAAGGTAATTAAATCACTGATAAGCAAACTGAATTTATTGAATTAAGAACTAGAAACTGCGTTCATTCCAAACTTAAGAAATCATCCTCGCTCAGCCAAAGGAAATTTAGTTCATGACTGACGAGGGAAACGTAAAACAGATAACAACAGAATGACACATGATCAAAAGATTAAAATGAAAGAAAAACAGAAAGCTTGATGAAGTTCCGACGGCGTGGAAGAAGCCCTGTCATGTCACCACTCCACGTCTTCTTCTCTCCGTCTTACTGCAAGGAAGGATGTTGGGTTCTCCTAGAGTTTCTCGTGCCTTGTGAATTCTCTCTCTCTTCTCGAGTCTGGCCGTACGAAAAGGATTAAACTCTCAGTGACTCGACCTCTTTATGGTTGGCTTGTTGTTTCCTTTTATAATCAGGCTTTCTTGCAGCTTAAGTTACAGGAGTTGGGCCTTTCCTAATTTGTCGAGATCGTCGTGTCTTTCTTTCCAATCTTAGTAGATTGTTTCTTCTAATCCTGCAGTTCTTCAAATCTTTTAGTTTCGATCCTCCGCATCTTATATTCCGTTACGTTAGCAATCTACCTATCATTCTCGACCTTCACTATATTTCCTGAAATCATCTTGATAAAAAATCAAAAGATATGCCGCATAGCATTGCGTCCTTTACTTTGCTATAGCTTCAGAGATGCCTTGTGTTGCACTTTGATATGCTGTCAGGATGCTATAGCATAGTATCAGCTTTGCTATACGTTCTTCTCATAAAACCTTGTAACTTGTTCTTTTCTTAGCACATGTTTAGGATGTAAATGGTTTTTATCCTTCAATTCCCTACATCATGAATTGATGCCTTTTTGCTTAGATTGATTGCAGTTAAGCTTGTATTTACCATACAATTCAGTCATAAAATATAGGGAAAACATGGCATAAATTGTGCTCATCACTATGCAGACAGAAATTTAGAAGTGCACTCAAGAAAAACTCTATTCTGTTAGCCTTAGGTGTTAAAAGATATTTGAGGGTAAATTTCCCAGGGAAATTCAACGAGGCCTCTACCTCCTTTATTTTGATGTACAGCTTCATTACCCAGACAGAGTCAACATGTAAGTTCGGGTTCTCAAGATGCTCTAGAGCATCAAACTCAACATGGTCTTCCCTGTCCAAATTACAAACTTAGTGAATAAAAGAAAGCAGCAGGCACTAAAGAAGAAGTAACATGGGATTTCTAACACTATAAAGACTTGAACAAAGGGAACAACAAGAGAGTAACAATAATTTTGAAATTGAAATGTTCTGATTTCCAAATGGATAAGACCTAGCTAGATACATATGGAACGAATTTATATAGAGTTTCATATATCCTATCATCAAATGAAGCATACAATTTCTTTTTTCAATAGAAAAATGAAAAGTGCATGGTTTAATTACCATAAATTTGTCTGAAAAAACTATACACTTAATATTATTGGAGACTCATAAGCCTGTTGCATTTTAATTGGAGAGAATTATGGCAAGAATGCTAAAAATCTTACATAATTTTTATCCATTATATATAACGGAAGAATCAAGTGGGGAAGATCCACTTTTTTCAGAGTCTTACAAGTAAATTCTAGAAGTAATCCTCAGAGCTCAAATTTTTTCTTGCCACAGAATAATTCAGGAAAAAAAAAATAGAAATGCACTCATTTATCAATGCATACTGAACTTTTGGGTAATAGGAGATTATTCAAAATGTTACTTGCGGATATTTGTCTCTTGGATTCAAATCATTTAATAGTTTCTGTGAAATGCAATACTCAAACTGTGAAAATACCCACCCCGCATTCACAAAGCCCTCCTTGGCATTTGTATGATGACATCCCTTTACATGAAAACATTCAGTTCAAGTTCATATTTCCTTTTCCTAAGCATTTACTAGAGAATTATAACAAAAGCCCTCTTTGAAATTGCAAGCCAACAAAGAAAAAAAAAATTTACACCAACTAGACAGAAAAACAAACATAGCTATGTCTGACAATTTGCCAAAAAAAGAAGATCACATTCGAATATAAATTAATTGATACATTGATTCCAAGAAATTGCACAGCGAAGAAGATACAAAGAAGCACAAAAATTGGCAAAACTGACAATAGTGTTAAAGAGGAGCGTGAAGATGTTACTCGGGGAAGAGAGTCGAGATGATGAAGGATCGAAAGTAGAGTTCAAACAATTTCAGGTTTTGGGTTCACGAGTTGTTGTTTGGACACATTTGCAATTTGAAATTGCGCCAAAACGTTAGTGATCTCTCGGCGCTAAAGTAAGGGATACTCAAACTTGGAAATCACTTTGGCGAGTGACTGATTGAGGACAAGAGAGCTTCGTACGCGAGAAGGCAGCCGTGGGAATGAAACTTTTTGGCTGAAAATTAAGGCGGAACTGGAGAGATTGAGCATTTAAATTGATAAAAATCCATTTGTGACGGATTGGTTTTTCTGTCGTAAATAGGGAAATTTTTTATTTTTGCGACGGAATTTGTTTTCGTCGTAAATGGGGTTTTTTTTTTTTTTTTTCGCGATGGAATTTGTTTTCCGTCGTAAATGGGTTTTTTTTTTTTTTTTTTTTTGCGACCGAATTTGTTTTCCATCGCGATGGGATTATTATTTTTTTGTTTTGTGACGGATTTTCCTTTCCATCACAAATTGTGATGGCTTTTTTTCCGTCGTTATTTTTGTATTTTCAAGTAGTGTATTAGAGTTATAATCATTACTTCTGCCACCATGATAACAGTTATTGCTTCATCCTCTACCACGACCATGTCCACGTATGTAGCCACCTTTACACCCACGTACTCGGTCACTAAAAATTCGTTAGTTATTATATTCACTTCTAGGAATGGAGTCAAACCTATTGGACGAGATTCATGATTTTTCAATAAAAACTCATTATTTTGTTCAGCCACAAGGAGGAAATAAATTAATTCAACATATTTCTTGAAACCCTTGTCATGATATTGCCGTTGTAGGAGCAAGTTGGATGCATGAAATGTGGAGAATATTTTTTCTAGCATATCTTCATTAGTAACATTCTCTCCACATAATTTTAATTGAGGAGTAATTCTAAACATGACTGAGTTATACTTGCTCACAGTTTTAGAATCTTGCAGGCGTAAATACATCCAGTCAAAACGAGGTTTTGGGAGGTTGACCATCTTCTGGTGATCATACCTTTCTTTTAAATTGTTTCAAAGAACAAGTAGGTCTTTCATGGTCAAATATTCAATTTTTAAACCTTCATGCAAATGGCGGCGTAGAAAAATCATGGATTTGGCTTTATCTTGATTAGATGTCTGATTCCTTTCTTTAATTGTGTCTTCCAGTCCATTGGCATTCAGATGGATTTCCGCATCCGGCATCCAAGATAAATAGTTCTTTCCGATAATGTCAAGAGCCACAAATTCCAGTTTTGCAAGGTTTGACATGGTTCAGACTTCGTTAGAGCTTTCATGCTAATAACGTGTTATAAATATAACGATATATATAAGATAAGAGATAAAGAAAAAGAGCAAGAGAATAGAGAAGAGAGAAAGATTGAAGAGTAATTCTTATTCTAGTATGTCTCAAATACATAACATATGTCTTCTATTTATAGGCACAACTCTCTAATATACAATTAATGTGATTCCATAATCATAGTGATTAATGGGTGAGAATAGGAAGCTATGGGGCATAGAAAACTATGAGAGAATAGGAAATTATGGGAGATATGGACATCCACAAATATAATATTCATAACAAAAAACTATTATTAAACAAATAGTTTTGATTGTTAATTTTGCAACCTAGTTAATTGAGTTATTGGGTGAACTATGAACTTGGAAAACAAGAGGGGAATAGTTTCAATGGTGATGTTGACACCATGATCCCTAAAAGAATAATAAAACCGTCTATACAGCTCCCAGTTTATTTTTCTTTTCGATGGTCACATTTGGAGGTTAAAATAGGATATCAAATCATTTTACAAGTGACAAAAATTTAAATATTTGGGGTAATGTATGCATAAGCATAGGGATTTAAAAGTCATGCTTTTGACGTCTAAGTTCAAAAGTAAAAAACGCCAAAAGTGATGCTTTTGGCATCTAAGTTAAAAAGTTAAACGCCAAAAGTCTCTCAGGCCCCACAAAAATGCCTCTCTCGCGCTTTGAATTTTCTCAGCCTCCTCTCTAAACACGTTCTCTCTTCTTCATCAGACTTATATACGGGCCTCCAATATCTCAGCCTCCTCTCTACTTTCTCTCTTCTTCGCTCAGACTCATAGATCCATCTTCGCTCCACCTACAAGATCGCTGCCTCCCTCCACCGATCTCTCACTCCGCCTAGTGTAACACAAGTCCTAAATGTGCCTTTATCTATTAGAGTTTTAGCGCACATGCATCAAAATAATTTGGACGACTTACCTACTTCAAATTAAACCTCTATATGTCTACTATTTATCCAGAAAATTTCATGGTAAAACTCGATCATTTATCATTTCAAAATTGAACCCGAAAAAGACTGTTCACTTTGTTTTCCAGTTTTCAGTGTCTGATTTTGAAAAATTGTAACTCCCAATCTACATATCCGTTTTGGCTAGGTTTTGACTCATTTTAAAAGTCAAGATGTCTACCATTTATTGTAAAAATTTTGTGGAAAAAATCGGACGTTTGACTATGAAACAGAAGCACGTAAGATTCTCTTTTTTTCTGGTATGAAAACAAAGCCTGATATATTCTCTATGTTTTTCCTTCTAACCAAACAGCTAGCAGCAGACTAAAACCGTGAAAATAAGAAGGAAAAGGCTTAAGGAACTCACCTAGGTTGATTCCTCAAGCTTGCATGTTCGAACCTTTCTTAACAGCCCCACACCTCTCGTCTTCTCCATCTCTCACACTCTCTCTTCGTTGTGTCTTTGACTTTCACTCACTCTTGGACTCAGCTTTTCTATCTCAGCCTCCTTTCTATTTCTTGGGTGCTCTAGTCTTATGATATAAGGAGGAAGGGAAATGATGTGGAACTCAAGAAGCATGGCATTGCTATTGCGTGATCGTGGAAGACACTGAATGAATATTCTTTTCAGTGTTGCTGATATTTGCTCTTTGACTGCGTTTTGGATCAGCTGAGAGTGAGGAATAAATGGGTTCTTGGGTTTTATTGGATGGGCTTTATATCTAATAGAATATGGGCTGGTATATATTTTGCTGTTGGTTGAGATTAATGGATTGAAAGTGTTGCAATTGAATAAATGGGCTGAATGTGTTTTGCTGATATATATCTTTGGTGCTGCATTTTGGTTCATTTGAAATTGAGAGAAGTAATGGGGTGGTTTGATTTAATATTCAGGAAATGAATTAGTGATACATATGGGGTTGAATGATAAGTAATGGGTTACTTTAAGAAAAATTATCCCACTTGATCCTTTTCAAGACTCATACTTACAAGTATTGGATAATATTAAAATTTAATCCTTAATTTCTTATAATGGGTTTTCTTTCTCAATTAATTCTTCTAGGCCATAAAATATTGATTTCTAAATTTTTAGGCCTGAATTATTCCTCATTTGAATAATTCTTTTCCCAAAATAAATTAGTTAAGGGAAAAATAAGCCTAAATTTCCAATTATTATTCTCATAATTATTTTAGGCCAAAATTTCATAATTAATTTTCATATATTATTCAAACTTTAAAATTCCAAATATTAATTTTAACATTTATCCATGCTAAATTTCTCATAATTAATTCCACCATAATATTTCTATATCCTCGAAATATTATTTCATAATCCTTCCATATTTTCAAGGTCCAAAATAAATTTAATAACTATCTTAAGCTTTTCCTCATAATAAGCTTAAGACTTATGGACTCTACTAGCTATAAGCCTTCTTATCCCAATTTTATTTCCAACCTTTTGGTCCAAAAAGTTGGGATGTTACACCTGGTCTCTCACTCGAGGTCACTCTCTCTCCCATGGCCTCCTCGCTTCTTGCTCCTCCACTCCCATGGTTCCTCAAATCTGCGAAAGATGGAGGCGGATCTGCCACTTACCAAACACGTATGGAGATCCGGTGATGATTTTTTTATTTTATGTTTCTGGCTAGGAATTGGGTAGGAGATTTGTGTTCCTAAAGCTTTCAATGTGTTATAGATGATAGGTCCGGTGATGTTTTGTTTATTGCGTTCTGGATTTTTTTTTCAGATTTTAAACTTCTCAAATCTGTGTTTAATGTCATCGTTGTCCCCATTTGTTTTTTTTAATAAAAAAATACTTATGGCATCTAAAAAAATTTAGCCGCCATAAGTCTCCACTTTTTATGCCTCCCGAATAGGCGTCCCTATGTTTTTAGACGTTAGAAGGCCAAATAAATGGACATTATAGACGTTATTTGTAGTAGTGAGACCATTCAGTGCCATGTGGGGCTTTAGTCAAACAAAACGGTCAAATTTAACCTTTATTAACTTAAGGCCAATGTTGCTACGTTTTAAGATTTCTTGAACAACATTGAGACCAAAAAAACTTCCAAGGCAACAATGAGACTTCGCAAATACTTTTAGAGGGAATTTGTAGCTTAGTCCTAATACAAATAAAGGCATAATAATATTGACTATATAAGTAATGGAAATGACTAAATGTGTAATGATATTTGATTAAATGAGTAATATATTGACTAAAGACATAATGATATTGACGAAATGAGTAATGATATAGACAAAAGGCAAATGAAATTCACTAAATAAATAGTGATATTCACTAAATGCGTAAACAAACTGACTAAAAGGGTAATGGTATTGACTAAATGAATAGTGAGATTGACTAAATGCATAGTGAGATTGACTAAAGGCCTAATGATATTGACTAAATGAGTAATGAGATTATTTAAAGGCGTACTAATATTGGCTAAATGAGTAATCTTAAGAGAATGAAAATATTTTCTTGCAACATTGGGAGACGCGTAATCTTAAGAAATATGATTTCTAATTTTGCAAATTGCTTTAACTCATTGGTGAAAATGCACCCTATGGTATTACAAGGAATAGGTTATTCTGCCTACTCTTATTTTGCCTACCTTTGCCTACCTCTCTTAATACCGTTAGATTATAATCTCATCCAACAGTGGAGATTTGAGGGATAAAATAAACCCTTTTATCCTTACAAATTCAGCGGCTTCGACGTTTCCTTGGTCAAGTTTGGCTTCAACTTCTGCAGTATTCATTCGATTTCCATTTGCATTGCACTCTCGACCACCTAATGAATTCTCATTCTCGATCTTCTTCTCCATCATCGTTCATCTTCCATCTACCTGCAACTTCATAAGCCGTTTCTATTCTCTTTTTAATAGAATTGATTTATTGATGAATTTACATTACATGGTTTTCTGTTTCATTTGTTTGATCCATTTAGAGATTTGAGATGAATCGCTTTGTACTTGAGACTATTTTAGGAACAGAAACGGATGGGGATATGAAGCAACGAAACTCATCTGATTCTGAGATGGTGACGTTCCAGAATTTTCTTAATTGAATGCTGGGATTTGATAATTATGTCTTGACCGGCAGTGAAGGTGGATGAAGCGACTAGAGAGCAACGGGTTAACGCACATCGTTCTAAGCATTCAGTGTTGGGATCCGTACAACGCAGCGGATTAAAAAAAAACTTACGAATCCCGTCCCGAGGATCACTTAGGTGCGTTTAAACTTAGGCTAGTGAATCCGAAATTACCTTAGGAGAATTTGTTTGCGGCTTGTTCTTCGTTGAACAGGTGGGCTACCTCCTCGATCAGCAGAAGACAACTTGTAGGATCGTCTTCCTCCACCGGTATCCACACGAACAACTCCCGAACACGGCTACGGCAGCGTGCTAGCGCCTCTTGTGCGTCTCTCTTAATTTTCCACTCTAAGGTTTTTCTCGCGGCTTTCTAAATGCGCTTCACAAAATGTCCCGTGAGTTTTCCAAACCCGTTCAACGCATTATATAAAATTAATCCTCATTAATTTTGAAATTCAAATTTCAAATATGGATTAAAATACATTAATTACATCAACCAAATCGATGTAACGTATTTAATCCTCATTAAAGCCGATTTGAAATTCGAATTTGGAATCGAATTAAAATAAATGTATTAATTAAATCCATCTAATAGATCTAATCAAATCCATTTATTTAATCTAAATTAAAAGCCTTCGATTTAATTTATCTCTATAAATTAAATCCGAGAAATAATATCTATCTATTTAATTTAAATTTGAGATACCATATCTCAATTTAATATTAAAAGATATACGATATCTTTATTCGAAAATTAAATGAGATACAATATCTCAATTTGTTTTAGATATTCAATTTATCAAATAAATTAAATACAAAACAAATATATTAATATTATAGTCTCTATTAATAATATTAACATATATTAATTTCGAATTTAATATATATATATATATATATATCCTAGATTAAATTTAATATTCATTAAATCTTAGACGTATCTAAGATTCAATGAATCGGACACATTTGCTCGTGTTGAGTTATTCTTGTGTGCAACCCCGCAGCCCATATGAGATTGGCAGTGGGCCAACACTGCGTCAGCCCACAAATCGCAAGCGACCTCTAGCAAGACATTGCGACAAACCAATTCACTTGGGGATCGATGACACGATACAACCTATCGTACAACCATGTCACGTCCCTTTTGTCACGCGATAATTTGGTCAAGGATGAGGCATGGATAATGTCAACTTCCTTTTCTTGACCATTACTTTCGATTCTCGAGTAGTCTAATAAGTGAAATGGAAACCCCTTTCCATCACGGTATGGCCATACATTTCTTAGACTCACTCATCGAGGGCCCAAAGATATTATCTCTCTACAAATGTGAGGGACAAATTCCATCTTGACTATTCACATTCCTCCGCATGAAAATCACTGATCCCGACCCCAGCCTTTATCATCACCCGGTCAAAGGTGACTTTTGACTAGGTCAAAGACCAGTGACTCATCATGTAGGAATCCATGAAGATCTTAGGTCATAGGGCGTCGTGACGCGGTTATACATGAGATAAGCTTATGACTAGATCCATGCAGCTTTCTCATAGTGGGTCGGTCCAAGACCTTGTACTCTTACAAGTGCCTATGACTTTGATTTGTATCTCCATACCTCATCAAAGTCATATCGGGTCTTAACTCATCTTCGCTCCGCGTAGATGACCGACGAGGACATTTAGGATAATCTATAAGATGTATCCGGGGATGCGATTATCAATACGAACATGCAAACGAAAATGATAACAAAAGGGAATACTTTAAATAACTTAAATATCCAAAATACAATGAATTGCCCATAGGGCATAATTTCCAACATTCAGAACCTGAGAGCGTAGAAGGAGGGGAGAGAGAAGGGGGTTGGAGAAGGTGGGAGAGAAAAAGGGGGTAAAAGGGTTTATTTTATCCCTCAAATCTCTACCTTTGGATGAGATTATAATCCAATGGTATTGAAAGAGGTAGGCAAAGGTAAATAAAATAAGAGTAGGCAGAATAACCTATCCCATATTACAATAGATAAGTTTCTTCACAGAAGAATTAATTATTTCTGAATCAAATTTTTTTTTTTTTTTTGGGTTCAATTTCTGAATCAAATTTGAATGCAATTGTTCGGTTTTGCAATAACTCCATAAATGTATAATATTGATTAATGAAGATTATTATAATAAATAAGACTTGTTCTTTTCATTTTATAAATAAGTGTTTACTACGTCTTTTAATATTGACCACTTTAACCTACAAATATGTAGAGGTTAAATAATTTATGATTCATTTGAGAGATGATAGCCTAGCTTTTTCTGCCTTTATAATGCTCTTGCCCCTTGTGCTCGTCTTTTCTTCTAAAAGGAGAAAAAATTTCTGAGCTTGTTTTTTGTTTTTTTTCCTTAATTATTTTAAATTTTTGTTTAGCAGGTATCACAATTGGCTTCTATAAACAGTCTATCAACATCACCAAAATCAAAGACGACGTAACGAGCACTGAACTTTAGCAAATTGCAAATATAACATAAATTAATAGGCTTCATTTGATTCTAACTAAATGAGTAATGATATTCACTAAATGCGTAAATAAATTGATTAAAAGCATAATAGTATTGAGTAAATGAGTAATGAGATTGATTAAAGGCGTAATGATATTTGACTAGATGATTAATGATATTCACTAAGGGCATAAACAAATTGACAAAAAAAAAAAAACATAATGGTATTAATTAAATGAGCAATGATATTCACTAAAAGCATGAACAAATTAATTAAAGGCGTAATGATATAAATTAAATGAGTAATAATATTGACTAAAGATGTAATGATATTGACTAAAAGTATTTATTCATTAAGTGAGTACATTTACACCTTTAGTTAATAACTTTCCTCATTTAGTTAATATCATTATGTCAATAGTAATTTTTATTACTCATTTAATCAACACCATTACGGCTTTAATGAATATCATTGCTTATTTAGTCAACCACATTACTCATTTAGTCAATATCATTACAATTTTAGTCAATTTCTTTATGCCTTTTTATGAATATATCATTTCTTATTTAGTCAATGCTATTATATATGTCAATATTATTATGCTTTTAGCAATGTTGTTAAAATCGAGATCTTATACAAGATCGGGAGGGGTGTGAAGATCATAAATCCTAGGATCGACACGGATCATAAGATCCTATTACCTAAGATATAAAGTAAAAAAAGAAGAAGTAATTTATATATATATATATATAGGGGTTATGATTTATCTGTGACGGGATATAAGCTCGGTCCGATGAAACATATACGATGTCGTTTTATGCTTTCCTACGCGGGAACTATATTTGCACCTTCCATGCAAGCTTGAATGATCAGGACGATATCTCGCTTAATACGATCAACCATCGTGATGACGCATGCCCGAGCTCGTTGTCCTTGAGATAGCAAAGTGTATAGAAAATGTAAAACGGCGCCAGTATACGCCCTTGGACACCGGAGCTTATATCTGTCACGGGATAAATCATAACCCCATATATATATATATATATATATTCAAAAACAAAGAAATGAGCCAACTTTTACTTTCTATATTCTCTTCAAAATTTTATTTATATTTTTAATATTTATATGTAATCAAAGTAATTTAGTGGGGAAAAAAGACAGTTGGGGGGCATGTCATGTTGAAGCTAAAGTGAAAAAGATTTATTTTTTTGCTCAAGAAAGTAAAAGAGATTTAGAAAAGACAAATTTTCTATATGCAAGAATGCTCGCTACACGCTATGTGTTATGTCAGAAGGGTTATTATTACTGAAAAGATATATTTCCTTTGTAAAAAAAAAAAAAAAAAAAAGAGTTGAAAGGTGATATGCTTTATCCCATGGGTTTTTCTTTCCTTATTTTATCTCGATGGATATTTGAAGGATACATTGAAATTTTAGTACATTAACTGGTGGGAATTTTTCGAGCAAAAAAACTAGTGGGCATTTCAATATTTCACTTGGTTTTTCTTGTTCCAACTCCAGGCCAGCGCATCTCTCAGTTCAAGAATCAAACTCCTTCTTGCATTTACATCCTATTTCAATTTCTCTTCTATGAAGCTCTAATGTTGGAATCTCCATCTTCTTCATTTTCTTCTTCTTATTGTTGGGTTGTTGTCTTCTTCTTCTTTTGGACACTTAGTTTCTGCCTCATCTTATTTTTGGGTTAGAAGGTAACGTTTTGAATTTTAAATCTCTGGTCTATTGCTTTTATTTTTCGATCTCTCTCTAAATCTTTCACCCAAGAGCACCTTCAACAATAAACATCTCCAGATCTATTTTTCGATCTCTTTCCAAATCTTTCACCTAATAGGATCGTTATTTCCCGTCGGTCCTAGCAATTGCTACGATTTCTCGTCGATCCTAACGTTCCAACGCAATTTGCGATTTTTATGGATACCTGGATCGTGTGGTTTCTGGAAATCGCGATTTCGTGCAATACCACAATTTAAAACGCGTGATTTCAAAACATTGGCTTTAAGTCCATATCATTACTTATTTAATCAATATCACTATGTATTTAATCATTTTTATTACTTATTTAGTCAATACTATTACGCTTTTATTTGTATTATACATATATACACTTATGCAAATGCTTACTAATGAACTTTTGGTGGTCATTCCCAACCTCTTTGTAAACAAGGTGGGGTGGATTCAAATCCTAACCTCACTACCTTTACTTTTTCTAAAGGAAAAGAAAAACCTCAACCCCAAAAACAAAAAACCTAGTGCCAAAGCTCTAGTGGCCGGCCAACAGTGGTGCTCTTGCAATGGCATCTTTTCTTTTTTCTTTTTCCAAAAACTGCAGGCATAATTTTTTTTTTTTTTTTTTTTTTTTTTTTTAAAAAAAACCCAACCCCCAAAAACGTAGCCCTCGGCACCTTGAAATTTTGGCTGTAGGAGGGTACTGTCCGGCAGTGGTGCTCTAGCAAGGGCGCATTTTTTTTTGTTTATCTAAAAAACTAAGAGGCATAATGGTAGAATCATCAATATTGTAAAATTCTAATTTGATCACTGTCACCTTTATATCATTGTCATGTGTTAATAGACTTTTTGGAGTTTCATAAATTTAAATGGTATTTATTTGGATTTTTCCTTATAGATATGTCTTTTTTTAACCAACCAGAATAAAATGTAATAAAGGGATAGTTAACATCGGTGTAAGCACTACATAATAGAGCCTAAAGTAATATTCCATCTAATGGCTGATTTGATAGGGAAAAGCACCAAAATAGTCATTTAAAAAAAAAATTTACCAGATTAATGCACTTTCCAAACTAATTACCAAACTAATGCAATTAGATACGTTTGCCAGACCTACACCACTAGTGGCGCTACAATATCCAACGCCATTGACAAGCTGGCCTAACTAGTAGTCCTAGTGGCGTGAGGGCCACTATTCAATCTTCAATGGGAAGATTGAATCAATCTTCACGTGAAGATTGTTCACGCCACCAGTGGCGTGAAGCTTCTTCATGCCACCGATGGCGTTCCCATGATTAACGCCACGCTAAGTGGCGTTATCCTCCCGATGCCACTAACAAGGACGGACCCAAGGGGGGGCTAGGGGTGGCCCCCGCCCCCCCTAAATTTTTTCTTATTTTTTTA
Source organism: Acacia acuminata (assembly GCA_019022655.1). Lineage (NCBI taxonomy): Eukaryota > Viridiplantae > Streptophyta > Magnoliopsida > Fabales > Fabaceae > Acacia > Acacia acuminata. The sequence continues at coordinate 6,800,091 of JAFJYI010000010.1, forward strand.
AAAAAGAAATTATATATGTATGTGTGTGTTTAGTTGCACATGAGGGTCAGCCATGCGGATGCACCTTTGGAAATCTCTATGTAATCTCTATTATGCCTATATATATATATATAGTTCTAAATATAAGACTTAATTGATTTTTAGAGAGATTAAGAAAGTTAAATCAGTTATTTAATTAATAATATGTTGTGTATGATTAAATTATTCAGAAAAATTAGTTTGGAGAAAAAACCGATAAATATAAATATTTTTAAGTATTTTAATCAGCTTCTTTAATCTTTCAAAAAAGTCAATTGAGTCTTATATTTAGGACTGAATATTATGTTTAGCATGTCATGTATATATATGAAAGCAAGTAAAGTAAGAGTCAATTATAGATGAGTTTAACAATATGAAAACAAATAGTCTGTCTTAATCTTTCCTTAATTTTTTGAGTTTTAGCACGGATTCAATTATAGATGAATTTAATAATATGAAAATGTAGAGTAAGACCCAAGTGAAGTGATCTTAATTTATGTAATAGATCTCTTTTAATTTTTTGTATATTAAGTCAATATTATATTTCAAGTATTTTTATTTATGCAACATTTTTTATTTTCGCCCCCGTCATCAAAATTTCTGAGTCCGTCCTTGGCCATTAATGACATTAGCATTAGTTTAGTTATTACTTTTGAGGTGCTTCAATCTGAAAATTTTTAAATTTTTTTTTACTATTTTGGTAAAAATCCCGATTTGATAGTGTTCCAAAGTCCCAAATTTCCTCACAGTAATCCATACAATTAATAAATGAAAAGCTTTTCTCATATGTTGTTGTTTAGTCTATTTCTTTTATCCAATTTCTACTTCTTTGCCACTAATAGCCTTGAAGTTCAATGAGATGAGCAAACTGCGAAAATTGTTCCAGGAAGAACAGGTAAGGTCTGTAAATAAGAAGAATTTATTTGGGAAAATAGCACTGAGATCCAAAGCTAGACAAAATATGATATAAAGGTCACTTAAAATCTCTAATTTGCAGACAAGTCCTATGGGACATTTGGATAATATAATCTAATTGTTAAAAGACCAAAATACCCTTAGTAAAACAAAGAAAAAAGAGCCATATTGAAACACTCTCCATTCCTCATTCTTCTCATATTAGGCTATTAATGGCGACGACTATAAGCAACCATTTAATTGCCTGCAACGAGCTAAAATTTGCGAGCCGTCATACTTAGTATTCACCATAAACTAGAATTTACACTAGCAAACACGTTCTGGTGGAGCTTCCTTCAAACCCATTTCTAAATGTTGCTTCTCATACTTTTTCTCACCAACATAGTGGGGTTTCAGCTCTCATAGATTCTTCATATGGATGTTCAATTTCTTACCAGGAATTGTTTCCTTTGTTCAAATCCATGGCATTTGGTCTCCACAAAGTGGGCGTGTCACAAGGTGATGTTCTTCTTCTTCTAATTCCTAATTCCATTTATTATCCCTTTGTTTTCTTGGGTGTTTTGTATCTTGGCGCAATTGTCACGACCCATCAACCATGTGATTGATCGAGTGACCATGTGTGTCGTTATGAGTAACCCATTGACCCTAGTATCTTTAGCATCTCCCTCTCTCCCACCAACAAAGGCTGTTGATTCCGTCCGCCAATTACTATGTTTTTGGGTATATGGTGCTATGTTTATGCATTAAAAGTGGGAATTAATAAAAAGTTTTGTGGTTGTAACTATTAATGTACGAAGTTAAAATGTGTTGTTAATAGAGACAACGATAATTGTTAATATAGGTGGTAAACTTGTTAAAAACAACTATTTTGTGCAAGTTAACAATGGTGATAACTACTACATCTAAGAAAAATCTCATATGTTTCCTTCTTATAGGAGGACAATTTATAATTAGCGGGAACTAGTGATATAACATATATTGGAGGTACATTGAGATCAAAACCATTAAGAAAAGCATAAGTTATGAAGAGTTTAAAATAATGATATTATCGATTGTGAGAAAAAAGAATAACAAAGTTTAAAATAATGATATCATTGATTGATGAAACTTTAGTCAATTTCCTCAAATAAATATTGAAGTTCATACTAAGGGATAACACATGAAACTGTAAATCATACTTAATAATTAGTTATACATATTTCACATTATGAACGTTGAATTGCAGATTAATAATTGAACCTATTAGTTGAAACAAAACTATGAGCAAATATAAATTGATTTATTTCAAGTTTCAATCTACAACACAACATCATATGACACTGTGGATATGAGATTTGAACAGAAAGATCATGACAGACTGGTGACATAGCATACCAGCCCGAAGCCACAAGAACAAATGATGAAAAGATGATCATTTGATCTACCTCAATACTTCTCAAGAACAAATGACGTTCATGTCCACATGCTTTTCTAACTCTAATTATCCAAGCATTAGCATGAACACCAAAAAACACGCCCAAAAATAAAGAAATTGAAGTGCAAGGGGGACATATTTTCTACTCTATTACTGCTAAGAGAGGAAAGGGGCAAAATCCATATTGCAAACTTGATATCATGGTACTCAAAACCGACCAACTATTTATCAATTCAACAGAATTATCCATATCCCTTAAATCATTCATGTCACACAGTAAAGCTTCAACATGCCTAGGGTGAGGAGAGCCCTTAATTGGCTTCTGCCCATAGTTTCTCCATGAATAATCATCCAGGGGTATATCAGCAAGCTTGTTGCTGATAGCAGGAACCTTGATTGATCTCTAAATGTAACATCCTGAATTTTGGGCACTGAAACTTGAGAATAAGACTAAGTTAGGCGGACATCTAAGCCCGGTTCAGGAGGAGTGACATTCCTGAATAGGGCCATAACTTCGGCTGAGGGACAAAAAGGGGAAAATTATGAAATAATATTTCAAAGATATAAAATTATTTATGGAAAATTTAGCTTTAATTATTATAAAGCTAATTATTAGAATCTAAGGCATATTTTCCCATAAATTAAGAACAAACAATTAGGGAATAATTTCGGCATAAATATTTTAAAGATAATATTTATAATGCCAAAAGAAGCTTAATTGACAAAGAAAATCTGTATGTGAATTAAGGATTTAATCTCAATAATTATTCAATGACCAATGTTCATGGGGTTAAATAATTACAGCTCCTTAATATCCAAAAAACTTTGGGCTCATATATGTGTATAATACCCAAGTCAATTGTGTTTATCTGTTCATTCTCACAGGCCAAGAATGATATAAAGCCCAACTCATTATTATCTCATTCTTCATTCTCCTCTGTTCAGCCCAACACGTGGCAGTGGAGAAGGTAGCAAAATATATAATCTTATTTTTCTAATATCTATCAAACTAAAACACGTAAAAGCAACAAAGAGCACAACAACTTTCACGGGTCACGCAACCGTAAACCATACTTCTTGAGCCCAGTGCACTCCCCCGCTTCCTCATTTTATTAGTAGCACCCAAGAAACAGAAAGGAAAGGAGAGACAGAAAACTTAAGTCAGAAGTGTGAGAAAGTGGGAAAGAGAGATAGCCACGGCCAGAGAAAATGAAGGAGGTGATCGTGAAGCTTGAGGAATCAACTAAGGTGAGTTCCTTAAGCATTATCCTTCCTATTTTCATGGCTTTAATCAGCTGCAAGTGGTTTAGTTAGAAGAAAAACGTGATCATGCTTTGTTTTTCTTGTTTCAAACAGAGAATCTTGCGTGCTTCTGTTTCATAGTCAAACGTTTAAGTTTTTCCACAAAATTTTTACAATAGATAGTAGACTCAATAAGGTTTAAAATGAGTAAAAGAACAGTCAAAACGGATGTGTAGATTGGAAGTTATGATTTTTCAAAATTTGATAGCTAACTGGAAAACTGTCATTTTCCAGAAATGAACAGTGATTTTCGTTTTAAGTTTTCAAATAGTAAATGATCAAATTTTGTCATGAAATTCTCCATAAATAAAGGGGTTAAAGGTCTAATTTGCCACGGAAGTTTTGCTAAGGGAGCGCCCAGCACCCGGAAGTTTTTTGGGTATCAAATTTGCCCCGGAAGTATGAAAAAGGTAGCAAATTTGCCCCTCCGTTAATTTTGACCGTTAAGTTAACTGAGTACACATGTGGCATGTCACCTCATCACACATGGCATACCACCTCATCAATCAAAAGTATCATTTTTGCCCCGAAAGTTTTCACTGAGAGCAATTTTGCCCCGGAAGTTTTCACTAAGGAGCAATTTTACCTCGGAAGTTTACAAAATGTATCAATTTTTCCCTTCTTTCCCCCAATATTAAATTTCACTATTAAATCAGTCAAAGACCACATATGTCATGCCTTGAAAAGGTTAAACTTGGAGTCAGAGAATGAGATCCTTGAGATGTTGAGCTCAAGGCAGCCAGAATTTGTGAAGTCGAACTGGTCATAAGGACTAAAAGGTTTGTCGCAAAACCCAGAGGAAGCATCACTTATGATCTAAGCAAATGAAACGCAAAACGAGAAATGAATTGTTCCAAAATTTGGTTCAGTAAAACAAATCAATAATGATAACATTTACCTTTATACGGACTTATCATTTGCTTAGATCATAAGTGATGCTTCCTGTGACCAGTTCGGCTTCACAAATTCTGGCTGCATTGAGCTCAACAACTCAAGGATCTCCTTCTTCAACTCCAAGTTTGACCTTTTCAAGGCATGACATGTGTGGTCTTTGATTGATTTAATAGTCAAATTTAATATGTGGGAAAGAAGGGCAAAATTGATACATTTTGTAAACTTTTGGGGCAAAAATGATACTTAACTCTTATTGGGTTGATGAGGTGGCATGCCACGTTACACTCAGTCAAACTTAACAGTCAAAATTAGCGGACGGGCAAATTTGCTACCTTTTTCATACTTTCGAAGCAAATTTGCTACCTTTTTCATACTACTGGGGCAAATTTGGTACCCAAAAAACTTCCGGGTGCTGGGCGCTCCCTTAGCAAAACTTTCGTGGCAAATTAGGCCTTTAACCCTAAATAAAGTGGACACAACAAGGTTTAATTTAATAAGCCATATACCTTATTCGGAGTTGTATCCAGAGAGATACGAATTTTTGAAATTGACCTATTAACCTGGAACATTTTCTGGACTGTATGTTGAAGTGTATATATATATGGCGCTGAATATGTATAAGTGTAGGGAAAAACTTGGTGTGAACTCGAATCCCGGATCCCTCCCCCAGCAACCCCATCCCAATATCCCAAAGACTCCCATCCCAAAGATCGGCATCCCAAGACCCCATCCCAAGACCCTCAACCCAAAACCCCCTAAACCCGGAGAAATAATTGCAAAGAAAATAATGATGATGATGATGATGATGATAAATAAATAAATATTATTATTATTAGGAAGGGAATAAATAATAAAATATATAAATAAATAATATTATTATTTATTAAAAAGAGTATTATTATTTTAGGGGTTAATAATAACTACTTTTAATCCTCTAAAATAATTCGCGTAGGTAGTTGCTTTGTGACGCAAAAAGTGACTAATGACAATGATAAACGTTTATAAGCATACCTTGACACCTCTTATGATCCTAACATCTTCCAACAAAGTTAAGGATTCAAGTTTGAGGTGGGTAACTATTATCTTATTAGCTTATATGTATGTATTCATGTATGACTGATCATATTTGCTAGATGATTTGCATGTATGTATCCTAGCTATGGATTGGGGCTACGTGTTCCATAGGGCTGCATGTCCTATAATAGGGCTGCACGTCTTATAATAGGGTTGCGTGTCCTAAAGGGCTATGGTCTTTGGCTAATAATTGCGGTTACGGTGTGACTTGATTACTATAAATTATTCTATGTTTAACATGTGTTATGCTATTGTTTATATTTTATACCTGCATATGTTACCCCTAGGGTTCATTCTTTTGAACTCCAAATCGCATGAAAGAGACAGGTAGTGGATCGGGATTGAGAGGAAAGATGCAGCTATAAGGGTTACAGAAAAGGGACTTTGAGATAGTATGAGTAGATGGACTATATTATTTCATTTATCATTTGTCTATTTTTTTGGGATTAATGTATTAACATCCCACTATGGGATAGATATTGCTCTCGAAGATTTATCCTCATATTTTCAAACTGAGTTATTTTGTGAAAGTTTTATTTCGCAATTAAGTCGTCCAAATTAATTCGATGCTTGTGCGCTATAACTCTGATAAATAAAGGCGTGTTTAGGACGGGCGTCACATTTACTCCGTGATTCCTAAGAGAAACACAAGCTAAATTAAAGGTGCATGGGAAGAAAATCTAAATATTTATAGTAACATATGTTAGTCCAGCTGACAACTACTACGGTCATGCAACGATCATGAGCTGAAGGCAATGAGATGACTATGACGAGGCGACAAACTAAGGCTCCAACAGGTGGAGAGAAAGAGAGACGATGAAGAATGGGGAGTGTTTGGGTTTGTCTACTATTTCTCTATTTTACTAAGGATATTTTGGTCTTTCCACAATTGGATTATATTAGCTAAGAGTCCCATAGGACCTGCCTGCAAATTGAAGATTTCAAGGAACTTTTGGGTCATATTTTATCTAGCTTGGGACCTCAGTGAAATTTTCTCAATTTATTTTGAATCAGTGGGGTGGGACCCACAACTAAGGTTGTCACTTTTATAAACTTAAGTAAACTTGAGACAAGAATGTAACTTATGATCAAGAATTTGAATTGTAAACTTGTAAGAGTTTAATTTTATTAATGAATATGTGTTAAAACTATATAATAAAATAATAAAATATAATTAAGACGTGTTCAACACCTCAAAGTATCCTTAATTTTCAATAGAACTCAATATTTTAAATAGTTTTTAGTGCATTCAAAAGTATTTTAGTTTTTGGTACAATTTTATTTTTAAAATAGTTTTCACAATAGTAATGACGATTGAGCACCATAAACTTAAAATACTAAGTGCTCCTAAAAAAATACTTAAAAGTGTTAGTTTCACCAAAAGTTAATCTATAATAGTTAATACTTTTGAAAAGAATACTTTAGAGTGTTGGATGTAAAATAAATTAGTTTAATACATTAAGTGTTATGATATAATTTAAATAATGATGAATAATAAATAAAGATATTTAAAATGATCTTACAATAAAAATCACACCTTTATATTTGTATTATAAATAAGATCTTTATAATCTAAATAAGGGCAAAGCAGTAACCAACACATGGATGCTATTTCCTAGTAATATCCAATACACTCATCTTATTTATGATATATCCAACATTTTAATATTATTTTTTCTGAATGTTATTTTTGGGTCACATCCAACACCCTAATCTTATTTATGATTTAGAGTGTTAGATGGTATAAATGAGATTAGGGTGCAGAAAACACTAGAAAAATAACATTTGAAGGTGATCCTTTTATTTTCTTAGAATTAGAAAGGGCCAAAGCCGTAGGGGATAGAAACCACCTCTCGGCTTTTTTCCCAAAATGCCCCTAATTAAATAACTATTTACCAAAATGCCCCGTTTTCAAACTATTTAGGGGATAAAATCTAAAACACGGGTTCCAATTTTTTTTTGACCTCGACTAAGCACTATAGCTTATCTAAAGGAGGCTTTTTTAAAAGCCCCATTCGCGCAAAATGGAACCCTAATCACAATGCAACCCTTTCCCAACCGGGCAGTGCGACCCATCAAAGTTTAATCTCATTCCACCTTGTTCAAGGTATTATTGTTGAAGATTCATTGTAGTTTCACTTTGTTCGGATTGTTTTTTTGTTTTAAGCCGAAACCCTCCCTTCTCACAAATTTCGTGTGAAGGATGAGTTCAAATTCAAACACGTACGTTACTATAATCTACCATAGTGGGAGGCATTTTTAAGGTCCCGATGGTGTTCGGTTTGAAGGAAAAACGAAAATGATGAAAATCAAACGGGGTACTACGTACCGAGCTCAAAGAAAGAATTTACGTAAATTGGGGCTACATGGCAGCCAATGCATTCATCGGTTAATTGCCAAAATGGTAAGGAGACTATGTGATGATGAATACGTAGATGTCATAGATGGCTAATCGGAGAGCACAAAATTTTATCGAGATATATGTTGAGGATAGTATATACTACATTAGTAACGATTGAAGGAGGATTGTGATGATGAATACGTAGAGTGTGTCATAGATGCATTTGCTAATCGGAGAGCACAAAATTTTATTGAGATATATGTTGAGCTTGATGCGGTGGAGGACCTTCACAAGTCTTAAGTCGTGCAACACTAACGGATGAAGGGGAGGATGAGGAAGGCACGGCGATGAGGAGGATGAATATGAGAGGTTTATTCCACTAGGTGGCTCCTCGATATCGATGTGGAGGGTGATTTTGATAGAGACACGAAGCCAGTAAACCCGAGTACCGCAACAATGCCACCGCTTCGTGTTGACCCAGTTAGAAGTGGTAAGTTAGTAAACTTGTATTTGTAGTTGTATTTGTAATTTTAAGTTAGTGGTTGTAACAACAAAATCATGTTGACAAGATGTAGGGCCCGAGATTGAGCCATTTTGGGACCGAAAGCCCGCACTATTCGAAATTAATTGGGCGCACTATGACGATGACATGGAGATGTTGTATGGTGATGGTGACGTGCAAGGTGGTTGGCGAGTTAGGTGATCCATTATATTTGTATCGCCAGCTTCCTTCTAAGTCCGAAATGCAACATGCCGTGAAATTGTATTGCATGAAGTCTCATCGCATGCCCAAAGTTGAAAAAAGTGATGAGCATAGGTTTGTGATGCAGTGTCGGAACCATGCTGACGTCAGTAAAGAGCAAACATAAAACATAATATCCCTAGATCTAATCTTCATCCGCAGATGTCTCGAGATCCTCTTGGTCATCGTCCTCGGCATCACTAAATGGTCGTCCACGCCACAACCGACCAAGCGTATCCTCTAACCCCTTCATCCGACCATACATCCACCTCCACCTCTTTTTCTGTTTGGCTTCCATCCTGGACACTGTTGCCTATTAGCATGGATGGCTTGCATGACATCACGCAAGGAGAATCCACCATCTGGCTCAACAAAGTCCTCCATCTGAACATCATCATCATCATCATCAGGGACCTCATGAGGAACAATGGGTGGAACCGGGCCACCTTCCGGTACACCCTCCTCTTCAGGTACACCCTCCTCTACACCAATGTATTGCCACACCCCATCTGCCACCTTGGAGATCTTGCATTGCTCCAATAGCCGTTGTCCAAACCTAGCATTCCACATTTTATGACTTACCATTTGCTCATTCCCGCATTGGAACACCAAAATACTCCAATATTTTCTGAACCGAGATAGGCGTATGGGAGTGCATAAATTTGTATCCTTCTGTTTAGCCTTGGACATCATCCAGCAAATGTAATGCCGCCAATTCACCGGTTTGCCATGCCGAATAGACCACATCACAGGGATGTCACCCTCCAACACCCTCAAATGATTGTAAGCCCGAGGGAACAAAATGTGGGTCATGACGTAGAAGAGGATACGGGAACTAACAGTCAGCTGCCCAACAGTAACTACAGGTCTATGAACTCCTAGCCTCCTGCACAGCCTCATCTCGATGAAATACCACAATGACTACATTGCTATCCCCATCATACTTGTATCTATCCTCATCCTCTGCATCAAAATCAAATCCCAGTATATCCTTCCAGATGGGAGCCGTCTTCACTATGTCAATCCCACAGACACGAGACTTCAGTTCGCCATTTATGTAGCTCAGGCTATGGTAGAAAGCTCTCACCATAACCTCTGAATACGGACAAGTCATCTCGGCCAGCCCCGTCAAATAGGAAGCCCCAACATCGCTACTATCTCAAATCCCTCATCTACAAAGAATGTCATGTCTAATGACTTCGGCTTGATAATGGGTCTTCTAGCAAGATTTTCCATGAATTGTGCATGCTCTGCTTCATTATTGTTAAACAAATAACCAAACAAGAGATCAACACGGGCTCAGGATCCGGTTGCTGGTGTGACCCAGAAGAGGATGCCCCGCGCCTCGCCCGGTGCTTAACCCGCCTCTCTCTCTGATTGCCGCTACCAGAAGGAGCCTCCCTACTACGCATAATTGCAACACCGACCTACAAATGGACATTACAAACCATCAACAAACATTCATAATTTTCAATTTCCCATAGACATTCATCAATTTCACAAACAATCATCATTGCCACTAAAAAATAGAATCAACATCAACAAAATTCATGAAAACCGAAGTGAAATTCGTCCAAAAAATCAATTATGGGTTTGGAAAATAAAAGGTGAGGGGGTTAAACTTCATTTCTTTCACTTTCATTGATTGTTAAGAAGGATTCGGTGGGCATATTTCTATCTCACACTAAGCCGGGAAATTAAAAAACAATAATCAATCTGGAAATCCGAGAAGAGGGATGGGATCAACAAGTTATTGAAAAATGGTTTTTCGATAAGAATTTGGTTGAGAGACAAATTGAATCCATTTATCAATGATTCAATGAAAAATCTTGTATCTATGTTTTGAATTGGTGGATACATGTACATTCATCAATTTCGTAAGGATGAGAATCAATTCAATTAGAATCGGTTTTGAAATAATTGCATTTTCACTTTCACATGTACATTCATCAATTTCATCCATAAAAACAAATGAAATACTCAAATCAATGAAAGAAACACAACAAAACAAGGAGAGCAAAGGGAAAAATGCAAAAACGCAAATGGGGGTTCGAATAAACGCAAAACCGACGTCGGAACTTCGAAATGGAGATGGAAACATATCTAAATCGAAGCAAATGGCACAAAATCGACCCAAAAACAACTCAATCAAATTGCAAAACCTAAAAACCCAAATAGGGGTTCGCATAAACGCAAAACCTACGTCGGAACTTCGAAATAGAGATGGGAAACATACCTAAATCGACGAAAATGGCACTAGATTAAAGATCCCCTCGCAACCCACCAAGGAACTAAGCAACGTTTGGGCGGAAAAGAGGAAGAGAGCTCTACAAAGTGTTTAGTCGGCTATTAGGGTTCCATTTTGCGCGAATGGGGCTTTTAAAAAGCCTCGTCGAGATTTAGTCAACTAAGACCGTAGCTTAGTCGACTAAATCTCGTGTTTGAGTGGAAAATGCTCTCCGCCCGAGATTTAGTCGACTAAGCTACGTTGGGCTTAGTCGACTAAATCTGGGAAGTCAAAAAAAATTGGAACCTCCTCGACTAAATCAATCGACTAAAGGAGTGGGAAATAGTTTCGCATTTTGGTAAATAGTTATTTAATTGGGCATTTTGAGAAAAAAGCCCCACCTCTCCTATATCAAGGAGTTAAGCAACTTGGGCAATGCGTGCATCATTGATTTTTCCCCCTTCTTCCGTGAATTTGTGTGTATTACCACCTCCTACCCGTAGAGTCGAGAAGTACTTATTTAATTAATTATGTAATTTATTGTAGTTGAGCTGTTGTGGCCACTTACATTAAGGTTACCTGCATTCTTGACCTGTTTTTTACAAAATGGTGAACATGCTGTAATAATCTCAGCATCAATTATCAATTATCATGATAAGTATATATGTGATATTTAGTTAATCATTGATTATTAATTAATAAACATAGCCGGTTGGCTCTCTGGATTTGAATTGGATGGAGGTGATAAGAAAATAACTAAAAGAATGAAATGTAATTTTAGGGGGAAAAAACAAAGGAATCATAATTTCATGGTTGGTAAGCAATTAGAGTTAGTGTAAGCCCCATAACAAAAGTCAAACCGAGTTCTTCCACCACATGGTTGCGTCTTCATTCTAATGAAAAACTAGTCCTTCCACCGTTGCAATGCTTCTCCATTCTTTAATCGACATTGATGATAAAGTTGATTAGAGATAACAAAAACGTAACAAATCTAACCTTTTTATCAAAAATACCCTCATTCCTTTAAGTGGAAGAGAGAATGTGAGGAAATCAAATACAATTATCTCAGTAATATAAATAATTAAATGGCGTAAAATGATAAACCAACCCAAAAAGAATATGGAGACGACCTCTAATTGCCTCTTCTATGTAGGAAGACACAGAAATTGGAGGCACACACAACACCTTCAACCCCCTCACTAGCTCTAGAAATTACTTAAGCCTCAAGAGCATGCTTCCCTGTTTATAACATTTAAAGCTTACTTGGAAATACTTATGAAATACATAACAATCAAATAGTGCATATAGGCGATTTGATCCATTGACATCCATCTTGGAAAGAAAAAAGGACAAAATTATACATGCAAGATACAGCTAGAAACATCTGCCATTAAATATCTACATTCATATTCATAATTCTAGATAAAACATCTCAAAAAGGTCTTCAAGCTTCACAAAGGGACAGAATAATCTAACCTAATATGGGTACATTTTTACCAAAAGTGCTCAAGCTAAGTAGAATCTACAGAACAAAGATTAAGATCCATTAGCTGTGAGGACAAACGGAGATAGAATAGCATCTGCTAAATCATTGTCCGCACTCCACTAGATGAGCCCCACGCTTGAGAAATTTTGTTAGTGATTTCGTCCCTCCAACTGATACAAGACTCTCAACATAATTGAAGATTTCATGCTCATCATCACATTTGCTAATGTTAAGGTTCTTGAATTTTTCAGTAGTTGGATTGAAGAGAACTGAGTTTGTTGATTCACTATCCCAGTCCCAGATCCTGCAGAAAATTTCATTTCCCCACATAGTCTCGGGAAATAACTCACCAGATGGATAAGGGTTGCTAGTAAATTTCTTAGTCCAATTCCATGTCTCCCCAGATGCACCTACGCCCTCCTCCCTTACCCAAAGATGGATAGCAGAATGTTCAAAGTCAACGAAAGCAAGTTTTCCCTCATACACCAAAAGATTTTGATAAACGGTACTAGCGTGCTCCTCAGGCATTGGTATCACTGTCCACACTTCCGTTGCTAAGTCAAATGAAAAAATCACAACTTCAAAATACTCGCACTGATACTCCCCATGATCCTTCCTAATTTTCTTGTGCCCCCACCAAAACATAACACCATTTACAGTCATACTATTAAAAATACCACATGCATCAAGCCTATATTTTACTTCCTTCCATGAATTTGACCTTAAAGAATACACTTTGACCATCTCAAAGTAATAATGCTCACAAAAAGTTACCACTATCTTGTAATCATTGAGGGATGGACAGAACCCAAATCCTATAGTACAAGAACCATCCAGACGAAAATCAGTTTCGGGTACTAATTTGACCTCTTTAATCGCTGGATTCCACACCAAAAAAGAACGATGAAGCCTATTGGTTTTGACACAGAGCAAGCCATTGCTGGAACCCACGATCTTACCGTAGTTCAAATGTTCGATCAAAGGTGAGTTCTGAAATCTCCAAAATTGCATGTCGGAACCAAGAGAATACAAGTCCGAATAACTATGATATAATAAATGATCCCGTTGGAAAAGGATATAAGGGTTTTGACGATTTGAGTGGCAGAGGTGGTCAGCAATGAAAGATGGGGTCTGGAAGAGATTTCTCCAATCTTTGCACACACATTGAAATCGGATTAGGGATTTTACCGGAAGTCGTATGAGAATGTCTCTGATGATTCCTTCGGGAAGAAACAGAGTATCGTCCTCCACTCGCTTGTTCTTCATCATAGTGCTCGAAAGCCTTCCCGCTCGCACAAGGGAAGGCGTTAAGGTTTACAGGACTACGTCGTGCGAGCTGGCGAGATCCTAGACGGCGAGATGGAAGAAAAAATGAAGGGAAGAACTGAGATGCTACTCCGACAGCGAAATGCAGGAAAAGACGGAAGACAGATCTGGGTTGCGCTTCTGCAGAACAAACGGAAGAGAGAGCAGCGAAGGTGGTCTCGCGAAGTGAAGTGGAGAAGAAAGACAAGGGTTGTTTGGTTTCACGGGGGAGGCGAGGTGAAAAGGGCGGAATGTGAGGGATTTTAATGGAGAGACAAGGGTGAAGGGAGGTGAAGACGGGGATGTGACCGATTATAGGGCCTGTTTGGAGTCCGGCGTTGGGAGCATTTGGACCATTCATTTTGAAAAAAAAAAATCCAACCTAGAAACCAATTGATTTTTTGGAAATTCTATATGGGGCCCTTTTTGGATAAAAAAAATATTAAAAAGGGCCCTCCAAGATTCTAAAAATTCTAAAAAATGCCTTTGACCCTTTTTCGAGATAAATTCATTAAAATTTAACAACTAAATTTGCTAAATTAAAACAAAATTAATACCCGTTTACAACTAAATCGTCACATTTACAACAATTTTTTTACAACTAAATCAGCCTCATTTACAACAATATCGCCGATTAACAACTATATCCCCATTTACAACTCACTAAGATTCTAAAAATCCCAGGGCCCTTTTTGGGATTTTTTTTTCTCCAAAAAGGGCCCTTAAATGGATTGATTTTTGGTCCGTTTGGCATCAAACTTTAAGTTCACTAGACTTTAAGTTAAAAAAAAAAAAAAAAAAAAAAAAAAAAAAAAAAAAAAAAAAAAAAAAAAAAAACTCCACTATGGAACTTTTTCCAAAAAGCTCTCGGCTTTTTGACATGGACCCTACATCACTTCTATCACTATCAATCCAAACACAAATCATTATTTATTACCTGACTTTTTTCCTATTGAGTTTTTTTATAAAGTTAGATAACTTTTAAGCTACCGCTCCTACCGCCAACCCAAACAGGTTCTTAATGACAGACAAGGGTCTGTTTGGTTTAACGGGGGAGGAGGAAATTTTAATAGAGGGGAAGGGGAAGTGAAAGGAGAGGATAAGAGGGATTTTAATTTGGGAAAATCCCCCTTAAGGTCCAAATTAACAAAAATTTGTCAAAAAATGTCTAAGAAAAAGTCATATATCAAAAAAGACCACAGAACCTTTTCTGGTATTATTTCATAAACATTAACTATATAGGAATTAACAATAATATCTTAACAATTAAATCAATATCTTAACAATTAAACAATTATATAACAACTATATATCATTAACAACTAACGTTTTATGAAATAATACTAGAAAAGGTCTTGAAGCCTATTTTGACATGTCACCTTTTCTTGAACCTTTTTTGACAGTATTTTGATTATTTAGGCCCTGGAATGGATTTTCCCTTTTAATTTTAGGGATAAGAAAGAAATGAAGGGGAGAAATTATTTTTACACAGACAATTTTACATAAATGATATTTTGTTTCAATATACTATTTTGTCGACAGGAATAGAATCCATATCTAGGTATATCTCACATAAAGATGGCATATTGTTCATCAATGCTTGATAAGTTTGAATATGTCCTCAAGATCACCGGGGAGGAGGTCACTGGGTGAGAGGGACTTACAAAGTCTCGCAAATTTTTTTTGAGTAAAAAGGTTCACATTAACAACAGTATTTTTTTTTTTTTTTTTTTTTTTTTTTTGAGTAAATGCATCACAAAGATGAATAGTTTTTTGGCTGTAAATGTTTTTTTTTTTTTTTTGCCAGAGTTGTCAATTTTTGAACGTATTTTACTTTTATATCCCATAGTACTAATAATAATTAGTTATAAATACTATATAATTTTATTTTTGAAAAAATACCACATAACTATTACTCCTATTAATTATTTATATTTATATTATTAATTTTTTAACAACCAGCAAGCTAAAGCATCTTTAATTTTTAGTAACACTCAGTATTTTAAACTAATTTTTCATATATGGTGTATTATAAATTATTATTTTTTTGGTAGAGTGCTTAGTATCGTAAAGTCATGTTTGGTACAGTTTTACTTTTAGAATATTTTTTCTTAATAGCTATGTGAGTGTTCTAAAAATACTTAAAAGTGTTAGTTACACCAAAAATTAGTTTAAGATTCTTAATACTATTGGAAAAATGCTACAGGGTGCAACCTTATGCTTAAAATATTTTCCTCAATAGTAATAAACACACTAAACTTAAAATACTAATTGTTATTGCCTTTGCTTTTCCGTTCATATTTTGAGCTTTAAATTACCATGCTATGGGAATTTATATTATAGTTTGAAGTAATTGAAGAAGTGGGGTAATAAAATTTTAATAAAGAGAAAAAAAAATCATGAAAAATTAATTAAAAACTTTAAACTACTCTTCTCTAATTTTTTTAAATTCAACTAATAAAAGTTTCCCTACTCCAAACAAGATCCAGATAATTACCCGCAAGGCCTTGCAATGCACAGCAGTTGATGCAAAGCAAAGCTGGTAATGACTTTGTATTATTAACACCGTTAAGGCTTAAGGGTATAAACTTTTGTTCATTAAGTTTTTTTTATACTTCCATCCAACAAATTTTTTGTGGTTGTCTGTTTAAAATTGTCCAGAGAAAAATATGAAAAAAGAGGATAAAGCACCAATAAAAATCACTTTTCTCAAGCAAAAGTATTTTTTATAGAAGAAAGTATTAGTATCCTCATACTCATATATAAGTTATCCTTTCAAGGTATGTATTACTTGTCTTTGGAGTTAATACTTATTTTTATTCTATGATCTTATTAAAATATATTTATAAAAAAATTATCTTATTAAAAAGTTACAAGTGATATAATAAATTTATAATAAGTAACATTCTAAATTAATAACATTTAAGTGTTATTATATTTTTTATTTACTCCTCCATTTAAATTTTAAAAATGATATTTTTAGCATATCACCCAAATTATGGAGCCAATTATCTTGTTACAAGTGGTATTCTAAATTTATTACAAAGATAACATTGAAGTGTTATTATATTTTTCATTTAGTTTTTATCTTCTTTTTTTTTTTTTTTTTTTTTAAAAAAAAAAAGTAAAGATATCAATACATAACTCAAATTGTAAAGGTTACATATAGTTAAACTTAAAATTTGTAGGGTCTTTTTTTGTCAAAAAAAAAATGCTAACAAATTATGTTGTTTTTAAAAGAATAAGTTACGTTATTTATTACTAGCTCAACAGACACACATATAGTGGAAAAGTACATCCCGAAATTATAGAAATATAACCTAAGATTACAAGAATTAGGTAGAGCTAGAAATAAGGGTCGGCTCTTCACGGGCTACTTTCGGAAAACTCCCAATTTATGAAGCCCAACCCTTATACTATCAGGTCAAGGCCGAGCCCGGGTTCTAGGCCCGTTTAACTCAAAAATGCTTTTTTTTTTTGTTTTTTAAAGAAATAAAATTGAAACAATAAATTCCTATTTTAAGACATAAGTATTATCAAAAATAAAATACAAAGAAATAAAGTTAAAATATAAAGGTACTAGGGATAAAAATCTCTACAGTTTACATATACATGTTTGCAATGTCACACATGAAAATTGTTATCGATAACCACATGATAGTAGACTTGTAATTTTTTTACGGAAAAATAATCTCTATAAGCATCTAAACCTAAGAATTTATTCTAGGTGATGAGTGAAGTTGTAACATAATAATTTGAGCAAAACTTAACTCTAATTTGGGGGACTTGTATTTATATACTACATGCTGATTTAAGTTTTGCAAATTGCAATATTCATTTTAATTCAAATAAATTTCACTTTTAAGTTTTACAATCAAGTTATTATTTTGTTTTAAATTGAGATACATTGTTATTAAAACATAAATTTCTAGTTAAAATAATTTCCAAATTAGCCTTTTTCTTAAGTTAAAATAAATAAACCATTGTGGAAAACCAAATAAATCAAACCATTTTATAAAATTCAATTTTTTGAAAAATAATAAGAACTCAATATTTGCAACGTCATTAATAATGTCAAAATTCTAATATTATATGAATATTTTTAAAAAGAGTAAAACTAAAAGGGCTTGCCTGTCCTCATCTCTATAGGAAGGGCCCATTTAGTTCCTCGGCCTATTAGGATTGATTCTTTTAGACGGTTGCCCAAAAGTTTAAAAACGTAGTTATCTTTCTCTTCCATTAATATTGACCGTTAAATTGTTACTCCAATAGGGGCAAAATTGCTTTTAAAAAAACTTTAAGGGTAAAATTGTTCCTCAAAAAAACTTCGGAGTAAAATTGCTCCATTTTGTTAACTTCCGGGTAATTTTGCTCCAAAAAAACTTCCGGATCTTTGAGTGCTCTAAGCGAAACCTTCTAGGGCAAATAAGACCCTTATCCCTTTTTTTTTTTTTTTTTTTTTTTTTTAAGGATTTTCCCTTATATTCGTTTTATTGAACATAGTTTTAATAACTATTGATTTTTATAAATAAAATTTTAAAAGCATATGATCTTGTAGTTCAACTAACATTAAGCCCCTCTTTTTTTTAAGAGTGGAGACGTGAGTTCAAACCCTTTGTAGGAGGTTTAATGAGCTTGTGGGTTATGACAGAAAAAATCATAAAATTTATTTTTCATACAGGCCATGAATTAAAATTATAGGATCAAAATTTAAAGCCCAATTTAAGAAGAATAAATTATGGGACTTGAAGCAAGATGGAAGTGAACTATAAGGACATTGGATTAATTTTTCTTTTTTAAAAACAGAAAAAAGAAAAATATCATCATTAGAATAAAAAAGGGCTTGCATTATGTTTCATAATTAGACATTTTAATTTTTTTAAAAAAAAAATACAGACATGGATTTGTCACAAAAACCGTTAATCATTCAAACGTTCAAAACAATAATTAATTATTGATAATTTTAATAATTAAATAATCAAAGCCTATGTTGCTTACTTCGCATCTAATGCAAATTATTCCAATTATAGCCAAAAGTGTGCCCGTGTGTGTTCACTGTTGTTTGATCAACAATGGTGTGCTCTGAATCAGGAGCCAAAAGAATTATTATTTTTTCTGGCATGAAAAAAGTTATTTTTGATATTGATAATAAACAATACAGATGATATTAATCACTTTATTTTGTTTTTTTATTAATATGAAGGATTGAACAATTAACTTTGGTCCCAACATGCATGCTCAGGTCATAAAAACTTATTTAAATAAAAAGTTGCACTTTGGTAAGTAGCCCTTCGTTTTTACCTTTGGACAAGAATCTTTGTTCAACACTCAATTCTCTCGCTTTTTTCTTTCATTATACGGAGTACTTTTTTTTTTTTTCATTAGAAAAAGTGAAAGTCAATTCAGGGCTTTAAGGTTAATTACGTTCATTCCTCAAGCTAAGGATATCGTTTTGTTTTTTTTTTTTTAAAATAAAAAAATTGGGAAAATTCCAAATAAATATCATCTAAATTTGCAAAACCCTTAGAAGCCCACCGCATTTGTAAAAACACTAAGAAGTGACAAGGTCCTTTGAGGGATATGCAAATTCAGGCAAAAAGACCACACTACCCCTTAAGTAATAAAACATTACATGTTTCCCTCTCTACTACTTCAGTCCCGATAGCGCTGGAAAAACAAAAAAAAAACAAAACAAAAACAAAACAGAGCATTAGAGCTTCCACCCAAAATCTTCGGATGAGGATGAATTAAAATCGGGAGTCAATGGTAACCTATTCCTCTAATATTCCTAGGCTTATCCCAGAAATCATTGCATAAATTTTGAACATTGGTTGCCCATTTCTCATATTCAAAAGAGGTCATGCTTCATTCTTCTTTCTCTTGGTTGCTTGCATTGTTGAAAATGCTGGATAAATTAATGCTAGATGTCTATTTCGAAGTCACTGATATAAGTCATGAGTAGTCTAAAGTTGGGCTTGTTATTTTGCAATTTGTTTACTTTTAGATTTTGTTGGTTGTGGCTTCTTCAATAATCATTGTTGCTTTACTTAAGTCCCACGCCATTGACGTTGTGGGTTCGTTATTAATTATTTGTTACCGTTAGTTGGGAGAGAGAGTATAATGAAGAGGATATTGAGTTGACATGATGTGAATGAATATTAGGGTTCTTTAGTACTTTAAATGGAAATGTTTGATGGGCTTGATCGGGTGGCATGATGTGAATGTGGGAAGATGATGTTGAAAAGGCATGCCAGCATATTTATTATATTTGCTATGTCAGCAACAATTATGGTATTTTGTAAATGCCGTTGAAGAATTTGTAATTACCATTACAAAATTTGTGAATATTGGGGTTCTTTAGTAATGGAAATGTTTGGTGGGTTTGATCAGGTGTAGGCATGACATGAATGTGGGAAGACAATGATAAAAAGGCATGTCAGCATATTTATTATAGTTGTTGTCATTAAATGTTATGGTGTTTGGTAAATCCATTCTTGAATTTGTAATTACCATTGAAGAATTTGTGAAAATCATTACAGACTTTGTGAAAACCATTAATATTGGAGGAAGTAGTAATTATTGAACTTGTAATTACAATTACTATATTTTTCACTTATGAAATATTATATATATATATATATGGTCTAACATTGTAATGAAATATTCATTTTTTGTTCCAAGTGTAATGTGTTGTGTGTCATATATGCATGTGAGCAGCATATAAACTTCTTTTTGCGTTTGCTTCTGTATATTGAATATTTGGGATTTTGCTGAATTAGTTCACGTCTAAACTACTTGTACAGTTGTGCATGAAGACAGTACAAGTTGAAAGGAAAAGAGGGAAAACATATAATGAACAAAGAAATGGCTTTTTATTTTGGTGTACTTTGTATATGCATTACTTGATTACAAGACTCTTTTCACTCATATATTTTATATCTTTGGACTGCACTTATGTTTTGTTCTTCAGTTGGGGAGCTGTATGACACATCATTCTTAATTAATTGTCTTTCAACTGGTCTAGTTATGTATTAGCATGCTAGTTTTCTATGGCAATTTTATGAAGGATAAAACCATCAAGGCTCGAGCTCATAGTCCTGACTTTCATAACAAAGCTCCAAATACTTCTCGATCACGAGACAAATAAAAGAAAAGATTATGTAAATATTGAACTTGTAAATATTAGAATACTTCTCAGACTTTGTGAAAACCATTAATATTGGAGAAAGTAGTAATTATTGAACTTGTAATTACAATTACTATATTTTTCACTTATGAAATATCATATATATATATATATATATATGGTCTAACGTTGTGATGAAATATTCATTTTTTGTTGGAGGTTAGAATGCAAGATGACATCAAATATGGCGGCAACACCTTCTTCAAAGTCACTAATTTGTTTTTTCCATGTTGGGGGGAGTTTGTAACCAATGGTGAAGGTGAAGTGAAATATAATGGTGGGAGTGTGAGGGTAAAATCGATAAAGGAGGGGATGAAAGTTGAAGAATTGAGGGTAATGATAGGACAATGGTTTGGTATAGATGGTTATGGGTGTGACATTAAATACACTTTAAGCTTTGATAAAAAGATTTTAGTAGACATGATTGATGATTATGAAATAGAAAATCTGTTTAATTATAATGAAAGAAGTGCACATGTGTATGTAGGATGTAAAGGTACTGATATTGCAGCAAGGGAAATGGATGATCAAGAAAGGTATGTCATAGTTAGTTTAGTTAGAGAAGTAATAATGTCATATAGGGTTGTTGCTAATATCTTGATAAAACTTGTCATTATCTTTGCAGGGTTCATCAATTCGTGGGTCCTATAGAGCAAATGGCTTACATTGAGGAGCCGATGTCATACGGAGTGAGTGATGATTATGTAAACAATGAGTGCAGTGGAAGACCTCTTCTGAGCTTTCCGTGTGCAAGTTAGAGCGCACCAACACCGATGCCAGAGATGAACTCTAAGAAGTGGAAGGACTTGTTCATAGGAGTAAATCAAACATTTGCAAATTCGGATGAGTTCAAGAAGGTGCTGCACAAGTTCAATATTACCCACAAATTTGAGTACACATATGTGAATAATTCAAGGGACTGTGTGTATGTTAAATGTAAGGTTGAAGATTGTCTATGGAGGATAATTGCAAGGGCAATTGGGAAGAG
The DNA here is from genome assembly GCA_019022655.1 of Acacia acuminata. Classification (NCBI taxonomy): domain Eukaryota; kingdom Viridiplantae; phylum Streptophyta; class Magnoliopsida; order Fabales; family Fabaceae; genus Acacia; species Acacia acuminata. The sequence goes on from JAFJYI010000010.1 coordinate 6,821,983, forward strand.
CAATAGTTTCGTACGTGTGACAAGGTACACCCAAGACCATGATCATACAACACAAGACAATCTTGAGGTGACACATGCTCAAAGTGCTGCCTTGACAAGTACAATTATTATTGAAAATGTTAGAAATCACACAGACAAGTGTCCGAATGATATAATGAAGAGTTTGGCAAGAGACTACGATGTGCACTTGACATATAATCAAGCATATTAGGCAAAGGACAAGGCCATGGAGGAAATTCACGATAGACCTAAATAGACATATATGTTAATACCATGGATATGTGATAGGTTGAAGGAAACTGATGATAAAACTATGGCTGAATAGGTCACTAGTGGGAGCAACACCTTTCAGCATGTATTTATAGCATATTGTTGTTGTATAGAGGGTTTCATTGCTGGTGCCAAACCTATTTTGTATATTGATGGAAGCCATTTAAGTAGACCATATAAGGGGACTCTGTTGTTAGCTTCTACCTTGATGCAGACAATGAGTTGTTGTCGTTTGCCATTGCTATTGTCCATGGAGAGACAATTGAGGAATGGACATGGTTCCTTGAAATGGTGAAGAAGATACTAGGAGGATCACAGATAACAATTGTCTTCCACCAACACAATGCAATAATGGTTGCTGTCCGAGGAGTTTTCGGGCCTGAGAGACATGCATACTGTTATAGGCACATTAAGGAGAACTTTAGCGCCCAATTGATTAAATTGAATAGAGGAAAGAGGATGATATGTGGGCAACAAAGGTAAACTAGACTTCAATTACTTGATGCAATTGCATATGCAAGACTTGATTGTGACTTCAAATCTGCCATGGAACAAATGAGGCTTTTCAATCAACAAGCATTTGAGTGGCTGATCAATCATGGTGATATTGACAAATAGGCCATAAGTAAATTCTTATTTAAACTGTGGGATAAAATTACCACAAACCTTGCAAGTCCTTCAATGCTTGGATGGTAAAGGAGAGATATCATAATGTTGCCCAGCTTATACATGAACACCGTGAGAAAGTTGCAAAGAAGATGTATGTAGGAAGCATGACAATGAGTAAGTGGAAAAATGGTGTTGGCCCAAACATAGAACAACAAGTGTTAGAAAATGTGGCAAGGGTTGAATACATGGATGTTTAGATATATGGAGGAGGAAGGGTGGAGGTCCATACAGCAACTGAGTCGCTAAAGGTTGAGCTGATCTTGTGTGAATGCACATGTAGAGCATGGCAAATGTCAGGTATTCCTTGTCCTCATGCGTGTGCAGCCATCAAGGGGGTTCATGGTAATGTGTACAGTTATGTTGATGAATGGCTTACGATAACAGCACACAAAAAAATTTATAGTCGAACCATGATTCCTGTTGTCACAATAAACATGCCAAATCCAAATGACTTCCGCCAATATGACATAGGAAGGCAAATGTTCCTAGCACCTCCCAAGACTAGTCGTGCATTAGGTAGGCCAATAGTGCTAAGGAGAGAGTCACAATTTCGCAACAAGAAACTTTACCATTGCAGCTCATGCCATGAAGCAAGACACACGACAAGAAGCTGCAAAAATCCAAACCCAACTTAAGTTGCCGATTGTGCAGTTGTGGGGTAAATATTTTGAAAGTCATCTTTTGGTTTATATACAATGACTTGGATCCCTTCACATATTTTTGGCTAGAAGGGCTATAATACTTATAGGATCACTCAATATGTAATTTGTGTAAATAGCATAGAATATGTTCTTGCGTGGGAATGACACGGAAACATTACGTCAATGTGGATCATAATGTTCACTTGTCATTTTACTCTATTTTGTACATGTTGTCATCCCATTACAACTTTTTGTAAATGCTAATTGTGAGGTTATCAATGCCACAATGACTATTGTTATTAGATACTCTTTATTTGTTCTTTCATAAGAGACATAAATGATAAACCCGAAAAACCAACTTGTAAATGCCATTGAAAAATTTGTAAGCTGTCATTGAAAGTTTTGTGATAATGCACTTTTATTTGTTGTTCCCTTAGAGACAAAAATGGTAAACCTAAAAAAGCCGGAAATGCCATTGAAAAATTTGTAAATGTCATTGAAAGATTTGTAATTTCCATTAAAAGATTTGTGATAATGCATTTCTTTTAGTTGTTCCCTCATAGGCAAAAAAAGTAAACCTAAAAAAAAAAGTCGTAAATGTCATTGAAAGACTTGTAATTTCCATTGAAAGATTTGTGATAATGCATTTTTTTTAGTTGTTCCCTCATAGGCAAAAAAAGGTAAACCTAAAAAAAAGTCCAAAATGCCATTGAAAAATGTGTACATGTCATTGAAAGATTTGTAATTGCCGTTGAAAGATTTGTGATAATACATTTTTTTAGTTGTTCCCTCGAGGCAAAAATGGTAAACTAAAATAAAAGTTGTAAATACCATTGAAAGATTTGTGATAATGTTTTTTCCCCCTCAGAGCCAAAAAAGGTAAACCTAAAAAAAAAGTCGTAAATGCCATTGAAAAATTTGTAAATACCATTGAAAGATTTGTAATTTCCGTTGAAATATTTGTGATAATGTATTTTTTTAGTTGTTCCCTCATAGGCGAAAAAGGTTAACCTAAAAAAAAAGTCATAAATGCCATTGAAAAATTTGTAAATGCCATTGAAAGATTTGTGATAATGTATTTTTTTCCCTTAGAGGCAAAAAAGGTAAACCTAAAAAAAAGTCATAAATGCCATTGAAAAATTTGTAAATACCATTGAAAGATTTGTAATTTCCGTTGAAATATTTGTGATAATGCATTTTTTTAGTTGTTCCCTCATAGGCAAAAAAGGTAAACCTAAAAAAAAAGTCGTAAATGCCATTGAAAAATTTGTAAATGTCATTAAAGATTTGTAATTTTTGTTAAAAGATTTGTGATAATGCTTTTTTTTTTTTGTTCCCTCATAGGCAAAAAAGGTAAATCTCAAAAAAAAAAAAAAAAAAAAAAAAAAAAAAAAAAAAAAAAAAAAAATGCCAAAAAATTCGTAGATGCCAATGAAAAATTTGTAAATACCATTGAAAGATTTGTGATAATGTATTTTTTTTTTAGTTGTTACCTTATAAGCAAAAAAGGTAAACCTAAAAAAAAAAAGTTGCAAATGCCATTGAAAAATTTGTAGATGCCATTGAAAGATTTGTAATTGTCGTTGAAAGATTTGTGATAATGCATTTTTTTAGTTATTCCCTCAAAAAAGGTAAAAAAAAAAGTTGTAAATGCGATTGAAAGATTTGTAATTGCCATTGAAAGATTTGTGATAATGCATTTTTTCCCTTAAAGGCAAAAAAGGTAAATCTAAACAACAAACTCATAAATGCCATTACAAAATTTGTTATAAATGATGTAGTTTTTGTTAATCTCAAATCCTTCATTCAACATTACATTCCTCATTTACAAACATCCAACACAACAAAATTGATGACTATCCATCCATTTATAGAGAGCACCATATATGTAGACAGCTTAGGTACAATTGTTGGTTGAATTCCTTGTTGGCAAGTGAACCAGTCGAACAAGTAATGAAGAGTAAGTAGAGTATCGTCCCACAGAGACTGAGATGCCGATGATGACACAGATTCACACAAATAGTTGTGTAAAGAAATTTAAATAAAATATGATTGGTTTGGGATTTTTGTGATTATAACTAATAAGAAAGAAATTAAAAGATGATCGTAGTCGTAAGAAGATATCAGTAAAAGATAGGCTGAGCATCAAACTTCATCCTAAGCATATCAATCCCTCAGTTTGCCTTAGTGCATTGTTATAGCAATTATGCTACACAGCTGCCGCAATGCAACAACATAACCACCTTTCACAATGTTATTCAGTTAACCCACCACTATTTTCTACAAAAGCTTCGCGTCCTATATGTACAACCTAAACTATACTTCTCCCATATGCCTATGGCGATTTTCTAGTTCAGATTATCTCTTCAAATCAAGGTGTTAAGGTTATGAGCGGTAGACCCATGCTTGAAGTCTACAATGATAGGTCAAGCCTTGCACCGGCTTGCCCAAACAAACACGCCTATCGATGTCTAACCTTGACTCCCTTCTAGTAAACCGAGGCCACCGATCTAGCCCTTAACTTCCACTAACCGACAAGAATTAAGATCTCGATAAAAAAAACTAAATTTATTAAATTAAGTACTAGCAACCGAGTTCATTCTACACTCAAGAATTCATCCTCACTCGGCCAAAGGAGGTTTAATTCATGATCGACAAAGGAATCACTAAATGATTAACAACAGAATAACCCATGACAAAAGATTAACTAAAATTAACAAAAGAAAAACAGAAAGCTTGGCGGAGGTTTCGACGGCATAGGAGAAGCTTGTCACTTGACAACTCCCCATCTTCTCGTCTCCGTCTCACTGCAAGGAAGGATTGGGTTCTCCTGGAGTTCTCGTACTTCGTGCTTCTTTCCCTCTTCTTTCGAGCCTGGCCGAATAGGAATTTTCTTGGACTCTCTACGACTCAATGATCTTTAGGGTTAGTTGTCTTTTCCTTTTATAGTCAGATTTACTTGCGGTGTAAGTTCAGTGAGCTGGGCCTTTCCAAATCTGTCAAGTCCAACTTTCCAAATTCGGTAGATTGTTTCTGCTGATTCTATGGGATTCTCCAAATCTTAATCTTCAATACTCCGCATCTTCTATTTCAATTCATCAACAATCTAACCACGAATTAACGTCCGTTCATTATCCTGCACTTAGTTCCTTCAAAAGCCTCGAGGAAAAGTCAAAACATACGGCGCATAGCATTGCGTATTTTACGCTACTATAGCATATGAGTTGCATTGTATTGCAACTTGATAAGGCTAACCCGATGTTATAGCATTATATCAAACTGCTATGTGCATTCATAATAACCCTTAAGCTTGCCTTCTTTTTATGCACATGTATAGGATATTTATGCATTTATCCTATTTTATGAGATATATCCTGCATTTCCTTATATGAGTGAATTATGACATATTTGCTCAAATAAAATACTTTTAAACTCATATTCAGCATAAAAATAGTCACGCATTTATGGGAAAACATGGCATAAATAATACTCATCAACAATCCTAAGTACTAAGTGTTAAAATAATTAACAAAATGTGCATTAACAACAATGCTGATGTCTTTCTTCTCTTCCCGTGGGTCGCTGGAGGAGGAAGGAGTCCCAATGCAGTAGCTATGGCGTTGTTCAATTCATGGTTGACAAGCCACCACATGAGGTTGCGCCTATACTCATTCACCTCATTATCACCATACTGCATACTTTCACTAGGACTCCAATTGTGCAACCAATCAACATATGAGCGCCACAGTCTTGCCTACAGAACGCAGAAACACACAAATTGACAAATATACGACAACCTAGCATTATTGATGCTGCCACAGAATGATACTCAAAAATTTGGTTGTTGTGGAACGGGTGGCCAAATAATATTTGTTGTTGGCATCTTGCCTTTGTGATTTGGTTTCACAAATTTGATGATCTCTTCAAAATGATCCCTTTGCAAACAACACACATGCATTAAATAAGTGTTTACTTGACTCAATCGTAACAAAAACTTGAAAGTCTGTAACTTACAATTTTTTTTATCATCATTGCCTGGGGATTTACAAATGTTGTTTTCTTCTTTTTACTGGACTCATTCTGGCTCATGTAGACCTTTGTCTTCATTGAATCTAGGACGTAAAAATTCATCGTCCTTGGATGAAAGGCCATGCAGAACCAATGTTCATCAACCAACATCGGTCCCATTATCAAATCACAATCACAGATATTGTAACCCAGTCGTTCAGGCAATAGTATGTTTTTCCACTCAGCAACTTTCTATCCCGATGGTTTTCCGGCCAAGAAGGTCTACATAATCAACAAATTTGAAGTCATGTATTTATATGTCAATGGGGAATAAATTACCAAGGTCCATAAATGCAAACTAACCATTTGATAGCATTGAAAATGTGCCTTCTTACTTGGCCCTAGTTCTGCATATCCAACATCAACATTTTACATACAACAGACATAACCTGCATGTGTAAACACTTCGATAAGTAGGGTTCAAAAGATTTGTATATAGAAATTTTAGCTTTTTTAGTACCTACCCGATTGCTTAATCTATTCCTATGTCCTAGTGTCTGTAGCTGCTCCCAGGTTATGTCTTCATCATCTATTTCTATAAGAATCCTGTGAAAGAGAAACAATGTCATCATACATTAACTAATCCAAACAAAACAAAGTTTAATAGTGAATATTCCTTGAAATTAACTTTTTTTTATGACTTACTATTGACTCTCATCCTTAGTGCAAGTTCTGGAGATAAGGTCGAAGAATATTTCCTTCTCTTCCTTTGCCTTCCTTGGGCACTTTAATGGCTTCATCAAAGTCCAAGTCGACATATTTTTTGGCTTCTTCGGCCTTTGTAACCTCTGTGGTGCATCTTGTTGTTAAACGGGGTATGGAACAATGGATTGTTCTCCTTCGTTGGTCCCTCCTTCTCCAGTAGGACTTTCCCCATGATATTCAACAATGTTGATTGGCGTTCCGACAGCTGCGTCATCCTCATAACCAGCTTCACCATCATCATGACCATCACCATCACCTTCTTGACCCTCATCATCACCATTAGCATCTTGGCCATCACCATCATCATCTGCTTCACCGACTTGCTGCTTCTGCTGCCTTTCATTGTGACCTTGTGCCTTTCGCAACTCATCTTCCACAGGAACAACAAGCCTTTTGTGGCTATCATTGATTATACCCATCAACTTTCCATGCAAGTCTTTTAAAAACTAAATATGACACAATTTACCACAGGTCCTTAACATAATTTTAAACCATGAATTCAATGTCATTACTGGAAGCACTTACTGGGTCTAAAGAAGCCACAAAATTCCTTTTCGAAGTGTCCTTCTCAGTCTTGTTTTTACCGGCCTTCATGGTATACAACATCCCAATGTTGCTCTTCTTCTCTTTCTCAATCATCTCCTTCACCTTCTCTTTGGTCCAAAACTAAATTGGACTCTTTCCTACATGTCCAACTACCTTTTCCAATGGGAACCACTCGATGAAATAGAACTGCAACGACAAGGGTAAACATTTAAAACTTATGGAAAAAAAAAATATTAACACAAAATAGCTCATAATACTTACCAATAACATGTATATGCACCCTGTAACATAGGAGTTGCAATCTTTTTTTCCTCTTATCGCGATGACATAATCAGCGAGCTCTTCTCGAAGGTCCTTGGCAATATATATGGCCCAATCGAAGTGGGCAAATCCTTTCATGGTCGAGGTTAAAACCTTCAGCAACTTGTCACCGGGAGTTGTGCTTGATGTTGGAGCAAGAAAACTCTCCAACATGTGCATCATAAATAACATCTCAAACTGCTCACCCTACTCCCTTGAAGTTAAGACGTTTAGTATGTCGTCATACTTCATTTTACCATAGTCTTTTCTAAGTCACTGAAATACTAGATTTGTGTTACTCACATTCATTGTTACCTCGTCCCCACTATGTGGCACCCCAAGCAACTAAGCCACATCCTTTCCTTGTATTTCACGTGTCTTCCCCCTTATTCAGAATTGATTGGTTGAGGGATCATAAGCTCTCATTATAGCCACTAACATTTCCCGTGGCAACCTCAAACTTAGAATATGAAGCAAATGTCCAAACCCTAACTACTGTACCTTAGCTTTTAATGTTTCATCAGAGTTCACATATGCTACAAGCTTTGAAAAATTTGCTCAACGAGCACCGTGAGAGAAAAGCAACGGTGGAGGTGCCCTTCTTCTTCTCACGCCTTCCTTCTTTGCTTCTATCATTGTATACTTTCTTTTCATCGACACTCAAAAGCCCTCCACGCCTTTGAGGACTCCCTATTCATGTCATTAAAGTCAACAAATTTATTCTCTTTCTTAAACTCGTTGTGAAACAAAATGTACCCATTACTAGTGTACATTTAGTTCGATGTTTGTTTTGCTGTCCCACTTATAGATGTCATTTTTTACTCTGCACGATGTATAAACCTGAAAACCAACAATGGTGAATGGTTTAGATATAATATGAGTTTCAACAGTGAATTTAAAATAATTGCTTGTAGCGATTTATGTGAATTGCTAGATTTTAGCAGCAATAATTCAAGGTCAGGTCAACATGCATTTTTTTTTTTAATAATTTGAGGGTTATGAAAGTATGAAAACTAAAATTCAACTACCCATGAACACTTAAGGCAGCAAAGGTACTGCATCAAGGAAATCACCAATGAGTTCAAGATTTTGAAAATTACTATAGCACACGCATCTACTTACAAGAGCCCATCCATAGCATCTAAATAAAGATAACAAATTCTTGCACAATCTTAGGTCAATTCTAATTACTCAAGATGATGCATAATATTCCAGCAGACAAGACCCAACTTAATTTCAAAATGTTAGCATTAAGTTACTGACAGAGTCAGACTATAGTTCCAGATTTATTTTTGTCACACCAAAAATTGAAATGGCAGGATAAAAATTATGAGAGTTCATGAACCACATTTAACAGCAAATACTTTTACTCATTTAGCAAAACTAGTTCCAAAAATTTTAATCCAATAATAGCAGCAATAGCAAGTAAACTCAGTACACTCTCAGAGACAAATGATCATCTAATGAATGTGACAAGAACGACACTTAAAGCACAATCCAACAATTTTGTTTCAAAGCAATTCAATACAATGCTAATTTCCTATGCACTATGTATAAACATGAAAAACCAACAAAACCAACACTATAACTCAGAAAATGTCAGGCCTACAAATAAAATAACAAAATAGGCAAGAATTTTCAGAAGAAAAAGGTACTCCAAAATAAATTGCACTATTGGAAGTTGAGCCATATGGTGCATGTCGTTAAAATCTCAAGAGCAAAATCATATCATATATAAATTGCTGGTGACACATTACATTATTTATCATGGGAATCAAAGTTATTTAGAAATAGAAAAATGATGAAAAACAACACTCTTTAGCTCACTGCTTTTATTATTACTATTTAACATACATAGTGCTAGAACTTATATATGCTAACAGTTGGGAATGCTCACCATAGGATCAATCAATCAAACCCAATCCCACAAATCAAGAATTACATCATTTTACAATATCAAATACCTAAAATCAACCAGAATATATAAATCATAACAAGGCAAACAATGAAAATACAAGGCCACTAACAGAAAGATAAATGGAACAAATAAATGGCTACAAAAATGATAATCACACAGAACACTCAAGCATGACTATCAGTGAAAAGATGAACAAAAGATAGTTAGTGCACAAAGTCACCAACAAGCGTAAAAGAAAGGCAGTGAAGCAAGTAAAATTTAAAACCAATGCTTTACAATTCTGCTTGCTTGTAGGTACACCTCAGAACCAATATTGACCAACGTTTTAAGCCTGGTCACACTATTTTTCTCTATTCTCAATGTTCTTTCACAGATCAGAGCTAAGTATACAAGTCAAGTGAATGTACATAATGGTTTTAATAATTGCATTGCTTGATTATGAGTGACTATCTATACAACATCATCAACTTTATTGTTCCTGAAAAAGCACAAATACAAAGGGAAAAGGATACAAGATTTTTTGTTGTTCAAAGACCTTGTCCCTGCAAAAACAAAAACAAAGATGCAATGCTATAGATAAGTAAATGTCCAAGGTTAAACATACAAATATACAACTTCTCTTTTAAAATTTCCACAAACAATAAAAAACGAAGTTCATTCCACAATTTTGAAATTTCTAAAAACGGTCGAAAATGGCGACGACAGTGCAAACAAACCACGACAAAAATGAAGAAAACAGAGAGGATATAATCTGAGGTCATTAAGTGGATTCCAAAGTAAGGCAATGCAATAGAAACAAAAGCCAGAGAAAGCCCCAAAATTTTTGTGGTCTACAAATCAAAAAAATAAATTTACACGGCGACGGCGGAGAAAATGGACCACAACAAAAACAAAGAGGAAGAATGAGGGCTCAGAACTAATGGGATGAGGAATATACCTGATGGTGGTGGTGAAAACGGTGTACACGAGGATGCCAGTGGCAGCGGCAGCGACGGCAGTGGTTCAGCGAAGGTCACACGCTAGGGCAGGCGAATCGTCAAATGTGAATAAGAATGAAGACAAGTAAGTTACTAAGGGGCAATGTCGTCTTTTTGCCTGAATTTGCATATCTCTCAAAGGCCCTTGTCACTTCTTAGTCTTTTTACAAATTTGGTGGGCTCCTAAGGGTTTTGCAAATTCAGATGGTACTTATCTATAATTTTCCCAATATATATATATTTGGACCATAAATTAAGGATATTGTTGGTAGACAATTTGGTATTTTTTTTTCCAAAATAAAAAATATTCTTGTGGCAAAAAAAAGATAAAATATCCCTACACTAAATGCAAAATTATTTATTAAGTTGGTGTTCAAAGAACACATTTACATCAATCGAGATAAAACTCTTCTCACATACTTACCTTATACACCATAAATCATAAGTGTAAGTTATGCTTTTATTGCATCTCTCCCAATATTCTATACTTCCCATAGGATTTTCTCATCCCAGAACTGCTGATTAATCAAATACTCATTAAACTAACTTCAGAATACACACTCACAAACACACAAGCTTACATTTCTAACATTCAGAGCTTTTCCTGTACTTTTGGATCATTGGCCCACAATGAGGCAAACAAATAGTTATAATTCTGTGTGGCCGAAGAAATGAAGCATTAATCATACAATGAAAATGGTGAAAGAAAGGATCAAAAGAGATAAATTAAAGATTACACACACATGCATTGGGGAAGGTGCTCCTTAGGAGTGAAGGGAACTTGGGGAGAGAATGGAGAGGAGATAAGTAGAGGAGAAGATGGCTTCTTAAAACATAATTATAATACATAAATTAAATGTGCAAAAGGAAATAAAAGAAATGAATTAAAAGCGGCAGTAGTCCACACAGGATTTTGCTCATCAAGAGTGATGATGCAAGACATAAATATAAAACAAGTTTTATTGAAATATATAAAAAAGACTTACAAGGAAAGGAAATAGGATGGAAGAGGGATGAGAGGATAGAGAACTTATATATGGCCATCTCTAAACGTGTCCAGCTCTGAAATGAGACTCATTCTTAAATAGGTATTCGAAGTTACTGTTTGAACAATGTTTTGACCTGTAACTAGCTAGCGATTGGCACTATTTGCACAGTTCTAGTCATCAGTTTGTTACAGTGTCTACTGACACTACAGTGTTTGTTACAGTCCACCACAGTGTACAATGTTTTACCGATACTACAGTGACTTATTTGAACAATTTTTCTGTGAAAGCTACAGTGTTTAGTGAATACAACCGTGCTTATTGTAAGAACTGAGTTTAGTCTTCGTCTAGATCAACTGTGAGATCTTCTTCATCACTTTGAAGAAAATTGTCATCTTCTTGAGCTTTTAAGGCTGTTGAAGTGCTGGTCTGAACTTTTGTTTGGTTTTCTTGTTGAAGTAGTTTGAGCATAGAGTTAAGTTGGTTCATAAATTCTGACATGCTAGTCACTAATGCAAGTTTTGATTGAATATGAGATTTTTTTCTTCAAGAATTTACTTTACTCAGTAACACAACAGAAGTTTGGATTATTTTTAAACCATGACTCTACTGCTTTTTGAGTCAATTCTTTTATGGTCAAATTTGGCCCACCACCTTACTGAAGGAATTCTTTGAAGTAGTGGTAAGACTAGAGAATCTTTGTTTGCATGAGAAAACTTGTACTGCCAGGAAAATATCCAAGAGACAAATAATTTTGAAAAATAGTGCAGATCGATTGGAAAAGGACTTTACTACCATTGAACTTTGTTTTGAAAAGCTCAAAGGCTTTTTGGATATTTGGAGGAAATATCTCTGGTATAAGACCAAAGAAAGTTATTTCTGGTATATTTCAATATGTGAACTTGCAAATTTAACAGAGTTTATAGGAAAAAGAAGTTCACTATAAGATCCTAAGGAAAGAGTAAAACAACAAAAAATTCTCACAATAAGTTAGCATTATGCAACTATAAGTTCCACCATGGGAGACTTATTGGGAAACTTAAAGGTGCGTGGTAAGAAAATCTAAATCTTTTCAATAACAAATGTTAGTCCAACTGATGACGGCTACTGTCACTCGATGGTCATGCGCTCAAGGCAATGAGATGACTGTGACGAGGCGACAAACTAAGGCTCCAACACGTGGAGAGAAAGAGAGACGATGAAGAATGGGGAGTGTTTGGATTTGTTCCTATTTCTCTATTTTACTAATGATATTTTGGTCTTTTCATAATTGGATTATATTACCAAAAAGCCCCACAAGACTTGCCTACAAATTGAATATTTCAAGGGGCCTTTGAGTCATATTTTGTCTAGCTTTGGACTTGAGAGCTTTGGACCTGAGTGCAATTTTCCTTTTATTTTGAATCAAGGGAGTAGGACCCACAACTAAGGTTGCCACCTTTATAAATTTAAGTAAATTCGTGATAAGAATGTAACTTAGGATCGTGAATTTAAATAGTAAACTCGTAAGAGTTTAATTTTATTAATGAATATGTGTTAAATCTAAATAATTAAATTTTAGAAATATAATTAAGACGTATCCAACAACTCCAAATATCCTTAACTTTCAGTAGCACCCAATATTCTAAATAGCTTTTAGTACATTGATGAGTATGATAATGTTTTTTTTTTTTTTTTTTAGTAGGGCAGCTAGCATCATAAAGTAAGTTTTGGTACAATTTTATCTTTAAAATAGTTTTCCCAATAGTAATGACGAAGTGAGCACCCTAAATTTAAAATACTAAGTGCTCCTAAAAAATACTTAAAAGTGTTAGTTTGACCAAAAGTTAATATATAATAGTTAATACTTTTGAAAAGAATACTTTAGGATGTTAGATATTAAAAAAAAAAAAATTAGTTTAACACATTAAGTGTTATGATATAATTTAAGTAAAGATGAATAATAAAGACATATATTTAAAATAATCTAACAATAAAAAATCACACCCGTATATTTGTATTATAAATAAGATCTTTAAAATCTAAATAGGGGCAAGGCAGTGTCTAACACATTGATGTTATTTCTTAGTAATATCCAGTACACTAATCTTATTTATGGTATATCCAACACTTTAATATTATTTTTCTTGTGCATCCTACACCCCTGATGTTTTTTTTTTCAGTCACATCCACCACCCAAATCTTATTTATGGTTTAGAGTGTTGGATGCTATAAATGATATTAGGGTACTAGAATCACTAGAAAAATAGCATTCGAACTTATGTGACGGATCCTTTTACTTTTTTAGAATTAGAAAGGGAGCCAAGCCCGATTTGTAGGGGATAGAATCCACCACCTCTCCCATACAAAGGAGTTACTTTGCAACTTGGGCAATGCACCAAGTGCATGCTTCATTGATTTTTTTCCCCCTTCTTTTTTGAATATATATGTGTATTACCACCTCCAGTCTTTTAACATAGTTTGTAATGTAATTTACACTATAAACTAGATCCTACATCGAGAAGTACTTCATTAATTAATTACATAATTTATTGTAGTTGAGCTGTTGTGGCCACTTACACTAAGGTTAGGGTGGTTGGGTCGGTGTTGTTGGAGATCTCGTTAGTGGCGGAGTTATGGAGGTTGGTCGGTGTAGTGATGCTTCTAGTATTCTTGACCAGCGGGAAGAATATGAATTTTTTACATAATGGTGAACATGCTGCACATGTCCTTCTTTATTTAATCATTGATTATTAATTAATAAACACAATTGTTCCATGGGCTACCGGAAGCCGGCCCTCTCGGATTTGAATTCGGTTTGGGGAGGTGATAAGAAAATAACTAAAAGAATGAAATGTAATTTTCAAATTTTGGTCAGGGAAATCCGGCGCAGGTCTTTATTCCTGATTCTCTGAACACCTCGGTTTGCCAAAAATCTTTATTGATTGAGGAGATTAGCCCAGTGAAAGTTGACGCTGCAGAAAGGGGAGTCTTGGAGGGAGCGTGGTGGGGGGAAAACAAAGGAATCACAAATTCATGGTTGGTAAGCAATTAGAATTGGTGCAAGTCCCAATAAAGTGAAACACAATAGTAATACTGAAATACTCCTACAGAATAAGAAGTCAAACCAAGTTCTTCCGCCACACAGCTGCGTCTTCATTCTAATGAAAAACTATTATGTTTTTTACTTCCTCCGTTCTCTTATAAAGAAGTTGGTTAGAGATAACAAAGACGTAACAAATCTAAGCTTTTCATCAAAAATACCCTCATTCATTTAAGTGGAAGAGAGAACGTGAGGAAATCAAATACAATTATCTGAGTAAAATGATAAACCAACAAAAAAAAATAGAGACCACCTCTAATTGCCTCTTCTATGTTGGAAGACACAGAAATTGGAGGCATAGACAACACCTTCAACCCCCTCCCTAGCTCTAGAAATTACTTAAGCCCCAAGAGCATGCTTCCCTGTTTATAACTTTTAAAGCTTACTTGAAAATACTTGTAAAATACATAATAATCAAATTGTGCATATATGCGATTTGATCCATTGACATCCATCTTGGAAAGAAAAAAAAGGACAAGCTTATACATGCCAGATAAAGCTAGAAACATCTGTCATTAAATATTGACATTCATATTCATAATTCTAGATAAAACATCTCAAAAAGGTCTTCAAGCTCCACAAAGGACAGAATAATCTAACCTAATATGGGTACATTTTTACCAAAAGTGCTCAAACTAAGTAAAATCTACAGCACAACGACTAAGATCCATAAGCTATGAGAACGAGTGAAGATAGAATAGCTTCTGCTAAATCATTGTCCGCACCACACTAGATAAGCCCCGACCGGATGAACCCTGACGCTAGAGAAATTTTGTTGATCATTTCGTCCCTCCAGCTGATACAAGACTCTCAACATAATTGAAGATTTTATGCTTATCGTCACATTTGCTAATATTAAGCTTCTTGAATTCTTCAGTAGTTGGATTGAAGAGAACCGTGTTTGTTGATTCACTATCCCAGATCCTGCAGAAAATTTCACTTCCCCACATAGTCTCGGGAAATAACCCATTAGATGGATAAGGGTTGCTAGTAAATTTCTTAGTCCAATTCCATGTCTCCCCAGATGCACCTACACCCTCCTCCCTTACCCACAGATGGATAGCAGAATTTCTTAGTTCAAAGTCTTCAGTGCAAGAAACGAAAGCAAGTTTTCCCTCATACACCATAAGATTTTTATAAACGGTAGTAGAGTGTTGCTCAGGCATTGGTATCACTGTCCACACTTCCGTTGCTAAGTCAAATGAAAAAATCACAACTTCAAAATCCTCCCCATCATCCTTCCTAATAATCTTGTCCGCCCACCAATACATTACACCATTAACAGTCACTTTATAATAAATAGGACATGCATCAAGCCTAGATTTTACCTCCTTCCATGAATTTGACCTTAAAGAATACACTTTAAACATCTGAAAGAAATCATTCTTAACACAAGTTATCACTATCTTGTAATCCTTGAGGGATGGACAGAACCCAAATCCTATACAATAAGTACCATCAGGACTAAAATCCCGACAAAAATCAGTTTCGGGCACCAGTTTGATCTCTTTGATCGCTGGATTCCAGAATAAAAGGGAATGAGGAGAACAACGAAGACTATTGGTTTGGACACAGAGCAAGCCATTGCTGGAACCCGCGATCTTAACGTGGTTGAAATGTTCGATCAAAGGTGGGTTCTGAAATCTCCAAACTTGCATGTCGGAACCAAGAGAATACAAGTCCAAAGGATTATCATGCGAACGAACAACCCCTTGGAAAAGGATATAAGGGTTTTGACGATTTGAGTGGTGGAGGTGGTCAGCAATGAAAGATGGGTCCTTAAAGAGATCTCTCCAATGTCTGCACACACATTGAAATCGGATTAGGGAATTTACCGGAAGTCGTATGAGTATGTCTCTGATGATTTCTTGCGGAAGAAATGGATCGTCGGCCTCCACTTCCTTGTTCTTCATCATAGAGCTCAAAAGCCTTTGCGATCGCACAAGGGAAGGCGTTAGGGTTTACAGGACTGCATCGTGTGAGATGCTACGATAGCCAGATGCAGAACAAGGGGAGTGAAGAGGGTGAGTCAGAGAGTGGGAGGAATTAAGCTTGACGACGTCGTTTTTTACAACTGCCCGAAAGAAAGACGCAATCAAAGAAATGGGAGGAAGTTGTGAGCAACAGGCCCACTAAGATAAAAGATGGGCCAGCAACATTGTTTGAGCAACAGGCCCACTAAGATGAAAGATGGGCCAGCAACATTGTTTAGATTTTTACGAAATCAGGCAAAATTAATAAAAAGACAAATCAGTTGTGGTGGAAGAAGGTAAGAGAGCTTTCAGGATAATTAAAAATGGCGCTCATGCTTGCTAAGAAAGTTCCCGCTAACGTTCCTTCATCATCGGAGGAAGATGACTTACTCATCAGGAGTTCGAAAAAAATCAAGAATGCTGAGGGTAGCATTATGTCTGAAGAGTGGCCTGCACTGGGGAACGTAGGAATGCAAAAACGGACATGGAATACTGGTCAGACCTTTGCAGATAAACTCCAAGGCATTAACGATAAAGACAACAATGAAGAGATGCTGGAGAAACATGCAGATGCTTCTGATGATTCGATATCTGCTGATTCGGATAAGGAAGACAGCGAACCCTTTTGTCAAATTGTTGAAGATCTCAATCGTAACTTCCCCTCGTTTTCCTTCTCTGAAAAAATGAAGAAAAAGCTATATAAAACTTGGAACAAGTCTGTGATAGTGAAGCTACTGGGTAGGTCTATTGGGTATAAATCTATGCTGACCATACTCCAATCTTTGTGGGCTAAAAGAGGCGTTATAAGTGTGATTAATATAGGGAATGGTTTCTTTGTTGTCAAACTGACCAACAAAGAAGATTACTACAACGCGCTTATTGGTGGCCCATGGATGCACTTTGATCACTACCTAACGGTAAGACCATGGGAGCCTTGTGTTCATCCATGGAGTGCAAAGATCGAGAAGGTAGCTGTCTGGGTTAGGATGCCAAAAGTTTTCCTTGAGTATTATGATAAAGAGGCTCTAAAATGGATCGGGGACAGGATTGGTGATACGATCAAAATTGACATGAACACTTCTTGCCAACTCAGGGGCCACTATGCAAGGATCTGTGTTCTTGTGGAACTCATGTTGGGTTTCACACTTGACGGTCAAGATTATTACGTAGAATACGAAGGTCTCCATTCTATGTGTATCAATTGTGGCATTTACGGTCATAAGTCCGAAGAATGTAAAACAGGGGGCGATCATTCCAAAACAGAGGTCAAAGGAAATGAAGTTAATCCTACAGGTAATAAAGGCGAGATGGATATAGAACAATGTAGGGCTGATCATGAGGTTTGGCATGTGGTCCATAAACCGAGGCGGTTGAAGAAGGAGACTAAAGAAAAGCAGACCGGGAAGTTGCAGGGTGATACCAGTGGTTCCCGCTTTGGAATTCTTGCCGACGGAGCTAATGGCAATGGTGTCGGCGAGGTCTAATAGCAATGGTGCAAATGACGGAAATGGCGGTGGAACTGATGGGACTAGTGGAGGGGACAAAGTAGATGTGGCTGTGTTGCAGGTTAGCGGTGATGTGGTGGCAAATCTGAGGAGTGGGAGTAGTGTACGGGTTAACAGAGAAAGGAAGGGAGGAGAGAATAAGAAACCTAGTAAAACTAAGTTGGCGTACAAGGAAGTTAATGCGGAGTTGACTGGTAGATAGGAGCAGAGAAAGGAGAAAAGATCAAGGGAGTTAAGCCAAAAGTTGAAAAAAGCCAAGGAAACCTTGAGAATTTCGAATGAGAATACATACGAGGTAGGAGCTGATAAAGGTGTAGTGGAAAGGAATCAAGTCAAGCCTGGTGGACCCACTGAAAAGGTTTTAAGTGATGAAGCTTTTATTTTTTCCTCATTGACTTCTGATCTAGGCGAGTGTGGTAGATTTGGGGGCCTTCAAGGTAAATTTTGGGTGGGCCCAAACGAGGAAGGCATGGAGTGTGAGATAGTTGAGGAGTCACAATTGGAGGGTGTTGGGCCCAGTACGCATGTCTAGTATTCCTTTTTTGTTGACCCTGGTGAATCCTTGTTATTTTCTAATGGGCCGATCAGATATTGCCCTTTACTGGAACTGTAGGGGAGCCTGTAACAAAGGCATGTTTGCTAATGTTAGAACCATCATCCAGCGGAGGACTCCACTGATCATTGTCCTCACAAAAACCAAGACTGACCGTCCCTCTTGTTTTAGGTGCCTAGAGAAATGGGGCTATGATGGTTTCTTTATTGTGCCCAACGTTGGAAGGTCTGGAGGCATGGTGGCGGTTTGGAAGAAGGATTTCATTTCAGTGTCTAAACTCAAAAAGGAACGCCAATTCATGCACTTCTAGTGCTCCATCGATGGGAGAGAGCCTTTCCTTTTAACCCCGATTTATTCTATCCCGCACTCGGATTTGAAGCAAGTGCTCTGGCAGGATCTAAAAATCCTCTCCTCCTCAATCTCTGCACCTTGGGTGATTGTGGGAGATTTTAATAACATATTGGAGCCGTCGGAGAGAGTGGGCGGAGCTGGATCAAGCGAGCGACGGATAAAAATCTTTAATGATCGATTGCTTGAATGTGGCCTTTCGGATCTCGGATTTGTTGGTCCCAGATTCACTTGGAGAGGTCCGTGAATAAGAGGATGTGCCAGGCTGTACGAGCGTCTTGATAGGGCAATCTCCAATGAGGCTTTCTTACTGAGTCACTCTAATAGTGCGTTACAAGTTCTCCCTCGTACTCATTTTTCTGATCATAGTCCCATATGTCTTAGCTTTGGAGAGTCTAATTTGAGGAGTCCTCATCAAAAGATTTTCCGCTTTGAGGCCATGTGGACCAAGCATAATAATTTCAGTGAATTTCTTAGTAATTCGTGGGTAGCTGAGGAGGACTTAAATTTGTCTCTTATTAAGTTCCAGGAGTCTGTTAGAGTCTGGAATGAGAATGTTTTTGGCTATGTTGAAAAACAAAAAAGTATTATATTAGCTAGATTAAATGGCATTCAAAAGTCACCTGCGTATCCCCATTCTGCTTTCTTATGTAATTTAGAAATTAAACTATACGAGGAATTGGAAAGGTTGCTTAAACTGGAGGAAATTAAATGGTTCCAGAAGTCTAGAACTGAGTAGGTCTCGAAAGGGGATCGTAACACTAGATTTTGTCACTTGGCGTCTAAGATAAGAAGGCGTAGAAATAGGATTATGGCGCTGAAAGATGGGAGAGGTAACTGGGTTGAAGATGAGGAGGAACTAAAGTCTATGGTTCTTAATTTTTTAAAGCACTGTATGGCTCTGGTGGTGGTGGTCAAACTCTGTCTTAGCTGAGCACTACTGCTTGTTTTCCTGTGCTTGACCCATCGGATGTGGCTGATTTGGCCAGGTTGCCAGAAGATGTGGAAATTAAAAATGCCATTTGCTCTATGGGTTCTTTTAAAGCCCCCGGTATTGATGGTTTCCCTCCTTATTTTTATAAAACCAGCTAGAATATGGTGGGGCCAGCCTTATGCTCATTTGTGAAAAAAGTTTTTATGGGTGATATTCTTCTTGATGAAGCTAACAGAACACTTATTTCCCTTATCCCTAAAAGGGAGATTACTGAGTTGGTGTCTCACCTTAGGCCTATTTCTCTGTGTACTATCCATTATAAATGTGTCACCAAAATTATTACCCTAAGATTGAAAAGGTAATCAATAAGCTAATTTCACCTTTCCAGTTTAGCTTTCTTAAGGGGAGACGTATTCAAGACAATATCATAATTGGACAAGAAATTCTTCATATAATGAGCAATAATAGGAGTAGAAAGGGGCTAATGGCTATGAAGGTGGATTTAGAAAAAGCTTATGATAATATTCATTGGGAGTTTGTGAGGCAAGTACTTCAGGAAGCAGGTTTTGACAGCGCTTTTATTAATCTTATCATGGCTTGCATTTCGTCTGTGACTTACAGTGTTATGTGGAATGGATCTCAAACTGAGTCCTTTACTCCCACCAAGGGGTTGAGGCAAGGAGATCCTCTTTCCCCGCTGTTATTTGTGTTATGTATGGACAAGCTTTCTCACATAATCTGTGATGCAGTGGAGGAAGGAAGTTGGCATCCTATCTTTATCTCTAGTGATGGGCCAAAAATCTCCCATCTTCTTTTTGCCGATGACCTTCTTTTGTTTAGGGTGGCGACTGAACAGCAAGCGGCTGCCATGATGAATTGTCTTGATTTATTTATGAAGGCTTCGGGGGGAATTAATTGCTCTAAATCCTCGGTATTTTTTTCTCCAAGGGTGCCCCCTCATACAACCCAAAGTATTTGTGATTTATCCTAGATGCAAAGTACTAGCGAAATCGGGAGATATCTAGGTTTCCCCCTATCCAGAAACATGAGGGCAAAAGATACTTTTCAATATATTATAGATCGTGTTAGATCTAAATTGGCGATGTGGAAAGTTAATTGTCTTTCTGTTGCGGGACGTATTACTTTAGCCAAGTCTGTTTTAAGCACTATTCCCCTTTATCCTATGCATGTTGCTAAAATCCCTAGTAGCGTGTGTCATGAGGTGGAGAGATTGCAACGTAACTTTATTTGGGGGCACACTGAGACGACTAGACGGTCACACCCAATAGGCTGGGATCAAATCACCAGGCCTAGGGAGTATGGAGGTCTTAGGTTCTGTAAACTCTCCTCTATGAATAGAGCTTGCGGGGCAAAGCTTGCGTGGAAACTCACTATCAATGAAACGGGGCTTGGCTGAAATTCTTCAAGAAAGGTATATGAAAAGGGAGAGTGATTCCCTGCTGTCATATTGGCCAAGAGACTCAAAGGTATGGAGGTTTATCTGTTGCATAATGATATTGTGAACTTGGGCACTAAATGGCGTGTTAGAGATGAGAAGTTGGTTAGTTTCTTTAATGATTAGTGGCTGATCAAGGGTAGGAGCATCAAAGATTTCTGTCTAATTCAACTAACTGAAGAGGAAAATCTGTCTAATGTGGTTGATTGGGTTACCGAAGGTGCATGTGATTTTAATAAGCTCTCTAATATGGTGGATTCTAATATTATTCTGAGACTTGCTGCAAGTCTACCACCTAGAGAGGATGCAGGTCTGGATTCTATGGTCTTGGGAGCTACTGGTGATGGAGTTTTTTCTATCAAAAGTGCCTACTTCTTGGTGGAAAAGAACCCCCCTCATCTGAAACAGAAAATATTTAAGGATATCTGGAAATGGGAGGGAGCTGAAAGAATTAAGGTATTCCTCTAAAGAACATCCTTAAACAAATTGCCTACAAACCTGTGGCACAATTCTTGGTCCCAGGCTTCGCCTAACTGTGGGCTGTGTACTGATGGTATTGAGGATGTTTTGCATATCTTAAGAGATTGCCCTTACGCAAAGTCAATGTGGCTGAATCTCATTCAACCCAAATATACCCATTCTTTTTTTATGGTTGGTTTAAGGGATTGGATTGCAATGAATCTGAAAGGAAAGATAGGAAAGAGTGTGGGTTTTTTCTGGAAATTCATTTTTGCGGTGGCCATTTGGAAGTTGTGGAGTTGGAGAAACCAATTTATTTTTTATGATAATTTCTCTAGACCTTGTAATCCTGAAAGTGTGGTTCTGAATTTATGGAAGCAGTATTCAATATGTTCTGATTCGTTATCTGAGTAGGCTAGTGTGGAATCTTGGCACATCTCATGCTGGAAAAAACCTGTTCAAGGCTGGTGGAAGTTTAACGTCGATGGTGCTGTTAGCGCAGGTTCTTCAAAGGCGGGTTGTGGTGGAATTTTGAGGAATGATGCAGGTTTTTGGGTCGCTGGATTCTCTAAAAGTATTGGGATATGTGATGCTTTATTAGCTGAGCTTTGGGCAATTATTGAGGGGTTATCCTTAACATGGGACTTGGGTATAAGGAAGTTAGCCATTGAGTCAGATGCAGCTGAAGTTTTTCGAATAATTCAAAGAGAGCTGGATGCTTCGGACAGTCTCTTGGCGTCAAAAATTAAGACTATGCTGCGCTGGAATTGGGAAGTAACGGTTACCCAAATACCGAGGGAGATTAACTGGATAGCTGATGTTTTAGCTAAGTCGGGTATCTCTAAATCTACTATTTTTAGCACTTGTCCTATGCATTTAAGAGCATAGGTTGATCAAGAGTGTTTGAGATTAATTTCCTCTCCTTTGTAATGTTTGTGTTAATTATATAGGCTTTTTAGCCATCGTTTATATAAAAACAATAATAAAAAGACAAATTAACTGAATAAAAAGGTTCACATTTAATACCGGTGAACTTTTTTCTTACTCAATAAATATGTGGGTTTAATTTCCATCACTCCCTATGTTTAATTTCTGGAAGCACATAATATTCTAAACTATTTTTCAGGTACATTCAGTATCATAGATTTTTTTTCTTTCATTTTATGAGCAACTGGTATCCTGAACCTACTTTCTTTTAACTCGGAAGATTGATCAACTGATACAAATTGAGTCGAGTAGGACCACAAGGGCTTGGTATTGTAACATCCCAAATTTTGGGATTAGAATTAGAAATATTGTATAGGAATATTATATGGAAATTAATTATGAAAAAAAAAATTTACTAGGATTTAAGGCCTCTTTTCCATAAATTTTTAGGAAAAGAATTATTGAAGTTTAATGGCTAAAATTAGAAAGAATGATTTAGGCTTAAAAATTATGAAATTAATATATTAAGGCCTAGGAAAAATTAATTATGGAAAGATATGGCCTTAATCATTATAAAATTAAATAATTGGAATCTAAAAGCAATTTGGGTTTCATTAGATTAGGAATTTTGGCCCAATAAGCCACGTGCCTATGGGCACATGCTGAAGACAATGCTCCTCCTGATCCATGAATCATTCATATCAGCCAACACCAAGATATAAAATACCACCAAGCCCAATACGTGGCAGCAAAGAGATCATGGGGGAAAAAAAAAAAGAAAGAAAGAAAGAAACACAAAACACAAAAACAAACAATTTCAACCCATTTGATGGCTGCAACAATTATGTTCCTATCTCGTTGGCCCAACATGAAAAAGCATAAAAAAAGAAAGGAAAAAATAATAATAATAATAACACAACTCTTATATTAGTGGAACACGTTAGAGCAGAAACACGTAAACTAGCTTCCAAGCAGCGCCGTAACTCCCTGACACTGCAAACCACTTTCGGCTACCAACGACTGTTCACGCAAGATCAAAATGACCTACAATGCACATCCCTCTTGAGCCCAGTGCACTTCCCCCATTCCCTCCTTATAACCATCAGCACCCCAAAGGGCAGAGAAAGAAGACAGAAACACGCAGAGAGAGACGAGACCGAGAGTGGAGAGAGGCTGATCGAGAGAGAAAGAGAAAAGGAGTCAGAAACCACAACCACTCTCCCTCTGTGTTTTGGTTCCAGAAGCAGGGGAGGCGAGCGTCGGTGGGAGTCATCACCTACAAGCCGAAAACTAGCAAGGTAAATAAGAGTTTACCGTTTAAATCGCTGCACATGGAAGATAATGGGAAAGGCTGGTCTTATATGTATAATATATCGCTGCTGTAGAAAAAACAGAAGTACCTTGCTGTCATAAAAGGTTGCCGTAGTGAGAACCAAAAGATCACCGTGTGTGTGTGTAAACGAGACAGAGAAAACGTAGATAATGGGGTATCTAAATATATATTAGTGCTTCAGAAATTATAACGATGGAAGCTTACTGTGCGTGAAGAAGAAAAAAAAAAGAAAAAAAGAAAAAAGGGGGGAAAGACCTTATATATTATATACATCTGTTATAAGAAGAGTTTTTGCTGCATATTCTTATACATCAGAAAAATAAAAATTTGACCCTGCATGAAACGCTAAGCTTACAGTTTATATGAGATATATATTAGGGTCTCTGCACTTAGTATATATATGTATATAAGTTAAGACCTTTATGATATATAAAATTTGCTTGTTGCACACCTAAATGTATATCATTGAATATGGGAAAAAAATATATATAAGTAATTTGCTATTATGTGGTTGCTGCATGTGGAAAAGGGGAAAAAAATGGCATCTTATATATGTATAATTTATCTATGGCTGCATACAAAACTCACAAGAAATGATAGTTGCTGTATATAGATATTTAAATATACATATTTCATGAAGCTAAAGGAAAATTTGTTGACCTGGAAACATAGTCGTTTGTGTGTGTAGCTTAGAAACCAATAGGACACGAATAGTATATGTGCACTGTTATGAAAATGGAAGAAAAAGGGAAACTTGCTATCAGGAAATAAACATACCACGTTGCATTTGGAAAACTGGACTTTGTTGTTTGGGTTTTGAATGACATAAGCTACCTTCAGCTCCCACAAGATGGATGCTTTTATTTGTCCATTGGAATTGATTTATGGGATTTGCAATTTAACTATATTTGTTGTATGGGGTCTTTTGGCATTTGCTCTTGAAAATCGTCATTGGTATTATTACATAACAAAAAAAAAAAAAAAAAAAAACAATTGACACTTTTTAGACAATTGTTTTCAAATTTAAGGCTTGCATAAACGTTTTGCATGCTTTGTGCTTGGTCAATTGTAATTTCTTCTTAGTTATTTGGTGTCTCATGTGCTTGTTAAATTCTTATGCCTGTCTTTGTTCCTAATTCCAAATTTAAATGATATTGATTTAGAAATCATCTGAATGAATCCATGCAACCTATAAGAACTAATGCTAGTTTTGTCTAATAAAGCATGCAAGTTAGTCTAAAAGTTAGAATCTTAAATTTGACATGATGGTGAAGTAGCGCCTTCCAAGGCCTATTTTCTCTTCCTATGGTATTTTTTTTAAATAAGTGTGAATGGCCTTTTCTGGAAAATCAAAATGCATAGATAATTTATAGTATTTATAGTTTTAAAATTCTACAAAAAAATGAGGTTTATAATTTGAATAAAGAGTCTTTCAAGATGTGTGAGCATTTTAGGTATATCACCAGATGGACTTTTGTTTTCCTAAGGTGCCATTGAGAATAGGGGAGAAATATCCAAGTTCCAACCCATTGAAAGAATAAATGTTTATGCTTTGGAACAATTTGGAATAACTCAAAGTTCAAGTATATCTTCCCGATTTTTAATGTCTCCATTATTTTTGTAACCCTTCTTGTGTTTTGAATTTGAAATGACCAGGGATTGTTTTAAGTGTATGCTACATGGACATGATTTAAAATATGGTTGATTAAAAACAAGGTCATTTTATAAGCAAATTGTGTTGGACGTTTCCTTTATTCTGCATTACAATGAAACAATGAAAGGTTGTATTTGTGTCATGCATACAATTAAAATTAGAAGTTTTGATGTAAGCATATATTTTCGACACACACAGACACACACACACACATATATATATATAAGGAAAGCAAAATTGATATGATAATTGGTATTTATAAACTCCTAATTTAAAATGTTAGGATGACCTCTGACAGTTTAAAATAATTATAGAGAAATACCAATAAATAGTAAAATAATAATAGTAATGATAAAATAAATAATAACATTATTATTATTAGTAAAAATGGAATAAATATTAAAGGGAGTTATTAATTAATAATAATTAAAAAGGGATCTTATTGATAAGGGAATTTTTAGGGGTTAATATCCACTTTTAATCCTCTAAAAATTAATTCGCATAGTTAGTTATTTTGCGACACAAGAAGTGACTAATGACAATGATAAATATTTATAGGCATACCTTGACACCTCTATCGATCCCAACACCTACGGACAGGTTAAGGATTCAAGTTTGAGGTGGGTAACTGTTATCTTATTAGCTTGTATGTATGTATTTCATGTATGACTGATCATGGTTGCTAGATAATTTGCATGTGTGTATCCTAGCTATGGATTGGGACTGCGTCTCCCATAGGGCTGCGTGTCCTAAGAATGGAGCTGCGTGTTCCATAAAGGGCTGCGGTCCTTGGCCGTTAACTGCGGTTACGGTGTGACTTGTTTACTGTGAATTATTCTATGCTTATACATGTGTTATACTGTGATTTATACTGCATACCTGCATATGAGATTAACTGTTACCCCTGGGGTTCATTCATTTGAACTCCAGACCGCATGAAAGAAACAGGTAGTGGATCGAGATCAAGAGGGAAGATGCAGCTGTAAGGGTTACAGCAGATTGGACTTTTTGGAAAAATAGGATTAGATAGATTGTATTGTATCGTTTATCATTTGTCTATTTTTGGATTATTGTAGTAAGATACCCCTAAGGGACCGGTTCGAATCGCGAAAAATTTATCCTCATATTTTCCAAAATAAGTTATTTTATGAAAGATTTATTCCGCATTTAAGTCGTCCAAATCATTTCGATGCCCGTGCGCTACAACTCTGATAAATAAAGGTGCAAAAAGGATAGGTGTTACAGGTATGACCACAAGGGCGAAAAGCTCTATCACCAAACATTACTACATTCCCAGAGCTCGAACTCTAAACCTCTAATTAAGCTGAAACAACCCTTATCAGTTGATCTAGGTGGTTGGTGGTATAGATTATATTTTTTTCAATAGAGCACCTAGTGTATTGTAAAGTAATTTTTGGTAAAGTTTTGTCTTTAAAATATTTTTTCAATAACAATGAGTATTCTAAGCTTAAGATGTTAAGTGCTCCTAAAAATTAATTTAGGATGCTTAATGCGTTTGGAAAAACACTATAGGGTGCAATTTTACCCTTGAGATATTTTCCTATGTAGCAATAAGGATGCTAAACTTAAAATACTGATTGGCATTTTTATTCTCTTTACAAAAGTATTCAAATACATTAAGAGCTCGGCTATGCTGCAATTAAGACCGACCCATAAAGTTCTGATTATTTTAGCACTTGTGAATGAATTTGAAGTCGATATATAGTACTCTTTTCTTTCTTCTTGTGTTCCTAAATATAAGACAAAGTTGATTTTTTTAAAGAGATTAAAGAAATTAATTAAATTATTTTAGAGTATTTTTTATTTTTTTTCTAAACTAATTAGTTTGATTAATAAAATGATATATAATATAAGAATACACAATATATGACACGATCAAGTGATATATTTAACTTCCTTAATTTTTCCAAAAATAAAAAGTCAACTGAAGATCTTGTGACTGTCTTTGTCAATACAATGCTGAAAGTCTTGCAATCCGTTGAGGTTAGATTTGCAAAATAAACTTGATTTGCTTCACTATCGAGCAAGTAATTATAATTGATTAAACGAGTAAAATATGTGATCTAAAACATAATCACATTCTTGAATTCAAATCAATTTGAAAACATGCAAGACAAACAACATATAAACAATTTTATGTCCTAAAGATAAAGATATAATTAGGACCACAGGTAGTATTTTTCAAGCATAACAGGTAACGGCTTATATCAAGGATATAAACTTTTGTTCATTCAGTTTTTTTTTTTAATACTTCTATCTGACAAATTTTATTTGATTATACACTTAATATTGTCAGGAGAAACATCTGGAAAAAGAGGACAAAGAACTGATAAAATCGCTTTTCTCAAGTGAAAGTATTACTATTCTTTTTTATCGGAGAAAGTAATATGGTGATAGTAATATAAGGTGTAAAATTACATATGAGATTTTCTTAAAAGTGTGTCTGACCTTGAATATTTTTTTGAGGGGTAAAAGTAATTATAAACTTTTGAAATAAGTGTAAAAGTACACATTGACCTTTAATTGACTGTTTGTGTAAAATTTTTAAGAATTAAAGTGTAAAAATACAAATGAACTTTTATTAAATGTGCGTCTTATATAAATATTTTTGAAGGCAAAAGTAACTATAAACTTCTAAAGTAGATGTAAAAATAACATTGAGCATTAGTTTACTGTTTGAATTTTTTTCTTTCCCCCACTGAAAAATGGTGACATTGAGAATAACGTGGATGATTAAGAAAAATATTGGTTAATCATTTTAGTTTTTCTAAAAACAAAAAAGATATTTTTCTTAAAAAGAAGATAAAATTTGATGTTTTTTCAAATGAGTCATTATTTGATTAGGTTTAAAATGATATGAATTATTATGTTTTTATTGGATAGAGTTCATATGACGTGCTACTCTTAGAGTACGTAAGTATTTCTCCAACTTAGAATAATAATTTTCTGACTGGGCAAAGAAAATTAGTTTCCACCTAACCTTCGATCTCCACCTCACCACAGAAAGGGAGAGGAGAGGAAGGGTTAGGTGGAAATTAATTTTTCTCACTCATTCAACAAATTATTATTCCTTGTTGTTTCTTATATTCACGTCATTCTCCATATCACCATTTTCAGAAGAAAAAAAAATGGTCAATATATATTTTTACATCTTTTCTAGAAGTTCATATATATTTTTGCCCCTTAAAAAAGCATTTTTGTCGGATACACTTTTAGGAAAATCTTATGTATATTTTTGCACCCTAACCCTTAAAAAATTCAAACTAACGGTCAATATACACTTTACACATATTTTGAAAGTTCAGATTTACTTTTACCCCTAAAAAAAAAAAAATATATATATATATATTGATGTTAGACGCACTTTTGAAACAATATCAAGTGTATTTTTGCAACTCAACCCTTCTTTCAATCTATTACTTATTTTGGAGTTTACACTTGTTTTCATTCTTTAACCTTATTAAATTACAAAATCAATTACTTATCCGCTCTTTAATATAAGATAGGGTTAAGATGTATATTGGCCAACGACGTATTACATTAGGAGCAACTGGCACAAAAATGTTTTGAGGGTACCAAAACTACCATAAAAATTTAAAAAATGAAAAAAAAAATAGAACGCCGTTAGTGTGTGATGTAACAAATGTTGTGTGGTAAATGAATATGTCAGGTGGCTGGTAACAGTGCCAAGTGGAAAGATATTTGTACATCTAAAGATTTCCATATCTAAATAAATCGACAATATGAACCTAGAGACAAAGCAAAATTTTCCAACAAATCTTCATGTTCTAGCATCTTCTTCCACCATTGGAATCCAAGGGACACGATCAACGGCGGCCACAAGCCCAAACATTGATGCATAGTCAAACCATCGTCAATTTACTCTTACCCAAATGCTTATGCTTTACCCCAATCACAAAAAAAGGAAACACGGGAGATTGACAATGGAAGATGGTGAAGGGGTCAATTTACTCTTACCCAAACACTATTTCATCGATGAATGTGAGTGTCAAAAAGTGTTAGAAAGATCAACTCTCCCACATAATTCCTTCATGCATCGAAGAATTGATCCTTCTCTACTGCAAACACCAACACTCTATCACAACCAAGTCTCTTCAAATCCTCTACAGTCGGGTTCATCCTCTTATCCTGCAAACCTCCATTCTCTGGACACATGTACATCCAATCCACATTTGGTCATCCACTGTGCCTGTGTCGGCGACAAACACTCGATCAAAGTTGGTGTGAGCGTTCAGGCACGATTCGGGTCTAGATCTACCCGCGGGGGATGCAATCCACTAGAGAGCAGCATATGAGTGGTACTTGCTGGAGAAGGCGGATTGCATGCGTTACGCGTCGCCGTGGATGTAGAGGAGGACATGGAATTTCCAGCTCGGGTTGGTTATTTTGGGAAGGAAGATTCAGCAAAGACGTGGGGTTTGGCAGAGACGATGGCGTTCTTGGATTGGACGTTGGTAATGGGGTCGTCAGAAGGTGGGATTTTCTCAGTGAGGGGTCGGTGAACAATGAGACTTCCGTCCTTGTATACATGAAAAAAGGGAAACTCGTGGGCTATCTGGTCGTCCCTTTTGGCCATTTTGTTCAGTTGAGCTTTGATTGTGAGAGTGAACTATCTCACCTTGGCTGGCTAGCAATCAACTTCACAGTCCTTGTTGCATTTTCCTGACATGTATAGACCACATCCTCCTTTCCTTTGTTCCACATCAGCAATTATAGTCAAACTTTTTCCCCCTTTCTTTTAAACGGCTGTTATATTATGGCCTAACGAGGTTGTGATTTTTTCATTGTTTTTAATTTTTTTGGGTAGTTTTGGTCATGGTTTTGAAACCCGGACCGAACCGACCGGTTTGGACCGGAAACCGGCAAACCGGTCCGAGTTAGGGGCAAAACGGTTTGAACCAGTAACTCCGAGTCAACCCATTCAACTCGGCCTAAACCGGCTGAGTTGAACGGGTTCACTAAGTCAACCTCTTTTTTTTCTTTTTTTTTTTATGTCGTCTGAGTTGAATCTGAAATAGGAATAAGTTTTGAAGCCAAAGACTTCGGAATCAATGAAAAACAAAAAAAGATGGAGAACAAAGATCGAGAAGTAGAAGAAGATCGGGTTTGATTTTTAGCCGATTTGTTCGATCAATAGCGTGGGAAGATAAGTGAGAAAGATGAGATCTACATTTGTATGACGACAGCAAGGGAGGGGTTCATTGATGAGTCAAAAAGATGAGATCTGAGTGCCAACGGTCTCCGGCAACGGGAAGCCACCCATACCGACGAAGAAGAGATGCCACGACCACCGTGAGAAAAACAGTTTTTGTGTGACTAAGGCGAGAGAAGAGAAACTAGAGAAGTATGCGAAGCTACGAGCCGTTGCGAAGAGAAGAGAGCCGAACGAAGACCAAAAAGTATGACCCAACCAAGAATAAGAGTTGAAGCCTTCAGTAAAAAAGGACACCTAAAAGTAAACCAAGAGTAAACCAAGCCATGACCTGCGAGATGCCGAGAAGCTAGAAGTAAAGCTGCGCCACCTAAACTTGTCATGCCACCATTGATTGCTCGATCTCTCCTCACTATTCGATCACATACTCACATAAACCAAGGTAGTGAACGATATATTCTTCTTTTTTTCAAAAAAAGAAAAAAGAAAAGAGAAATCAATATAATATTACATATTTTAATTATATTATATTTTTTAATTAATACCGGTCGACTAGGTTTGACTCGATCTTGACCCATCGACCCTTGACCCAGTGCTTCCATCGGTTCAATGACCGGTCCGGGTTTCAGAACCTTGTAGTGAATGATCTATTCTTCTTTTGTTTTGGTACCCTCAAAATATTTTTGTTTTGCTCAAAATATGTTTGCTCCTAGCGTAATACTTCGTTGGACAATCTGTACCTTAACCCTATAAGATATATTTACTTAATTTGATTAGATTAAAGAAATTAGTTGAGTTAGTTAATATGACATGTATATTAGTTGAGTTACTTAATATCACATGTATTTTATAAAACACCCTAAATATCTTTCTTAATTCCTCCATTTCATTTTTCTTTATTATTATTAAAGGAACATCAATAAGGGTAAATTATGAAAAGATTGACAAAATGTAAATTATGTATTATATTTAGGATCAAGATCAACTCTCAAATGTTGTCTTATAATTAGGACCAAAGGAGTATATATCTCCTTAAAACTTTACAATTGGTATTCTAAATTCATAACTAGTAATATTCTAAATGGGATAAATAATAATTTTGCCATGGAAGTTTTGGTTTTGGAGCACTCAGCATCCAAAAGTTTTTTTGGTATCATTTTTACCCCTAAGTTTACAAATGTAGCAATATTACCCATCGGTTGATTTTGACCATTGGATTGATGATTTATCATTTTTGCCTGGAAGTTTACAAAAATTTGCTCCTAAAAAAAATTTCCGAGGAAAATTTGCTCATTAAAAAAAAAAAAAAAAAAAACTTCGAGGCATATTTGCTCCTTTTTGAAAACTTCGAGGAAAAAATGATACCAAAAAACCTTCCAGATGCTGGGTGCTCCAAAATCAAAACTTTCGTGACAAAAATAGTATTTAACCTATTCTAAATTAAACGCATTTAAGTGTTATTATAATTTTGATTTACTTCTCTATTTAAATTTTAAAAATTGTAAAGATATTATTACATTTTTTTGCCAGCATAAAGATATTATTACTACATCACCCAAATTATAGAGAAAATTATCTTGTATTCTAAATTTATAACAAAGATAAGATTGAAGTGTTACTATTTTTTTCCGACCAAAAAAAGGTGTTACTATATTTCTCATTCAGTTTTTTTTCTAAATTTAAAAGAAAGTAAGGATATCAATACATAACTCAAATTTTAGCGTTTATATAGGGGCTTTTTTTGTCAAAAACGTTTATAACAAATTAAGTTAATTTTAAAAGAATAGGTTACATTATTTATTACTCATATTTAATATGGCTCCATATATATCAGTTTTTTTTTAAAAAAATTAAAGAACGAGGGACAAAATACAAAAAGTCAAACCAAAACAAATATTTTTAGGCTCCAAAGTGCCTACACTGTCCTTTACAAGCATCTGTCTAAACACTGAAGTCCTATTTATTATTATTAATAAGGTTTTGAAAGAATAGGAAAAATCGTACCATTTAAACATTAATTATTAGGATGGGATCAGTAAATAAGTAATATAAGGGGTTCGTATCTGTTTAGTATCTCACTCTCTCTTTTTCTTGTAATCTAATATTCACCCTCAAAACTAAAACAAATAGTTTAGATTTAATATTTTAAAAAACTATTATTAAACAAATAGTTTTGATTGTTAATTTTGCAACCTAGGTAATTTACTGAGTTACTGGGTGAACTGTGAACTTGGAAAACGAGAGGCATTGGTTCCTCTGAAATCTGTCCTAAAAGAAATTAGGATGCATGAAGACGCATGATTTACAAATTCTGCTCCTCATCTCTACCTTTGCTTTTATGCTGCCACACTGAGTTTATTTGGCATTTGCCACTACTAAAAAAAGGGCCTTTAGACAGAATAAAAATTATGTTTTTGCATACGCATCCAATATCTTAATCTACCTCTTTTTAATTCGGAAGATTTATCGAGGTCAGATTAATCCGGATTTGCTCGAGGTCAGTCTCCCTAGTGGGAGGGAAGAGCCACCAATGCCACATACTCCATTCACAACCTCAAACTGAAGACCTACTTAAAGAAGAACAAGTATCTTATCACTCAATCCTAGTGGGTGTTGATATATATAATATGCATTATTAACTAGGTAGATCCTACCGTAGAATCAATCGAGAAGTACTTAATTAATTACGTAATTTATTGTAGTTAAGTTGTTGTAGGCTTGTAGCCACTTACACTAAGGTTACCTGTATTCTTGACCAGCTTTTTACAAAATGGTGAACATGTTGTAATAATCTCAGATCTATTATCTATTATCAATTATCATGATAAGTTTGGATGAATCTGATTCACCGTACTGCACAAGTCCTTATTTGATCTTAATTTCCTCTAATGATATATGTAATATTCACAGCCGACCCGGATCTCTGGATTTGAATTGGCTGGAGGTGATAAAAAAATAAGGGGAAATTAGAAATGAAGGACCTAGGAGAAAAGAAATTTATGGAGAATGACTATAAAAATTGTAATTATTTAAAAGGACCGAGATACAAAAATATAAAATGAAAAATAACAAAATGCCCTAACAAAATCTTTTGTAGTTTCTCCTACATTCTCTCCAACATTTTATTTTTAAAACTAATATAAAATTATAAGTTTCACTGAATTAACTAACATGTTTCTCAATTTTTATTTTTCACAATATCTCCAAACAAAATTATACATTCTTCAATTTTGTAAAATTATAATTTTCTTAAAATCAACAAAAAAACATTTGATTAAAAATAGAGTTATATAATTTTAATAAAACTCAAGGTCTTTTATAATTTAACATTTATGCAAGAAAGTTTATATGATTTATTTTTGTTTTAGAAGAAATTCGTGTTGGTTAAAAAATTTATTTAATGTTAATAAAATTTTTAAAAAAAAATCTAAGTAATCTATTATATCCTAAACAATATGAAATGAGTTTTGTTAGTTCTCTAAGGGTTTCAATGATTACCAACAATTATAAACAAAGCATGAAGTTTTTCTTTGACAAGTTGAAAAACTTGTTGTGAAAACTCGAGTTTTGGTTTCAAAGGAAAACTCGAGTTTTGGTTTCAAAACTCGAGTTTTGATCTTACATAGAAGAACTCAAGGTTTCGAACTAAGCAAAACCGCGTTTTTTAAGAGAAAACTCAAGTTTTCATCACACGAGAGAGTTCTGAACATTTTTCGAGATTGGCAAAACTCGAGGTTTGATTTAAAACCTCAAGTTTTGGTCATACGAAGAGTCTCCAAAGTTTTGATTTTTGAAAACCTCCAATTTTGCCCAAAACCGCCGTTTTTAAAGTTCAACGTGAATCTTCTAAGTTTTCCTCAGATTTAGGAAAACTCGAGGTTTGATGAAAACCTCGAGTTTTGACTTGGTAGAGAGAGGATTCATGTTTTCAAAACACTAGTTTTAGAGAAAACCCCGAGTTTTAGTTTTACACAATTTTTCTCTAAGTTTTCATGATAAAGTGAAAACTCGAGTTTTGATTACAAAACTCGAGGTTTGTCCAGGCAGAGAGCATTCGTGTTTTCTTAGTTTTGAAAACGCGCGTTTCATTTCAAAACCTCTAGTTTTGGCTTGGCGTAAAATCTCCAAGTTTTCACATTTAAGTGAAAACTTGAGGAAAATATAAAACCTTTTTTGGCCAACCCAAATAGCATTTTCTCTTTCATTTCAAAACCTCCCTTTTTTGGCCCAAAATCTCCAAGTTTTCACATTTAAGTGAAAACTCGAGGTTTGATATGAAACCTCGAGTTTTGGCCAACCTAAGAGCACTACAGTTTTTAATGTATTGAAAACCTCCGGTTTTGGATGAAAACCTCTGGTTTCGATGTTTTGGACTAAAATCGATCTTACATGTCAAAGTCCAAAACTCGAGTTTTGAGAAACAAACCTCGAGGTTTCATTGCTGATTCTGAAATTCAAATTTGACGAATTTGTAAAACCTTCTTGTTTGATCTTAATACTTCCTATCATTATTCTCTAATGTTCCTAGATATGTTTAACCACTTTGTTAGTAAGTTTCAGATGAATTAGAGAATGTTTATTGAAGGTTTAAAGCAAAAGCAAAAAAGTGATGTCAGCACATTAAATGCAAAACCCAGAAAGTTGCATGCTTTTGGGTAATCCGTCTGCACACGTTCTTCAAAGGATTAAAGAATGTTTTCCACATCCAGCTCCAACGAATTAATTTGCAAGAAGTCAACTCTGAACTTCTGCACAGCTGGATTAAGTGAAGATTAGAGAGAGAAGAAGACCAAAGCTTAACCAAATCCTTGTCTAATGAAGGCAACGGTTATAATGAAGATTAGAACGGTCATTTAATGCTCTCTTAGTATAAATAGAGCAGCATTCAAGTCTTCTCAACTAACACATATGCTGAAAACGAATTGCATTCAAGTCTTACATTTATTCTTTCAGTTTTCACCTGTATTGTATCTTTTGATACAAAAAACTTCAGTGTTTATCATTATAGACTCTTAGAGAGAGTTTCTACTTGTAAATCATTTAATGTAAAGAATCATAAGTTTGAGGACTTGGTGATTGTGTTCATTGATTGCAACTTGTAAGGGGGAGTAAGTTCTAGTGAGAGAATTACTCTTGAGTATAGAGTGTGTAATCAATTGAGATAGTGGAAATCCCGTTGGAGTGTCAAGAGGTTGGACCGAACCAGGTATAAATTTTTGTGTCGGACAATAGTGGAAAAGGAGAGCTCCATTTTCAAGTTTAGATCAATTCATAATAACCTTGATGATATAAGTGTTATATCGTGCATTTTGAGGAGTCAAGAAGATATTTTTAAGGTATGTTATTTATTTTATAAGATCATTTAGGTAGTTAAATTAATTTCTTTTCAATAAACTTTCTTCATGAAAGTTATTCTACAAATTTTTCTCTTTCAAATGAAAGTAATATAATACTGATTAGTGAAAATTTTGGGATTAAAATTATGATAAAGTTTTTATTTTTGATAATAGATGACTATATATATGAGGAGCATAATTAATAAATAACTTTAATTGGTTTAGATTTGTTAGTTTGCTGTTGTGGGAATTTAAAGTTATTTTCTATTTACAAGAATTTAGGATTTATATCATATAGGATATTTTTACCGATTAAATAAGAGTTTAAGCATTTGGTTAGTTTACTAGAGATATTATTTAAGGTTTAATCGGATAATTTTGCTAAATCTTGAAATATATGAAATTATGAATTTGGATTTGAGATTTTAAATTATAGTTGATATGATTCTGAGTATGTGGAGGTTTGGGATTGTTTAATAAATTGGATTATATTTATAAGAATTAGTATTCAGTTAAAAATTGAGGAATGGATAAATTGTCATTTTTTTAAGGAAAAACTAAAGTGAAATAATAGTTTAATTAATTATTTAATTATGATATTAGTTATTATTGTTAATTCTATTAACATATAATTATATATTTATTTTTAAAGGGGACTAATTTCTCTTACGCTTAGTGTCGTGTCAAGAACTTGAGGTAACCACTTTCCACTCATTGTACTTGCTTATATGATGTTTTGTGAGTGATTTTTAATCTAGAAAGCTATGTTTTGATGAAGTTGCCTTGTGGGATTTATTTTTGGAATGATTAGTGATATTATATTTGTTATGAAAAATGTAATTTTTATGGTTTCTTGAGATGAAATAATATTGTTATCTTAATGATTATTGTGATGATGTATGACTGCCCTAAATTTTGTTTGGAATTTCATATATTCATTCCAAGACTGTGATGATGTGAAGCGGTGATGGATGTGGAGTGATGATGAGAGTTATTGTGTATATAATACCACGTGGTATTGCCGCCATTGAGCGCACAGTGGATGGCCGGATATTGCCCTTGGTATCATCCTAATCCTTTGGCCGGGATTAGGGTCAGCCCTTGGGACAGTGACACCTTTCCGTATTCAAAGGAAAGGGAACCTATGGTCCGATATGAGTTATGTAGTCTTTGGTCAGGCTAAACCTCATCATCAAAGAGCTTGGTGCAATCTTGTCATGGAGACTAAACCTATTATATTACAGCCCATGGGTTCTGTCAGCGGTTATAAGGGTCGGGGGTGATAAGGACGGTCAGGGTATCGACCTATTGCTTGGCATGTTATATATGTGATTCGTGATGTGTTATTTGATTTAAAATTGTGATACAGAAATTGTGATATGATGATTTTGTAAATTTGTTAAATAGTACTTGTTTATTTAAAATGTTCCACTTGGCACCTCACGAGCATGTATTAGCATTTACAATGAGCTGGATTGATGGTTACAAATATTTTTCAGGTGATAGTTCTCGTGTGAGTCAATCAGGGAAGGCTTCGGAAGCTTAGGTTCCTTTTGCTAATGGCAGTGCTTCCACCTTTTTGGTACATGTTGAATTATTGTACATTGCCACATCATTAAGGCTCACTTGGCATATTCTAGTTTATTTTTGGATGTTCTGGCAAATTCTAAAGCAATATTTAGTTTTAAAGTATGGGTCTAGTAAAATCTAAAGCTCAACGTGTGCTAAAATATTTTAATGAGATTTAATTAAGTTAATAATTGATATTTGTCCTTTAAAATGGAGGATGTTACAACCGCCAACCCAAACAAGCCCAATGTAGGAGGTTTAATTAGAGAAAATTTAGTGATTTTGAATTTATATTAGGATATTTGGTCTTTCTAAGTAATCACAAATTACAATTTTTATAGTCTTTTATTATAAATATTATTTTCTCTAGATCCTTTATTTTAATTTTTCCAAAAAATAACTAAAAGAATTCAATGTAATTTTAGGGGGGGAAAACAAAGGAATCATAAATTCATGGAGGCTAAGCAATTAGAATTGGTGATAGTCCTATAAAACTGAAACACAATAGGAATGAAAAAGTCAAGCCAAGTTCTTCCACTACATGGTTGCGTCTTCATTCTAATGAAAAACTAGTCCTTCCACCGTTGCAATGCACAAGCCAAATAAGTTACTACCTCCATTCTCTTGTCGACATTGATAAAAAAGTTGGTTAGAGATGAAATATAAATACTTAAATGGCGTAAAATGATAAACCAACCACACACACACAAAAATGGAGACGACCTCTAATTGCCTCTTCTATGTAGGAAGACACAGAAATTGGAGGCATACACAACACCTTCAACCCCCTCACTAGCTCTAGAAATTACTTAAGCCTCAAGAGAATGCTTCCCTGTTTATAACATTCAAAGCTTACTTGGAAATACTTATGAAATACATAATAATCAAATAGTGCATATATGCGATTTGATCCATTGGCATCCATCTTGGAAAGAAAAGAGGACAAACTAGTACGTGCCAAATAATACAGCTAGAAATATCTGCCATTAAATATCTACATTCATATTCATAATTCTCGATAAAACATCTCAAAAAGGTCTTCAAGCTTCACAAAGGACAGAATAATATAACCCAATACGGGTACATTTTTACCAAAAGTGCTCAAACTAAATAGAATCTACAAAACAACGATTAAGATCCATAACTTCTGCTAAATCATTGTCCGCACCCTACTAGATGAGCCCCGACTGGATGAACGCTGACGCTTGAGAAATTTTGTTGGTGATTTTGTCCCTCCAACTGATACAATACAAGACTCTCAACATAATTGAAGATTTGATGCTCGTTGTCACATTTGCTAATGTTAAGCTTCTTGAATTTTTCAGTAGTTGGATTGAAGAGAACAGTGTTTGTTGATTCACTGTCCCAGATCCTGCAGAAAATTTCATTTCCCCACATGGTCTCGGGAAATAGCGCACTAGATGGATAAGGGTTGCTAGTAAATTTCTTAGTCCAATTCCATGTCTCCTCAGATGCACCTACACCCTCCTCCCTTACCCACAGATCGATAGCAGAATGTTCAAAGTCTTCGGTGCAAAAACCGAAAGCAAGTTTTCCCTCATACACCATAAGATTTTTAAATAAGGTACAAGAGTGATGCTCAGGCATTGGTATCACAGTCCACGCTTCCATTGCCAAGTCAAATGAAAAAATCACAGCTTCAAAATCCTCGCAATGATACTCCCCATGATTCTTCCTAATTTTCTTTTGCCCCCACCAAAACATAACACCATTAACAGTCACTCTATAATTAATATCACATGCATCAAGCCTATATTTTACTTCCTTCCATGAATTTGACCTTAAAGAAAACACTTTAAACATCTCGAAGTAATCATTCTTAACATAAGTTAGCACTATCTTGTAATCATTAAGGGATGGACAGAACCCAAATCCTATAGAATAAAGATGCAGACAAAAATTAGTTTCGGGTACCAGTTTGACCTCTTTAATCGCTGGATTCCACAATAAAAAAGAATGATGAAGCCTATTGGTTTTGACACAGAGCAAGCCATTGCTGGAACCCACGATCTTACCGTGGTTCAAATGTTCGATCCAAGGTGAGTTCTGAAATCTCCTAACTTGCATGTCGGAACCAAGAGAATACGAGTCCGAATAGTTATGATATAATAAATGATCCCGTTGGAAAAGGATATAAGGGTTTTGACGATTTGAGTGGCAGAGGTGGTCAGCAATGAAAGACGGGGTCTTAAAGAGATTTCTCCAATCTCTGCACACACATTGAAATCGGATTAGGGATTTTACCGGAAGTCGTATGAGAATGTCTCTGATGATTCCTTCGGGAAGAAATAGAGTATCGTCCTCCACTTGCTTGTTCTTCATGATAGTGCTCGAAAGCCTTCGCGATCACACAAGGGAAGGCGTTGAGGTGTACAGGACTGCGTCATGCGAGCTGGCGAGATCCTCGACGGCGAGATGGAAGAAAAAATGGAGGTAAGAACTGAGATGCTACTCCGACAGCGAGATGCATGAAAAGACGTAGGACAGATCTGGGTTGCGCTTCGGCAGAACAAACGGAAGAGAGGGCAGCGAAGGCGTTTTCGCGAAATGAAGTGGAGAAGAAAGACAAGTTGCAGCAAAAGTTAATTTAGGAAAAATGCTACAAGGTGCAACCTTATGCTTAAAATTTTTTCACAATAGCAATAAACACCTTAAACTTAAAATACTAATTGGTATTGACTTTGCTTTTCCGTCCACATTTTGAGCTTTAAATTACCATGTTCTGGGAATTTATATTATAATTTGAAGAAATTGAAGAAGTGGGGCTATAAAATTTTAATAAAGAGAAAATATAACATAAAAAAGCATGAAAAATTAATTAAAAAATTTTTACTACTCTTCTCTAATTTTTTTAAATTCAATTAATAAAAGTTTCCCCTCCAATCCCTAGTGCCAAACAAGCCCTTAAGTGTTCAGCAGAGCTGATAATTGAGACCCGCAAGGCCTTGCAATGCGCAGCAGTTGATGCAAAGCAAAGCTGGTATTGACTTTGTATTATTAACATTGTTAAGGCTTAAGTGTATAATCTTTTGTTCATTCATTTCTTTTTATACTTCCCATCCGACAAATTTTGTTTGGTTATATGTTTAATATTGTCCAGAGAAAAATATGAAAAAAGAGGATAAAGCACCAATAAAAATCACTTTTCTCGAGCAAAAGTATTATTTTTAGTGAAGAAAGTATTAGTATCCTCATAGTCATATATAAGTTATTCTTTCAAGGGGTTAAGGTGTAAAAATACACATGTGCTTTTATCAAAAGTGCGCCCAACAGCAAGTGTTTTTTTTAGGTGCAAAAGTGATTGCGTGGTTACAAAAGTACACATTAACAGTTATTTGACTTTTTCTGTACTGAAAATGATGACATGGATGATGATTTGGATCTAAGTTGTTATAAATTACAGTTTAGCCATAGACACATTTCAAAAAATTTCCAATTTAGTCCCTCCATGAACTTTTAAAATTTTCATTTAATCCCTGGTCAAAACAACTTTAGGTCAGATTTTGACCTTCTTCTTCCCCAGAGACAGACCCGAGAAGCGGACTGAGAATAGATACAGAGAGACCCAGCCGCGGACTGAGCCAAGCTAGGACCTTGAGCTTTGGATGGGGAAGAGAGAGAGAGAGAGAGGCGATCAAAGGAGGGAAGGAGACGGACATCGTCATCACAGCATCATCATAGCCTTCGATGGCTGAACCATCATTCCTCTGTTTTCCAATTTTCGGCTGAAGAGAGACTAAACCATCCACATCATCATCATCGCAGGAAGAGAGATTGAAACATTAACAGCCCACAATCTGTGTAAACAATAAGCCCACAATCTAAATTATATTTCTATGGCCCAGTACTTGCGCTAGTTGACATATTACACAATTCTATGCATCCTAATGTACCATCCAATTTCTATATTGTGCGCTTTTGGCTCTGATAATGAGTACACTGGCCAATGTTTCACTGTACTTATATCAAACAATAAATAGGTTGTGTTTCGGCTCTTGTATGCTGAATTTTATATGGTATGAACCATCAACTTTTTATGTTTATTAACTAGACGGAAGAAAAGAAAGAAAGAAATTATATGGGTGTAAAAAGGTTTATGTTGTCAGTTGATCTGGACCTCTGATTTGTGGTATTAATGTCTTGCATTGGCCTATTATGTTCCTGAAAAGTAAATCACACAGGCTCGAGCCATCTTATAAGTCCAGTAGTTTATCAGGTACCAACGCCGATATAATGAAGGTCGGTGGCTACAAGCTATTTGCACTAGAAATTGAATCAGTCATATTTGAGGTAAGTAGAGACTATGTCCCTTTAGATATTCTTTCTCTCTCTTTGAAGGCTTTTAACTTTTTATATAAGCTTTTATAAAACATTCACACACACAGTGACTCATTTTTTATACTTTAAGAAATGAGATAAAATAGAAATGAAGGAAAGATGATATAATGCTTACAATCACATTCAGTTTTTGTGCAGAACCCAGCGGTGTCAGAATGTTTTACACAGAGTCTAAAATGATGCACCATTCACAACATCATCATCACCGTCGTTCTTCACCCACCTTCCTCTGTTTTCTAGTTTTCGGCGAATAGCTGACGCCTGACGTGGGCCCTGCTGCTGTGTCTTCTGGTAAACTCTATCTCGCGACTGTGGTAGAGAGTGAGGGAACGTCGCTCGCCGGCAGTGAGGATGGTGGTGCATGGAGGAGCAATGATGGTGTGCTCTCTTCTTCAACTTGTTGAGCCTTTTTTCGCTCTTCGCCCTTGATTTTTGACGGCCATAGTGAGTTCGTAAAGAGATGGTAGTGGGTGTGGTGAAAGAATGAATGTAGAGGAACGAAGGACGATGGTGATCAATGGAGAAGGTGAATTTTCGAAGGAAGGAAAGAAGGAAGGACGGATGATCGTGAGTTTAGAAAAAAAATTGTTTTTTTCCTTTACGCCAATTAGGATTAAAATTTGTGACTCGGTATCCATGTAAGTATTTTTAGTCAAACTAACGGTCAACATAACGGAAATGTGATTTTTGCCCCGTTTTTATAATCACGCAGTCACTTTTGCACCTAAAAAAAGTATTTGTTGTTAGGCGCACTTTTGGTAAAAACACATGTGTATTTTTGCACCTTAACCCTTCTTTCAAGGTATGTATTACTTGTTTTTGGAGTTAATACTTTTTTTATTCCATGATCTTATTAAAATAAATCTATAAAAAATTATCCTATTAAAAAGTTGCAAGTGATATAATAAATTCATAATTAGTGACATTATTATAAAATTCTAAATTAATAACGTTTAATTGTTATTATATTATTATTTTTTTACTCCTCTATTTAAATTTTAAAAAATGTGAAGATATTATTAGCACACCACCCAAATTATAGAGCCAATTATCTTGTTGCAAGTGGTATTCTAAATTTAACTAAGATAACATTGAAGTGTTATTATATTTTTCATTTAGTTTTTATCTTCTTTTTTTTTTTAAAAAAGTAAAATTTTAAAGGTTACATAAAATTAAAATTAAAATTTGTAAGGCCTTTTTTGTCAAAAAAAAAATGATAACAAATTATGTTATTTTTTAAAAGAATAAGTTACGTTATTTATTCCTCATATTTAATATGGCTCAACATATCATATCATTTATTTATATATATATATATATACACATATATATATATATATTGGAAATATGAATCCCAAAATTATAGAAATATAATCCTAAGACTATAGGAATTAGGTAAAGCTAGGAATAAGAGTCGGTTCTTCACAAGCTAACTTCCGCAAAACCTCCAATTTATGAAGCCTAACCCATATACTATTATGCCAAGC
Source organism: Acacia acuminata (assembly GCA_019022655.1). Classification (NCBI taxonomy): domain Eukaryota; kingdom Viridiplantae; phylum Streptophyta; class Magnoliopsida; order Fabales; family Fabaceae; genus Acacia; species Acacia acuminata. Next base: position 6,865,232 of record JAFJYI010000010.1, read on the forward strand.
AGGGGTGGATTTTGGGGGGGGGGGGGGTTAGGGGTGGCCCCCTAAAAAAAAAAAAAAAAAAAAAAAAAAAAAAACCCAAGTTTTAGAAAACTATAATTCAGCTTTATAAATATTTCAATATTTTCACTTGAATTCCTACTAAATTTCATTCGGGGACTAAAAACGAAAATATTTAAAGTTTTATGAGGTTCAAATGTGATCCCATGAAACTTTAGATTCTTTTTCTGTAACCACCCCCCCCCATTTTCAATTTTTGGCTCCGCCACTGATGCCAAGGTCAAGCCAATGGGCTTTAGGCATGTTTAAATAAAAAACGCTATTTTTTTCTTTTCAAAGAAATAAAGTTAGAGTAATAAATTCCTATTTTAAGACATAAATATTATCAAAATCAAATTACAAAGAAATAAAGTTAAAATAACAAGGTACTTATCTTTGGTCCTAATTATAGGAACACTTTTGTAGTGCAAATTGCATTACAAAAATATTCCTATAATTAGGACCGGAGGGAGTACTATAGATGAAAATTTCAACACTTTACACATACATTCTTATACTATCATGCATAAAAATTGTTATTGGTAGCCACATGATAGTAGACTTATTATTATTTTTTTTAACGGAAAAAATAATCTTTATAAGTATCTACATCTAAGAATTTATCTTAGGTGATAAGTGAAGTTGCAATGTAATAATTTGAGCAAAACTTAACTCTAATGTGGCGGACTTGCATTTATATACTACATGCTCATTTAAGTTTTGCAAATTGCAATATTTATGTTAATTTAAATAAAATTCACTTTCAAGTTTTACAATCTAGTTATTATTTTGTTTTAAATTGAGGTACATTTTTATTAAAACTCATAATATTTCTAGTTAAAATCATTATCTAATGTCTAAATTAGACTTTTTATTCTAAGTTTGAATGAATAAACCATTATGAAAAACTAAATAAATCAAACCATTTTATAAAATTCAATTTAAAAATAATAATAATAAGTAAATATTTACAATGTCATTAATAATATCAAAATTATAGTATTATATGAACAATTTAAAAAAGAATAAAAATAAAACAGGGGCCCAATCCAGGCCAGCCCCCCCATCCTTATTGGGCTGGCCCGTTTAGTTCCTCGGCCCATTGGGACCGACTCTTTTAGGCCCGGTTATAATTTGAGGAGTAAATTTTTGAGCCCAATCCTTTCATTGATCCATCGAAGTTTAGTTTAGTCCATCAAATGGGAGGAAACACCCATATGACTTCCTTTACACAGCTGCAAACACCAGAAATGTTATTCCAATGGGTTCTGTCACCTTTTTCTATTGTTGCTAATGGACTCCAATGGAGCCAAAATATGACCATAATATTTGGATTTGTATATGTTTATGTTTGATAGGCGGAAAAACTTAAAAAGTAATATGAAAAGAAGAAAGGGATCAAATGAACATAGAAAAATTACTATAATTGGCATGTGGAAGAAAATAAAAGAAACACTTCTTTAAAGGGATAAGGCTCTTATTTGCCTTGGAAGTTTTCGCTTAGAAGCATTCAGCACTTGGAATTTTTTTAGAGCAAAATTGCCCTGAAAATTAACAAAATAGAGCAATTTTGCCCCGGAAATTATTTTTTGGAGTTGTTTTGTCCTAGAAGTTTTTTTAAAAGCAATTTTCCCTTGAAAGTTTACAAATTAGAACAAAAAATTAACGGTCAAGATTAATGAAAGACAAGAGTGCTACGTTTTTAACGTCCGGGGCAATTTTGTTTCAAAAAAAACTTCGGGGGCTGAGTTCTCCCAAGCGAAAACTTTCAGGGAAAATAAGACCCTTATCCCTTCTTTAAATTATATCAATAAATATAAAGGAAACAGTTTTGACGTTTATGTTTTCTTTATTCTCATGAAAAACATACACTTTTCTTTTGTCCACCGATGTTGATTCCTTTATTTGTTCAATTATGGAAGAAGAAATCAGATTCAATCAAACCAATCACATATCGGATTCCTTTTCCTTTACATATTACATTCCCATCTCTTTTCATCACTCTCATATTAAACATGGCGATATTATTATTAAATAATCCACATAAGTTGGTCATCTTGTTTTATATTTATATTGGCATCATCTTTAAAAAAAAAAAAAATTAATTCACAAATCATTTAAAGTTAGTTTCCCTCAATTTTAAATCAGGTTCCTGTAAATGTTTTTAAATTAAGATCTTATAGTTTAATCCGTTATAGACATTATCATCAAGTGTAAAAATTATTTATTTTAATTTATATTTTTTTTAATGAAATTACATGGGAGAATCCCATTTAAATCCATTTGAATCTATATTTAGACCTGCACTTTTAACAAATCCTTAATTAGGCCAAGAAATTTTATTGGGGATTTGTGAATATTGTTAAAAGACCATAATGCTCCTCTAATTAAAATGATAATTGAATCTCTGTATTTCTATATTCCACAAGCAGATGATCAAGAGAAAAAAAAAACAGGAAAAGCAATGAATTCAATTGGCAGAAAATCTTAGTGAAAGCCTCAAGATGGGCATCAAAATATAGAAGGAAAAATTAAAAAATCGATAAAAATGGAAATATGGGACTTACTGATATTTTTTGTTATGATGGTAGATTTGAGAACTCAAAGAAGAGAGAGATTGTGGAATATAATTGCGAAATGATGATGGTTATGCGAAAGGACCAAAAGGACCCCGACCACCTTGGTTTCTCAGCTTTCTTTTCTTTTCTTCTTCCAGTTGGTTGGGAATATATTTCAGAATGGGTAGAGGAGAGGTGAGAAGTCGACGAAATTGAGAACTAAGATGGAGATTTGCAGAAAGAGAAGATATGGAGAAAATAGCAAAATAACATATTGGTAAAATTTACGAAATTGAAAAATCCCTAATAAAGTTTTCTTGGCCTGATTAGGAATTTCATGAAAGTGCATGCTTGAATCTGAATTTAGGCATTTTAAATAGAATTTTTCCTGATATTAATTTCATTGAACATAGTTTTAATAACTATTGATTTTTATAAATAAAATTTTATAAAGCTTATGATATTGTAATTCAACTAACATTAAGCGTCTCTTTTAAAATTTTCTTAAGGTCTTGTTTGGTACGGAGAAAATTTGAGGAGGGAAAAGAACTTAGGAAGGAAAGAAAAGGAAGAGAAGATTTTAAAAGATAATAGAAAATGGCTTGAGGGAAGATGAATTGTTTAGTAGGAAGAAAATGAAGTTTGTAGTAGTTGATAAAGAATTAAGAAATGTCTATTTTACCATCAAAATACTTCAAAATAAAAGGGAAAAATAATTTTTTTGTTAAAATATATTTTTTTAAAAAGAAAATATGCTCTTGTCGAATTCAAACTCATGTAAAAAAATTTCCGGCTAAATTCAAACTTTCCCACTAAGTTTAACTTTGAGGGGTAAATTTGTTAAAAAATATAAATAATAACATGAAAATTTGAGATTTCACTAATTTTAGTTCTGAAAAGATTTATCTAAAATATGTATCAAAAGGAACGTGTTAATATTGATTTCCCTTCCCACCGACTTTGTCTAACAAACGTGGTTAAGAGTTGAGGTGTGAGTTCAAACTTCAAACCCTTTTAGGAGGTTTAATGATTAAATAATAAAAGCCTGTGTTGCCTACTTCGCATCTAATGCAAATTATTCCAATTATAGCCAAAAGTGTGCACGTGTGAGTTCACTGTTGTTTGATCCACAATAGTGTGCTCTGAATCAGAAACCAAAAGAATTATTATTTTTTTCTGGCATGAAAAGAATTATTGTTGATATTAATAATTAACAATACAGATAATATTAGCTGTCAGAAAAGCATTATGTCCACATGATTAATCACTTTATTTTTTTTTTTTATATGAAACATCGAACAATTCACTTTTTGGTCGCAACATGCATGCTCAGGTCATTAAAACTTATTTAAATAAAAAAGTTGTACTTTTGTACTGAAAAAATAAAAATTAAATTAAATTTTCCTTAAAATATTCCACGTTTCTTGGCAAGTAGCCCTTCGTTGTAACATTTGGACAAGAATCTCTGTTCAACACTCAATTCTCTCTCTTTTTTCTTTCAATATATATATATATTTCTATCAATAAACCAGAAAAAGTGAAAGTCAGTTCAGGGATTTAAGGTTAATTATGTTCATTCCTCAAGCTAAAGATATCGGTTTTTTTTTTTTCAAAAAAAAAAAAGTTGGACCATAAATTAAGATATGGTCGGGATGCAATTTGGTTTTTTTTTTTTTTTTTTCAATAGATAAAATATCCATGCAATAAATTATAATAATAATTAAATAAATGGTGGGGGAGTGGAATTGAAATGACTCTTTGAATGAGATTAAGAATTAGAAATTTGTAGATGCTAGAAAAAATATATTAGTAGAAATATTTTTAATTAGGGTTTCATAATACTTAAACCTTAATGGATGGTTGGACCGTTATAGCTTTTTTAAGAGAGGTCAATATTGTTATGTTTTGAGACTTTCGGGGTAACATTGTTCCCAAAAAAACTTACAGGGTAAAATTGTTCCTTGGCGTGTACTTCATGGGTAAAATTGATACCTAAAAAGTTAACTCGGTTTTATAATTATGGTTAAAGAGCAATTTGACCAACAAATTTTATCTCGGTGCGCCTAGAGCTATCAATCGGGGCGGCCCGTGAAGGGCCAGGGCCTACAGGCCGCCCTCCGGGGCCCGGAGTAAGAAAAGCACCTGTTTTTTCAAAGCCCGACCCGAGAGCATAGGGCGGGGCCGGCCCGGGCCCGGAAATTATTATTCTAAATTTTAACTATTTTTCCTCCACTTTTTTTTATAAATATAATTAGTAAATTACAACACGAATCATCCAATAAATAAGAACAAAGTCACTAATTTATAATCAAAAGCAAACCATGTTCACAAATAACTCATATAAAACATAAAAAGCATATCACTTAGCGACATTAGTACGATGACTATTATTGTCATCTTAATAAATTTAAAAAGGAAAAAAAGAAAAAGCTACGATAAAAGGGCTGCGAGGGGATGGCAGAGACCCTTCGAGTCGGCCGTTTAAGCTAGAGGCCGTCAACACAACTAATTTCAAATATAATTTTTAAAAAAAAATACTAAAAAAACGCCCAACAAAAAAAAAGTGGACCAAAAATACCAAAAATACTTTTAAAAATGTGCAATCGGCACAAAAATGGAGTAAATTTTTTTTGTCTTTCGGGGCTCTTGGAGTAAAATTTTTTTTTTGTGGTGATTGCACATTTTTAAAATTTTTTGGGTATTTTTTGTCCGTTTAAAAGTTATTTATGCTGGGCGCTCCTGAAGTAAAAGTTTGTTAGCCAAATTGCTCATTAACCCTTTATAATTATAATTATAATTATGACGGGAAGGAGTAGGGGTGACAATTTTTTTTTTTTTTTTTTTTAAAAGTAAACATAACTTGCTCCTTTTTCCCCATAGCGTCCTCCATCGCGGGCATGAGACATTAGTGAAAATGGAGATTTTCGGAAGAACAATAATCACTTAGTAAAATCGTAGTTTGTAAAAGCGTTTGGAAAATTAGAAAAAATGTTTTGAACAAATCAAACGGTGATAAAAAAAATAAGAACAAATTTGTCTAAACAAAAGATCAAACAAGTACGGAAGATCAAACAAGTAGCAGTTTAAAAGATTTTTTTCAAACAATAATCGGTTGCCTACGGAATTATCTACGCGAACGATTAACAAACTTCTCGTGCATTGTAAGTAGAGATGACTGAGAGAATAAAACTTATAAAGGGTTAAGTATCAATTTTGCCCCTGAAATACAAGCCCAAAAGCAATTTTGCCTTGGAATTTTTTTGGAAGCAATGTTGTCCGAAAGTCTCAAAACATAGAATGTTACCACTTCGTTAACAATCCTAACCCTATAACTAATGCTCGTTTCTAATTTGAAACACATTTGATAATTAAGTTAGAAGTGAAAAAGAAAAAAAAAATCAATTTAGAGTATAAATGAGTTAACAATTTATGGAGGGAATATGCATGTATGTATTTATTTATGGTAGATATTTATGAGTGAGGAGATTATTAATTATAAAAATGGGGAAAGCAAAGGAGGGGATGTTGTGGGCGGCGCACAGAATCAGGTTCGAATTTGCCTGAGTGGCTTTATCCTTTTCGTGGCATATCAAAAAGTAGAGTACACGCCCCACTCCAACGTATATCCGCTTTAGCCTTTTCTCCCTCATTCCCCGCCACGTGTTCTATCTCTCATTGGTCAACCATTCCCTTTACAATCGATATCTGTACTTGCGTCATGCGTGCCAAGTTTTTGTCTTTATCTGTAGGGGGGAAATCCCACCGGGAAAATCCTTTTTAAGGCCCATATTATTAAAAAAATATCGAAAAAGGCCCTAACATTCTGAAAATACCTAAAAAGGCCCTAAAATTCTAAAAATTCCCAAAAAAGCCCTGAGATTCTGAAAATTCCTAAAAAGGCCCAAGGTGAGTTGTTAATGGGGGCGATCAAGTTGTTAGCGGGGTGATTTAGTTGTTAGATGGGTGATTTAGTTGTTAAAAATAAAAAATTTTAACAACTAAATCACCCCATCTAACAACTAAATCGCCCCCGTTAACAACTTGATTAGCCCCATTAACAACTTCGTAAATTTAAAGGGCCTTTTCCGAATTGTCGAGAATCCTTGGGCCTTTTTGGGTATTTTCAGAATGTTAGGTCTTTTTCAGTATTCTTTTGATAATATGGGCCTTAAAAAGGATTTTCCCAATCCCACCCCTCTGCTCATAATTCATAGTACAATTAATAAAACTTCACTGAGGTATACGTTTAATCTTTTATTTTTATCTCTGTTATCATGTATTTTTAATTTATAAAATGTACATTTAGTCCCTTAATGTTAATATTATTATTCGATTTAATAGAAAATATTAATTTAATAATTTTAAGTGATGATTGTGCAATTAAAGTTGATCAAGTATGCTTATATATTTTAATAAATTAATATTTTAAATCATATTAATTAAAAAATATTTAATCTTCTTGAAAAAAATATATATTTAATCTTCATAAACTGTGAAAAATTGTAAAATAATTTGTGAATATTAAATATTTTTTAGTTAATAGAATTTAAAACATTAGTTTATTAAAATACTAACTTATAAGCTTGCTTAGTCAAGCATTTAATTACGAGTTATCGTTTAAAATTGTTGAGTCAAGTATTTTCTGTTAAGTCGACTAACGATGTTTATACTAAGGGACTAAACATATACTTTATAAACTTAAGGGACTAAAATGATAACGAGAGATAAAAATAAAGATTAAAGATATACTTTAGTCATAAAAATTTAATATGGAATTTTTTTTTTATATTATACTCGCAAGTTACTGCTGTTAGTTAATTAAATAGGAAAAATTATGAAAAATAAATAAAATTACTTAATCATAATATATGTTATATGACCATTTTAGAATACTTATATATGTTATTATCTTAGATATCAATATTTAAGTAGACAATTATTTTAGAAAAATGATAAATATAAAATAAAAAAACTTTATATTTAGGATCAAAATTAATCTCTAAACTAGCTCTTATATTTAAGATTAAAGGTAGAAATAAGTAAAAATAATTCAAGGAAATTGTGGAAAAGTTCTCTATTGAAAATTTTATTGGCGAGAAGAAAATGATAAATTTTTATATATGTACATACAGAATATCAATACTTTGTAAACAAAGGTTAGTTCAAATTGTAAGAATTTGCTTATAACTCATAAGACTGCGAGTTTCAGTCCCTCTTCTAATGTAAGTAGCATCCCCTAACCTTGCAAGTGAGCTAGAGGATTCAATCCATCTACTCCCTCCGATCCTAAATTAAGATAGAGCTGATTTTTTTTAGAGAAATTAAAAAACTAAATAAGTTATTTAATTATTTATATATTGTGCATCCTTAGATTATATATTAGTTTATTAGTCAAACTAATTAGTTTGGAGAAAAAATAAAAATAAAAATATTCTAAAGTAATTTAATTAGCTTTCTTAATCTCTCAAAAAAAGTTAAATTTCTCTTATATTTAGGACCAGGAGGGAGTATATTTTTTTTTCATAAAAAAGAATACTGGCATTTTGTAAATTTTGTACATACAAAGTATAATTACTTTGATTTAGGTCATTTTCATCAATAGATCTCTTAATGGGGGTATTTACGTTCTTCTCACCTAATTTTTAATCCGGGCTCAGTAACTTATTTTGTCTTCTTATCAGGTAAAATTATAAGGAGTTAATAAAATTACAAAAACTTGATTCATTATAAATTTACGGTAGATTTATTATTATTCGTTTTACTTCCTCAATTTTAATTTTCTTGTTTGGTTTTTCATGTAAATTGTGAAACCCGGCAAATATAAAGTCTCTTTTCTATATTTAGTAAATTACAAAGTAACATATCATTTTCATTAGTCAAAATCTTGTAACCTATGGGATTATAACTACAACTAGTCACCTACTCTCAACTTTTTGTGAGGCTGAAATTTAAACATTTTGACTCTTTTAGGTTTAGTTTGATTAATATTTTTTTCCCCCGGTTATCTCATAGTTCATTTAGTGGGCAGCATTTATGTTTTTTTTTGTTTTTTAAAAAAGTATGATGAAATAAAATGGGGATGCTTATAAGCTTTTCAACAGTGTTATTTGTGGAAAAATATTCAAAAGGTACGCAAATGGTTTTGGATGACTTCCAAGCTACCCTTGACCATTCTAAATCTACCCTTTTCCCGTTCCCAAATTAGCTCGAAATGAAGTATATAAAATCATTCTTACAAAATTGGAGGAAAAGTCCTCCATTATTATTATTTTTTTTTGATGTGAAGGACCTAATAAATTTTTATAGGGTTATGTGAAATTTTACTCTAAAAGTAATCATTTAGAAATCTTTGGGTATTTGGAAGTTTTTTGAGTAGCAGTTTAACAGGAAGTGTTAAAAAAAAGAGCAAATATGCCCTCACAGGAAAAAAACAAAAAAAACTATAGTTCATTTTCTAAGAATTGATATTGATTGTTAACATTTTGAAGGGAAAAGGGTAATTAAAAAAACTAATGTTCATTTTCTAAGAATTGACATTGATCATTAACATTTTTGAATGCAAGGGTTAAAATTGTTATTTTAAAAAACTTCTAGATATCTTACGCTATTGAGTAGTTGCTTCCAGGACAAAATCGTACCTTAACCCATTTTTATATCTAGGAAGTACATGCACTTTACAAAATTTGGACACAATAGTGCTGAGGTTTAGGTCTCACCAATATAATATTTAACATGGGACTTTTCCTTAATTTTCCCTTTAATCCTTTGAATCCCTCCTTTTCTTTTTGCCAACCTTATCCCTCCTACTCCTCAATTGTTTTTTTTTTTAAAAAAATGGAAAAACATAATTATAGCCAATTCAAAAAAAAAAAAAAATTTTTCCCATTAATTGTATAGTAATAATAATATCACTTTTGTTCCAAAAAGTGAAAGTACTCAAATAGCGCTCAATGTTACACAAGGGGACGAGTATTTCTGTGAAAAGGGCCCCTCATGTGTTGTTGCATGGGCAAGCCAAGCCAACCAACCAGTTCCAGCTAAAAGGAAAGGGAAAAAGCTAAGGAAGAATCGATTGTTCGTTCCACACACAGCACCAGCAAGACAGCGATAGAGAGAGAAAGAGGCATACTGAGAGAGAGAGAGAGAGAGAGGGGTGCATGAGGTGTCGATTTAAGCATAGTATCTCCAGGTATAATTTTTTTTTTTTTTTTTTTTTTTTTAAATCATTGATTATTCAATATTTGGCTAACAGTTACGACTCACTTGTTGCCTACTGCCTTGGAAATGAATAAAGGGCTGTTAGGCAAGGATTCGTGAACTGTTGTCTCAGATATTTCCAAAATTAAGGGTTCAGTTGCTGTGTGCTTGAAGCTTAGTTTTTAGGGAATCTTCTCAATTTGAGTTTTGCTTCGGCAAGACGGGTATTGGATCTCCAATCAACCTAAGGTCAGTTTGTTGATTCTTCTTCCGATCATTCGATTTGTTGATTTTCTCCTTTGTATCATTATCTTACTGTAGCATTTGGATTCAATACATTGGAGTGCTTTCTATGCTTTTCTTGACACCCTTTTGTTTTACTGAGCCAACTAACTAAAACGTTATCTGTTCATTGCGGGCTCCTTCATTGTCTGCTGATAAAGTAGAACAGTAGCATGCGAATCGTGTCATTAAAGTTCTACAGTATCCCTCTCTACTGGAAATGTTTGATTTATTACCTTTGTTTTTTTGTTTATGGGGCAGTGCTCTGACTTTATGATTGGGATTGGATTGGGATATTTTCATATGGTCTTTCAGTTTCACCAAGAACAAATAATATATTTATGCTCATTATGCATCTATACATTGTTTTTCTAATTCTTGTATTGAATCATAATATGAACTTCCTGGAAGCAATATTTTCCTTAGTCGGTGAGTGGGACAAATAAAGAATGCTGGATTATGATGGTAGTATTTTCCTTTGTAGTCTATAAAGTGAGATTCATGGCTTACAATTATGCTTATATATTTGCATTTAGACGAGGTTGATCACAACTTTGTTGGTAATATTTACAGCAGGATTCATGGCTTATGCTCAGGTCAATGGGAACTCATTATCAGCTCATCTCAGTGCACTAAAGATAGGATATTTGGGACTGAGTCACTAAATATTGATCTGTAGCATTCATATATGAAGAAAGCTGAATGCAGCAACAAAGGTGGCTCTAAATAAAATTACGCATGCCTGCTTTTGAGTTGATGAACTCGCCCTTGGTCTGCATTATTGTTGAATAATATTGTTAGACTGAGAGACATTGATGTTGAGATTTGTTCCTGTGAGTGTGGAAATTCTTAATTTTTGGGGGTGTTTGGCATATAGGTTTTAAATTTACCACAAGGAATTATTTACTCAGGTAATGCCATCTCGAAGATTAAATACCCTGCCAATCAATAAAAATTTAAATGTGTATTTTGAATATATGTTACAAGATAAGATGGGAAAACTGAAATTACCTGGATGCAGTTGGGATTAAGTTGCTGAAATTTTGTGAAAAGCTAAATATTTCCTTAGGAAACTTTATTGCATAACTTACAAAAGCATGGTGTTCTAAGTTTCCTAAGCTTGGTTTCATTGGAAATCAGAACAAATCTTCTTAGCAATTGTAATCTTAAGGATTGAGTACAAAAACTAAGGTTTATTTATTTCAAAGGTTCATGGGCTGGAGAGACCCTGCCATTGCATCCTAGATGAATTTTAAACAATAAAAGAGGCTCCAGAAATAAGAGAGGAGATGCTTTGTACTCAGAAATCTATTCAAGAGTAAAGAACCAATTTACATCCCTACTCTCAATCTTGTTCCTTATAAATACTGCCCCTCTGTACACATCATCTCCATATCTAGCAAATCGTTGTCTTGTTTTCAACGTATAATCCCTCATAACGTTGACTTCTTGACCATTGATCTGTCAAATAGAACTGTCTAGTCTATTCTGCTAGCAAGGGGGAAGTCTTTCTACCAACAAGCCTTGATCTCCCCTAAGTTTCAATTGCAAGTGATTTTAATCGTCAATCTGTACTTAAGTAGTGTAATTTTTGTTGCATTCTGTAGAAGTTCCAGAAAGCATTCTTCAGTAAAAGGAGACCTACTAAAGGCTTGCTCTGATTTTTCCCCCTTCTGTATTTTTTCAGACACTCATTATGTTGTTTTGTTATGTTCTAGAATTCTTACACCTGGGAAAATAGCGTCATGGAGCTGTAAAAGGACAGATCAGTCTCCCTTTCTGATCAACGAGTGTTCTTTCTAACCTATAAGAAGAGGAAACACTTGGATACGTCCTACTCAACTAGATCAAGATAGCATGTTGGTCATGGAGGGCAATGGAAGGTTATATTCAAAGCAACTCCTACCCCATTTGTCTTTTTTGTCTTTGTATTTATGCCATCTGTATGCATATATTATATTCTACTGTTTTGTATATATTGTAGGCTTGATGAGAAACCCTTGTCAAATGGGGATGTCTATATTGGTGACATTAAGGGAGTATTGCCCCATGGCAAGGGAAAATACACTTGGTTAGATGGAACAGTATATAAGGGTGATTGGGAAGATGGGAAAATGACAGGCAAGGGACTGATTATTTGGTCATCAGGGGCAAAGTATGAAGGTGAGTTCTCTGGGAACTACCTTCATGGTTATGGCACCTTCATAACATCTTCTGGGTCTGTTTACAGAGGAGGCTGGAGGATGAATGCCAAGCATGGGATAGGGCGAGAGGAGTATTCTAATTTAGATATATATGAAGGTTTATGGAAGGAGGGAGTACACCAAGGGAGTGGTAGGTATTCTTGGAGTAACGGAAATACATATATTGGGAATTGGAAAAGTGGTAAGATAGATGGTAGAGGGGTTATGAAGTGGGGTAATGGTGATATTTTTATGGCTTTTGGTCAAATGGGCTTAGACATGGATCAGGAGTATATAGATTTGCAGATGGGGGGCTTTATATTGGGACTTGGAGTAGGGGTCTAAAGGATGGAAAAGGAACGTTCTACCCTGCCGGTATTAAACATCCATCTTTGAAGAAATGGTGTAGCTCTCTCAGCAGTGATGACAATGGTTCAAATTTGAATTCAGAGGTACGCTGGGCTCCAAAGTCAAAGGTTAAACGTAGCCTTTCAGAAAAGGTATCAGTTAGCGGTAGTTCAAGAAGTTCACATGATATATCTCATCGGTCTTCATCACTGGGTTCTGGTTGGACCCAACATCATGCTGCTCAAGAATGCATATGTAATGATTCCTCACAGAGATGGTCCCTTACCTCTGATGAAGATCATTCTGAGGACCCAGATAAAATTACTTGGGTTTACGAAAGGGAATACATGCAAGGGGTTCTAATTATGGAGAAAGCTAGGAAATATTCAGAAGTATCACGCAAAAACAAATGGCAAAATAAGTTTGGTGTGCAACAAGTAAAGCCGAGTTCATGTGTGGACATTTTTGGAGGGCGTCGAAGCTATTATCTGAAGCTTAACTTGCAACTTGGCATCAGGTAAATTTGTTGATCTAACATTTTAGTAATCGCTTCTAATTTGCTTAGGATTATTTGGTTGCTGTTAATCCTGTTATCGATAATCAATAGAAGTTTTAAATATGATACTTTTTATTATTACTGTTTTTATCTTGATTATTGTTATTTTTAAAAATGAGTTTATACATGTGTATTACCTGACTTGGAAGAGTTTGAGTCATTAAGATGGTGGACTTCTTTACAGCATATCAATACGTACTTGTTGGTTGTTTCACATATTAATAATATAAAATGATTGCTTTCTATGTAGCACAATGTGGCATATCTTTAAAGATGAAGGGGAGTCATTCAGACATTTAGTTTGCTACTTTCTGTCAGTTGGATTAATAATCTCCTAGTAATCTTTGGACTCTTCAATGCTGTAGTATAAGATGCATGTCAAGATGATTATAGCAGAAGAGGGTGAGAAAGGAATAAATAGGCACATAGATTAAGATGGGTTGTTACTTGTAAGACTTGTCTATAGAACTGAATTTACTAAAAGGCATGGTCTGAGGCATTATTCCACTTTTATTTTCTTACAAGTTGCCCTTTATCCGCTATTTGTTGAAAACTCACAAGATTGATTTTAATTCTTGTAGTTGACATTGATAATAAATGCTGCGTCAGTTTCCATGATTAAAAGCTAATACTCTCAGCCATTTTGGATGATGCAATTGCATGTGTTCTTCATTATCATTATGTTGAGCATGCATTATCTATCTCTTTTTTTTTTTTTTTTTTTTTTTTTTTTTTTTTTTTTTAACATTTCTCCCATATCCTCTGTTTATTAAGAACTCCAAGATTGTTTTAAAATATTAAAAATTTAAACAAAAACAACAATAATATTAATAATTGTAGAAATAATTGCATTGTGTTAGTTTCCATGAGTGAAAAAACATTCCCTCATAAAACTTTTGAAAATGCTGCTTTATTGAGCCTGATGATTTCTGTTGCAATTGCAGCCAAAGACTCAATGGATGAAGCTCCTTGACTATGCCATTTGCTTTTTAATCTCTAAACCTGACCATACAAGTTATTGGACTTCTTGAAAAAAAACTTTTAGGACACGTGTAATTGCTGTTGCGTGTTGTGTTGGGTGTTTCCAAATTATTAGGTAACAAATTCAATGAGATAGCAAATTATACTTTAAGCAACTAATCTTAAAATGTCAGTATTACAATGAAAAAGGGTAAAAGTGCATACTCAAGTACATGTGTGTCAAATCATAATTAACGTTGTTTCTTGTCTACTATGCATGCTGTATTTTGGGAAGTGTGGATTTAAATAAATTGGATTGAATTCACAGGTATACTGTAGGCAAGATTACACCAGTACCTGCACGTGAAGTTCGTTCATCTGATTTTGGAGACCGAGCAAGAATAAGAATGTACTTCCCCAAAGAGGGTTCACAGTTTACTCCTCCACACAAATCCATAGACTTCTACTGGAAGGATTATTGCCCTATGGTCTTCAGGTATCAATCAACATCACGAACCCTATACTTTCAAATTGAAGTGTTATATTCTCTTGAAAGTTGCTGCATGATTAAAGTGTTTCAAAGTTTTAAGGTTTGGAAAAACTATTTTATCATGTTTTATTTGGTTTAAGATAAACAAAAGCTGGTGGATCTTGATATAGCGAAACAGCATTGAAGTGCTAGCTGTTCAAGACCCAGTAAGGAATGCTCAAACTAGCGAAGCTTCCTCCTTGAAGCGTAGTCCAATTCTTTTCCTTGAGTTAAAAGGAGGAAAAATAATGAAAACTTTTCTTTTAACACATCCAAGTTTTAAAGTGATAATATTAGACATAAGAATAATATACTTGATAATATGACTTGATAATATGACTTTATGATTGCAGTTGGATATTTATATTAATCAATCATGGTGGTGCCGTATGTAGTTTTTGGATGGTGATTTGGTAGAATCTGCGCAAACAATTGAAGATTTACATACCAAGTCTTTGTGCATTTGATGCTGTTGGGTGCCTGCATCATTCATGTGACTATTATTATTGTTTTATCTTATCTTTTGCATAATTGCTTAAGCATAAATTTCCAGGAATTTGAGAGAGATGTTCAAATTAGATGCTGCAGAGTACATGATGTCCATTTGTGGTGACTGTGGTCTGAGAGACATAACATCTCCTGGAAAAAGTGGCAGCATCTTCTATCTTTCTCAAGATGATAGATTTGTGATAAAAACTTTGACGAAATCTGAATTGAAGGTTTGTAGTCACTAATTGTCTTTTTGCTTGTTTGGTTGGCCAATAAAATGAATTTTACAGTATGGCTTGATATTATTTTCACAATCAGGCATCTCCACATGATTTTTGTCATGTATTCAATCCTTGGGCTCACTAAGCATACTTGATGAAATCCAATGCCAAATTTGTTAATTTAATAGATGAATGTTTTCATGTTTCTGTTTCCTGTGATAGATGTTAATGTAAAATGGTTCTCTCACATATCTCAAACTCTTAAGGTAGATGGATGTTGTTGATGTAAAATGGGCCTTCTTCTAGTATGTTAAACTTTTGAGATAGTTGGTTCCTTCACATAGCATGATAGAGGTTTGAACCAAGTGTTTTAGATTTTGGTCATTCCCTCTCTTTTCTGATAACAAAATATGTTAAAACAAGATTCAGATAGATCTATATATTGTCCATGCTTCAAGACCTACGGGGCTTTTATATGAAGTGGCATGTTAAAGTTAATTGTTTTAAGAGAATAGGGAGATCAAAGGGTTAAGGAAAATTTCAGGAGAAAACAGAAATGTTGAACTGAAAGGCTCAAGAATGGTGATGAGTACATGACATTTTCATGTAAACCTAAAACCTCTCTTGATGTTAATACTGTTAATATGTAATGTCTCTTGTTAGACCCTTTATTTGGGGTCCTTCTCAAGAACTTCGTACTCAAGTCATAGACTAACTTCATACTTAAGTCATAGGACCTTCGTAAATAGTAAATATTTCTTGAAAGGGTGATGGCATAAAGTGAGCCTCAAGCATAGATACTTAGAACTTATTTTGTTGAAGTAACATTGTTAAGACTGATTTGACAATATTGATCAACGTTTAATTTTCTCCTTGCAGATTTTTCTTTGTAAACACTTGTTATCATGCATTTTAGTATGGACTAGTTTCTTTCAGTTCAAAATGAAAATATTATCCCTCTCTTTAAGTACACTGCTCTTTTGAGAAAGTAAATGTATAATCTGTCAACTTCTTTTCGTTCTAGCTACAGTTTTATAATTCTATGAAAATTGTTAGAAATGATTATGATAAAGATGTTCCTGATCAATGACTATGTTCATATGTTTTCTTCTTGTAGGTTCTACTTCAGATGCTTCCTAAATATTATAGTCATGTAGGAAAATATGAAAATACTCTTATCACCAAATTTTTTGGCCTTCATCGAATAATGCTAAGAGGTGGGAAAAAGGTATTACTTGCTATTTTTCTCTAGCTTCTCTCACTATTCTCTCCAATGAAATCATGTAAATAAATGCTTGCCAATTTTATCAGGTGCGCTTCGTGGTGATGGGAAATATGTTTTGCACAGAACTGCATATCCACCGTCGGTATGATTTGAAGGGGTCTTCTCAAGGAAGATTTACCAGTAATGATAAAATCAAAGAAAATACGACCTTGAAAGATCTTGATCTTAAATATGAATTTAATATGGACAAGAAATTGCGAGAATCCCTACTTCAGTAAGTCCTTACTTTAGAACTAATGTGGTTGATATGTAATATATTTTCTTTGATCTTTATTAATAACCATTTAGTGAAACAATCCAAGATTATGACTACCAATTTCTTTGGGAGTAATTTGCCCATGGCATTGCAAGTTTTATTTGTAATACTCTTATCATGGAAATTAGCTGCCCCAGTTATCTTAAAAGGTGCCTCCAATGAGACAAGGTTTTTCCCTTGTAGCATCAGCCAGTAAGTAATATTGCTTATGGTATTGAGATCCTAAACTAAAACTCCTCAGAATTTCTCATGCCTCATTACTAAACAGCTATTTGCTGATATCCTGAACAAAGTTATGATATAGTTTCATTAATTCTTTGAATTCATGGTCTTCAATGCATGAAAATCTGACGGACCTATCTTTTTATGTGCCAAAATCTGTTATTTGTTCTTATATAATATTAGTGCAAAGATTAAATCATTTTTAAATGCAGCTGCATGTTGGATTGTTCTTCTCTGCGATTTCATAGGGAAGTATTTTACAAATTGTAGGCTCTAAACTACTTTAATCTCTTAAATGGATGGAAATTGTGAAGTTCCCAGTGAAGATCAAGTAGGATTTAAGAGGCATTGCTTTAGATGTAACTACTTGGTGGAATCAGTTTGTGTGTGCATTATTTGCGAATAAAGCTAAGTCTAATGCTTAATCCAATGCTAACTTCACTATTCACAGACCCCTCTATGATATATCCTCTTTTTAACCAACTCTCTTTCTCTCCCTGTGTCAGCTCTTTCTCTTGTATTTCTTGGCCTTTTCTTTTATTTTCCCTTGTGGGCCATGACCCAATGGGTGTGGGTTCATAACTACTGCAATATGAGGAAATTTGTCATGAAACCATTTCTGAAAGGTGCTACTCCTTTCTGTAGATTCTTTATATTGCTGTATCTGTGAAACTGTACAATGGAAAATTTTAATCAGATACACTGAAATTGAATTGTGTGTAATATCGTTACTGGGCTGCCTGCAGATTTAATTAATTTTTTGTTATAGAAGTACAAAGGTATTGGCATGATAGCATTGATCTGAATTCTGTGACTAATTGCATAGGTATGCATTATAAAATGTGTCATAAGAAGTTTGTTTTTCTGGTGCAGTCAAATTAGAGTGGACTGTGAATTCTTGGAGTCCCAACAGATTATTGATTATAGCCTTCTATTGGGATTGCATTTTAGAGCTCCTGAGAATCTGAAGTCCTTAGCAGAACAACAGGAGAATTTAACTTCCAGTCATGGTAAATGCCTCTTATGCAAGTTAGTGACTGATAGGAACCAGCCATTATTTGCATTTTATGTTTTATTATGTGTCTTATGTTAAATGTTAAATGTGTCTAGTGTTGGTTATTATGAGTTTTATATGGATAAGATAAGGTAGTTATTTTCAGTTTGTGTTAGCCTATAAATATCATATATGTGTTCTACAAAAATATAGATGAATGAAATTATTATTTAGATGTTTATCTCTTCTTTTTTCCTAGAACTCAGATTCTGGTTTTTAGTCTATCCTGTCTCCTCTCTTGACTAGAGCTTCAATTCTGGCTCTAGATTACCTTTCTCTCTTTTAATTTCCTTAAGTTCTATTAACTTGGTATCAGAGCAGTTCTTTCCAAACCTGTTGGGTACAAGGGTTACCACATGTATCTCTACTTATGATAAAGATCTCCTTCTTCCAAACCCCAACCCAGAATCTTACCATAATTCTCCTCCACCCAATCATTCTACACATTAATTCCTTTTCTACTGAACAACTTTCACAACAGTTATCTTCCATCATATTTAAGTCAGGTTGTTTGGATGCTGATATGACAGAACTGAAGAAGAACCGTGTGCAGCCTTCTTATAGAAATTTTACAGAGGAATATGTGGCCACATGTTGCAGACAGCAACAATAGTTCTATGGGAAATAAAGATAATTTTCTGAGGCAGTTAATAGTGTCAGTTACTGAACCAACCCAAGCAGTTACCACTACTCCACAAATGTCTGAAACTGAGAAGCAGTTGCGCAAAGCAAAGGGTTATGTTTCAGACATGTGGATAAATTTAGTACTGGTCATAAATGCAAAACTGCCCCTTCCTATCGCCTTGAGGACAAGGCTGTTCTCTTAGGGGAGGATATTGATAGGAACCCTGTCTTATGTTAAATGTTACATGTGTCTAGTGTTGGTTATTGTCAATTTTATATGGATAAGGTAGTTATTTTTAGTTTATGTGTTAGCCTATAAATATCATATATGTGTTCTACCAAATATGGATAAATGAAATTATTATTGAGATGTTTATCTCTTCTCTTTCTCGAGAACTTAGATTCTGGTTCTAGTCTATCCCGTCTCTTCTCTTGACTAGATTTTCAGATTCTGGCTTTAGATTACCTTTCTCTCTCAATTTCCTTAAGTTCTATCAGTGACAGTGTGACATAAAAGTTTTCTTTCATAACTTAGTGGTTGCATATTGGTATAAATCAGGTATACAAGTCTTTTACATGTTTAAGATTTTTATAAATGTAATGTTCTGCTGGAGGTAAATTTGACATTGTGAGCACTAGGAATATGTTGCAGTGTAGAAAATCTCTTTGGTGTGGCCTCTTGGTGTCAGATGGATGAACTGGTTGCCTCATTTAGAATTTTAGTAATACTTCACTCTTGGAGTAAATGTTCTTCCCAAAATCTCTTGCCTTCAGTCCCTATAAACAGTGCAAAAAATTCTTACAACTGTTGTAAATCTCATGATCTTGACAATGCTGACTCTGGATTAGGTGCCGTTTCTTTCTGGTTGAATGGCCTGTTTAGATACAAACGTACCCAATGTTTCTTGATTGTACCAGCACCTCCTATTTGTACGTAGATTTCATTCTAGATGTCTTTTGCCTGTCTAGTATAAGCACCAGAATAGCTGTTTTAAAGGTTGATGTTTTTCATCTGTTATATCAGCTAACTTTCAATTGACATAGGGGAATGGGACATTGGTGCTATGTTTTTTGGCAAAAGATATAGATGCAGTCAGCAAATCCATACGTGATATGTCATTTTTGTTGGGAATTTGATAACATGATAACAAGCATGGGAAACTTTTTCTAAACATGCCCCCCCCCCCCCCCTCAAAAAAAAAAAAAAAAAAAAAAAAAAAAAAAAAGTCCGGTTTTTTTTTTTTTTTTTTTTTTCTCTTCCTTGATACCATTTGTGGATCCTATAGTAGTTTAATATTGCAGCTAGCTTGGGACATCCAAAGAAAGGGGAATGTACACCAATTATGATTACATTATGCATTCTAATTGTTATTTTTAGGTTCATCATGTAATCTGTTTTTCCTTGCTTGTTTGTTAGTCTTTTCATTCCGAGTACTCAGGCTCACATTTTCACTGTCTATTGACTGACTTTTGAACCTAGATGCACTCAAACAAGCGGAGCAGTTGATTCTTCCTAAAGGCCTGTTACTAGTTGCTCATGAACCCGGTTTTGTCAACACTGCGCCTGGACCTCACATCAGAGGAAATAATTTGAGGGCATTCTCTATAGGTGACAAAGAAGTTGATCTTCTGCTGCCTGGTACTGCAAGGTAGCTATTATGAAATCTGTTTCACTTGTGTGCTATACAATTAGTATGGTTTTTCCCATATCAACGAGATCTTAATCTGATACCTTCACAAAGCTCTTCTTTAAAATTGCCAGTCAGATTTTTGTATGATCCAGCTAACATACGGATCTTACTAATCTTAGTAAGGGAGTTGATGTCGTTGGTAATTGTTGGAGAATAGAGATCATCTTAAATCGATACTTGACTTCATTTAACAGTTTTAGCATAGTTTAAATATTTTTGTTTATATATGGTATTATTACAGCCTCTAGGAATAAATAATTAAAAGCTAAAATTTTTGTCACCGATATTGTTCATACTTGAAATTTCAGCACCAGGTGAATGAGTTTCGTACAAATTTTCAAAGCTCAAAAAGGTTTTCATTGAGGGGGTCATGTTGGATATATTACAATAAAGCTATTTATTTCACTCAAAAGCTTAGGTTTCTGAGTTGAAATGATTAGTAACTAATATCTTGACTTAAACCAGCTTCAAAACAAGTAGGTTGAGATACGTGTTTCTCTGATCATATACACACCTGACCCTGTTTACTTTATCATTCCCTCTAACTTGCCTACAAGTTTTCGTCAATTTGAAGACACCTGTTGAATGAACCGAGCAAATGCAACCGACCCTCTTGAGAACCGAAATTGAATATTGTCATTCTTTTTAAACATTCTGACGTCATCACTTCGGTACTCAGGTTGCGGGTGCAGCTAGGAGTGAACATGCCAGCACAAGCAAACCGAAAGCTTGTGGAGGACAAGGTGGAGGCATCAGAAGTAGAGCTTTTTGAGGTGTACGACGTTGTCCTCTACATGGGAATAATTGATATATTGCAGGAATACAACCTAAGAAAGAAACTTGAGCATGCCTATAAATCAGTACAATACGACCCTGAGACAATCTCTGTAGTTGAACCAAAGTTGTATGCCCAACGTTTCTTCAATTTCTTGGAGACAAAAGTTTTCCCAGAGACTCTATGAGTAATATTCTTTTCCTTCCTTCTGTCTATGTGATTGTTGCAAAGGAAAAGTTTTGATTGTATCATTAGTGTAATTAATCTCCACATAATTTCCTCCTCCTAGCGGTGAATAAATTTGTATATGCAAAATCTTGATTGTTTCAGTTTACTGAGTTATCAATATATTCAGAAGGTATGTTTGCCTACTATTGAGGTAAGTTTCACCCGATATTTTAAATCAAATATTTCTTTTAATTCTTTATTTTCTTCTTAGCTTGACGTTTTAGAGAAATTTATTTAATTTTCTTAATCTTTCTAAATTAGTCAACTGAATAGTAGTTAACATCATTGTTATTATTTTTGTCATCGCATCCATTCATTATGGGGTTGTGTTGTTAATTTGGTTTTTGACTTCTATCTCAGAAGTTGCAAAATCACTTTTCCTCGATAGACAGTTTCGTACATGCCCTATTGGGCGCAAAATCACTTTTCCAGTTAGCTATCAAACAAGGTTCTTTTTGACAAGTTTTGCAGATGTTTAATAAAATTACGTAAAATTATATCATTAATATCTTCATATTTTTAATCATTTTTCAAAGCTACCCTTACTCAATACAGTTTTTTTTTTGGTTGCCCATCCGGTATCCAGAGTTTCGTCCTGACTAATCTAAATCCAACCCGGGTCGTGCACTTGACTATAGTGGGTGAGTCTCTCAACGAGGCTTTTCTTAAATAAAGTTTATTTAATTAGTATACATATAGTTAGAAGTGGAAATAGGCTATGATTTAACTTGATACACTTGAGCTTGCAATAGAGCTCTAATGCTTGAGTTTAGGCCTAAATGTAGGTCTTTTTTTTTTAAAAAAATAAATAAATAAATTTCAGCCTTGAGCCTTCAAAATGCCGTGTCGGAATCTTTCTCTAACGACCTTGTTTTAATCTAAATTCATAAGTGATTTATTTATTTATTTTTGTCGATAACATGTTCCTATTTATAAGATACACTAGTAATAGTTTGTCTAAAATTTTTAGTATTATTTTTCATTTTTTCCTTGATTAATTATTGGTTAGTCTCATTACAATAATTATAAGAGGCACACACTCTTTCCATAAATAAGGGTGATTTTAGAAAGAGTTGCATTTTTTTATATAGTTATTGCCTTTAACCAATTTTGTATCTACATAATTTGGATATTTGTATGGGGATAATATATCTGCATTTACTGCAGATATATTATGTGCAGCAACCAATAAACGCTGCCGTTTCAATCTTTTTTTACTGTAAGAAGTGGAAGCTACCCCATGACGGCACAAAGGATGCAGGTTTATAGTTAAATCATCTCTTATTCTAAACGATGCCGTCATATTCTTAAATACACTCGTAATGAAGCTTTAGCTGAAGAAAACTCGTTTTGGTGATCCATGGTGATGATCCTTTGAACTAAAAGCTTATGGGTTGATACCTTTCAACAAAAATATATGCTTCGCGAGGAGAACTCCCTTATATCCTTCAAGCCAAGTGATTCAAGGGTCTGGAAATTCATCTACTCCCAGAAGAATATCACTGATTTAGGATCCAAATGGCAAGTGAGGGATGGCCGGATAATGGAATTCTTCTGCGATAACTGGTTGGCTAATGGGTGTAATCTATCTGAATCTGGCAGAAGACTTCTTACAGTAGAAGACTGATTTCTGATCTGCTTATCTGCTTCCTTTGTGCCGTCATGGGGTAGCTTCCACTTTCTTCTTACAGTAATAAAAGATTGAAACGGCAGCATTTATTGGTTGCTGCAAATAATATATATGTAGTAAATGCAGATATATTATCCCCTATTTGTATATTATGAAAATGATAAGAGGGAGTACATTTTACCTCCCTCCATAATAAATTGCTTTGTTTTCAGTTGAAGAATAAAATTTGATGAGGATTATTTATGGAAAAAAACAAGTTATTTAATTATCAAAACAACTAAGTTACTTAAATTTTACAACATTCTCCAATAAGTGATTTATATTTGATACAGGAGGTTTTAATCATGCAGGAAATGTTGAATACTTGAATAAATTTTATCATTGGAAGGATCAGACAGCATGATTGATTATCACATAATACATACTATAAGATATTTTATAGGGAAAATTACACATAGGTCTCAAGGAACAGAAATATTTACATTTAAGTCCCTTGAAATGACAAAATTACTTAGAAGTCCTAAGGGACTTCTGAGTAATTATTTCAGAATGTAAAATTACTTTGCTGCCCATAGTGCATATTTCACACAAAAGCGATTAACAACACAAAAAGCATAAATTAACAACACAAAATGCATGTATTAACAACAACTTTTGAAAACCACGAATTTGTGTTCTTTCACTTCGAAGCGATTAACAACGAGAAAAAAGCATAAATTAACAACACAAAATGCATGTATTAACAACAACTTTTGAAAACCTTGAATTTTGTTAATAAATAAAGTTGTTGTTAATACATGCATTTTCTGTTGTTAATTTATGCATTTTCTATTGTTAATCGCTTCTGGAAGTGAAAGAACACAAATTCAAGGTTTTCAAAAGCTGTTGTTAATACATGCATTTTGTGTTGTTAATTTATGCTTTTTGTGTTGTTAATCGCTTCGTGTGAAATATGCACTATGGGCTAAAGCAAAGTAATTTTACGTTCGAAATAATTACACGAAGTCCCAAGGGACTTCTGAGTAATTTTGTCATTTCAAGGGACCTAAATGTAAATATCTCTGTTCCTTGGGACCTATATATAATTTTCCCTATTTTATATATGGGTTTATCGTTTGTTATATCACTTGACATAAGGTTATGTCAAGTCACTCCGAAACTACGTCGTTTTAGGGTTAGGGGAATTAATGAAGGGTAATAAATACAAAAACAAAAATACTAGAACACCCTTCATTAATTCATCTATCCCCAAACTACGTCATTTTGAGAGTTCATTAATTCTTCTAACCTTAAAACGACGTAGTTTTGAGATGACTTGACATAACATTATGTCAAATGACATGACATTATGTCAAATGACATGACAAACGATAAACCCTTTATATATATATATAGAGAGAGAGAGAGAGAGAGAGACAAATTCAATGTTGTTGGAGCTGTTTGTATTGATTCAACTGGTCACACCAAACTCCTCGTTATGACTGTGATCTTCTGTAAACATGAAAGGTGATCGAGTTACTTTCATTGGATGAAGGGGGAAAAAAGATGGATCAATCTAAATACATATCATTCATAATTGACAATCCATATATCCCAAGAGGCCAAACAACTTATATGTAGTCATTCTAGTTTTCTATTTCACTTGGATGCAGAAAATTGTGGAGTATATTGGGGAAAAAAGAAAAGAAAAGAAACCAATAACATAACATAATACACACACAAACATATCTTGCTTGGACATCACCAAGATATGGTGAATAATTCAGAGATGAGAGACACAAAGTCCCTTTTACATGTTATTAAAGAAACAAGCTAAGAACATATATACCCCGTTATAAAAAAACAGAGAGAGAGAGAGAGAGATGTAGGGAGAAAGAATAGTGTTTAATTAAAGCCTTCCATTTTGATTTTTGAAGCGTGTGATGATTTTTGATGATCCGGCAACAAATATGAGATACTTCTCATGACTTTAATATAATATATATTTGGAGAGTTGATCTTGGTCCTAAATATAAGACATAGTTTTTTATATTTTTCAACTTTTGTCTAATTTACTTCTATTGATGCTCCCTCAACAATAATCAAGGAAGAGACGGAATGAGTAAATTAAGAAAGATGACTAAAATGTGTTAAACAATATATATTATATTAATTAACTCAACTAATTTTCTTAACTTAATCAAATTAAGTAAATATGTCTTATATTAAGTACGGGAGGAAGTACCTTATATATGAATCTACTTTAGCCTAATTTGAAGTATATATATTAACAACGATGTAGGTAGTTGATCATCTTTCATAATCACTAAATTAATCAAAATAATTTATGAGATGAATATTAATTAGAAGATATCCATCAATAGAAAGACATTGAATCAAAGGTATATAAAACAGTAAAATATTATAACCACACTTTTGTTTTTACCTCAATTACATAAAACTCGTCTATTTTGAAAATATACACTTTAGTCTAAATCATTAGTACCATTAAAGAATTTTATAAAAAGATTCTTAAGGGTTACTTTTTTAATTAAAAACCATATAAGAATAAATCTTGTTTACTAATTTACCCCTCATTATGCCAAATCCCCAATTTATCTTTAATACTAATATTTATTAATGACCCGTTTAATATTTTTACTAAATTTAGAAAAAATTAAGTATTTTTTATTTGAAAAATAAAAATACATGTTATTTTTTTTTTTGGACGAAGATATATATATATATTTTTTGGACGAAGATATTTAATCAAATGATTATTAAGTATTGTTTATGTTAAGGAGGGGCATTTTGATCAAAATGATAGGTCAATGCTATGATTTAAACGTCAACGAATGGTTAGATGAATGAAAGTTAAAATAGCAAAATTAGAAGGGGGATTTATGCCACATATATTTTGCCTTAAAAGAAGGCCCTTATAGGTTTTTCAAAATAAAGGAGAGATCTTAATAATTTATATTAAATAAAGGGGAGGTTGATGTATTTGACTTAGAAAATGTGAAGTATTTCCTGGCAATTAGCTTAAGTTGATTATCATTTTGATTGAAAGGTAACCTCAACATTCACATATAACTACAAGTCAAAGATGAAAGTGATGAGCCTTTTAATATTCGAATCCCCGAGCCAGACAACATCCCTATCAATCCCAACCTCCCATATATGAAGAAGAGAAAGATGTTTATGAGTGAAGTAGCAATGAACAGGCTGTCACCTATAGCTATATATATATATATACATATATATATATAAAGAGAGAGAGTTGGCAATGCAAAGGAACAAAAACAGCGTAAGACAGAGCTGTTTTAATGAGGAGTTTTATTATTCATATGTTTGGTGTGACTCTATCACACTCACTCGTGCATTACATTTTCACCCTCTTCTTCTTCATCTTCAACTTCAAATTCATACTTAACACAAAACCAGTTGCCTCCCTATAGAATACCAGTTTATCTCAGGGCTTGTTTGGTTCAAGGAAAATTGGGGGAAGGAAATAGAAAATGGGTATTTTCCATCGGGCGCGACTATTTGGTTCATATTTTCTCAGGAACATGTTTTCTGGCGGTGGGTCATTTTACCTTAAACATGGGAAAATCGGTTCCCACCTATTTTGGTGGGAATCCATTTTCCTACGAGGCCAATGTAATGGATGCCAAGGTGCTCTGAGGCTTTGGACTTATTCCTTAGGTCCAAGGTTCGAGCCCTTGGGGAGGCGCCCTTAGTAATTATCAAGGTACAAATCTCTCCTAGAGGAGGAGGATAATTCCCGCCCTGTGAGGGGCCAATCAACCCCGGGTGTAAGCGGTGCGCCGTGAGGGGGACGAACCAGTCCTTACCCGGTGGGGGGTCGTTACATGTGCCTTTTTTATGTAACGACCCCCACCGGGTAAGGACTTGGTTCGTCCCCCTCACGGCGCACCGCTTACACCCGGGGTTGATCGGCCTCTCACAGGGCGGGAATTGTCCTCCTCCTCTAGGAGAGATATGTCCCTTGGTAATTACCAAG
The DNA here is from genome assembly GCA_019022655.1 of Acacia acuminata. Classification (NCBI taxonomy): domain Eukaryota; kingdom Viridiplantae; phylum Streptophyta; class Magnoliopsida; order Fabales; family Fabaceae; genus Acacia; species Acacia acuminata. Next base: position 6,892,359 of record JAFJYI010000010.1, read on the forward strand.
GGCGCCTCCCCAAGGGACCTTGAACCTGAGGAATAAGTCCAAAGCCTAAGAACACCTTGGTATCCATTACAGCCAAGTTACCCTCTTCGGAGCAGGGGAGAGGATGAGAGTGACATCGGAAAATATCGTGGGAGGAGGAGGAAGCCGCCGATGGTAGTATCTTTCCCACCGAAGGTGCAAATCCATCAGAAGAAACGGAGGAGGAGTTGAAAGTCTTGTTTTTGTTTTGTGTGGAGCAAAATAGAGCATATGTATTAATATATGATGGGGACACACAAACGTTATATTCGAGGATGAATCACTCTCCCATTAAATGATTTCAAAGTGAATGTTTAAATCTATGGGTGTGCTTTTGTCTTATGTCAAGTGAAGATTGTGATTTATGAGTAGCTAATCGACGTATTCCACTGTGTTGTACAGGTCGAATTAATGCTTTTACATTAGTGTTCCACTATGCTTGACCAGGGCACTCGAGTGAAGGCGATTTCCAAAGCGTGGTGATTTTAGGAACGCACACTCGAGTGAAAAAATGGACACCGAGTGTGAAGGCCGTTTTAAATGAGTTGAATGCACAGTCCGTTTTGTGTGGTTTAAAATAATAATTTATGGGTAAAATGGTATTTTGACTCATTTTCCCATCTTATTTTTTTCCAACCAAACAAAAATTTGCCTATCAATTCATTTTCCTTTTCAGTGCGGACCAAACGCATGGAGACAAAATATTTTTTATTCCATTTCATTCTTTTCATTTCCATTCCTTTCTATTCCTGCCTTTTATTCGATCCAAACGGGGAATATTCATATGTTAGGGAACAACAATGTGGGCCCCCTTGGTTTATAAAAGTAAAATAAATTGAGGAAGAAAAAAAAAAAAGGATCAGGAAAACGAATGTGTAATGTTTGTTGCAAAAGAAAGGTAATTATACAATGGTAACATAATGAGTTATTAAACGGGGAAAATGTGAAATTTAAAAAGAAAAAGAAACAACACCTAAGTATCTCTTATAAATAAGAGCAAGTCATGTAAAAAAAAAAATCGTCCCTTATATATAGAAAGTAGGGTAATAGAGCAAAATATATACGTAGTTTTTTCAAAAGTGCGTTCAACACCAAGTGTTTCTTTTATATGCAAAAGTGATTAAGTGGTTATAAAAAGAAGGGCAAAAGTCACAGATTTCATTTATATGATGGTGTTAGTTTTAATCTAATGGAGGTCATTTATATTTAACGGAATTTGTGACTTTTACCTTATTTTTGTAAACATGTAGCCACTTTTGTACCTAAAACAAACATTTGATGTTAAGCGTACTTTTGAAAAAACCGCAAGTATATTATTACACGTTAACCCAGAAAGTAAATAGTAACAGAGGGAGAACTTTTTTTTTTTTTTTTTTTGGTATTAAGAAGGGGCTAAAAGCGAAGCTTACAAACAATCAACATTACAATAAAAGGGGAATGAATCCCAAACTCTCTTGGCAAAACCCAAGATTGCAACCTAGAAGGACAGTGGGAGAACTTAATTATTGAGAACGAAAGAAGGTGTGGGATCCTAAATATATATACTACCCCTCTTTAATATAAAAGTCAATTGATCAATTTGTTAGCAAAAAAATTGACTAATTTGAAAATATTTTTAAAATATTTATATTTGTTGTTTTTCTCCAAACTAATATGTCTTTAATGATATACATAATTATTTTAGAAAGATCATATAATATGTACTATAATTAAGTAATTTATTTAATTTTCTTAATTTTTTTCCAACTAAATTAACTAATAATTTCTTTAATTTTCCCAACTAAATTAACTAATTCTTATTTTAAGTACTTGGATGTAGTATTTTTTGCCCCAACATTTTTGTATTTGAAGGTCATCCTCATCTGATCTCCGCCATCATCTCCTCCACCACATCTTACAAATTTTCGTTGTTGAACTTTCTCTCTCTATATGAATAATGTAATTATGATATTCTTTATTGTAAAGATTGAAAATGCTTTGAAAATTTTCATTTGTTAAATATGTTAAAATGGTTCTTAAATTCTCTATACATTTAATATATTCACAACAGAACACAAAGGGGTGTTTAAGGGCAAGGCATGACCCTTTGCTTGATGCCCAACCCAAAATATAAATGGGTAGCATTTGCCGCCTCGATGCCTAACCCTACCTAATAAAAGCGGAGTAATTTAGGGTTGGACGGCATGGTGGGCAAGACCGGCTTCAATAAAATTAGAAACAAAGAAGCATCCAAAAAAGAAAAACATATAGTTTGATAAAACATATTCTATACAATAATCCTTTTTAGATTTTATTATTGTTTATATTCAATTCACGGGCTAATATAAAAAATTAATTTAATAGATATTATTTTCTTATTTTTTTAATAACCATTCATTTCTCAAGACTCAATTTACGAAAATTTCTTAATTAAATATATTTATGAAAAAATCTGCATCTTTTTTCAGTAAATATAAAATATGTTTGTTCATTATATTCTAATTGAATGGTAAGTATATACTTATTCAATTTTATCAAAAAATGAATGTATGTGTATATATTTTAAATATAATTATATATACACTTTAAATATAATTATATATACACTTTGGGTATGGCATCATACCTTGCTCAGTGCTCGACCCTACTCGGTATTTGGCTCGGGGACAGAAAAATGCCCCAATGAATTATGGGCTGACTTTTTAGGGCTGGGCTAGACTTTTTTTTTTTACCGGGGTTCAGGTGGGTATTACAAACATTTGGGCTTCATGAATATCACTAATAACACACACATTCAAAATAGAAAGTCGTTGCCACATAGTTAAATTTAATAAATTGCACATAGCTGAACAAAATTGGATTAAGATTCTCTCATTTAACGTTCCTATCTACTTCCATCCTTTACTCAAAAACTACGTAGTTTTAAGTAAAAACAAGCCAGTGAAGCCCTTTTAAGGAAAAACCTTTATCTTAAAGGAATTTTTAGTACATTTTTTAGTACTCGTGATATTGGATGCTGTTAAGAAAATATTTCTGAGTGATAGGTGCTAGATATTGGGTGCCACACAAAAACATATTTTAGAGTGCCGAATGTACTAAAAATTAATTTGGGATACTGAATGCTAAAAAAAAAAAAAAAAAAAAATATTATCCCAGTAATGGATTTTTTTTTTTTTTTTTCAAAAGAAATCCTTTCCTAGCTTGTTTTTACCCAAAATTATGTAATTTTGAGATAAAGGATAAGAGCGGATGGGAAGGATAAAAGAGAGAATCCCAATCCAAATTATTCCAAACGAAAGTGCACTTGCACAAGTTCAAATTCTTATAGTCAATAAAATTTTCATACATGTGTTTTAAATCAATTTTCCATATTTAGTTACATGTTTTTCTCAACAAAACCAGTAGCAAAATTTGAAAGGTCATCCATGAATTAACGTTATAATTAGCTTTAGAAGTGTATTTTGTCACTTGAAAAGAAATCACATTAGCTGTAGATAACCTTTAACCAAAAAAAAAAAAAAGAAGAAAAAAAGAGAGCATGTGAAATCTCCATCTGAATAAAAGTTCAAATTCTCGCTTAAAGGAACTCATATAGTAAATGTTTCAAGTGATATCCATCGATATTTAATTATTCTTTTGTTTAAAACTTTAAGTCATATGAGTAATGGAGCAAATTATTGATAAGAACTTAAAACCAATATTTTCACTTAAAGTAACATCTGAGAGGGATTAATATGAATTAGTGAGGACTAAACTACTTTGAGAAATTGACTCCTACCTGCAGTTCTTAATATCACGTCTATTTGTAATAGTACCAAAAAAAAAAAAAAAAAAAAAAAAAAGAAAAGAACCAAAAGGGGAGATATCATATATGACAAATAAAAAGATGTGGTATCTATTTAATTATTCTCGCCTACTCTTATTTTACCTACCACTCTCAATCTCGTTAGATTATAATCTCATCTAACAAGTGAGATTTGAGGGATAAAATAAACTTAATCTTCTCTTCTTCACAATCTTCAATTATTGGTTTCCTGCTCTGTTTTACGACCAATGTTTTGTTTCATCAAGTGAATTAATCTTCAAATCAAAGATTAAATCAGAGAAACGGTGTTACAAACAAGACGATCATCATCATCTAAATAAGAAAACTCAGTTTCCAGTGGAGGGGAGAGAGTGGGTGGGAAATCTTGAATCTGAGCAGTAAAATCGCACCCTAATGAATTGAAAGGAAAGAATTATATGAATCAAGTAAAAAACTTGGGTTCAAATTGTACGAAGGGGGAAAAATCAATCTTCCATATAGATATAAACCATAAAAACACAAATCTGGGAGGGAGACGGTTAAAAAAATCTTGAATCTTAACAGTAAAATCGCAATGTAATGAATTGAAAGGAAAGAATTATATGAATCAAGTTAAAAACTTGGGTTCAAATTGCACAAAGGGGAAAAAAATCAATCTTCCATATAGATGTAAACCACAAAAACACAGATCTGAGAGGGAGCCGTTTACAGCTTCGAATGAAAGATATTTTCATAAGGGATGTGTTCGTTCATGACAGTGGAGGAGAGAGAAAGGGAAAGGAAGGGGTAAAAATATTTATTTTATCCTTTAAATCTCCACCATTGAATAAGATTATAATCTAACGATATTGAGAGGGATAGACAAAGGTAGGCAAATAAGAGTAGGCAGAATAACCTTTCCCATAAAAGATTACGTGGAAAGCATGCAGAAACTAATTAGCTAAAGGAAACTTGTAACATAACGCATGAGGAATATTCATGACAGCTCTAATTACACTACTTTAGTGACCTTTTAGGGTCAAAAAATGGGCACAACAATTCTTCTCTTGACATAAAGATCAAAGGAGGACGCAGTATCTTTAAAATATGAGAAACGAAATTGCAGTCATCAACACAAAATGCAGCGGCTAGCTAGCAACAGCTAGGCCAAATGCATCTTTTTAGTCAGTACCAATGCATCTTATGATCTTGGACAAATATAGTATGCATTTTTTTTAATTGCTCCATTTCTGATCCTAAATATAGAGGAGTTGGATAACTAACTTTTAGAGATTAAGAAAATTAATTAAATTAGTTACTTGTAATGAGTTTCTCTAAAATATAATTTTTAATCCATATTTGCAAGAGAAACTACCTTCCATGATAAAAGCCCTCTTTAGTTTGAGTAATTGTTTGGGTTGTGTGGAGAATAAATTATAATTTTAGAAGACAAAATGGATCTAAAACTCCTCCACCAATTCCTACGATTACAATGGGAGAGATCGATGATTGACTGGAATGAAGCCTGGTCCAGGATTTATTAAAAGGGACAACATCAGTAACTGGAGAAACCAAGAAATCTTGAACTAGGCTACATTTCTATCAACCCCAATCTCTGATAATTTCCAGCCCACTAAGACCATGATGTTGAAGAAGAAAAGGGAGAGAGGGACAGGGATGTTTAGGAGTGAGGAAGCCAAGGAAGGTGTGTCGCCTATATATGTAAAGTGTCATGGGCCAATGAGGATTGACACAGTTGGCTAAGGCGTCGGCCTTCACCCTCAAAAAGGAGGAGGTTCAATACTCGCTGGTAGATGTGAGGGCCTTATTAATGAGCGATCTGTAAGTACTTCTGTAAGCACTCTTTGAAAGGCCTACCCGGCCCCGGTAGGATACCGATGTCTACCTCTACCTAAACTTTTTTGTATAAAAAAATAAAAGTGTCATGGAGCAAAAATATGGAAGAAAAGCTAATAATTAAGCTAATGAGTGATGAGTTGGCAATTAAATTGAAAGCAGCTTCACACACCAAATTACACCATCCCAAATTGATTCAACAGGAGTTTATGTTTGAACTTTGATGTTTAGTATGAGTACTCTTACACAAGTATCTCAATACTCTCATTCTCAACGCCTAGCCTAGCCGTGCAAATCCGTGGGCTATTAGCCATTGCAACTAATCTATATCAAGGTGCACTAGTTAGCTGTTTAGCGGAGCCCTTCTCCAAAATGCTTTCTTTCCAAAATTGGAACCCTTGATATTACGTGTAAATTTTTAGGTTTTTGAATATTTTTATTATTCATCTTTTATATTTAATTTATAGAAAAGGCTCACTCCAAAAAAAGAAGATCAATTGTACTCACTTTGTAAGCTAGGTTATATTAAAACCAGTCTCTTTTTATAATTAGTTTAAAGTATCCCTATTTATTACATATATTAAGTATGAGTTTCTATATGGGGTAATTTTTATAATAAATTATTAAAGGAGTACTTCGTCCGGTTCATAATGTAAGTCACCCTAAGAAATTTTTTTGGTCCACACTTCACATCTAAGACAGAGTAATTAACATTTATTTGTCAATTTTATCTATATAAATAATGTTTAAATGCTCCTTATATTTTTTTTCTCTCACCTACAACCTCATTTATATGAGTAAAATTGACCCACTTAATGGCACTAATCTAATTAATATTATATGTAGGCTTTTCAAAGCTACATTGATAATGTTTGCTTGACTGTTACAATCAGACTAGCATAATATGATTAAAGTTGTAATTTTTTAATTTAAGAAAAATTTAATTACTTAACAGTCATTTTTTTTATTTTGATAAATTAATTAAAATGACTTATATTATGGACAAAAAACAACACCATAAAGAAACCTCCACATCTTTTCTAAACTATGCATTATTAGTAAATTAAATCAAGAAAATAACGTAACGAAAAACCAAAAAGAAATATGGTCGTATGTTTGTTTGAAAGAGGGTTTGGAACTCTACCATATGTAACATTATACTCCCTCCGGTCCTAATTATAAGACATATTGACTTAATTTTAGAGAGATTAAGGATAATAGTTAAATTAGTTAATCATATTTATTTTCCAAAAATGCCATTTTTTAAAATTTAAAATCACATATAGTTACTCTGATTCTCTGTTCTTTGTCGATCTCTTCTACCTTACACATGACTTCTCCGAGCTCTCAAAAGTCCAAGTGTTGTCAATCTCCTCAAAAAACTTCCGGTCTACTCTTGAAGGTTGGAAGTGTAATTTAATAGTGATGTCATTATGAACTATGACAAAAATTGCTCAAAATTATTTTATTAAAAATAAAAAATAGTATAATTAAGATGTATGTGATATTAATGAGTTGCAAGCATTACTCATTTTATAGAATATATAGGTGCATTATTAAATTATTGTTGAGAAATTATTAATAGGGGTATTTTGGGAGAATATTGACAAAAATTAGAATTTTGTCCTATAATTAGGGACCAAGATCAATTCATAAATGTCGTCCTATAATTAAAACAGGAGAGAGTAACAAATTTTTCAGCTACATGTAATAAATTACTTCTTTTTTCTTATTTTGACAAGAGAGGGTTAACAGCGAAAAAAACCTACTCTTGCTGTATGGTACTCAATAGCTCCTTCAAGCTTTTTTCAACTCAAATGCATCTGTTTAATCAGTAACATTGCATGATATGATCTGGTGCATATATAGCATGTATATAACATGACTCCGTTTTTTTCCATGCTAAAGATTACTCCATTTCAGATCCTAAATATATAGGAATTAGATAACTAATTTACATATATTAAAAAAATAGTTAAGTTAGTTATTTATAATAAGTTTCAATCTATATTTGCATTAGAAAATACCTTTGTTGATAAAAACCCTCTTTAGTTATGTAATCAATAGGATTAATTATGTAGAAATTAGAATTTGCATCTACCGTTAACGTAATAATTAACAAAAGAGAAAATGTCTAGAACTTTACCATAGGTAACATATTGACAGACTTTTTTTAAAAAAATAATAATATTGGACTCTCAGTTTCAATGGAGACATTACATCAAAATCAACGAAGACTTCTAATCTTTATCCATGTCTGCAACTTGAATAAAAGGAGGAGGTTGATCAAGAAGACAAAAACTCCCATCTATGCTATAAGAATATCTAGCTAATTTATCAGCAATAGTTTTGATATCTCTATATTTGTGATTGACCACAACTTGCCAATTTCTATAAAAAGTCGTCCTAATATCATCCATAATGTCCTTCGAGGATGATGTTGATCACATTCTTTCAACATATAATTCATGTCCTCTATACAAGTGATCTTCCTATACCCTTTGACCAACACAGTTGTAGGGAATGCAATCAATTATTTATGCAAAAACCGGATGAATATTAACTAGTTTGCAGCCGAAGCCTACAAAGCCATATGTCATTTTGGTCCCGAAGGTAGCCCCCGTACCCACTCCTTACATCCTTCAAGACTGAGTCATACGACTGCTACTTTGATGAAGTACTCTTCATGTTGGTTCCAATTTGTATCAAAACTGTTGATGATCTTCTTTATATCCTCTATTCTGAGAATATCTTTGTCTAAACATACTTTAAAGAAACTATGATGTGCATTCAGTCTCACATTAGTCGCCTCATAATCAATTTACTTTTTATAACGTGAAACTCATGCATCCCAGCAAAGACACCTAAACAAGGTTTGCCATGGAACCTTCTTTGTATAATTTTTGCCAATCTCATGAGTCATATTCCATTTGATCCAATTTGCCCCTATAAAGAAGAGAATATGTTCCATTTTTCGTGTTTGACTACTGATTTCCAATACTTCTTGACGATAGAGCAATCCCGCAACATATGCATCAAGTCTTCATCCATCTTGCATTTAAAAAGACAAGCAGCAGATGTCTCCAATCCTTTATGTCTCCTCAGCTTTGATGTATGACTTCTTTCATGAGCAGCTAACCACATGAAGGCTTTAATATTTTTCCGAAAACACACCATCTCCATAGGATTTTCCATATGTTATGTGCAACCATTTGAGTTCTTGAAAAAAGAAAATGATATACCGATTTGCAGAGAAACAACTATTAGTGGATGGTTTCTAGTATATTTTGTCCTCTCTTCTCTCCTCACATGGGGATACACAAAATTTGATCAATTACATGGGAAAGAAACGAGTACTCCATCTTCCTTCTATTCCACTCACCCCCTTCTATCACATACTCAACCACACTCTCATTTCGATCAATGAGATATTTATATCCTTGATCCAGATCAATGAGAGGTCCTGTTCATATTAGATCAATTGTCAAGCCAAAAAACGAAGACCGATCGTTCCAAATTTTCTCCCAATACCATTTTGAAACTTTCCCCAAAAACTGTTGATTCCTTTCCATATTAGGGATGAGCTCCTTTGCTTTTTAACATGTGGAATCTAATTATCACTACAATTATATTTAGGTCGAAGCACTTTCACCCATAAGGCCTCTCAATTACATATAAGTCCCCAACACGGTTTCATGATAAAGATTTTATTATGTTTCTATAATTTCCTAATTCCATGCCCTCTTGCATTCCTTTCTTGTTGTATCTGATCCCATGAGATTAAGTAGAATTTATGGCTTTCTTCAGTATCCCCCATAGGAAACCTCTGCTGCTCTGTTCCAATTGCTGCTCTGTTCCAGTTCCTTAACTATACGTTTAGGCAGCAATATTGTCTGCATGTAGTACGTGGGTAACATTGATAGCAAAGCCTTGATAAAGGTAGTTCTACCATAATAGAAATTTTTTAGCTACGCGTAAATTGTTTTTGTTTCCAAGGTGTGACAGTAAAAATTAAATTTTAAAACCGGAAAATGTCACCTAAACATAAGAACTGTTTTTAAAGATAAATATATTTTAAATATTTCACATGAAAGTATAATTAATTACGAGAACTAAAATTTAAAAGATAATAATAGTATAATCCCATTATAAAACAATAAAATAGTTGGATATTTATATTTACTCCCTGTGCCTAATTAGTCAGCCAGATCAATACTTCATTTCAGCGTTCGGGCCTTATTCGATCTCATTTCCCTGTGTCTCGCCATTGGTCCGTCAAGATCAGGTGCGCTGCATTGTGTCTCTCCAAAACAAATTTGGGTTTTACTGTTGCCCGTCTGTCGAGCTCGCCTTCATTTTTTATTTGTGTGGGTCTCTCGCATCTCACGCCGTAAGTCTCTCCTAATTTCCCCCTGGATTTAAGATTGTTTACGGGTTTTATGATTTGGAGCTTCGGTACACTGCCAGATTGGGTTTCGAAGCACTAATGTTCTCCACTGACAGTATTCATATGTTCTTGCTTTAATTTCGCAAAAGATTGGATAAATCTGAAGCTGCTAAGAAATATCGTGTTGATTTTGCCAAACTTTAAGTGATCTTAGATCTTCTGCTGCACTCTTTAACTAAGAAAATTGTTCATATTTTGCTTTATGAGTACAATTGTATCTATCTTTGTGATTAGTTTCTGTTTATTGATTTTCATGTCTGCTATATATGCTACAACTCATCTACACAGAAAGCTAGGCGTTAGTTTGTTGACTCTTATGGTTATATCTGCTTGATTGAAGTAACAGAAATGATGGAGTTATGTTTTTACTTGTGGGCCATTGTTTATAGATTTCACTGTTGGATACGATGCCTATGTATGTGCATTTAGTGAAAACTGATTTGTGTGTTGGATTAGCTAGGATCATGCATGATAATCTAAAACCTGTTGGTGATTTTTCTTTGAATTTTTTGAATTCTGTAGGTATATATTCGGTATCCTTTCTGGTTTTACGCTGGCCTAAACACTTTTTTTTTTTTTTTTTTTTTTTTTTTTTTTAATGTAACATTGATTGCCCTCCCTTGAGTGACAACCTTTAGAAGTTAAACCTTGATGCCCTCTCAAGTAGTTAATTAAACTTCAAAAAAGTCAATCATGTGATCATTGTCAAGAGATTCTTAAGAGGTTTAAAACCCAAAGAAGATGTGTATGTATGTGTGTGACATCATGCAAAAGCTTTATCCAGCTTAAGGTGATTAATATTTATGATTGCTAACTCTAGTTCAGAAAAATAGTGTCATGAAAGTTACAGTCAGCTACTGATCATCCTATTATTTGATCATACACCTCCTATACGTGATAGATATCCTTAAAAAAAGGTAATATAGAGTGCACTGAAGGGAGGGCATCAAGGTTATAATGTGTGTGATAGACAAGGCCATTATTTGTGGTTGCTGACTCTAGTTCAGAAACAACTAAACAGAATTAAAAAAAAAAAAAAAAGCACTTGAGTCATGCAAAAGAAAGGAATATCTAACCCATGATAACTCACAAAGAAACTAATGAAAATGAACTGATTTTTGCTTTCACTGCAATCAAGCAAGATTACACTGAAAACATTGGAATCCAAATTCTGACTGTGTTAGAAATCTACACTACCATCCACAATAAAAGAAATTAAAAAATAATCATTTGTTAGAAAACTTTGAGCCACTGAATTGAGTTCTTTTATGCATCTGTTGATTGGTTTCTCTTCATCCTCCTCCTCCTCCTCAAAGCTTGACAAGTGCCATACAAAGCTTGTTGCGAACATCACGGAACGCCCAAATCTGAACATGATCTTTTTTTCTGAGACCATCCGTTTCAACTATTGTGTTCCAATTAGTTTTCAACACATACTGAAAGCTTCCTTTCTGAAGATCATTCTTATCTTTATGCAAATCCCATTGGCCAAATTCCAAGAATGTCTCTGAAAGAGGAAGAGACATCCCATTTTCTATTGGGGTGTGAATCAATGGCACAATAATGGATCTCCCCAACCTTAAATTTGTCATCTCTTCACCATCCAAAAAATTGAAACTCTCAACTTGGCTACAAGGAATTGTGACTCTACTATGTCCCTTGCTTACATCTGTTTCAGTCAAGTACTTTTGTATAACTCTTTTGATTCTTGTCCCACCATATTTACCAATGATCTTTCTTTCGAATTCTTCTGACAAGCTTGGTAATGGTGTTGGTGGATTTTGGCTACCCCTCCTCCTATTCTTCATCTTCTTTTTCTTCATTTCCATAGCTTCAATCCATTCTTCATTGCTTATGATTTCTTCCAACTTTCTCTTTAGTCTATCAGTCTTCACAGATTTCTGCACCTTTTTCCTTCCTTCTGTTACACAAAGAAAGAAACCAGTCAATACATCAAATCAACTATAAACAAAACTTTAAAGACTTCATTTTTGAACCATATAATTCATCAATTCAAACTAAAGACATTACCTTTAATCAAATCTTCATGGGTTAGGCGTTCATCATGTATCTTTGAAGGCGCCTTAATATCATGGTTGGTAAGATTTTCCTCCTTGTTTCTTTGTCTTTTTATCTTAAATCTTAGAGGTGTGTTCGATCTCGTTTCCACAATTTTTACCTGTTGCTGTTGCTTCTTTTCGACCAACTTTTTATAATGAAGAGAGGCAACTTCTAACAATATCTCAAAAGGGCTTAAGTTATGATAACTTTGTCGCAAGCCTTCAAAATCTTCCATAGTCAACAAATCAGACATCCTTACTGTTGCTTTTTTCTGATAAAAAAGTCCAATTTATAATCAACTAGAGTGTCAGATAAATCTCATATTTAAAACAACTTATCAAATTTATATTCAACTCAAGAAAAAAATCAACAATTTGATAAGTGTTTCAAAGCACTATATACGCTAAAATGAAATTACCATATTCAGATTGGATCATTCCAAGTATAAGCAACTTTGAGTTTACTTTACATAAAATAAAGGACACAAATAGTCACAACTATATATACACATCATCTACTATCTATGAGATGCATGAGTTAAATGTCCCGCACTAAATCCACAAGCTAGCACTACAAAACTCAAAATAATTGTTTTAAACAAAATAATTTAAAATAAAAATGTTATTATTTGGTAAAGGTGAAAAGGTGGGAATCCCTAGATTCACAAAAATGATGTTTTGCTCTTTGTGAGCTTCCGTAGACACCAACCATAATATTTTTTCTGGCTAAATCTTTAATGATGTGACAATCTGGGTTTTGTGACAAATATAATAAAGTTTGTATCCATGCTTGACAAAAGGATTGTAAAGAAAAGATCTAAAGGTCAAAGAATACAAGTTATCCTTTCAATGCAATAATATTTTTTGAAAAGATGGCAATTCAGCAAAAGGGTAAATGACTAATAACTATAAAGCCCCAATTTGATGCCAAGAAATTATTAGGCGTCATTCATACAATAACAGCTAAGGAAAGGTAATCCATTTTCACAGAATTAATTGACGTAATACTATTGATAAGAAAGGCGAAATATAAATGCTCACCAAATTTCCTCAAACTTGTGGTTTCCTTATCCGGTTGGATGCTCTCTGTGACATAAAAAGGGAGATTATTTTATTCTGCTTAAAACCAATTGAATTTGGCGCCATAAGAAATTTGAAATTCACAGATATTAGAATAAGAAGAAGAAGAAATAGGAATGAGAAAGGCCAAATAGGAATGCTCACAAATTTCCACGAAAGAGTTTGAAGAAGGTGCGTTCTTTTCTTATTTTGTCAGCTGCATGGATGCTCTGTTTTTGGTGATATGAAAACAGAGTATTGCTATGTGATGGTTACAACACTTGAATTTGACATTAAACAAATTTGAAATTCACAGATCTTAGAAGTAGAAGAAGGAGGAGGAAGAAAGAACTTACCCCACAAGAGAGTGGAAAGTTGAAGTGTGAGAAATGAGTTGGCTTTCTGAACGTTGAATGCGAGAAACGGGAGCGTAGGTTAATTTCTGATTAAATAAATAGAATTAGGAAACTTGGTAGAAAAGTATCTTGGTCCTGTTGGAATGAATTAGGAAACAAACGTAGTTTCCTAATCTTTAATTTTTTGTTGTTGAAAAAAAGTAGTTAAGATTGTACCGTTAGATGAACCGTAAGTAATAAATCACGGTAGTGTTGCGCACAAGCAGGGGTCGTCTTCTTTTCTTCCTCCGGCAAAGTAGTCTTCCTTTTTTCCCGTCAAAATAAGCAGTAGTGTAATAATAATTTCTTCGCTCTCCCCCGATTATGTTAGTTGTGATTTTATATTGATTGTGGATTCTTCAAGATATTTATTTATTTAAAAAAATAATAATGATTAGTAATTGCATTTATGGAATCACCCGTGTTTGAGGAGGAGGAGCTTTGATCTAATGCTTCTCACTTTGTGTATTCATTAAACAAAAAAACAAAAAACAAAAAAAATTGATACAGTTTAACGGATTTTGTTTGCTTCAAATCATTATAGTTTACTGAGTTTTATTTATACAGAACTCAATTTGGAATTCTTAAATATTTATTTGTTGTCTCAATTTTTTTTTTTTTTTTTCCATATTTACCTATATTTAACAAGGATGGTAAGAAAGGGGGAAAAATATGATATTAAAATTTAGTGTGGTTAATAAAAATTCCAAATAAATACCAAATGAATTTACAAAATCCCCAGAAATCCGTCGAATTTGTAAAAAGACTTAGAGGTGACAAGGACCTTTGGGGGATATGCAAATTCACGCCAAATGACCATTTTGCCCTTAGTTCTAAATAATTTTTTTTTTTAAAAAGAAAATACCCCCACGGTGGGCCCCACCGCCCGGCGCCACCACCCCACCGCTGGGCCACCGATGGGAGGGTTTTTTTTTTTTTTTTTTTTTTTTTTTTTTTTGCCGGGTGGGATGTTTTGTCAAAAATAAAAAATATGCTTTGTAAATGTGAGGGGTGGGATTCGAACCCCCCACCCCCCACACAAAACGGTTGGGCTACTTGGTTCCTTTATTATATATATACATTAATAAGTATATATATTCTTCTTAACATTTTTTCAATAGTAATTACCATTCCACAAGTGAGAATTACCATTCGTTAAGTGAGAATTACCATTTCAGAAGTGAGAATTACCATTGTTTCTCCAGGGTTCACTTTGTTTACTTGAAGTATGTTTTGTAAAAAAAAAAAAAAAAAAAATGAACTTTTACAAAACCATTCGTGAAGTGAGAATTACCATTGTTTCTTATTGGGTTCACTTTGTTTACTTGAAGCATGTTTTGTAAAAAAAAAAAAATGAACTTTTACAAAACCGAAGTGAGAATTACCATTCGTGAAGTGAGAATTACCATTTCCTAAGTGAGAATTATCATTGTTTCTCCAAGGTTCACTTTGTTTACTTGAAGCATGTTTTGTAAAAACCCAAAAAAATGAACTTTTACAAAACCTGAAGTGAGAATTACCATTCGTGAAGTGAGAATTACCATTTCCTAAGTGAGAATTACCATTGTTTCTCCAAGGTTCACTTTGTTTACTTGAAGCATGTTTTGTAAAAATCCAAAAAAATGAACTTTTACAAAACCTAAAGTGAAAATTACCATTCGTGAAGTGAGAATTACCATTTCGAAGTGAGAATTACCATTGTTTCTCTTTTCAAGGCCTACATTATTCACTTTATTTTACTTGAAGCATGTTTTGTAAAATTGGTGATTAAGTTGTTAAAAAAAAATATCATTTAAAACTAACCCGCTAACAACTATATTTTACAAAAGGGCATTTTTTCGAAGTGAGAATTACCATTTAGGTATTTTTTTGGTAATGTGGGAGAATTACCATTGTTTCTCGGGTTCACTTTTACAAAACATGCTTCAAGTAAACAAAGTGAACCCTGGAGAAACAATGGTAATTCTCACTTCTGAAATGGTAATTCTCACTTCACGAATGGTAATTTTCACTTCAGGTTTTGTAAAAGTTCATTTTTTTTTTTTACAAAACATGCTTCAAGTAAACAAAGTGAACCCTGGAGAAACAATGGTAATTCTCATTTAGGAAATGGTAATTTTCACTTCATGTTTTGTAAAAGTTCATTTTTTTTTACTCCGTTAACTGCCCTAATGGTCAACGTTAGAGCTATTAACGAAGGGGCAACATTGCTACGTTTTGAGACTTCAGGGGCAACATTGCTCCAAGAAAACGTAGCAATTTGAGGTTTGAGGGGTTCTGAATATGTTTTCTAAAGTACCAAAATAGATGGCCATGATTTAATGAAATCAACGGTCTAGATGCGCTTCTGAGGGATGAGGAGAGAGAGGGCCGCTGAGGAGATTTGCTTCCATCTAGACGACACATGACTTCTCTGCATTGTTTTCAGTTTTTGTTTGTTTGAAAAACAGAGTGTACCAAAAGAGACAAAGAAAGAGGAACCTAGCACATATAATTACGCTACTACAGAAATCGCGATATATAACAGTTATTAACTATCATACATCATGGTTTCGAATCGTCATATCTACAGGCACTATATTGGCTCAACAAAGAGACATTATGGTTCCCAATCGTGATTTATTCTGAATATATTACAATGATTCTAATATAACAACCGTTATGTATTGAAATGTGGTGAGGCCATGTTGTGCGTAATGCTGTCATGATAATAAAATGGGCTCATGAAACAACTGTTATATATACCGTAATTTTGGCACAATAAATAACGATCTGAAGTAAACAACCATTATAAACTCTGTAACATACATAACAGTGCTTTCAAAATAACAGTTATATAAAATTTAGCATATGTCATGATCGTTATGTCGCAACTGTTATTATAATCCATTTTAACTAGTAATTCTTACATACCAAGAAATTAGATATGCTTAAAGTTTTTCAAGTTTACCATTATTAAAATTTCTTTATCTTTCAATTTACAATTTACAAGTCATTCTCATATCTCTATCCTCTTTCTCTCTTTTCAATAAGAATTAAATAAAGGTAAAATTAAAAAATATTCATTAATAACATTTAAGTTGACTTATATATAGGACCAAAAATTTCTTCTGAAAGTAAACTTATAATAGAGACCAAAGTAGTATGCAATTAATAATGATAGTTTGAGGGAAAAAAATATATAAATTTAGGAAGCAAAGTAGATTGGGGATAGTCTTTATATTTAAAATAAAAACAAACTCTTTAGTTAATTCATATATTTAGGATGTAATGGATTATTAAATTGTTAGGTAGCTAATACATTTTTTTCCAATATATTTAGGTTGTATTGGCTGAAAATTAACCATATACGGATGTAATGTCAAATGAGAACAAGTGCCTTGAGTATGAAAGAACGGCCAATACAAGTTAATGTTAAAGGCCTAACAAATATGCATGATACCTTCAGAATTTGAAAATCTCAAATAAGGAATTCCTACTAAAACATGTTGTCATTTACTCATTTAAGTATAATAAACAGCCATGCCCCTTATGCCCTGGGCGACACGCGTGCTACAATAGCCGGGACAAAGGATTTAAAATTTTAATATTTCCATAGTGTTTTATGAAATTTTCTCAAAAAAATTCACTTGTCATAGTGGAAACAAGTGATGCTACATATGTTAATTTTTTTTTTTTTTAATCAGAAATGCTACATATGTTAATCAAATTACTACTATTAAACAACTAGTCCATCATAATCATCTTATAATGTATGAAGAGTTTCTGATTTGGGCTAAGGCATAAAAGTACACATGAAGCATACCTCAAATGCATATCTAGTCTAATAAAATTTACTCAAGCGAAAAAATACACATGAACAGTTGAAATGTCAGCATGTTTTCCCTCTCCCTCTACAAATGGTCATCATAGCTACAATTAACAGATATAAGAGTTTTGCTCTGTTTTGAAAAGTTTTTTGTGCACTTTCGCATTTCTTTTTTTTTTTTCTTTTTTTCTTTTTTTTGCTATGAAAATTTTAAGAAAGGGGTTGGACTCACCTACGGTCCAAGGGCAGGGCACTTGGAGTCCAATCCACACGACATAGTGCTTGGAGCCCAACCCACAGGGCATACTGGGACAGAGAGTATACATGCCTCCACCTCCCCCTAGCGTTTCCACTGTTTCATAGACCCTAGGATGCCTCCCCCAGCGCCTTGACCAACGCAGGGATCGAACCTCCTCCCTTAAGGTGAGGAAGATTAACCCCACGCCAGTTGAACCCAAGGACGAGGGGTGCACTTTCGCACTTAAATAAACTTTATGATGCCAAATACGCATGAAGAAAATTTCATGGGTGCTTTTGTACTTTAACCCTTTTAATTTTCTACATGTTTCAATGGGCTTTGTTGCTGGAGTCTCTTCCAGATCATTTTTTTTTGATAGAGTCTCTTCCAGATCATGTTGGTTGATTTGGTCTCTTATAACAAGCATGAATCTCATTTCAAGTTTATCTAAACATTTATAATGTTTTTTCCAATCTTACCCCTTATTAACTGTATTTATTCTCTCTCACTTACCCTCTTTACATAGGGGCATAGTTGGAAAACAAATACTCCCTCATTTTCTTTTTATAAGGAACACTTAACCAAAAAACGTAGATCAAAGCGGCAGTATAAGGACAATAAATATGTAGAAAAGAGAGAATAGGAAAATTAATATTCTAGGGAATGAGAGAGAGAGTAAGAAAATTATTATAGTAAAGAGGATTGTGGAAGAGAGAGAATAGAAAAATTAATATTGTAGGAGTAATAAATATAATGGTACGAGAGAGGAAATGTGTGGTAGAGAGTGAGAAATATGGGTAAATAAACAAGGATAACATGAGAAATACACAAAAATTAAAACATTTTCGAAATGTTTCTCATAAATAGGAAACTGGTATATGTGATGGTTGCTTCTTATAGAAGGAAACTAATGGAATACATATTTATTGACTTTAAATAATTTTTTTAAAAAAATTAGATTAACACAAATTATTTATTTGAAGCTGATGATAATAAACAGAGAGGGCACGTCTTTACCTTGACTTTAAATCATGGCTTTACTCATGCCATTGGGCGTTGGGGGCAAATCCTTGTCTTTCTAAGATAAGAAGTACAAAAAATATTGTTTATTGAATTTTCTCAGTTTTAATTTAAGGTTTTAAGTCATATTATTCATAATGTGTTATAATAGTCTCCCCACCCCAAAATGTAACAATTAATTAAATTATTTATATAAATTAAGAAAATGAACTAAATTAATAATTTATGCAAAAAAAAAAAAAAAAAAAAAAACACTTGTTGATTGTCTTTAAATATTGGTCCTTTAATCATTTACATTAGAGTATTATAAGATAACTTATACTCCTCCAGTCTTAAATATAAAACATAGTTGACTTTTTTGAAGATATTAAGAAAGCTAGTTAAATTACTTGGGAAAATTAAAAGAAAGGACCTAAATAAAATAATATTTAATTAGAAGGACCATAGAAATTGTAATTATTAAAGAGGACCAAATAAATTTAAAAATACTAAATTGCCCTTCAAATTTTCAGTTACTTTACAAACGCAAAAAATAAAGAACAAAGCACATTCTTCCCTCCTTTTGTGAATATCAAGGTGAGGCGAATCCAGTGTTGCAAGTTGAAAACGGTCATATTTGGTAAAAGTGTATGCATAGAAGCAGGATCTGAATGATCGAAGGAGAGAGGAGATACGATATAAGGATTTGCTAGACACATTGATCTCCACTTTCATTGGAGCATTGTTGTGTCTATAATTGAATTACGAAAATCTGGATAGTCTTTGGTTTTAATCACGGGTGGATCCAGTCAATACTTATTGGGGGCTGGAACTTTAAAGAAATAAAACTTTGGATCCGCCATTGGTTTTTATGACTGTATAATTTCTTATGTTATTCTGATTTTTGAACCTTTGGACTGGGGTTGGATTGATTTATCTGCCATTTTGTTCGGAGTCTGAACCTTACCATATCGGTTCCTTTATCTGGAAAGCATTTGGTAATTGTACAGTAATTCATTATGAGTCCCTTAGAAAACTAGAAAAGAAATTATAGCTAGTTTATGAGCTCTCATTTTTGAATCAGATGTTCTTTGTCCCACTTCCTTTTGTTTATTTCTGTATAAAACATCTGATTGCCCTTTCTATTGCAGCCATACGTCCATATCGTCTTTATAGGTATCTTCTCTCTCCTTCGATTGTTGGGATCCTGCTTTTATGCATACAATATTATTAAATATGGCCGTTTTTAACTTCCAATACTGGATTCCCAAATAGTTACACCTTGCTATTTATGGGAGGATGGAAGAGTATGCTTTGTTCTTTGTTTTCTGTGTTTGGGAAGTAATTGAGAATTTGAAGGGCAATTTAGTTTTTTTTTTTTTTTTTTTTTTTTTAAGTTTATTTTGTCTTCCTTAATAATTACAATTTTTATGGTCCTTCTAATTCAATATTATTTTATTTAGGTCCTTTATTTTAATTTTTCCAAATTACTTTAAGTTATTTATATTTATATATATATTTTTTCCTCTAAACAATTTTGCTTAACTCATAAACTAATATATAATTTAATAATACACAACATATGATATGATTAAATAACTTATTTAACTTCCTAATTAAGACTGGGGGAATACATCACACAAAAATCTAGCAAGGAATTAATGTCTTACATTTAGGACTGACACAAACTCTCCAAATGGCTCTTATTTTTATGATCAAGTGAATATTAATTGCCTAGTAATACAGAACGCATGAAAGAAAGGATCAAAGAAAAGGATACGCCACCGAACTTAATTCAAATTAGTGGAGCCTCAATACATCTCCAAAAAGAATCGGTTGGCTTATCAATTATTTTTTTTAAAAAAAAAAAAAAAGAAAAAAAAAAACCAGTTTTTTGTGTTCTTTTGCTGCCAAAGAGATGAAGATATGTTGATATATTGACATCCAAAGTGAACTTGCATACACATATAGCACCATTTTATGATCACTGGTTAGCTAGAAGCTTCATCTAGTTCTCAAACATTAAGCACGTTATTATATGGACAACTACTTGATTGACTTGGAGCACCAGCCCATGATATAGAACCAACCGGGTCACGCGGTGGCATTGAAGAACACGATCATTCAGTGGGATTGTGATTCAGAGAGAAGCCGTTTCTCTTCCTCCTCAAGCCTTTCAAGCCATCTGAATCCAAGATCACATCCTGCTTTTGCTGCTATCTGGAACTTTTCTCTTGCCATCTCCACCGGATTCAATGCATCACTTTCTGCACTCTTGTTTGCTCTTCTTGCAGCTGAACCTTTTTTCAGACTGAATTTCGTCAATGATTCTGGGACCTCCATGCCTGAGCCATATCACTTTTCTTCCATTAGGACATGAATCAAGTACCTTGTAGCAAAAGGTTGCCAAAACAAGTTCACTGCCAGCTTTGTCGGTATGTGCCAAATATTTCTTTTATTTTTGGGCAGGAAAATGTGGGCATTTTAAATAAATTTTGACTCTTTCATTGATCTAGGAAGTTTTGATATATTAACAATATTTTTTAAAAAAACTTAAAATGAAAAGGATTTACTCAAAATATGTCATTTTTCTCCCTATACATGGAGAGTTAGGACTGTATGCTAGCTTGATTGCTTGTACAATATTCTTGCATCCCTTTCCTCCTTTTTTTGGTCATATCAAGAAAGTTTCAATCTTTAACCTTTATCCTCACCCACGCTTACCACAACGCCTGGCATTAGATGGCTTCACTTTCCACCATTTTAATTATCTAAAGTTACATTTCTCTTGAAGGTTTTTCAGCAGCTATATTGAAAAACTGAAGGGCAATTCATCTTCTATTCATCTCATGTCATGACTTGTTCTACCATAGATTTTTAATCAACCTGTCTTGCCTAAATGAGAAGACTACTACGCAAGGGAAATTCTATTCGTCATGCACGCCTTAACCTACCCACACATCAGGTAAGATTTTATCATCTGAATTTTGTCCTTAAAGTGTGTGTGGATGGAGAAGGGAAGGAAGAGGAATAATTTCCCTCAAAAGTTCTAAAATTTAAGAGTAATGGCTGTTAAGATAGGAAATAAATGAATATGTCAAATCACTTCTAGTTTTACGACTTGTAATTGCCTACGATAACTCTGAGGTCTCAGCCATCTATAAATGTTATACTGGAATTATGGATAACTCATAGCCCATAATCAAAAGAAAAACATAAAGGGGGAGCTAGACACCTAACCTTTAAGGATAAGAGATCCATATGCTATAGCTGCACCAGCATGGCCCTACACATAAATGAATATTAACATCCAGAAACAGATGGTAAAATCTTTACACTTCAGAATCAATTCTAGAAATGTTGAATCATGATACTAACAATAATAGGATAAAACAAAGAAGAAGAATTAAAACAATGCAACTTGCACAAAAAATTGAACCACAACTATAAAACAAGCAATGCCTAACCAGTGGAAAAATACAGCAGTTCACAACTCATCAAACACAAGGCATGTTTTGTAGTTGTGATGACCTATTTTGTAGCTCAAAAAATAGTAACTGCAAATATCCAGAACATAAATCAGGTAACAATTGAACATAGAGAGTGCAAATCAGCTACCACAATCAATTACCCAAGTATGGGGGACTCAAGGTTTAATTGACTAGACATGAAAAGGACAATTGCTAATCAATATCAAGACTATTAAGTTGAAAAAGCATAGTATGCATGTGTTTCCATGGAAACTTCTTTTCTTTTTATTATATGCCCTAGTACCTTCTGCGATGCCCTATGGAAACACCATAATGCTGATGAAATATCTTTCTTGACACAATCACCCGTCAAATATACAGCTCCCAGAAGATAAAGAGCACCTGGATGCAACTAGAGCATAGTAATCTCTAGTAAGGCTATGACAGACAGCAGAAAATACTGACTAATAGAAATCTTCCAAAGAACAATATACCTGGTCCACAGCTTTCTCCAAATAATCAAAAGCTTTCTGATCAGATTGGACATAGTCATTCTGTTTTAAAAAAAGGCAAGAATTTTCTTATCATTGTAACACACTGATGAATAAATTGAGGGATATTTTATCATGACAGAAATGGCTCATTTGCAGCAATATTAATGAGAAGGATCAAATAACCATGTTCTATTTTTAGGGGAAAAAAAAAAATGCAAGACTTTTCTTAGTAGTGTAACACACTAATGAATAAATTGAGGGATATTTTATCATGAAAGAAATGGCTCATTTGTAGCAATATTAATTAGAAGGCTCAAATAATCATATGATGTTCTGAGTAAAAATGTAGCGATGACCTTCACAGTGATTATTTGGTTGTCCTTCAAGAACTAGAACAGAAATAGGTCCTTATCAAAAAACCTAAATATTAATGCATCATCACAAGATTCTCCATACTTTCCGAACATGAATTCATGCAAAGTCACTTGGGATAAAATGAAAAGAAAAAAGCTATGTACTAATAAGGGGGAATGTCATTTATTAGAGAAAAAGGCTGGGGGATGCGGGGATGTTCAGCAGAAAAACCCAAATCAAGTAACTTGAAAGAAGTAATGTTAGAAACTCACAAAAGGTGGCTAGGAAAAATCAAGTAATAATTACAGTTGCTGGTTTATCTAAGAGGCAAGTAATTCCCAAGTAAGGTGATATATAAAGATAATAATCTGCGTTTAGGGACCAACTTGTAAGATAAACCTAGGGACCTAATTGTAAACTAGATAGTTTGTAGGGTAATTAGTCATTCATCCTAAACTAGCTGTTAGTTAGTGACTTGAGGGAGGCTATAGTATGGTGTGTTTATTGATATAGAATTGAGAAATAGAGATAGAAGAAACACCATAGACAAAATATGAGAAGATGAATAGGAGAGCTCCCGTAGACTCTCACATAGTTTCTGTATTATTCACATAACCAATCTGATCTTACAGAAAGAAGGAGTAGGCTATTTATAATACTATAAGCCTCCCCAAGTAACTAACTAACGGCTAGTATAGGGTTAATGACTAGTTACCCCACTAACTATCCAGTTTACAATTAGGTCCCTAGGTTTATCTTACAATTAAGTCCCTAAATGCAGATTATTATCTTTACATATCATAAGGAGAATGAAAAGTCCAAAGACCAATCTATAAATAGTAAAGGAAAACCATTAAACTATTCAATGACTTTACAGGGTGGGACAAATAATGTCAAAGTCTCACAATTTGAAACCTGTGGACCTATTTGACCGATTTCATTTGGAACCATCCTCACCTCAACTCTTAACCGACAACCCAACTCATACTCTGCATCTGGATCGCCCATTTGTGCAGCTTCAACCAATAAGCTGCTCCACTGTTTGAATGCGAAGGCATAAACATTCATAAATATGCAGATACATCCTTCATACAATCCATATGGGCAAGAAATAAATAACTAAGACAATCAAAAAACAGGACAGTAACACCATGAAATTGCCATTAGAGCCAACCAATGGCAAGGACTCAATGCGAATAAGTACAAAAGAGCAACCTGTCTTATTTTATGTTTCATTATACATTTGTTAAAACTATAAATAAACATCAAAATGCAACTTACAATATTTGTCAACTTATTTTATAAGATATTTTCTAGAAGACCATAAACTTAATGTAATGTTTCTCACACATAAATCATATGTCACTAGTGGCACACTATTTCAGTGTTTTCTTAAAAATGATAGATGGCTTGAGCAGCAGGAAACAAAATTGCATGACAGAGCAGAAAATGTCTTCTTACATAGCTTTATTTTGTCCTGGAACGTGGTATCTCAGATGCAATCTGGCCAGCCAATACCTCACATGGGTATTGCCATTATCAGCTTCCAAAGCCACCTCAAAATTCTCCTTGGCTGTCTAATATCAAACTTGAAATAAGCATAGATGAAACAACAGTTTGTACAACATAGAAAACGGATACTTTTCAGCCAATACAGGAAAGCATAGCATGTAACTTATTGTGAAACACATTTCTATAAGTTGATGTCAATTGAAACTTCATCACATATGGCAAGTTAGCAAGCCTGAAATAAGCTTACATTAAATAGCTGGTCACAGAATTGCAAGTTTGTTAGTCATTTCACGAAACTTCTAATCAAACAATCACGGACAAACAACAAATCACAAGTGCACAAGAACTTGGGACTAATTTAATCAAATCCTGTCAACTACTTTCCTTTTCCTACGTTAATTTTCTTAGGAGCCAGAATTCCACTAAAAACAATACTAGGTGTTAAAGGATGAGGAAGTATACAATACCCTGAGCAAAGGAATAAGACGCCGATCATTAAGCTCACAATAATCGATGACTCTATCAACCTCCTTTAAAGCATTCCAGCCTTTAGCTACGAATTCCATAGCCTTCTTGTTTCTACTGTGCATTTCTCTCTGAAAAAACCAACCCCACATGGACAAGATTATGAGACAAGACAATATGAGAGCAGGGTGGAAACAAAAGCAGAACTTGCCTGTTGATTGAATTGAAAAACACCAAGAGCACTGACAGGCTTCCTAGTGAAGCCAGCAAACAATGCCCTCTTCAGCATCTTCTCGCCGTGAAAATGGCAGGGAGACTCTTCTGGTGACGTTATTGTTGCCAAGCGTTCCTCTTTCTGTCTTTTTTGGTACACTCTTTCTTTGTTTTTTTAAACAAACAAAAACTGAAAACAGAGCAGAGAAGTCGAGTCTAGATGGAAGCAGATCTCCTCACCGGCACTTTCTCTCCTCATTCGTCAGAAGCACATCTGGACCGTTGATTTCATTAAATCATGGCCATCCATTTTGGTACTTTAAAAAACACGTTCAGAACCCCTCAGGCCTCAAATGAGTCGTCGAGAACACTGTGCCTTAAAAATTGGCACAAAACAATCCCTTTTCTAAGAAATTGAGCTTCAATGTCCTTCAGTGTTTGAGAGCTTCAATGTCCTTCGCACAAAAAGCACTAATTGCATAGGCAGCACCATAGTAGCTTTGAAGAAGTTATCTCCTGGATAATATCAACTTCAACCAGTGAAAAGCGAAGATGGATTTACATGAATAAAAAAGCCCAAGTAAGCAAAAGGAAATGACAAAGAAATTATGAAGACATCAGCATAAGCACAAACATAAAGGTGCCAGGTTTTAATCCTGTCTCATCAGAAACTTCAAATCCAGAACATATAAAAACATCTCTACCTTGTAATTGGTCATCATCCCAGTTAAATTCAATCTAACCAAGAACATCAGAACAAAATTAACTAAACAGAGGGGGGAAAGAAGAATAAGAAGAAGCACATTTCAGAAAGATTCTAGCTTCATCAAGTTCATACTGCAAGTGATGGTACTCTCTTGGTCAAACTCAGCACAAAGGAATGGAAAAGAAGGGCGCAGATATGGAGGAAGAGTTGTGATGTAGATAACTAACTAAATAAACTGCTTTCAGCAAAGGCTTGGAGATTCTCTCAGTGCCCCTGGGTAACAATGGTGCTCCCAGTTTCCGTCGCTGATGGGGTTCAAACTCACAAGGAAGATAACCTTTATCTATATATTTTCCTTCTTCTTTTACAATTTTTATATCCTAATTATTATTTTTTAATTTATTAATAGAATTCTAACTCAGCCATCATCAAAAGCAAAAGTGGACAAAGATTAGATATTTCTGGGAACCAAAGTCATGACCAAATTCCACCAAAAAAAAAGTTAGTTTCATCCACCAAATTCCAATATCAAAGAAGCTTTGCAGGGTTCGTGTATTTGATTTTTTTCCTTCTCCAACATTCTCTACATAAAGTAACCTTTTCCTCTAAACCAAAATCCATCCAACATACAAAGAAAACAGAAGATCAAGTCTTTCTGGCTAATTAAAAAGTCTGAATAATAAAATTCCGGTCAGGAAGTCTAAAAATAAAATTAAAATAATAAAATTAGCATAATATCATTTGGTGAGCATAATCCTCGCAGAAGTTGTGATAAATCCAATAAAAATTTGCATGTCATTGAAGAAATAAGGATTTAGTACATGAGTCATAATCAAAAGGAATTAACTGATATGTACAAAACTAAGAAAGATAGAAAATGTAATGCTACATGTTGAAAATCCTGTCTCTATTGTTTATGTTTTCTATATCAGATTAAAGTTGCGCTTTTAAACAATAATCTCTCTAAGATTACATTTCCATAAAAGATTGAAAACGAAATATCTTTTTGTATGTTGAGCTGTTTATGATCAAGTCCATTATACTAGTATTTTATATCCCGGGATTGAAATAGATCTTCCCAGGACAAAAATGAATGCACATGAGCAAATGTGCTGGTAAATCGAGAGCCTATCAAGTTTTTCACCATATATATGTTATATGAAATTTTGTTTCTTATAATTGGTGGATTTAATTGCACTAAGGATCATGTATATTAGGGGTGTTCATGGGTAGGGTTGGGCAGAGCGAGGCCCTTTCCTGATGCCCAACACAAAGGATCATTGGGCACTAAAATGCAACCCAGTTCCCGGTCCTGCCCAATAGAAGCCCCAACATTTGTGGGCTGGGCAGGACAAGCTTCACTGCCCAAGTAGTAATACCCTATCACACCCTATGTAGAAAAAAAAACAGATTCAATCATACATGATAAACAATGTTGCAAACTTCAAGTGAAATCCACACTTTAAAATATTCCAAAATAAGTCTACAACTTGAGTCTTGAAATTGAGAAGACTACCATATATGTCTTAACAAATAGTCAAATACTCATACGTGAAGAATTAAATAACATCCATAATCCATTAAATACAGGGTATCAAAAAATTGTAATTAAAGCCTTGTAGTCATCCAAAACTCCAAGTGGTTGCATCAAGGCCCCAAATTGTCAAAATAACATAATTGAACAAGTTGAATGGGTTAAAACAAAATTTCAGAACTGGAAAGGAATTCAAATTAATGCTTCAGACTGGTATGAGCAACAAATTGAAAATTACCAACTTTGTACAGAATCTAGTCACACAAAAATTTGCAATACTATTACACAGATCTCACTTAAAAATTTCTGTCACCTTGTGTTCAAGCTGATGAGGAAAATTTTCAGGAGTTTACCAAACGGTAAGTAATTCAATAAACAAAAATTTACCAATTTTGTAGCCAAAGAATCTGATAATGTAGCCATTCTAATCACTATCCAGAGCTATTAGATCAGTTTTAGAATTGCTCGGCTTACATACAATCTACAGGCTACTTTAAAAAAAAAAAAAAAAAAAAAAAAAAAAAAAAATGTCATTTTCCTGCATTAGCTTTGATGTTTTCTTGTCAATCATCTGCCCATAAAGATCTAAAAAAAAAATATTGCTTTTGTCTTGGAAACAAAGTTGCAGTCTCGTTTGAACAGGGTGTGTTATTCTTCATCATGACCAATCTTTCAAAAAAATATCAAAAAACGAAAAAAATTAAAAGGGCAGGGTTTACGGAAACAGTTCAACCAGAAAATCAGAAATTACAGAACCCAGCAAGAAACAGTTCCACCAGGAAAATTACTCAGAGAAAGAAAAGGAAGGGTTTAAGAAAGAAAATAATTACCTCCGGAAATGAGCTTCTGGGCGACGAGGAGAGGCGAGGAGCAGCTGGAAGTGATCGGCCGGAAGCGATCGAGCTTCAGGAGAGGCAGAGAGGGCCACAGCTAGGGCGACGAGGTGAACGAGATGTCGAGAGTCTCGAGACAGATGAGGCGCCGTGGAGAGTGGAGAGATCGAGAGAGACGAGCAGCGCTGGGAAGTGATCGATCATCGAACTCTGGAGAGGCAGATCATCGAGCTCTGGAGGCCTCTGTACACTAAACAGTTTGAAACAAAATCCAATCCGGCTTTTGAGAATGTAACCTGTGAATTAGCTTTTTTTTTTCGTGAATAGTAGGTTTTTAAATTTTGTTGTTAATATATTATTTTTTGTCTTAATTATAAGATCTAGTTGATCTTTTTAGGAGAAATTAAAGAAGCTCAACAAGTTACTTAATCATTTAATTTGTTGTCCTTAGATTATATATTAATTTATTAATCAAACTAATTAATTTGAAGAAAAAATAAAAATATTCTAAAGTAATTTTTTTTTTTTTGGTAAAAATGGGGCTCAATCGCCATTCACTTTACTAAAATTCACCGGATCTAGACGTGGGTAAACAACTCCCACAGTGTCCCTGTACAGAAAATCTACCACCCCTACTGGAGGAGAAACAAAAACAGCAAAATCCCCATCACAAATAAAGCTATACTTGGTTAACCAATCAACCACAGTGTTTCCTTCGCGAAGAATATGGGAAAAGCAAATCTAAAGCTCCTTGTTATTGTCCCATAACCATGCATTCAGAGTTCTGTCTCTAGTCCTTCCTTGGATCCAAGCATCCTGAATCATGTGTAAAGCCATAGCATAGTCTACTTCTGGAATGATCTTGTTGAAACCCAAACCCTGTGCCATTCTAATGCCCTATCGGATCTCGTCAAAGCCTTACAACGTCCTAACTTCCTACCAAAACCACAAATTCAGCTACCATCACTCCTCCTCGACACCCCTCCACAACTTGTCAAGCCTGGACATCCTCTAGCAACACCGTCAAAATTTAGTTTCACCCATCCCTCGTCCGGAAAATTCTATTTAATTTCCCTTGCTTTCTTTAATAACCCAAAATCATCAAATCTTTTCGATGAGGTAACACAATTTCTAACATAATTCTAGATCACAAATTTAGGACGATCAGGCATAGTAAATCCTTCTTCAAATAAAAATTTGTTCATCCATCCCCAAATCATCCAGTTACACACCGAAAATATAATCCCCCATTCTTCCCCGGTTTGCAAATTATTCAAAAACCAACAACTCATGTGTTTTGTAAAAAATTGCGACGTACCATTAACACCTTTAGGGCCAGCCATATTCGACGCGATTTAGGACAACTTTTCAATACATGGTCAAAGTCCTCAACTCCTTCATCACACCTACTACAAGTAGGCGCACCTCTTAGGATATGTGCTCTTCTAGCTGTCATGAGCAGTCGATCATGTACTGCCAACCATAAAAATACTTTGGATCCTTCTTGTGGTTTTCACCTTCCATATAACCTTCCAAATGTCCCTCAGCTCAGTAATTTAATTAGGTTCTTTAATTTCTCCAAAAAAATCAACTAGGTCTTATAATTAAGGACCGGAGGGAGTATCATTTTCTATTGTCAATACAACTAATATCAAAAAAATCCCTAGGGACTTTTTTGATATGCAATTTTGGATTAGGACTTTTTTGATATTTTCTATGTTCCTTGGGATCTGAGTGATATTTTCCCTTTTTAAAAAAATACATTTCTTATATAAACTATAGGGTTAAGGAGCAATTTGGCTAACAAATTATTACTTTAGGAGCGCTCAGCATAAATAACTTTTAAGTGGGACAAAAAATACCAAAAAACTTTTACTCTAAGAGCGCTCAGCACAAAAAACTTACTCCAAGAGCGCCCGATACAAAAAAACTTTTACTTCAGGAGCGTCTAGCACAAAAAAGTTTTACTTCATTTTTGTATTGACTATACATTTTTAAAAGTTTTCTGGTATTTTGGATCCACTTAAAAGTTATTTGTGTTTGGCGCTCCTAAGTTAATAGTTTGTTAGCCTAATTGCTCTTTAACCCTAAAATATAATACTCGAAATACATTGCTAAGGCAAATGGGTAGCGCGGTATACCTTGTCTGATGTCCAGTCTTGCCCGTAAAAGTGTCTATCTCGATTGTGTCCAATTTTTTACATGCTGCTTTTTTTGGACTAGGTAGCACGGTTTTTCTTTGGATTTGGGCGGACACACCAAGTTCATGGACTTCATAAACACCTGATACACACAAACATATCTTGCTTGGACATCACCATTAGGAAGTCGAAGATATGGTGAATAATTCAGAGATGAGAGACACAAAGTCCCTTTTACAGTTATTAATGAAACAAGCTAAGAACACATATACCTCCTTATAAAAAATCAGAGAAGAGATAGAGAGGTGGGGAGAAAGAATAGTGTTTAATTAAAGCCTTCCATTTTGATTTAAGAAGCGTGTGATCAGTTTTAATGATCCAGCAACAAATATCAGATACTTCTTTGATCTTTAATATAAGACATATTTGGAGTGTTGATCTTGGTCATACATATAAGATATAGTTTTTATTTTTGTCAACTTTTGTCTAATTTATTTCTATGGATGCTCTTTCAATAATAATCAATGAAGAGAGGGAATAAGTGAATTAATGAAGATGATTAAGTGTTTTAGAAAATACATGTCAAATTAATTAAGTCAACTAACTTTCTTAATTTAATTAAATTAGATAAATATATTTTATATTAAGTATGATGTACCTTATATATGAATCTACTTTAGCTTAATATGAAGTAAATATAATAAGAACTACGTACGTAGTCGATCATCTTACATCATCACTAAATTAATTAAAATAATTGATGAGATGAATATTAATTAGAAGATGTCCATAAATAGTAATACATTGAATTAAAGGTATATAAAAGAGTAAAATACTTTAAGCATACTTTTGTTTTTATCTTAATTACACAAATCTCTCTTCTATTTTGAAAACATACATTTTAGTTCAAATCATTAATCTTGTTAAAGAATTTCTAAAAATATTAGGAAAATCTCATATAAATACCATTTAAATTTGCAAAACCCTCAAAGGTCTGTTGAATTTGTTGAAGGACTTAAAGGTACCAAGGACCATATGAGGATTTACAAATTCGGGTGAAATTACACTTTTGCCTTTAGTTTTAAATAAATTTTAAAAAATAAAAATGACCCTCGTAGAAGGACCACCCAAATTGGACTAGCGATGGTTTTTTTTTTTTTTTTTTTTGGGGATGGGGTTTTTTTTTTTAGGGGTGGAGTTTTTTCTTAAGGGTTAAGGTGCAGATTAGCCAACCAAATATTTAGGAGCACCTTGCACAAAAATGTTTTGAAGGGAGCAAAAATACAAATGAACAATTGAAAATGGGTAAAAATACTAATAAGGAATTTAAAAATGATGTACATAACACAATTATGTTAACTTCAACTTTCGACCTTTTTGCCCCATTTTTAAATTCTTCATTTGTATTTTTGCCCATTTTCAATTGTTCATTGGTATTTTTGCTCCATTCAAAACATTTTTGTGCGTATTCTAACGTAATACTTTCCTAACGTAACTCTTTTTTAAAAAAAACAAAAACAAAAGATTCATTGAAAGTGTGGGAGGTGGGGTTCAACCTCCATGTGGCCAAGTAGCCCAACCATTGGGCCACTTAATTGGTTCCTTTGATATATATATGCATTAACAAATAAAAAAACAAAAACAAAAGAGTCGTAAATGTTGTTGAAAGATTTTGATAATGCCTTATTTGTTTGATTATTAAGTATATTATTTATGTTAAGGAAGGACATTTTGGTGAAAATAATAATTCAATGCTATGATTTAACAGTGAACTAATAGTTGTTGTATGGATGAAAGTTAAATATCAAAATTAGAAGGGGATATATACCATATATATTTTGCTTTTAAGAATAGTTTTTATAGAATTTCGAAATAAAAAGGAGGTCTTAATAATTTAGAATAAATGGAGAGAAGGTTAATGTATATTACTTAAAAATGTGAAGTATGTTCTAACAGTCAGTTAAATCGATCATTTTGATATAGAGATAACCTCAACATTCAGATATATCTACAAGCCCACAATAAAAGCGTTGGGCATTTTGATATTCGAATCTCGAGCCAGACAACATGCCTATCAATCCCAGACTCCCATATAAGTTGATTCACCATATATGAAGAAGAGAGAGATGTTTATGAGTGAAGAAGCAATGAAAGGGAGGCTGTCACCTATAGCTATATATATAGAGAGAGGGAGAGAGAGAGAGGAGTTGGTAATGCAAAGGAACAAAAACAGCGTAAGACATAGTTGTGTTAATGAGGAGTTTTATTATTTTTATGTTTGGTGTTTGGTGTGACTCTCAGTCACACTCACACGTGCATTCCATTTTCACCATCTTCTTCTTCAACTTCAAATTCATACTCATACACAAAATCAGTTGCCTCCCTACAGAAAACCAGTTTATCTCAGTATTCATATGTTAGGGAACAACGATGTGGGCCCCCTTGGTTTATGAAAAGTAAAATAAATTGAGGAAAAAGAAAGAAATGGATCAGCAAAACGAATATGTAGTTTTTGTTGTAAAAGAAAGATAATAATACAATGGTAATATAATGAGTAATTAAACGGGGCAAAATGTGAAATTAAGAAGAAGGAAAAAAAAAAAAATAGAAACAACACCTAAGAATCTCTTATAAATATACAAGAGCAAGCCATATAAAAAAAAAAAAAAAAAAAAAAATCGTCTCTTATATATAGAAAGTAATGGAGGGAGCACTTAATTATTGAGAACGGAAGAAGGTGTGTGATCATCTCTATACACATACACACACTATCTGTGGTCCTTAATATAAGAGACCATTGATTGATTTGTTGACAAGAAAATGGACTAATTTGTAGAGAGTAAATAAATTATTAGTACTTTAAAGTATTTATATTTATTGTTTTTTCTAAATTAATTTGTCTTTAATGATACACATAATTATTTTATATAGATTTTTAATATATACTATAATTAAGTAATTTATTTAATTTCCACAGCTAAATCAACTAACTCTTATATTAAGTACTGGATGTTGTATTTTTTGCTCCAATAATCTATTTTGTATTTGAAGGTCATCCTCCTCTAATCTTTGCCATCATCTCCTCCAACACATCCCACAAATTTTCATCGCTTAACCTTCTCCCTCTATACAAATAATGTAATTATGATATTCTTTATTATAAAGATTGAAAATGCTTTGAAAAATTTCATTTGTTAAATATATTAAAATGGTTCTTAAATTCTCTATACATTTAATATGTTCACAACATAACACATAGGGGTGTTCAAGGGTAAGGCATCCCTTGCCCGATGCCTAGCCCAAAAGATGATATTTTGCAACCCGATGTTTATCTAGCCCCCGATAAAAGCTTGAGTAATTTTGAGTTGGATGGGGCTGGGCAAAACGGGCTTCAATGTCGAAAATTTCTCTAAAATTAAAAAAAATAAAGAATCATTCAAAAAAGAAGAAAATATAGTTTGATATTTCAAAAACATATTCTATGTAATAATCCCTTTTTAGATTTTATTATTGTTATATTCAATTAATGGGTTAATAAAACAAAGTAATTCAATAGATATTAATTTCTTATTATTTAATAATAATTCATTTCTCAAGAACTCAATTTACCAATTTCTTAAAATATGTTTATGAATTGCATATCTTTTGAGTAAATAGAAAATATGTTTACTGATTATATATTCTAATTGAATGGTAAGTAAATGATTGTTCAATTTTATCAAATAATGAATATATATCTATATATATTATCTATATTTGAATATAATTATATATACACTTTGGGCAGGGGCAGCATACCTTGCTCGGTGTCCGACCGCACGATATTTGACTCAATTCGAAAATGCCAAAATGAATTATCGGCTGATTTATTAGGGCAGGGATGTGCCTTTTTTTTTTTTACCGAATGTGGATGGTATTATAAGCTTTCGAGCTTCATGAACACTACTAATAACACATACATTCAAAATAGAAAGTCCTTGCCCCATAGTAAAATTTATTAAATTGCACACAGCTAAAAAAAATTGGATTAAGATTCTCTCCTTTACCCTTCCCATTTGCTCTCATCCCTTACCCCAAAACTACGTAATTTTGGGGTAAAAACAAGCTAGGGAAGCCTTTTTAAGAAAAACCTTTACCCTAAAGTAATTTTTAGTGCATTTTTTAGTACTCAGAATATTGGGTGCTATAAGGAAAATACCACTCGATCCTATTTATAAGTCCATTTTGACCAAAAAATTTGGTCCTATTTATAAGTCCCTTTTGACTAAATAAATAAAATTGTGACAATTTTGCTCATATTATTGTACCAATGAAAATAGAGAGAAGAAAAAGTTAAAAGGTACCGAATCATAAATTAGGGTAAAGTTAAAAATTTACCCCATAATCATTGAGCTACCTACCTCTCCTTGGTATGTGTGATTTGGTCAAAGAGATTTATAAATAAGACCCGAGTGGTATTTTTGAGTGATGGGTGCTAGATATTGGGTGCCACGGGAAAAAAAACATATTTTAGGGTGCTGAGTGTATTAAAAATTAATTTGGGATATTGAATATTACTGAAAAATAGTATTATAGCAATGGATGAACTTTAAAAAAGAAAAAAAAATTCTGGCTTGTTTTTACTACAAAACTACGTAGGTTTGGGGCAAAGGATGGGAGTGGATAGGAAGGGTAAATGAGAGAATCCTGATCCAAACAAAATTGCACTCGCACATGTTCAAATTGTTCTAATCAATAAAAGTTTCAAACATGTTTTTTTAACCAATTTTCCATATGTAGTTACATGTTTTCCTCAAAAAACCAATATCAAAATTTGAAAGGTCATCCATGAAATAACGTTATAATTAGCTTTAGAAGTGTATTTTGTCACTTGAAAAGAAGCCACATTAGTTATAGATAACCTTTAAGGGGAAAAAAAAGAAAAAAGAAAAGAGAGAGAGCATGTAAAGTCTCCATTTAAATAAAAGTTCAAATTCTCGGAACTCAAATGGTAAATGTTTCAAGTGATATCCATCGGTATTTATTCTTTTTTTTAAAAACCCTGAGTCTTATGAATAAGGGAGCAAATTATTGATAAGAACTTAAAACCAATATTGTAACTTGAAGTAACAACTGATAGGGATCAATATGAATTAGTGATGATTAAATTACTTTGAGAAATTGACTAGTGCCTCTAGTCCTTATTATAAGGGCTTTTTGTATTACAAATTGCATTACAAAGTAGACCTTATATTAAAGACCAGAGCGGTAGTATTACACCAATTTTTTTTTTTTTAAAAGACCAGAGTTAGTAGTACATTAAAAAAAAAAAAAAGTAAAAGGGGATATATCAGATATGACAAATAAAAAGATGTGGTATCTTTTTTTAAAAAAAAAAAAAAAATGATTGCGTTAACTGGTACAAATATAGCATGCATTTTTTAAAAAAATTACTCCATTTCTGATCCTAAATATAGAGGAGTTGGATAACTAATTTTCAGAGATTAAGAAAATTAATTAAATTAGTTATTTGTAATGAGTTTCCCTAAAATACCATTTTTAATCCATATTTGCAAGAGAAACTACCTTCCTTGATAAAAGCCCTCTTTAGTTTGAGCAATTGATAGGGTTGTGTGGAAAATAAATTATAATTTTAGAAGACAAAATAGATTTAGATCTTGTATTTAGAATTAAAACAAAGTCCTCAGCAGCTCTTACGATGACAATGGGAGAGATCAGTGTTTGACTGATTGAAAGTTGGTCCGAGATTCATCCTAAGGGACGACATAAGTAACCAGAGAAATCAAGAAATCTTGAACCAGGCTACATTCCCTTCAACCCCATCCTCTAATAATTTCCAACCCACTAAAACCATGATGTTGGAGAGGGAGGGAGGGAGGGATAAGGATGCTTAGGAGTAGAGGACTGGGAATCGGGGGCCGGCCCTTGGGGGCCAAGCCCTACAAGGCCGGGCCCGGACAGGCCGGCCCTACGGGGCTTGGGATAAGGAAAGCGTCTGTTTTTCAAAGCCCTACCCGATAGTACCGGGCGAGGCGGCCCTACGGGGCACGAAAATTACTATTCTAAATTTTAACTATTTTTCTTCCGATTTTTTCCGAGAGAAATATAATTAGTAAATTGCAACCATCAAAGTTCTAATCTATCAAATAAATATTATCAACATTAATATCTAAACAATACAAATCATCCAACAAATAAATACATTCATTAATTCGTAACAAAAAAACAAACTATTGTCCACGGTTGAAGTAGAGACTTGCAAATTAATCTTTGTGAATTTTTACTTTCCCTATAGCTTTTATTAATAAATTAACCATGGAATCCAAGTATTTATTATCATATCATTCCAAGTCATATTGTTTAGTTTAAGTATAGCATGTGTGCTTTATGTAGTTTCTAACAAATATCTTCCAAATTTCGTTTGACTATACATATATAGATAAAGGCCAAAAAAAAAAAAAAAAGAATGCTACGGTGAAACGGGCCTAACGGGCCGGCCCGTAGGGCTCGAGACCTGCGGGGCGGCCCACAGTACCAAATTCAAAATTCCGGGCGAATTTCCAACCCACTAAGACATGATGTTGAAGAGGGAGGGAGGGATAAGGATGCTTAGGAGTGAGGAGGCCAAGGAAAGGGTGTGAAAATCACACTACAATTCGCATGTCATTCTCACATGTCTTGCACTCAACAAAACTTCACAATGAAGTGTGAAAATGGTACACTCGAGTGTCATTTTGACACTCCAGTGTGATGTTCTTTCTTACAAATGATGTTGCAACCATTTACTCACCTGCCCAACTTATCTTATAAAACTATAAGCCTGCACACTTGATTTTAATTACTAAGAAAATAAAGTTAGGACGCAAAGCCAAGAGATAATAAAAAACTTTTTCCAAACTTTAAGGTGAGCAATTTGTAAAAGTAACAATAACATGAACGAAAGCTTTTTCAGCGATCAAACAAACTTCGCCCAACTAGATGTAAAGTTTATTTTCATCAATTCCGGCATTGAACAAGTGCTATACAAGCTAGAGCTCGTCACACTAAACTTTTCCACTAATTAATAGTCGTATTTTATTGCTAACTTCAACTTCGAATTACTCTCATCTTAATATCGCTGCACTGAGACTACAATTATTGGAGATCCACAGTTGATTCATGGAGCCATAAATTTAGGTAAAACCAAACACCTGACAACCTCAGAAAAATGGAACTGCTGTAACGGCTAGGTCAGAGAAAGCAATCTGGAAAGGAGGAGGAGGAATGAAGTTCTTATCGATTAGTATTTCAACCCGGCAAGCTCTGTTCCAAACTTCTAATCGAAATTAAACAATCCCAGCCCGATTTCGTCAAGACAGGTCCGCCTTGGTGCTTTGGGAACGAAGTGGGGGTTGGGTTTCAAATAAAGATAAGCTGCCTTGTGTCTTGTGTCTGCGTTTTTGGCATTTGGCTGTGTTATAAATGATGGCACTGGAACTCAAGTGTACACTTGAGTCTGATGTTATCACACTCAAGTGATATCTGATTTTTTTTTTCTCAAATTAGTTTAATATTCTAATCAAGTATTAAAAAAAGTGTCAGTTTCTTTTCTATATCAATTGAAATAAATAATAATCTTATTATTATTGAAATTAATAATAAAATAATATTCAAAACTCATAAAAAAATTTATGCTGAAAAATGAAATTTAAATATAGAAATTAAATTATAAATAGTACAAAAAATTTATATGTGCCTTAGAAAGTGGAGTGTGACATATAGTGGGAGACACTGGAGTGTGAGAACCTCACACTCGAGTGTACCCTCGAGTGTGATGTTATCACACTCCAGTGTGCTAAGGTTGACAAGCATCACACGCACAATTGAGTGCAAAATAATTTGGACACTTGAATGAGAAAACTTCATACTAATGTGTACACTCGAGTGTGAGATTTTCACACTCCATTGTCCATTGAATCACAACGCAGATGTGTGTAAAATAACTTGGACACTTGAGTGTGAAAATGTCACACTCGAGTGTGAGATTTTCACACTCCAGTGTATCCATGGAATCACAGTGAAGAATGTGTCCAAATCATGGACACTCAAGTGTGATAACTTCACACTTGAGTGTCCACTCGAGTGTGAAGTTATCACACTCGAGTTTCCACAACATGCCAAGGTTTTAACCACTTTTTTTCATAGATTTTCACTATGGCATTGGGGTGTGCATCATTTCACTCGAGAGTAAAACATATTATGCACTCTCTGTTTAGCTCTGTTTCAAGATCATTGAACAGGGGATGAGGGAGGAAACCAAAATGCAAGAACATAACTTTAGAACTTTATACTAAACTTTAGAACATAACTCGAGAGTAAAACATATTATGCACTCTCTACTTTTCTTAGTGCTAAAACTAGAGCTAACTATCCGGCCAACACCTCAACTAAACATTCATGCATTTCGCTGTCCATGGCCTAATTGAAGACAGAAACCAAGGAGGCTGAAAGTAAATGAATAGAATAAAGACAAAGAAGAACCAATGAACCTATTGTGCGGGATGCATAGTCGTTGTGAAATTTCACTCGCCTCTCCATTCTCCATGGTCTCTGTTTTTTAGGGTCACATGGTCGCCCTTTTATAGAGCTAGCCGTGTGATCAGAGGCAAAATGGACTTTAGGCCATTTTCATGATTTGAAAAATGGCTTCCCGGTGGGAACCCATTTTTGTTTAAACATGGGAGACAAGCGTGCGGAAGGAAACTATTTTCCAAGGAAAATTTGATTCAAAACGGCCATGGCCACTGGAAAAATTGAATTTTCCTTTTCCCTCCCTCAATTTTCTTCGATTCAAACGGGACCTCAGAAACAACATTGATGAATATGAGCAAGTAAGAATCTCCAGAGACATAATAGGGTGAAAGGGGAATAGCAAAAATAACAAAACAAGCAAAAAAAAAAAAAAAGAAGAAAACGTGTGAAAATTGTTGAGTTTTTGTTTTTTGAAAACATTTTTCTATTTTTTAAAACATTTAATTAAAAATTAACCATCAAGCAAAATAAAATAACGTAAGGAAAAACAAAAAATATTGTAATGGTAATTTTTATATTTAGAAAATCTCATATAAAGACTATTAAATTACCCAAATTCTAATTTGGGTTACTAAACTTAACAAATTATTAATTAGATTATGTAACACAATTAAATATTTACAAATCGGCTAAATTGCCTTTATATCCTTTAGTTATTAAAAAAGTAAAATTGGAGACATGAAAATATTGTTTATGACACAATTAGAAAATCAACAAATGAGCCTACGGTAATTGGTTTTAATATTAGATATTCATTCATTCATCCCAAGTTACAACAATCTTTCGAATTTCCGGCAAAGGAGGCTACGCTACCAACTGCGCATCCCTTTTCTTTCTAGGGAGTAATCTTTATTTCCAGAGTTCTTTGGAACATTTCCCCTCTGAACGGAGAGTATTCTGATTCTCCTTGATTCTTTAAAGGAAAAAGAAAAAGGTAGTTTTCATTTCATGGGAAGCCCCTTCAACTATAGGTATAGGAAAGAATAAGTAGTTGTACTGTACTTTATATAGGCAATACTTTTTCGTTTTGTGTGCCAACTAAATTCATATCATTGTGATATTTGCTTGGAGAAAACCGAATGTAGTTGATATTGGCTTATATGAATGTAGCTGAGCAAAATGACAAATCTCAGGAATTCCGTGTGCACATGCTTGTGTAGCAATCAAGCTTGACAATGTATATGATTATGTTGATGAATGCTATAAAATTGCATCTAAAAAAATTATAGTTGATGCATGACTCTAATTATGACAATTGATATGCCAAACGTTAATGACTACATAATGAAAAATATATTAAGTCAAACCTTCCTTAGATCACCTTAGACTAGTAGACCTCTTGAAAAGCAAAGAATTAGAAGACGTAAATCACAATTCCATAACAAGAAAATTTACCACCGTGTAAGATGCTATGAAACTGACCATACTAGAAGGACTTGCAAAAATCCAAATCCCTATTAATTTTGTCGTGATTAGAATTCAGGACTCGAAAATTTCCAACTTGAACTTTTAACTTCTTAGTAATTTGGATTTTGAACGATTTAAACTATTTTACTTTTTCATTTTATGCTTAAGATGTTGACATTTTATTGATCCACAGGTACCCTTACTTGACTCTTATTAAGACGAATCGTCAATGTTGTAACCAACCAACTTTTATTGATTTTAAGAAAACTTTTGTGAGTAATTTGTGTTGTGTGCCAACTAAATTCATATATTGTGATATCCACAAACAACAAACATGTGGAGAAAACCAATTGTTGTGAAGCTTTATTTTCTAATAAAAAATTATTAGAACATCGCGATCGAGTAGTTAAGAAAATGAAGGGGGCAAAAAGGGTGGTTTCTAATAAAGACAGGAGTACAACAATGATGAAGGGATTATTACCATTCAAATTTTCATACATTTTGTGTTCTTAGACGGGTATTGTCACTTTAAGTCTGTAGCACAACCTCATAAAGTTCATGGATGTGTGGCCATAGTCAGGAAAAACTTCATAATTAGCCCATTTGTTTCTTCTTTCATGGAGTAAGAAACCCAACAACCTCGCCATAATGTAAATCCAATTACCTTAACCTGCAACACATGTCGCAAAAGATATTTAAAAATGTCAGTATGAGTTTATGTGAGTTCTAATAAATTAACATGTGAGGTCCCTGATACATTTGCGGAGCTGTCAATGGTTAAAAGCTCTGAACAATTTTTCAGGAAACATACAAGTTCTTGGCAAACTTTTATCATTATCTAAAGTCAATATATCATACAACTCATTCTTTGGTCATTTACCACAATGGAGAACGCAACAGCTGGAATTATCTCCATCATCATTATTGGACAATCCTGGCCTTTGTGTCAAACTGTCAATTGTTCAATTTTAGATTGCTCAAGTTGCATAAAATCTAGGCAATTGAAGTCATGTGACTCTATATCAATTGATCACAAAGGCAGTAAAGAACCAAAATTAGTAGTGTCTGGAATCGTAGTGTTTGTCATTTGCCTGTCATTTGTAATTGTTTGCCTCCCATCTTTCATTTACCTCTCATTTGTCATTTACATCAGCTGGTTTGTTCAAATATCTAACGTGGAGGTCAATGTTGATTATGAAGAGCAAGAGGCTTCGTTTTCAAATTATGAGGGATATTTCAGAATTATTAACCTACTAAAAGCTACACAACATCTGCATGATGAATAAGGTGAAGGAGGGCATGAAATTGTTTATAAAGCTGAACTTGATATTGGAATTTTCGCTATTAAGGAGGTTAAATTTGTGAAAAGCAATAGGAGGAAATCAAACATGATCAGAGAAATTGAAATGACTACTTCTTGCGTTTTTCTCTGGAACAAAAATGCCATCAGCTTTTGCTATTACATCTGATTTAGTCTTTGCATACTGTATTCTCTGCAAATTGCAACACCAAATTCGATTTCTAGCAATAGTAAGAAATTGGTTTGGTGTGGTGTAGAATAAATTGAGTTAATTAGAGTTTTTGACATATTGACAAAATAAAATCAGGCCATATATTATAGAATTTGCAGTCTATATTTAAATAAATCCATCAATCTGTCTAGACAAAGTTTTATTCCGGTTAGCCTCTTTCCATAAATAATTCAGATTTAGTATAGCACTTAATGAGCATTAAGGACATTTCAAGAACTTGTCAAGGACTTGAAGAACATTGCATTACTGTGTAGGTCTGTGAACAAAAACAAGCCATTTCAAGTTTCTCAACCTCAAGATTAAACCTACTAGTGTGAATCAACTCTATGAAGAATAATTTAAGGGTTTACTGTTGCAGAATTTTTTTTTTTTTTTTTTATTATCACATTCACATAAAAGTGAGTGGGTCCAATTTTAAAGAGATATAAAATATTAGTGGGGCCCACTCACTTTTATGTGAGTGTAACGGAAAAAATATTTTTGCAGCAAAAACAAAAACATTAAACCCATAAATCAAACCCAAAAAAGGGGAATAGAAAACCCACGCAAACCAATCAAAGAAAAATTAGAAACCAAGAAAGCAAAGGAACACACCCGACCTTATTTGAAAACTCACATATCTTCTTTATTTTTCATAAGGATTTCAAAATGCTTGAAATTTTTGTGAGATTCATCCGTTTCAACCCTGAAAGGTCACAGAGGCAATTTTGGCTAACTTGATGTAAAGAAAACAAAAAAATTTCAATGTTTCGGATTTGCGTGAAAACTCACATACTCTCTTTATTTTTATGAGGATTCCAGAATACCAAAAATTGTTGTTAAATTTATCCGTTTGGACCTTGAACAGCCACAAACGTGATTTGGGCTAACTTGAGGTCAAAAGAACAAAAAAATTTCAACATTTTGGATTTGCGTAAAAACTCATATACCCTCTTTATTTTTCATGAAGATTCTAAAATGCCTAAAATTATTGCGAGATTCCTCCATTTGGACCCGAACGGTCACAGAGGCGATTTGGGCTAACTTAAAGTCAAAAGAACGAAAAATTTTATTTAAGACAAATTTAATTACTTAATTGTCATTTTTTGAGTTTTGATAAACTAGCTTAATTGACTTGTATTATGGACCAAAGACAAAATCATCATAAAGAAACCAACACTTTTTTTTTTCTAAACCAGGCTTTATTTGAAAATTAACTCAAGAAAATTACTCAAGAAAAAACAGAAAAGAAAATGCTTGTCTGTTTGTTTGGGGGAGGGGGTAAAGAAACCAGGCTTGTATGTTTTTTTCTTCAAGGTGTGACAATAAAAATTAAATTTTAAAACCGGAAAATGTCACCTAAACATTTGAACTGCTTTTAAAGATAAATATATTTTAAATATTTCACATGAAAATATAATTAATTAAGGGAACTAAAATTTAAAAGATAATAATAGTATAATCACATTATAAAACAATAAAATAGTCAGATATTTATACTTACTCCCTCCGTGCCTAATTAGTCAGACAGATCCCATTTGGTTTTCTCTTTCCCACCATAACTTCATTTCAGCGTTCGCGCCTTATTCGACCTCATTTCCCTGGTCCGTCAAGCTCAACTGCGCTGCATTGTGTCTCTCCAAAACAAATTTGGGTTTTACTGTTGTCCATCCGTCGAGCTCACCTTCATTTTTTATTTGTGTGGGTCTCTCGCATCTCTCGCCGTTGGTCTCTCCTAATTCCCCCTGGATTTGAGATTGTTTCGGGTTTTTATGATTTGGAGCTTCGGAACACTGCCTGATTGGGTTTCGAAGCACTAATGTTCTCCACTGACAAGAGCCCCAAGGTATTCATATGTTCTTGCTTTAATTTCACAATAGATTGCATAAATCTGAAGCTGCTAAGAAACATGACGTTGATTTTGCCAAACTTAAGTCATTTTATATCTTCTGCTGCACTCTGTAACTAAGGAAATTGTTCATAGTTTGCTTTATGAGTCCTATTGTATCTATCTTTGTGATTAGATTCTCTTTATTGATTTTCATTTCTGTTATATATGCTACAACTCAGATACACAGAAAGCTAGGCGTTAGTTTGTTGACTCTCAAGGTTATGTCCGCTTGATTGAAGTAACAGAAAATGATGGAGTTACGTTTTTTCTTCTTGCCATTCTTTACTTGTGGGCCATTGTTTATAGTTTTCACCGTTGGATATGATGTCTATGTTTGTGCATTTAGTGAAAGCTGATTTGTGTTTTGGATTGGCTAGGATCATGCATCGATAATCTTAAACCTGTTGGTGCTTTTTCTTTTGAATTTTTTGAATTCTGTAGGTATATGTTGGGTATCCTTTCTGGTTTTACGCTGTCTTGAACACTATTTTTTTTCGTATAGAGCCTTGATTGCCCTCCCTTGAGTGACAACCTTAAGAAGTCAAACC
The DNA here is from genome assembly GCA_019022655.1 of Acacia acuminata. Classification (NCBI taxonomy): domain Eukaryota; kingdom Viridiplantae; phylum Streptophyta; class Magnoliopsida; order Fabales; family Fabaceae; genus Acacia; species Acacia acuminata. The sequence continues at coordinate 6,936,653 of JAFJYI010000010.1, forward strand.
TTGAACTTAAAGCCCTCTCAAGTAGTCAATTAAACTTTAAAAAAGTCAATCATGTGATCATTGTCAAGAGATTCTTAAGAGGTTTAAAATCCTAAAGAAGATGTTTATGTATGTGTGTGACATCATGCAAAAGCTTTATCCAGCTTAACATGATTATTATATATGATATCTGACTCTAGTTCAGAAAAATAGTGTCATGAAAGTTACAGTCAGCTACTGATCATCCTATTATTTGATCATACACCTCCTATACGTGATAGATATCCTTAAAAAAAAAAAAAAAAGTAATATATATATATATCTGATATTTAAGTCCCTCAAATATGGAGTGCACTGAAGGGAGGGCATCAAGGTAATAATGTGTGTGATAGACAAGGCCATTATTTGTGGTTGCTGACTCTAGTTCAGAAAAAACTAAACAGAATTTTTTTATAAAAAAAAACTTGAGTCATGCAAAAGAAAGGAATATCTAACCCATGATAACTCACAAAGAAGCTAATGAAAATGAACTGATTTTTGCTTTCACTGCAATCAAGCGAGATTACATTGAAAAGAATTGGAATCCAAATGCTGATTGTGTTAGGAATCTACACCACCATCCACAATAAAAGAAATTACAAAATGATCATTTGTTAGAAAAATTTGAGCCACTAAATTGAGTTCTTTTATGCATCTGTTGACTGGTTTCTCATCATCATCCTCCTCCTCAAAGCTTGACAAGTGCCATACATAACTGGTTGTGAACATCACGGAATGCCCAAATCTGAACATTATCCTTTTTTCTGAGATCATCTATTTCAACTATTGTGTTCCAATTAGTTTTCAACACATATTGATAGCTTACTTTCTGAAGATCCTTCTTATCTTTATGCAAATCCCATTGTCCAAATTCCAATGATGTCTCTGAAAGAGGAAGAGACATCCCATTTTCTGTCGGAGTGTGAATCAATGGCACAGTAATGGATCTCCCCAACCTTAAATTTGTCATCTCTTCACCATCCAAAAAATTGAAGCTCTCAACTTGGCTACAAGGAATGGTGACTCTACTATGTCCCTTGCTTACATCTGTTTCAGTCAAGTATTTCTGTATGACCCTTGTGATTCTTGTCCCTCCATATTCACCAATGATCTTTCTTTTGAATTCTTCCGACAAGCTTGGTAATGGTGTTGGTGGATTTTGGCTACCCTTCCTCCTATTGTTCATCTTCTTTCTCTTCATTTCCACAGCTTCAATCCATTCTTCATTGCTTGTAGTTTCTTCCAATTTTCTCTTTAGTGTATCAGTCTTCACAGAGTTCTGCACTTTTTGCCTTCCTACTGTTTCACAGAGAAAAAAGCCAATCAATACATCAAATGAACTATAAACAAAACATCTAAGGCTTCATTTTTGAGCCATATATAATTGATCAACTCAAAATAAAGGCAATACCTTTAATCAAATAATCATGGGCCAAATCATATTTTTTAGTAGCAACTGAGGCAACTTGTAACAGTATCTCAAAAGAGCTCAAATTATTTTGGCTCTTTTTCAGGCCTTCAAAATCTTTCATAGTCAACATCCCAGACATCCTCACTGTTGCGTTTTTCTGCATTTCTGACAAAAATTTCCAATTTCTAATCAGCAATATTTTCATATGAATCTTTACATAAACAATGTGGAGTCAAAATTATACAACATAAAAATCATATAATAAACAAGACGACATAACAAAATATGCAGGGTTTCATAGCAATATCTACATTAAAATGTATTCCTCATTCACATCAAATCATTCCAAGCATAAGAACATTGAACTTGCTGTCCTTAAAATAAAAGACACTAATAATCACTGGAATATAATATCTATGAAATACATAAGTTAACTATCAATCCCACACTAAAATGTGGAGGCACTGCAAAAAGACAAAACAATGAAGACACAAGGAGACAATAGTGTGGGGGAAAGGAAGAAAGACAATAAAAGAAAGTGAATTCATGAAAACAGAGACCTGCGGACTGTGGAGAGTGGGGTGAGAAAAAAGGATGTATCAGAGAGGGTTTTAACTGGGTTTTTGACAATGGGGCCTTTTCTATAAAAAGATCTATACTTTCATGTATTTGTTTTTATTATATTTTAGTTGTTTTTCAGAAAATGTAAAACTGACACTACAAAACTGTTTGAAGAAATAGGAATGAGAAAGGCAAAATAGGAATACTCACAAATTTCCTCAATAGCGTTTGAAGAATGAAGAAGGCGCGTTCCTTTCTTGTTTTGCAGCTGGTCGGATGCTCTGTTTGTGTGAGATGAAAACAGAGTAGTATTATGTTATGGTTACACCACTTGAATTTGACGTTACGACAAATTTGAAATTCACAGATTTTACTTTAGAAGTAGAAGAATAAGGAAGAAGAAAGAAGAAGGAAGAACTTACCCCACAAGAAAGTGGGAAGTTGAAGTGTGAGAAATGAGTTGGATTTGTGAACGTTGAATGCCAGACGGGGAGCTTGAAATGAGAGCGTAGGTTGATTTCTGATTAAATAAATAGAATTAGGAAACTTGGTAGAAAAGTATCTCGGTCCTGTTTGAATGAATTAGGAAACAAACGTAGTTTCCTAATCTTTAATTTTTTTGTTGTTGAAAAAAAGTAGTTAAGATTGTACCGTTATATGAACCGTAAGTAATAAATGACGGTAGTGTTGCGCAGGGACTAATATTCCGATGGAGCGCATAAGCAGTAGTCGTCTTCTTTTTATTTTTTTCCCGCAAAAAAAGAAAAAAAAGCAGAAGCAGGAGTCTAATAATAATGTCTTCTCTCTCCCCCAATTTCGTTGGGATTATGTATTGATTGTGGATTCTTAAAGATTTTTTTTTTTTTTAAAAAGGCTGAAATATACTTTTAGTCCTTTAACTTTTATATAAGTCATATTTTTGGTCTATTAACTTTATAAAGTATAATTTTTGTTCTATTTTAACATCCGTTAATGTATATAACTAAAAAAATACTGACGCAAATAACTCAGTGATATTAATAACATTTAATTATCTAAATTTTATATATTCTTCAATTTATCCATATTTTAAATTTAAGTTTAATAGTATTTAATTATACAATCATCATTTAAATTTATATCATTATCACTTGAGTGTGTTTTTAGTTAGCAAAATTAATGGTGTTAAAATTATAAGACTATTAGTACCTTTATAAAGTTATGGGATCAAAAATACCTCATGTAAATTTAAAGAACTAAAAATGTACTTTAGTTTTTTAAAAAAAAAAAAAATAATTAGTAATTGCATTTATGAAATCACCCCCGCCCGGTGTTTGTGTTTGAGGAGGAGGAGCTTTGATCCTTGATCCAATGCTTCTCAATTTGTATTCATTAAACAAAAAAAATGATACAGCTTAACAGATTTTGTTTGTTTTAAATCATTATAGTTTACTTAGTTTTATTTATAAAGAACTCAATTTGGAATTCTTAAATATTTATTTATTGTCTCAAAAACTATTTTATATATATATACACCAATATTTAAGAAGGATAGTAAGAAAAGAAAAAAAGTTTAATATGATATAAATTAATATAATAATAATAATAATACATTGCAAATCACTTAAATTTGTGATAAATTTAATGTTTTTAAATAGTACCAATAATTTATTGTTGCCTGTGAATTATGATAAGAATTGGAAAGAGTAAAGAGTACAATTTGCCGTATTTACAATAACAATATGATCGCTTGAATATTTTAGAAATAATACTTTTGTAGTGATGAAATTTTTTTTTTATGATACAGTTGAATTTTTGTTGTTGACATTATTGACTTCACCAAGCACAATAGAGTGGACTTATTTGGATGGGCTTTTTTGAAGGAAAAAAACACTTTTTTAATGCAAAAAAATGCCCTTTTAATTAATTTATGTGTTTAGATGATATTTTTTTAAAAAAACAAAAGTCAAAAAAAAGTCAAAGTCTTTTTTTTTAAAAGCTCCAATTTAGAGCTTAAAAAATAAGCACTTAAAAAAAAGCATTTTTATAAAAAGCCCATCCAAAGCGGCCCTAAATCTTAAATGATAGAAGGATGGGAACCAATTCAAGGTTGAATTTTCATTGAGCCTGTTTGGATAAAAACAAGGCCTAAGTTTTGAAAATAAAAAGCCACTTTGGACCAAAACCTAGGTTTTGAAAAAAAAGTTATTTTTTTTTTTCAGATTTTTCTCTCTCATCTTCCATCATCAATATTTTTTTTAGTAACAATCAATATCCTCAAATATCTTTTTAGGGGATAGGATATTATCACTATCAATTTCACTACCATTTTTTTCACCGTTAGATCCGAAACTCATGTACCTTTATCAATTTTTCTCCTATTGAGATTTTGATCTAACGGTGAAACAAAGGTAGTGACATTGATAGTTACCAAAATTGGTAGTGACAATAGTGACAATATCTTATCCCTCTTTTTAGTACTGTCAATACCCCGAAATATTTTTCCATAATCGGTCATTACCCGAAATATTTTTTTAATATCCTAAAATAAATTTTCAAGATTATTAAGTATTTTTTCAGTATATTTACATATCTTTTTAGTAATCGTGGAATTTTTTTTTTAAAGATAAGTCATTATCCTAAAATTTTAAGACCATGAGAATTATTTTTCAGGACGATCAAGTATCCTTATTATGAAATTTAATGTGAAAAATATTTAAGATACAACCTTATCCTTTATATTAAATTATACCAAAATATTTTTATATGCTAAAAATATTTTTGTTTATACAATTTATTAATACATATATGTTTGATCTAATGTTTATCATGTTACATAATTTACTAATGGTAGAAATTTATTTTTTCTAACAATTTTATGTAATTTTTGGTATTTCTTATGACATATAATGTTTATGATATTTAAAATACAATTTTATCCTTTATATGCAATTATACGAAAAGCTAATGTCCTTTTTGGTAAATTTGACCCTGAAAAAGTTAAGTTATTCTGATACAATATCCAAACACTATCATTTTTATCCAAAATCTATTTTTACCTCGTAAATCCCAAAAACTAAATCCAAACGAGTCCTTAATCTACCAATGATAATAGCACATTATTATAAATTTTTTAAATAAATAGGACAAAATTACACTTAATTGAAAAGCTTTCTTTGGTTTTAAATGTAAAATTCAATCATTTTTATTTACTAAGAGTTTTTTTGGTAATACAATAGACTTGAAGGGAAGGGGAAATAAATTTTTTTAATTGAATTTTTTAAAAAAGATTAGAGAAGTGATATTAAAAAATTTTAATAAAGAAGACCATCAATTACTTGTATTGCTCTGAGATCCTCTTGGCGGTGGAATGCAAAAGGAGAACGTCTGGGTTCGGGACTGGGATCTCCTGAAAAAGATCACTAGACCTCTTGGATCATTGCATCCTGGGGATCAGCCGCGATTGGTGGGGAGGATGCCGTATCATCTATGTCATCTCCATCATTCATAGCTTCGTAATCATGGACATCCTCAAGTGGCGGTGTGTCTTGATTCTGCTACAGCTGACTCGCCTCCACTGGAACTTGGTTTCCTAGCAGAGGGGTCCAACTAGTGCTTCTTGTGTCTACCATCATTGGTCACGTGGATCGAAGTTTATGGTCCCACGGTCGGCACCAATGTTCTGTATGAGAACACAGATGTCTAGCCTGGTGGGCTAGTGCGTTGATATAGGATCAGAAAGTTCAATCTAGATATCTATGAGGTAGATACCTAGAAGAAGAACGAGGGATCATCTAGATATCTATGAGGAAGATACCTAGAAGAAGAACGAGGGATCACTGTACACAATAAGGCTTGCGCCAAAAGGGGGTGGTGTGTGTGCATAATGACGGCAATATAGTAAAGAGTAAGTAGTTAGTGTCCGTACCTTAGGGTTTTACCTTTTATTTATAGAGTGTACCTTAGGTTGAGATTTATAGGCCTTGTGTGTCTGATAGCCCTAGTATCGTAACTGCCTGATCTAGCCAAATTCCTTGATTGTGATATTCCTGGATTATAGGTGGGTTAGGATCTTGCAGTGTATTGCCCCCCGTTGGGCCGCTCCATCAGTGGGCCTGATATAGGTCCGTAACAGGCTTTATCAAGAGTAAAAGTGTAATTGGGTTGGAGTGAGACTCTAAGCCCAATAAGAAGCAAAATGGCGTCACATATATGGTCCCAAGTGGGAAATTAATTTCTCCACAAAAGAGCCCAAATGTGTTGGAAGACCCAACGGAGTCTTAGGCCAAGTTGAATTTGGAATTCGAATTTTGAATTTAAGTTTGAAATTTAAATTTGAATCTTAATTAAATAATGTTAAGTTATAAAAGATAATTTTGAATTATCTAATAATATATATATATATATATAAAGATCCAATAATGATTGGATGAAGATATGAGAAATAATAAATGAGGATTGAATTAAAAATGATTTTTGAATTTTAGTTTAAAAGATGAATGTGATCCATCATCTTGAATTATTATTCAATTAAGATACAAAATGTGGTCCATCATCTTTGTTGACTCCTGTATTTTGATGATTACAATTTCTAAGCCATTGAATTAAACAAGTAATCACCCATGCACATGATCTGATAAAAGAATCTTAGGATAGGTTGCTCGAGGAATGCAAGGCAAAAACCAACATCTCAAAGAAGCCTTGCTCGAGCAGACAATACTGTCTTGCTCGAGCAACATCGGGCCCATTGCATTTACCCGAGCACACTACATAAAGCTTGCCCAAGCAAAGGCAGTATGAAGATTTTGAAGGCTTACTCGAGCAAGACAAATCCATGCTCGAGCATCATCGAGTTTGCTGGGATAAGAGCAAGTCTAACATCTCTTGCTCGAGCAGTGAAACAAGGCATGCCCAAGCGTCGTGCTCGAGCAGAAGACTAGAGATGCTCAAGCACCTTCGAGTCTAATGAGAAAATGCAAGTTTGGATCTTGCTCGAGCAGAGCAAAGAGCTTGCTCGAGCAGCAGAGTTTGGTTGCTCGAGCAATATCATTTTCTCCCTACACTCATAGGTTCTGAACAAGGCTGCCCGAGCATGAAAAAAATTCATGCTCGAGCACCATGCTTGAGCAAACAGAACAACTTGCTCAAGCATCAGCGACTTTGATGTGCTTTTTACCTGTCTCAAGTAAAGCTTGCCCGAGCATGATAAAATCATGCTCGAGCACCATGCTCGAGCAAAGACATTTGCTTGCTCGAGCATCAAAGACAGAATGCACTTTCCTGAGTAATCAAGAGAACCTTGCTCGAGCAAGCCTGGATTATTGCTCGAGCAAGCCTGGATTATTGCTCGAGCAATGTCATCCTTGTTTTCCAAATCTTCGACAACGGAAATCTTAAATCCTGTTATATCATTTCTTTACTTCAGATTATTACACATTGCTATTCCCAAATGCTATTAACAAGTTTGTTCATGAATTTCAGATTGTTTAGACATGGATTAATAGCATATTTGAATAAAGCAAAATCGTGTGTCAGAAGCATTAAATGCGGCTACCTAAAATGGTGATAAACACGTAAACCAACTCTGATCGAAGTAAAGCTACTTTGATATGCCGTCTGCACATTAAATACCATTTCACAACGGGAAATACAAAAAGGAATGAAAGAGAATGTCAACTCTGCAAATTCCAGCTGGAATATTCAAACGGGCGAAACTCTTGATGAACGCTTCATCTATCTAACAGACACATTTAAGAGACTCAACAGCTATTTCATAAGCTTCATCAACGGTTATTAATTACAACATCTATAAATAGCCAAAGCATTGAATTCACCAACTACCGAAACGCTGTGCAATTAATTCGAGTTAATATTATTCGCTGTTTCAACTGTTTCATTGATTTGTACTTCAGTGTTTAATACTTTATCTACTCGTGAGGAGTTCTTAAACATTTGCTTCATTATCAGTTGAATTTTAAGGTTGAGAAACCTTAAGAGAAGGTGTATCAATTACAACTTGTAAGGGGGAGTGAAGTCTGAGAGTGAGATGACCATCCTTCATTTACAAAGTGTGTAATTGTTCTTGAAAGATAGTGGAATCCCAGGTGTTCGGGATTTGGATGTAGGTCGGCCGATTTTGGGTGAACCAAGTATAAATTGCCCTGTGTCTATTTCTCTATCTTATCTCTCTTGCTCTGGTTTTATTTGTCTCCGTGTGAGTATCGCGAAAGAATTTTGAGATCACCTATTCACCCCCTCTAGGTAATATTCCATCTTCAATATTAAATTGTTGACTCAATCAATCAATCAAGAAATAAATGTGATCCATCATCTTAAATTATTGATTCAATCAATCAATCAAGATATGAATGTGATTCATCATCTTAAATCCATTCAATCAATCAAGATATGAATTTAATTCATTGTGATTTGAATTTTCCAATTCAAGCTTGTATTGGGTCTTTCTTGTAAGCACTTAAACTAAGGTTAGACTCTTATAAAGTGCTGATTTTTGGTGTGCCTTTTTCCTGCACGTTTTTCTAAGAGAAAAACAAGATCCTTATGCTCTCTAAATTTTGATCTTTACCAAAGGTTTAGAGAGGAAAAAGCATCATCCATAGAAAGGCAAGGTTCTAATGATCTTGCTCCTCCTATTTTCAACCTAATCTTAAGAAAGCATCATCTTCTTGAAAAGAGAAAAACTCAAGGAAACCAAACCTTAACCTTGTCTTCGCCTAACAAGCATCCATCCATATAAGAAAGGGTTTTAACTGGGTTTTTCACAATCGGGCCTTTTCTATTTAAAGATCTATACTTTTATGTACTCCTCCTAGGTCCTAATTATAGGAACACATTTTGGAGTTGGTTTTGGTTCTAATTATAAGAGCAAGTTTTAACTTTTATCAATTTTTTCCTATAATACCCCTATTTATACTAAAATGGTAGTTGCTCTTAAGTTTTGAGCACGGAGACTGATGCCTTAAGACAAAGATATAATACATTTGACTCAGGTCTATGGAGGATATATTATGACTTATAAAAATATTCTATTTCTTCAAATTATTTTTTCCCAATGTAAAAGAATAACAGATAAAATACCTCACTAAAATAATTGTTTTAGTAGATAAATAATAATTATACAAACTATGTTCACTCAGGGAGTTATTTAATATTTGGATAAGTTGTGAAAATTTATTAAAATGTTGCGTTTTGAATTTTTTTTTTATTAACCTAATGAAAATCTATCCATCCCCTCTTACTCATCCTTATTTTGCACCAGCAGCCTCCTATTCTTTTTCCTATTTATATTTTATATGTCCCCTTTTTTTTAATGAAACTTTTTATGGTCCTTTTATTCTTTCCAACTCAATTCTTTTTTGGTCAAATCGGCTCATTTGCTTTATAGAATCTCGTATATATTTTTACATAAAAATTTGGATAATTCAAATTTAATATTTTATAAAAATAAATTTAAGCCGTTAAAATTATAGTATAGTTATATAAAATATTAGACTCCAGCCGTCCATTTTTTAAAATTTAAAGATAGAAAGGAGCTTTAAAACACATGAATGGCGCACTGACATGGATGATGAAGGGATATTTTTGGAAAATAATTATAGTTAACTAATTTAATTTCTCTCCTTAATCTCTCCAAATTCTGATAAATAGTTCTTATAATTAGGACCAGAGGAAATATTTGTTTTAATTATATTTTAGTTGTTAACTTGTTTTTCAGAAAAAGTAAAGCTCACACTACAAAACCGTTTGAAGAAATAGGAATGAGAAAGGCAAAATAGGTTGAAGTGTGAGAAATGAGTTGGCTTTCTAAACATTAAATGCGAGAGGGATTAATGGGAGAAAAGTATTTTGGTCCTTTTGAATTAGGAAACAAATGTAGTTTCCTAATCTTTAATTATTTTTTTTGTTGAAAAAAAAACTACCTCCGATCCTAATTATAGGTCTTAGTTGATTTTTTTGAAGAGATTAAAGAAGGCTAAATAAGTTACTTAATCATTTCATATTTTGTGTATCTTTAGATTATATATTTATTTATTAGTCAAACTAATTAGTTTAAAGAAAAATTAAAAATAAAAATACTTTAAAGCAATTTAATTAGTTTCCTTAATATCTCAAAAAAAAAATCAATTTGATCTTATAATTAGAACACGATACGAGAGAGGATTATTATAATAATACATTGCAAATCACTTACATTTGTTGATAAATTTAATGTTTTTAAATAGTACCAATAATTTATTGTTGCCTGTGAATTACGATAAGAATTGGAAAAAGTAAAGAGTACAATTTGCCGTATTTACCATAACAATATGATCGCTTGAATATTTTAGCGAAAAAACTTTTGTGGTGATGAAATTTTTTTATGATACAGTTGCTGCTCTCTCTTCCGTTGTTCTGCTGAAGCCCAACCCATATATCTTTCCCTGCATCTCGCTGTCAGAGCACCTCAGTTCTTCTCTCCATCTCGCCGTCGAGGATTGCGCCATCTAACAAGACGCAGTCCTGTAAACCCTAACGCCTTCCCTTGTGCGATCTCGAAGCTTTCGAGCCCTATGAAGAAGAACAAGGGAGTGGAGGACGACGCTCCATGTCTTCCCGAAGACGTCATCAGAGAAATTCTCATACGACTCCCTGTAAAATCCCTAATCCGATTTCGATGTGTGTGCAGACATTGGAGAGATCTCTTTAAGACCCCATCTTTCATCGCTGACCACCTCCACTACTCAAATAATCGAAACCCATATCTCCTTTTCCAACGGGGTCATTGGGATCATCATTCGGACTTGTATTCTCTTGATTCCGAGATGCAAGTTCGGAAAATTCAGAACCCACCTTTTCTCGACCATTTTAAGCGCGGTAAGATCTTGGCTTCCAGCAATGGCTTGCTTTGTGTTGAGACCAATGGACCTTTGGAATCTCCTCATTCCCTTTTAGTGTGCAATCCAGCGATTAAAGAGGTCAGGCTGGTGCCCAAAACCAATTTTTATGCGGATTGTTATCATTATTCTGTGGGATTTGGGTTTTGTCCATCTATCAATGATTACAAGATAGTGATAACTTATTATGTTTTAAATTTTAATGCTAATGATTATGTTGTTGAGATGTTCAAAGTCTATTCTTTAAGGTCAAGGTCATGGAAGGACCTGAAATATAGGTTCAATGCATATTGTATTTCTTATAGTGACACTGTTAATGGTGTTATGTACTGGGTGGGATCAAAGAGAGTTGGGGAGGATGATGAGGTGTATCGTAGGGAGGATTATGAGAGTCTGTGTTTTTCATTTGACTTAGCAATGGAAGTGTGGACAGTGATACCAGTACCTGAGGAACGCCCTTGTAGCCTTTGTGAAAGTTTTACTGTGTATGAGGAAAAACTTGCTTTCCTTTCTTGCCCCATAGACTGTCAACCCTCCGTTCTCCATCTGTGGGTAATTGAGGAGGGTGTAGGTGCATCTGGAAAGACATGGAATTGGATTAAGAAATACACTAGCAACCCTTATCCAGGTTTGTTACGTTTCACGGCTATGTGGAGAAATGAAATTTTCTGCAGGATCTTGGGGCTTGAATCAACAGCTGTTCTCTTCAATCCAACTACGAATAAAATCAAGAAGCTTAATATTAGCAAATGTAACGATAAGCATCGAATCTTCGATTATGTTGAGAGTCTTGTATCAATTGGAGGGACAAAATCATTTACAAAATTTCCGAAGCATCGGGGCTCATCCAGTGGAGTGCGGACAATGACTTAGCAAAAGCCATTCTATCTCCGCCCATCCTCACAGCTTATGGATCTTAATCTTTGTTATGTTGATTTTACTTTGAGCACTTTTGTTAAACAAGAACCATATTAGGTTAAATTGTTCTGTTTATGGAGCTTGAAGACCTTTTTGAGATGTTTTATCTAGAATTATGTCTAGGTATTTAATGACAGATGTTTCTAGCTGTACTTGACATGCACTGTGTGGATGCGTTTAGTATGTATGTTTTTGAGGCTTAAGTAATTTCCAGAGCTAGTGAGGGGTTGAATGTCTTGTGTATGTCTGGAATCTCTACGTATCTATCAGACTCTATATTCCATTGGCAAAAAAATTATATATATCAGACTCCATAGTCTAGGCTTCCATTCTCAACAAAAAAGGGAACAATTGTCTATACTCATTTTGTTAGGGTCTAGATGGGAGCTGGGAATTACGGCGCCCGGGGCACGAAAATTACTATTACAAATTTAAATTATTTTTACTTCGATTTTTTCTAAAGAAATATAATTAGTAAATTGCAACAATTAAAGTTCTAATTAATCAAATAAATGTTATCAACATTAATATCTAAACAATATAAATTATCTAAAAAATAAACACATTCATTAATTCGTAATAAAAAACAAATAAACACAAAGAATGTATTTTTTCTTTTTCTTTTTTTCAAAAAACATTAAACAAAAGAATTGCTTTATGCCCACGATAAAATGCCTTTCCTTTCATAATTTTGTGTGTGTCACAGATTCCTTCTATTCATGCATGATTTTATTGATAGGTAAAAATAATTATACTTATTTTACACAAAATATCTTTATAATTTATTACTTATATAAATATTGTAATACCAAAGTATGTGTTTATTTAATATGAAAATATCCCTTCTTTAAAATGTATAATAACTAATTATGTGCCTTAATATAGAATAATAATAAACATAAAAAAGGGTTATAGTTTAAACTAAAAAAAACTAAGTAATTATAAATAAACACATTCATTAAATGAAAGTCTAAATATATATATATTTTTTTAAAGAAAAAAGCTACGATTAAACCGGTCTAACGAGTCGGCCTAAGGCCCTGCAGGGCCAATTTCAAATTTCTGGCCTATTTTTTAAGCCCGAGCCCTGCAAGGTCAGGGCTTAAACGAGCCAATCCGACGGGCTTGGCCCGATTTCCCGGCTCTAGTCAAAATGGTCATAACAAAGTGAGTATTAAATTAGGAAAATATTAACAAATATGAAAATTATGTCTTATTTTTAAGACCAAGATAAACTCTCCAAATATGTCTTTTATTTTCTTAGGTTTTGGTAAAAATTTATCAAATATCAATAAAAATGTCCAGAAACTATTTTGGACCAAAACCTAGGTTTTAGAAAAAAGTTATTTTTTTCCTAGATTTTTCTCTCTCCTCTTCCATCATCAGTATTTTTTTCAATAACAATCAATATCCTTAAGTATATTTTTAGGGGAGAGGATATTGTCATTACCAATCTTGGTCACGACCATTTTTTTCACCGTTAGATCAGAATCTCATCAACCTTTATCTTTTCTCTTTCCCTTTGAGATTCTGATCTAATGGTGAAAAAAATGGTAGTGACCAAGATTGGTAGTGATAATATCCTATCCCTCTTTTTAGTACCTATCAATACCCTAAAATATTTTTCCATGATCAGTTATTACCCTGAAATATTTTTCTAATATCCTACAATAAATTTTTAAGATCATGAAGTATTTTTCAAGTATCCTTACCTATCTTTTCAGTAACCATTAGTACCCTAGAATTTTTTTAAAGATCAATCATTATCTTGAAATATTTTTTCAATATCCTAAAATAAATTTTTAAGACCATAAGAATTATTTTTCCAGTACCAGTTAGTATCTTTATTATGAAATTTAATGTTAAAAATATTTAAAATACAACCTTATCCTTTATATTAAATTATACCAAAATATTTTTATAAGTTAACAATATTTTTGTCTATACAATTTATTAATACATATATATTTGATCTAATTTTTATCATGTTACATAATTTACTAATGGTAGAAATTTATTTTTTCTAACAATTTTATGTAATTTTTGGTATTTCTTGTGAAATATAATGTTTATAATGTCTAAAATACAACTTTATCCTTTATATGCAATTAAACCAAAAGCTAATGTCTTTTTTGGTAATTTTGACTATGAAAAAGTTATTCTGATAACTATATCCAAACACTATCATTTTTATCCAAAAGCTATGGTAGACTCTTCCTCCTCCTCCGCCACCAACCGGGCTCCCCCGCGAGATCGTCTAGAATAGCGGGGTAACGAATGAGCTCGATTGTTGTTCATCCCCCAGGCACTTTTATGAGCCAAAGGCTTTTTCTGAGGTCGAGATGCGAGAGCTTCAAGAAATTGAGCTAAATGCCCTGAAGGCCTCCGAACTAACCCAACTTTTGGCTTTGGTGAAAAACAAATACGCCAAGCTTTTGCCGAGCTAAAACGGGTTAGAGCAAAGAAAGACGAAGCTCTTGAACAAAAAGGCAAAGCTAAGAACAAAGAGACCTGGCTCTCGAGCAGCTACAAGTGGCAAAGGCGGAGAAGGGGAAGATGTGTGAGGAGCTGCTGGCTGCAAAGAAGGAGCTTAAAAAGGTGAACTCGGATCTCCTTCACCTTCAAGAGACTCATGTTTCTGATGTGCAAGCACTAAAAATGGTTCAGACGATGCACGAGGAGCTTGAAGTCAGGTTGACGGGAAACGAGGATGCACTCGCAGCTGCCAACGCCAACGTCTCTGCCCATGCAGCCATGGTAGAAGGCATCGCAGAGGAGTCCTTTAACAATGCCTTAGAGCAAATCCGGTTTTGAACCCCGGCATTGAGTTAAACGCCTCCAGCATGCACTACCAAGCTTATATTGATGACGGGAAATTGACCCCGCTCGATCAAGATGAGGGCGGAGGTGAAGAGGCCGGCATCCCCGACCCTATCCAGGAGGAGAGGTTCGAGTAGAGTCTGAGGTTCAACTAGAGTCCGAGGTTCAACCGGAGGTTGAAGTCGCTCGCGACTAAAGAGCCGAGGTGCCGGTTTTGCTGCTCCAACAAGGATTGAGGAGTCTTCAAAAGGGACCTGATAGTGTCATGTATGCTGTAAACATGTAAACAGGAGGAAACCTATTTTGCTTATACCTTTTTGTTTGGGGTTCTTGTGCCCCTTTTGCTTTGTAACGATTAACCCGGTTTATTTTTTCCTGCCTTTAACTTCATTGTACTCAGACAACTTGAATATCAATGAACATTTATTCATTTATTGACCAACCCGAATACATTTTTGAGTGATATATTCATCGTAACAATAAGTTAATTATATGAACTCAAACATATGCTCAGAGTTCTATTTAATGACTGGGCCAAAGTCAAAAATTATATGACATAGAATCTACTTGAATATTCATCTGGTATTGAAACCATCGATTGTATTTGTGAAGACTTGTAATTAAACCAACACGTTATATTCATGCTAACTCAACCAGAATTCAATCTGAAGTAAGGGCAATCCGTCACATGTTCGAAATCAGTTTTTAAACCAAAATTTTAAACATTTCGACCTGATCATGGTCAACATAACAGTTCACCTAATTACCTCGAAATAAAACTTTGATGCATCACAATTACTAAGGCTTATTGCTATACCGTCACTTTATCTTAAACCGGGTTCAACTACCCTGGCTTTACTCATGTTGGAAATTATGCCCTAGGGCAAGTCATTGTTCTCCATTAAGTTATCACTTCATTCGCATGTTTACAGTGATAACTGATCCCTGGATATATCTTATAGATGATATCCTAAATGTCCCTGATCGGTCATCTACGCGGGAGCGAAGATGAGGTAAGACCGAGTATGACTTTGATGACGTATGGAGATACGAATCAAAGTCATGGGCACTGTAAGAGTACAAGGTCTTGGACCGACCCACTATGAGAAAGCTGCATGGATTTAGTCATAAGCTTATCTCATGTATAACCGCGTCAACGCCTATGACTGAGACCATCATGGATTCCTACATGATGAGTCACGACCTTTGACCTAGTCAAAAGTCACCTTTGAGGAGTGATGATAAAGGAAATTTGGGATCGGGATCAGTGGTTTTCATGCGGAGGAATGTGCATGGTCAAGATGGAATTTGTCCCTCACATTTGTAGAGAGATAATACTGGGCCCCTCGATGAGTGAGTCTAAGAAATGTACGGCCGTACTATGATGGAGAGGAGTTTCCATTTCACTTATTAGACTACTCGAGAATCAAGAAAGTAGTGGTCAAGAAAAGGAAGTTGACATTAACCATGCCTCATCCTTGACCAAATTATCGCGTGACAAAAGGGACGTGACATGGTTGTACGATAGGTTGTATCGTGTCATCGATCCCCATGTGAATTGGGTAGTCGCAATGTCTTGCTAAAGGCCGCTGCGACTTGTGGGTTTGACAAAGTGTTGGCTGTTTGCCAATCTCATATGGAGCTAGGTCGCACACAAGAATAACTCAACACAAGCAAATGTGTCCAGATTCATTGAATCTTAGATACGTCTAAGGTTTAATGAATACTGAATTTAATCTAGGATATATATATATATATATGTGTGTGTGTGTATATGTATATGTATATATATTAAATTCGAAATTAATATATGTTAATATTATTAATAGAGATTATAATATTAATATATATAATATTTATTTTGTATTTAATTTATTTGATAAATTAAATATCTAAAACAAATTGAGATATTGTATCTCATTTAATTTTCGAATAAAGATCTCGTATATCTTTTAATATTAAATTGAGATATGGTATCTCAAATTTAAATTAAATAGATAGATATTATTTCTCGGATTTAATTCATAGAGATAAATTAAATCGGAAGGCTTTTAATTTGGATTAAATAAATGGATTTGATTAGATCTATTAGATGGATTTAATTAATACATTTATTTTAATCCAAATTCCAAATTCGAATTTCAAATCGGCTTTTAATGCGGATTAAATACGTTACATCGAGATTTGATTGATGTAATTAATGTATTTTAATCCATATTTGAAATTTGAATTTCAAAATTAATGAGGATTAATTTTATATAATGCGGCGAACGGGTTTGGAAAGCGCGGGACATTTTGTCGAGCGCATTTAGAAAAGCTGCGAGAAAAATCCTAGAGTGGAAAATCAAGAGACACGCACAAGAGGCGCTAGCTGCCGTAGCCGTGTTCGGGAGTTGTTCGTGTGGATATCGGTGGAGGAAGACGATCCTACGAGTTGTCTTCTACTGATCGAGAAGGTAGCCCACCTGTTCAACGAAGAACAAGCCGCAAACGAATTCTCCTAAGGTAATTTTGGATTCCCTAGCCTTGTTTAAACGCACTGAGTGATCCTTGGGACGAGATTCATAAGTTTTTTTTTAATCATTTGCGTTGTACGGATTCCAACAACTCATTCATTCACAACTAGCACAATTTGAACAATTTGAAACATACGTCTCAACTGAGAACTTCTTCATTTATTTGAAAATAAAATTGATTAAATGAACTTGTCGACATAGTCGACAATCCCTAAAAGGAAAATTCTACTTAAAAACGAATTTAACTCGAAACTCGGATTTAACTGTAATACACTTTCAATTTATCCGCGTTCCATGTTCTTTTAATTGACTTCTTGTCCAGGGTCTCCAACATGTAAGCTCCTTTGTCAAGTATTTTTCTAACCCGATAAGGGCCATCCCAATTTGCAGCAAGCTTTCCATCTCCGGCGTTTTTCTTTCCTACATCATCTCTTCGAAGCACCAAATCACATTTTTCAAATGACCTGGGCTTCACTTTTTTTTTTATTATATTTAGCCGCGATGAGTTACTTCGTGGCCATATCACGGCAATGTGCCGTACTCTGACTTCATCTATTAAATCTAGCTCTATCGCCAAAGCTTCACTATTCTTCTCCTCTTTCTCCTGAAGAGTCTTAATTCTTCTCCACGAGGGCTGACCTATCTCAACCGGGATCATAGCCTCACATCCATAAGTTAATCTGAACGTAGGGGTGGAAATAGGCTAGGCCCCTATCAGGCGGCCTACGGCTGGCTTTGTTTAGGCCTAGTCAGGCCTGGCCTGTTTGCTAAAAAAGCCAAGCCAAGGCCTATTTAAAGGCCTTTATGTGTAAATAGGCCAAGCCTATTTTGTTAAAGCTTTTTGTAAGCCCGGCCTAACACATTTACAAGTTATATATATATATATATTTATATCATATAATAACATAATATTTTTTTCATTCTTATATTTATATAGATTTCAATAGGCTTAAAGTGCATGAAGCCTACTTATAGCCTTTAAATCCTGTAATATGAGGCCTTTTTAAAGGCCTACATTGTAAATAGGCCTTTAAAAGGCTTCGGGCGACAGGCCTTATAAAGGCTCAGGCCTGAGCCTAAAAAAAGCTTGCATTCAGGCTCAAACCTTTTAACCCCATTACAAGCTCAGGCCTATTTAGCCAAAGCCTGGCCTGGCCTATTTCCATGCCTATTTGAACGGAGTTTCCCTAGTTGACGTTTGAACACTGGTCCTATAACCCCACAAGACGGAGTACAGTTGCTCAACCCATTTGGACTCTGCATCCTCCATCCACTTTCTTAGTCCATCAATGATTATTTTATTTGCTGCTTCAGCTTGTCCATTTGATTGAGGATGCTCCACCAAAGCAAAATGATGCTTAATGTGGAACCCGAACATCATTTCTTGGAACCCCTTATCAATAAACTAGGTTCCATTATCCGTCACCACCTTAGCTGGAATTCCAAATCTAGAAATTATGTTTCTTTCAAAGAACCTTTGTATCCGGGCTGAGGTAATTGTCGTAACTGGTTCAGCCTCTATCCATTTGGTAAAATAATCAATTGCTATGATGAGCCATCGTAACTGTCCTGCAGTCGCTTTGAAAGGTCCCAACAAATCCATGCCTCATTTGAAAAATGGCCATGGGGCTGAGATAGACTCAATTCAGCTGGGGGAGACTAAATTATTTTGGCGTGTTTCTGACAGCTACCACATTTTTTGAACATGGACTTTTGAATCTGCCTCCATCGTTGGCCATTAATAGCGGCCCGTAGAGCTTTCGTGGTCAAAGCCTTAGCACCCATGTGTTGGCCATTGATTCCTTCATGAATCTTGGCCAAAATGTACTCGGCCTCTTCCGAGTTCAGACACTTTAGCATAGGAGAGTGCAAGCCCTTGCGATATAATTGATCTTTTACAACCTATGCAAGGCTGCTTCTCGTACCAATTTCTTTGCTTCAAGTGAGTCATCGGGGAGGACTCCCTTTTCCAAGTAGTCAATGATTGGTCTTCTCCAGTCTTCCGCTGCCGAGATAAACATAACACAACTCGGCTCCGACAAGGTTTGTTGAATCACCGTTCTGCAGTTACCCGGACGCTTTGTACTTTATAAAGAACTCAATTTGGAATTCTATATATTTATTTAGGGGTTTACACTTCTCATGTTGCATGAGAAGAAAAAGATTCATACACACACATGAATTGTGGGACCCACATCTTTTTAAAAAAATAAATAATAAAAAACTCAAGTAGGGAAATCAAAATAACTATGACATGAGGATACACTTCTCCTACAACATGAGAAGTGTATTTCCCATTTATTTATTGTCTCAAAAACTATTTTTTTTCATATATACTTATATTTAACAAGGATATAGTAAGAAAAGGGAAAAAAAAATTAATATGATATAAATTAATATAATAATAATACTACTTTGCAAATCACTTAATTTTTTTTTTTGATAAATTTAATGTTTTTAAATAGTACCAATAATTTATTGTTGATAAGAATTGGAAATAGTAAAGAGTACAATTTGCCATATTTACAATAACAATATGATCGCTTGAATATTTTAGAAATAAAACTTTTGTGGTGATGAATTTTGTCTACAATACAGTTGATTTTTTTTTTTTTTTTTTTTTTTTTTTTTTTTTTGACATTATTGGTTTCATCAATTCAAGTAAGGTTGAATTTTCATTTAATCTACCAACCATGTGGTAATACCACATTATTATAATTTTTTTAAAGCACAAAATTACACTCCTCAATGTATGAGCCAATTAAAAAGCTTACTTTGATTTTTAAGGTAAATTTCAATCCTCTTTATTTACTAAGAGTTTGTTGGCAATACCATGGATTTGAAGGGAAGGGGGAAGAAATTTTTTAATTGATTTTTAAAAAAAATTAGAGAAGTGATATTATAGATTTTTAAAGAAAATTTTTAAACAATCATTTCTTAAAAGAATACCAAACTAGGTTGATGTTCAAACTAAACCTGTTCACTGACCGGTTCACCGGTTTCTGATGCGGTTTCAGAAAAGTGTGTGTGTGTGAATTAATGTACAACTATGTGTGTGTGTCACTTTATTTGTCAACCAACCAACCAATGGAATTAATCATAGTGTAGGGGTCATTCAATTCAACTAACACAATGAGTCAGTTGCCTCCACTGATTTCAGTATTTCACTGCTGCCTACTATTCCACTGATATCGTAAATGTAAGATTTAGTTTGGAATGAATTTTGATCCTACATATAAATGTTTTTTTAAAAAAAAAAAATTTATCTGCCATTTTCAATCCCCCAACTAAATTACATAAATATATTTTATATTAAAGATAAGAGGAATATCTATTTTATTATAGGTCAACATGTGTATACAAAAACAATGGTTAGACCGTTGAGATGAAGAAAAACGAGGAAGCAACTGCTAATATTTCAAATCTGGAGACACCAAAAGCCATACCAAATTCAAAGCAAATGGACCCACTAGCGAAGATACCAAATTCTAATTTATTGCTCCACAGAGAGAAAAAATAATTAATAAATCAATTTGCATTATGATAGATCACCAATGTAATAGTATAATAGCAAGCATGTGTGAGGGAAAATATTTTATTGAAAGTGGGTCATAATAGAGATAGGGTGACAAAAGGCCCACTACAAAAAAATTGACTTTTGGCGGCGACAAAAGTCGCCGCTGAAAGTCCAAAAGTCGCCGCTGAAAGTGTTTCAGCGGCGACAAAAAGTCGCCACCAAGTCGTTGCTGATACAGCTGTCGCGAATACTTTTGGCGGCGACATTTTAATGTCGCCGCCAAAAGTTGACAATCAGTGGCGACAAAAGTCGCCGCTGAAAGTCACATTTTTTTTAAAAAAAAATCTTTCAGTGGCGACAAGTCGCCACTGAAAGTCACAATTTTTTTTTTTAAAAAAAAATTCTTTCAGTGGCGACAAAAGTCGCCACTGAAAGTCACATTCTTTAAAAAAAAATTAAATGCCAATATTTTTATATACTCTTGCAGCTAATGCTGTAACCCCTCACACGGTCATAATAAATGGCAAAAATTCTAAGGCAATTGTATCACAGTGGCAACAAATGCACTCCACAATAGGTAGTGTTTCAGGTTGCCTCACAAACTAAATCATTTACTTCAGCCCTCAATAACCAGCAGTATACAAATGCTAAACAGAACAACACTCAGATCACTTACTTAGTTCTATAACTCAATTCACAAATTTAATTTACAGGAAAAACCACTAGAAACTCCATAATAAATCAGAATGTATGCAAATAATCTCTTCCAGACAGACAATTGCAAGTGAATTTTCAGCAAGATATCACAAATACAAGTACTTTTAAAACCTAAATTTCAAGGAATAGAAGAGAATTTTAGAACAAGTTTGAGATTTAAAATTCAGAAAATTAAGGAATGTGACAAAATCACCTTCAAAATGAAAGATGCTCCTGTTAGGAAGCATCCCACAAATGTGCCTGCAGATACCTGAAATACAAGTTAATCTACAATATTCTAATTCTACACTAGTTTAGTGGGATGGATACATAGGACACCATGATAATTAGAACTTACTAGAAGAAGGGGTTTTCTGCCACAATTATCCATCAAGACAGCACATAATGCTGTCATGGGAACCTGCAAGAATCTTCTTCCTTTCTTAGACCACTTTGATTTTGTTTGCAATTATCAAAAAGAAAAGTGCAAATACAGAAGGATGTTCATACCTGTATACAACCAAATGCTACAACCCCTAGCTTGCAAGAAGTGAAACCTAGGTGGAAATTTTGAAGCAAATTTATTATCAGAGAGAGAGAAGAGTGCCAGAATTGGAAGCTGTTTTAAGAGTTTTGTTTATCCCTATACCCACTGAAACAAAAATCTCACTTGCATTCAACCCAATTCCATTTACTCCTCCAAATTGCAGAAGGAACATTAGTCCAACTCCAATCTGGAAGTCAAAACAAAGTCCATGGAAGAAAAATTTCGGTGTACAGGTAAACAATAGTCTTAATCATAGATACTTGATGCTTACAGTAACAACATGTAAGTATCTTATATCAAATAAATCCAGCAATCCAACTTTTGGCATGCATGTTAGAGATTGCAGATTTTCCTGCCAATATATAAACCATTAGTTCTTACTTGCACATATATCATCCTTGGCTCAAACAAATTTGTACACATAAAAAAGGTGAAAGACAAAACCTGTGTTTCAGCTGCTTCATGTGAAATATCAGCATCATCTCCACGAAACCTTCTTAATGCATCTATAAACTCTTTTTGGTGTCCAGCCTTTGCCTGAAATCCGAGGTTAACCGAAACATATAATTTGCTACAGCAGAAATAAATTTTCTGGTTGGATTTGACTAGTTACCAGCCATCTAGGAGACTCTGGAATAAATAGAAGGCCTAGGAGCAGAACCAGACAGGGGAGTATGCCTTAAAAGATATCAGCTAATTAGTTTATTTGAATTTTTTGAGGAATAATATAGATTGTACTCATTCACTATATATATTACATACATGTAAGGGCTAGTGTTTTCCATGTTACTACAATTCCAAGTATGAGAGTAGATGCTACTCCTATCACAAACATTAGCTGCATGAGAGAAAAATATATATAATAGATCAGTCCTTTCGGAGTTTACAGTCAAATAATCTTCCTCAAAAGGGAGAACTTCGTACCTGAGTCAATGTAGCTAGGCCACCCCTGAGTTCTTTTGATGCTATTTCAGCAATACAGATAGGAACCTGACCATATTATGATTAACAGTTTGAATACGCATACACAAGAAAAAGAAGGAAAGAAAGAAATTATGCCATTCACAAAAAACCACAAAAGAGAGAACTCCAATGCCGCATCCAGTGAATAACCTCCCAACTCAGTCCTCGTTCTACTTTGCATAGCTTCCACATCATCGTTTTTGTCCACGATTGCAGCAGCGGAAGACTAGGGTTCGCCGTTACTGGAAGAGTAGAATCAGATGGAAGGCGATTCGAATCCCCGCCATTATTACCGGCGAGAGAAGATGGCGAGGGCGTGTGTGCAGGTTCCATGGCAGATATACCAGAAATCAACAAAACAGGTTACCAAGAACAGATCCGTCAAAAACGAAACGGAGAAAGGAACAAACAAAGGGAAATGTTCGGTTGAAATGAGAAAAACTCTCGAAGAAACAGGAAGAAGGTGATCTGATCGGAAAAGGCGGAAGAACCAGGTGAAGCACGGCTAGGGCTCGACTGAGAGAAAAAATTGGAGGGTTCGCGCGAATGGAAGAAACACGGAAGCGTGAAAGAAAGGAGGCGCTGGAATTGTTTTAGTGATTTAAGTTTTGGTGGCGACAAAAAGTCGCCACTAAAAAGCATTTTCGGTGGCGAGAAAAAATTGTCGCCACTGAAGGTTCTACTTTCAGTGGCGACAATTTTTTGTCGCCACCGAAAATAAAATTTTTTAAAAAATTTATTTTTGAAATAACTCAAATTAATTTTTTATCAATAAAAAAAATCAATTTTCATTAATCAAAGAATTTTACTTATATGATAATAGGTTGTGTTTTCCACATTAATAAATATTTTTTAAAAAAAAAAATCATTAATGTTCTATATCACTCTCTTCCCACTTCTTTTTATTTTAGGAAAGGTAAAAGAGGATAAAAATTAAAAGGATAAATCTTTATCAAATTATGAAATCATAATCTAATATTATAAAAATATAACAAACATTTCCTAAAAATACTCCTAAATTTATCCCATTAATCCTGGAAGTAAATACCTAAATAAATATTATTTTAATTTGCAAATAACCAACCCACCAATCCTAAATTTAAGGACCACTAAAAAATAAGAAAATATCCTAAATAAAATAGCAATATCTAAAATTATATTAATAAATATTGATTCCTAAAATTTCTAACTAATCTGTTACTCTATCACAAACTCACTTTATCTCACAATAATCCAAAAAATTAATTTATTTTTTCACAATAAATTACACCAATGAACATATTTATTGTATAAATAAATGGGATAGGATATTATTACCATTTTTTGTCACTACCAAAAAGTCACTACACTTTTTTAGTTAGATCAGAATCTCAATAGGAGAGAGAAATAATAAAAGTAGATGAGATTGATCTAACGGTGAAAAAGTGGTAGTGTGACAAAAAAAGAAAAAAATATCCTATCCCTAAATATTATAAGTGAAAAAAGAAAAAAACTAAAATTAAAAAAAAAAAAAATACTTTCGGCGGCGACAAAAGTCGCCGCTGAAACACTCTTTCGGCGGCAACATATGAAAGTCGCCGCTGAAAACGATCACTTTTAGCGGCGACAATATAATGTCGCCGCTGAAAGTATGACTTTCAGCGGCGACAAAAATTGTCGCCACCGAAAGTCAATACTTTCAGCGGCGACTCTATTGTCGCCGCTGAAAGTCATACTTTCAGCGGCGACATTTAAAGTCGCCACCGAAAGTCGCCACGGAAAATCCCTTTTTTTGTAGGTCTTCCATGTAAAGAAAAAGATCAATTATAAAATATTGAATTCAGTTTAATTTGGTGGTCAAGTGATCAGTACATCTGAAGTTGTTCATGATCATTCTAAATTGAAGAAGATTAAGAAGAGTTGTCTGCCAATCTCCACATTTACCAACGATAATAGCAATTTAATCTACCAAGTAAGGTTGAATTTTCATTTAATCCACCAACAATAATAGCACATTATTATAAACGTACGCCCTCCTTTGATTTCATGTGTGAAAGCAAACTACTCCCAATATTTCTGACGAGAATTAATATTATTACCTCCGTCTGACATTTAATCCGTAGATAAAGATCGTTGTCACAAAGCAGCTGATTAGCGTCGTTGAATTCTAGTATCTTCTACTGCGTTTAGAATCATCCATCTTCAAGCTGACTTAAAGCCCTAGAAAACTGACATCGGCTCTGATTTCTGAAACCAACATCAGTTAGAGGGGCTGAATCTGCCAAGAATACATGAATAAGATATGAGAAGGAAATACACTTTCTTTTGGGCTCAATTCACCACCATCTATACTTATCTTATAGACTTACTGTAGATACAATAAATACCCTTAAGTTTAGATTTTCCAACATTATGATGGGATCCCAATCTAGAAGTTTACTGGTTCGTGACATGTCGTCCATCTGACCATTTTCTTGATTTAGGATCTTGACCCTATCATTGGAACCACACAGATATTGTTGTTAGACTCGCCAATTTGATTTTCTAAATTGTTTTACATGTTTAATTTACAAAATCGAGTTAGATCCCTAATAAACTCAATTAAACTCACAAGTTTATATGTCGGGTTTGTAGTTTTTACGTTTCTAAAGTACAAAACTATGTTAACTCACACTTAAACTCGTATAAACTTCTTCGATTTGATCATACTTAATGACTTTATATATATAAATTTTATAAAAAAAATTTTGTTAAATAAGATAAATTATGAATGTTGAGGGATTTAATTTCAATTATTTGGATTTACATTTATTTAAATCAAATTTTATATTTTTATTATTTAATTATATACTATTAATATCAATTTAATGGTGAAAGTAAATTAAACTCTTACCAAGTTTACGATTTTAATTCACGATACGAGTTTACGTTGCTCTCATGAATTTGACAACATTGCACACGAAAGTAAGGACTGGGTTCCACTTGCTTGGTTGAATTCTTTGATATTGGAAATCTCCATTATATAGACCATATATATATATATATATATATATATATATTGGCCAGAGAGACAATATATTTTAGGTATTGGAAATCCATGAGTATATTATCTTTAATCACAAAGATAGTGGAATTACAACGTCTTCATAATCCTATCTCTCATTTTCTTCTCATGATGTATCTCTACCCTTATATCAAAAAATATATAGTTGTGATTTAATAATTTATAAAACTATTATTATAATGTTTTATAATTTATTTTTATTTTGCTTGTCCAGTTATGAAGTATATATATCATATTCTAACCGTTCATAGAAATTTCTATAATAAATTATGAATATTGGTACATTCAATTTCAAAATTTGAATTTGATATTATTTTTAATATCTTAATAATTTCATCATATACTTTTAATAATTATACATTGATTGAGGCCGTAAACTCTTATGACGATTCTACATATAGATTTTGGATTGTAGATTCATAATCTTGATTCCATATTTAGAGGAGTTTGTGATATAAACTTTTGGGATAGGATATTGCCACTACTCACTACTATTTTTTGTCACTACTAATGTCACTAACTCTTTTTCACCGTTAGATTAGAATCTTAATAAGAGAGAGAAATGATAAAGGTAGATGAGATTTCCGATCTAACAAGTGAAAAAGTGGTAGTAACAATATCCTATCCCTAAACTCTTAATGTTAAATTTCTTCTCTCTCCCTTTAATATCTGAGTTGTAATTTTGTATTGATCGATTGTATTAATTGATTAATGAATCCAAACCAATATTACAAGTTTTTAAGGATAAAGTTGACTGATTTTGACATAGGGCTAACTACTAGGAACTTAGACAATTTTGCCATTATAGTCATTTGATGACTACTCTGAAATTATCAATTCATAACAATAAGTCTTATCCTATTAGATAGGATCATCTATATAGATTGCACGAACTGACTATACTAAGTTATTGTAGAATTTTCCTGAGGTCTTACTCCATGATGAGATTTTATGGAAAATTTCTATAGAAAATCTATAATTATTGTAATATGAAATGCATTCATAGTCATTGTATTATGTGGTACAAATATTTGTGTATATATAAAGTTGAAAATTTTATATATTTAAGGCTTTGAGAATGTGGGTTTTATCGTGCCAGTCACATCTTGATTTTTGGGTCGTATACTTCCCCTATCTAAAGTAAAATCACATAGAAAAAGTAATGTAGTTAAAGATCAAAATAAATTACATATCATAAAATTAGTGCTAGAAGGAAATATGATTACCATATCAGTGAATTATGAAGAAATATATAAAAAGAAAAAAGAAAGTTGAAATAATCAATAATAAATTGTATTAATTGATTAATGAATCCAAACTGACCCACTTTTTTATGAACCCAATATAACAAGTTTTTAAGGATAATGATGATTGATTTTGATATAGGGCTAACTACTAGGAACTTAGACAATTTTGACATTACAATTATTTGATAACTACTATGAACTTATTACCAATTAAGAACAATAAGACTTATCCTACTAGATAAGATCATCTATATGGATTACACGAACCGAATATATATTTAATCAACAGTTGTACGTTTAAAAAATTCAAATACAACAAACATCTTACAATGGGAATTATATGACACAACTAATAACAATGAAAACATTTACCAGAAGCATTTCCAATATGGCTTTGATTTTCAAATCTAAGCAGAAATGGCAATGCAGAGAATCATAACTTCATAAGGATTCCATTAATATCCGGAACATAATCCGGTCAAGGAATTTCTTCTATCTCCCTCTAATATCTGAATTTTCATTTTGTATTGATTATGAATTCTTCAACATATTTTTATAAAATAAAATAATTAGTAACTGGTAATTGCATTTATAAAGTCACCCCTTGTTTGAGGAGGAGAAGCTTGATCCAAGGCTTCACAATTGTTTGCATTGATGAAGTCACCTCATTTATAGTTTTTTTTTTTTTTTACCCGAAAAGTCAATTTTATTAATAATAAAACAAGGAGTACATACACTAATAGCTGAAGCTAAATAACTCTCAAAAACACCTACCATTACAATCTAGCACTACCTCATTTATAGTTTACTAAGTTTTTATTTATATAGAACTTGAATTTGGAATTCTTAAAAATTTATTTATTGTAAGTGTGGTTAATAATAGTAACAAGAGCAAAAACTTAAATTTATAACAAATTCAATGTTTTTAAATGGTAGCAATAATTTATTGTTGCGTGTGAATTAAAATAAGAATTGGAAAGACGAGTACAACTTGCCGCATTTACAACAATATGATCGCTTGAATGTTTTAGAAATAAAACTTTTGTGTTGATGACATTTTTTTGACGTTATTGAATTAGCCTGTTGCTATTAGCTCTAGAGTAAACCCTTTTACAATAGATGGATGGGATGCCAATTCAAATAAGGTTGAAATATATAAATAATGTATTATTATTAGAGTGAAATACATTGACTATCCTTATATTTTACCTAAATTATACAAACTTCTCCTTTATTTTAAAAGTGTATGTAGACCTTCCTCAAAATTAAAATGCATGGGACAGAAACCTCCCTTACACATTTGGGATTTCATTTACATCCAATCAACCGTGAGTTGATCATTAAATTTAACTATTAAATATTTTCTTTGACCAAAATACCTATATTTTAACAAATGAATAAAGATTTATATTTACCTAAAAATAAAAATAAAAACAAAAAATAATTCTAACACATATATGTTCACAATTTCCAATACATTATAAATTTTCTTAGTTTTTACTATATTATAAAATTTAAAATTTTTATCATATTTATTGAAGTTTATTTATTTAGTATTATTTTAAATGACTAAAAATATATTTCTTTGTTTTTTTCAATGACACCATGATTGAAAAACATTTTAAAGGCATATTTTTAATCACCATATGTTATTAATAATGTAAATTTGGTATATTATATAACTTTTATTTATTTTATTTATTTTTTTCAAATACATTTTTTGCATAAGCATCTATAAACACGTTTATTTAAGTATGTATGAATTAATCATATTTTAATTAAGTTTTTATGTCTGTATTAATTAAATTAATTATGTCTTTATCTCAATACGAAAAAAAATTAATAGATAATTATTTGCAAAACTAAAAATAAATTAAGAAAATGGGGAAAAAATATTAATGGGATTACTTGAACAATTTTAGCCAAAATTAGGGAATTAGTAATGATGAAGGGTAAATTAGTAAATAAAATTTATTTTATTATTAGTTTCTATTAAAAATAAAAATCACTAACGGACTTAACAATTTGGACTTAAGTTTATATTTTTAAAATAAAGGGGAGGTTAGAGTATTTTGCACTTATTACTATCCTAAATCCATGAGCTAATTGAAAAGTTTCTTTTGATCTTAAATATAAAATTCCATCCACTTTATTTACTAAGAGGTTGTTTTGTAATACATAGGGGATTTGGAGGGAAGGGATCGGGGGAATTTTTGGTTAAAATATACGTTTGATCCTTTATATTTGCTTTTAGTATCATTTTAGTCCTTAAGTTTATAAAGCCGCGTTTGGCCCCTTAATGTTAACACCTTTAGTCTGACTTAACGGAGAAAATACTGACACAAAAATTTTAAACGATGACTATGCAATTAAATGCTTGACCAATCATATTTATATGTTAGTATTTTAATAAATTAATATTTTGAATCCTATTAATTAAAAATATTTAATCTTTACCGATCTTACGGTTTTTCACGGTTTGTAAAGATTAAATATATTTTTTTCTGGTCGAAGAAGATTAAATATTTTTCAATTAATAGGATTTAAAATATTAATTTATTAAAATACTAAAATTTAAGCATGCTTAATCAACATTTAATTTCAAAGTCATCACTTAAAATTGTTGAGTCAGTATTTTCTATTAAGTCAGACTAACGGTGTTAATATTAAGGACCAAACGTGAAACGTATACTTTACAAATTTAAGGACCTAAATTAATACTAGAAACAAAACATAAAGGACCAAACATATACTTTAGCCCAAAAAATTGAGTTGAATTTAAAAAGGAATTATAAAATTGAAACAAAAAGAAGACGGAAGATAAAATGATAAGAAAAATTAATTAAAAACATTTAACCCTACTCCACTAATTTTTTTCAATCCAATTCATAAAAATTTTCAATACGTGGGCTTACAATTACTTACACATATACCAAGCGGCTATTACGCATGCATTGTGTGCAATCAATGTTGATTTAAATAAAGCATGAGTCATATAAATAGCTTCAGGTTAAAAGACCACAAAACATCATATATACAGGCATACAGTGTATCTTAGTATTCATAAGGGAAACAACCCCGTGGGCCACTTTGATTTTTGAAAATTAAATTAAATTGAGGGGAAAAAAGGGAAAGAAATGGATAGCAGAACGAATGTAGTATTATCAACATAGAGTTGGTCTAAGAATACAAGCCCACATAAATTTCTATAGGTCTCGTGTTAGAGTCTTAGAAGAGGCATTTGTGTTAGGAAGGGTTGTCACGAATCCAAAACCAAATACCGGTGATAATATTTTTTTAAAAAGGAACAAATGTAATGTTTTTTGTTTTTTTTTTTGAATAAAAGATCAAAATGAATTACTAAAGTTAAAACGATGTCCAATGAAGTACTTATACTGTGACTGAGAAAAGAAGGACATGGCCTAAGACCACCAATTAAACTAAGTTCAACAACAGATACAATTTGAACTTTAGAAACATTAAAAATATTTGAAAATAAATAATATCCCTGCTGATAATGTTGGTGAATTTTGTGTGGTTAATAATAGTAACAAGAATTTCCATGTCCACTTCAAACTCCCTTTTAAACTGATGAGAGCAAAGGGGCTAATGTTACACTACTACAAAATTTGGATATTACTACCCTAAAAACGTTCTTATTAAAAAATAGGAAGTAAAAAATGAAGGCAAGTGGCATTTTTGTAAATATATGGAAGAAAAAGAGCCTTAGGCGACTGAATTGAATTTAGGTCGCCAATATTTGAATTTAGGCGACTGAATTGTATTCAAAGTCGCCCAAATTGAAATAATTTTTTTTAGAATAAAATTTATTTGTTTGGCGCCGTAAGTGGGTTTGTTTTTTTAATGTTTTAATATTGGCGACCTAAATGCAATTCAAGTCGCCAATTTTGGATTTTAGGTGACCCGAATTGCATTCGGGTCGCCCAAATCAGATTTTGGGCGACCTAAATTGCATTCAGTCGCCTAAAATGAAGATTTTTTTTGACTTTAAAAGCCTCTTGAAAATTGATATCATTTTTGAGACTTTAGACACCTAAATACCAATTCAGTCGCCTAAAATGAAATTTTTGGCGCCATTTAGGATTTGTTTTGGCTCCAAAAACTCTTGAAAATTGATATCATTTTTTGAGACTTTAGACTACCTAAATACCAATTCGGGTCGCCTTAAATGAAATTTTTGGCACCATTTAGCATTTTTTGGCTCGAAAAACTCTTGAAAATTGATATTGAGACTTTAAACTACCTAAATACCAATTCAGGTCGCCTAAAATGAAATTTTTGCCGCCATTTAGGATTTTTTTGGCTCCAAAAAACTCTTAAAAATTGATATCATTTTTGAGACTTTAGACTACTTAATACCAATTCAGTCGCCTAAAATGAAATTTTTGGCACCATTTAGCATTTTTTGGCTCGAAAAAATCTTGAAAATTGATATTGAGACTTTAAACTACCTAAATACCAATTCAGTCGCCTAAAATGAAATTTTTGGCGCCATTTAGGATTTTTTTTTGCTCCAAAAAGCTCTTGAAAATTGATATTGATACTTTAGACTACCTAAATACCAATTCAAGTCCCCTAAAATGAAATTTTTTGTGCCGTTTAGGATTTTTTTGGCTCTAAAAAACTCTTAAAAATTGATATCATTTTTTAGACTTTAGACTACCTAAATACCGATTTAGGTCGCCTAAAATATTTTTTGAGATTTTAGACTACCTAAATATCAATTCAGGTCGCCTAAAATGAAATTTTTTAATTTCATTTATCCCTTCTCTCCTCTGCACACCATTTAATTCCCCATGTACGCCTTCCTCTTCTCATTTTCGATCTGCACATACGCCTTCCTCTTCTCTCCTCTACACCCCATCTTCTCTTTCGATCTATTCCTACTCCTTCAACACTCTTCGATCCGGGTCGGGCGAGGAGACCGAGCAACGAGACGCTGAGAATCTACACTTCGGAACAAGAGTCACCATCGATTTCATCCAAAATGCTACCGCTAGTAAGTGTTTTTTTTAGATCTGACTCTTGTTTATTTTTTAGATCTGAGAGGGCACCAATTTTTGCAAATCTGGAAATCTCCTCGTGGCTCCAAGACGATACTATGAACACCAAATCTCTTTTAGATCTGAAATTACTTTGTTTTTTGCATTATTGTTCCTTATTCCTTCCATTTTAGGGGATTAGAATGTGAGTCGTTAGTTACTTGTTAGGTTTTTTTTTTTTTTTTTTTTTCATTGTATCTTCCTTGTTGTCTTTGTTTTGATTACTCTCTTTGTGTTCTTTTCTTGTTCTTGCTTGGTTTTGGAATTTCTTGCTTGTAACATAAAAAAGAAAGTATTTCGGAATTTGATTTTTGATTTGTTCTTCCATGGCCAACCCCGTTTTTTTTTTTTTTTTAAAAAAAAAAAAAGCAATAAGGCGACGACGAATTTAAATTCGTGTCGTCTTACATTAGACGATTGAATTTAAAAGTCGTTTATTAGGCGACTGAATTAAATTCAGTCGCCTAATATAAGATGACCGAATTAAATTCAAAGTCGTCTAATGTAAGACGACATCCGAATTTAATTGTGTCGCTAAAAGTATTATTTTTTACTACGCCTCCCGAGACGTCCCTAGAAAAAAAGATGTTATATGAGTCAAATTTAGGACGTTTTTGATGTTTTTTGTAGTAGTGTTAGGATCTTTCTTTTTAATCATAGATGTGTTGGATGGATTGCCGTAGAAAGCAGTAGTGTTTGTTGTAAAAGAAAGATAATAAATACAATAATATTTTAATATGAATAATGAAATGGGAGCAAAATGAGAATTTTTAAAAAATAGATAGAGACAACATCTAAGGGTCTCTTATAAATATGAATAAAAATACCAAAAAACTATTCTCTGATAAAAAGTAATGGAGGAAGTACTTGATTAATTACAAAGAACGAAGGAGGTTGAAGATCCTACTATATACATTTTTATTATATTCTTTTTAGATGTTATTTAATTAGAGATATGACATATTTATTTTTATTTTTATTTTATTTTTTATATATTGTATTTATTTAGATTTAAATTATAGGTTCTTTTTGAAAGTGGGTTTTTTTTAAAATTTTTTTTAATATTAAAAGTGTGTTTTAACATAAAAGCCCATCCGAAAATATAAATATAAATAAATATCTCATTTTACTATATATATATTTTAAACACATAAGAAGTATATAATTATTGCACAAAACCCTCTACATTTTTTGTTTCAATATTCCCTTTTTGTATGTGAAGGTCATCTTCCTCTCTCATCTCTACCACATCTTACAAACTATCATCACTGAATTGAACTTTCTCTCTCTACAATGTAATTATGACATTATTTATTTTTTTAATAAAAAATTTAGGTGAGTTAAATGTTGGGATCATAAGGGCCAATGTATATGTCTAGAATCAAAGAACATTTACAATAAAAATATTAACAGGGTTTTCACATTAATGAGTATTTAAACTCACAATCTTATGGTTATAAGCTAATTCCTTTAGTTTTTTATCAACTGAACCAACCTTTATAGACAATTATGATATTTTTTTATAATAATATTGAAATTACAACATTTTTGTTAACATATGTCACTCACTGGTCTCACAACATTTCCACAATTGAAATCATGTGCACATAGTTGAAGATAGTTATGTTGTACATAGCTAGATAAGAATTGCACTAGCGCAAGTTTAAGTCCTTCTAAACAATAAATTTATTAAACATAAACTTTTAACCAATTTTTCATACTTGGTTATGTGATTTTTTTCAATAAAACCAATATATCAAAATTTGGAAGGTGATTCATGAATTAACGTTATAATTAGCTTTATAAGTGTATTTTATCACTTGAAAGAAACCGCATTAGTTGTAGATAATCTTTAACAAAAAAAGAAAAAAAAAAAAAAAGAGCATGTGAAATCTCCATATGAATTTGTTATATTTTCCCTTTTGTCCTATTTTGACTAGACACCATAAATAACTTATGACATTGAATAAACACTAACATGGTAAATAAGTAACACACACTATAAATAAATTCATATAAAAATACAATTTTAAAACGGGGAGAATGCCACCTAAACATATCAACTATTTTTAAAGATAAATATATTTTAACTATTTCACATGAAAATATAAATAATTTAGGGAATTAAAATTGAAAAGATAACAATAATATAAACACATTATAACACATTTCCCTCTTGCCTAATTGTAAGGTTTTTATTATTATTATTATTAATTGGCTTCCGGAGATTTTAAAAGTTGGTTTTTATTTTAAAAAAACAAAAAGGTTTTTCTCTTTCCCTTGCGCCTTATTCGATCTCGTCTTCCTCTTTCCCATTCTCTTGTCTTCTTCTTCACTCTCTCGTCCCTGTGTCTCGCCGTTGGTCCGTCAAGCTCACATTCGCTGCATTGTGTCTCTCCAAAACAAAATTCCTTGAGCTCGCCTTCATTTTGGATTTGTGTGGCTCTCTTCCCTCTCTCACCTCTGGTGTCTCCTAATTTCCCTCGGATTTGGGACTTTGTGATTTGTTCGAGCTGAGGTAGATTGTTTCGGGGTTTTATGAGTTGGAGCTTTGGAACACTGCCAGATTCGGTTTCGAAGCACTGGTGTTCTCCACTGATAAGAGTCCCAAGGTATTCCTACGTTCTTGCTTTAATTTCGCAATAGATTGGATAAATCTGAAGCTGCTAAGAAATATGATGATTTTTTGCCAAACTTGGTCATTGTAGATCTTCTGCTGCACTCTGTAACTAAGGAAATGGTTCATTTTTTGCTTTATGAGTACTGTTGTAGCTATCTTTGTGATAGGTTCTGTTTATTGATTTTCATGTTTGCCATATACGCTAGAACTCATCTACAGAGAAAGCTAGACGTTAGTTTGTTGACTATTATGGTTATGTCTGCTTGAGTAAAGTACTAGAAATGGGGTTTACTTGTTGGCTTGAAAACTAAGGTTTTTAGTTTTCATTGTTGGAGATGATGTCAATGTCTGTGTTAGGGATTACTGATTTTTGTTTTGGATTGGCTGGCTAGGATCATGCATCGATAATCTTAAACCTGTGGTGCCTTTTCCTTTGAATGTTTTGAATTCTATAGGTATATATTCAGTATCCTTTCTGGTTTTACGCTGTCTTAAACACTTTTTTTTTTTTTTTGGATGTATCATTGATTGCCCTCCCTTGAGTGACAACCTTAAGAAGTTAAACCTTGATGCCCTCTCAAGCAGTTAATTAAACTTTAAAAAAGTCAATCATGTGATCATTGTCAAGAGATTCTTAAGAGCTTTGAAACCTAAAGAAGATGTGTATGTATGTGTGCGACATCATGGAAAAGCTCTATCCAGCTTAAGGTGATTATTATTTATGATTGCTGACTCTAGTTCAGAAAAATAGTGTCATGAAAGTTACAGTCAGCTACTGATCATCCTATTATTTGATCATAAACCTCCTATACATGATAAATATCCTTAAGAAAAGATAATACATATATCCCATAGTTAAGTCCCTCAAATATAGAGTGCATTGAAGGGGGGCATCAAGGTAATAATGTGTGTGATAGACAAGGCCATTATTTGTGGTTGCTGACTCTAGTTCAGAAAAACTAAACAGAATTAAAAAAGAAAAAAAAAACTTAAGTCATGCAAAAGAAAAGAATATCTAACCCATGATAACTCACAAAGAAGCTAATGAAAATGAACTGATTTTTGCTTTCACTGCAATCAAGCAAGATTACACTGAAAATAATTGGAATCCAAATTCTGATTGTGTTAGAAATCTACACTACCATCCACAATAAAAGAAACTAAGAAATGATCATTTGTTACAAAAATTTGAGCCACTAAATTGAGTTCTTTTATGCATTTGTTGACTGGTTTCTCATCATCATCCTCCTCCTCAAAGCTTGACAAG
This sequence comes from Acacia acuminata, assembly GCA_019022655.1. Taxonomy (NCBI): domain Eukaryota; kingdom Viridiplantae; phylum Streptophyta; class Magnoliopsida; order Fabales; family Fabaceae; genus Acacia; species Acacia acuminata. The sequence continues at coordinate 6,972,733 of JAFJYI010000010.1, forward strand.
TGCCATACATAGTTGGTTGCAAACATCACGGAATGCCCAAATCTGAACATGATCTTTTTTTCTGAGATCATCTGTTTCAACTATTGTATTCCAATTAGTTTTCAACACATACTGATAGCTTACTTTTTGAAGATCATTCTTATCTTTATGCAAATCCCATTGTCCAAATTCCAATGATGTCTCTGAAAGAGGAAGAGACATCCCATTTTCTGTTGGAGTGTGAATCAATGGCACAGTAATGGATCTCCCCAACCTTAAATTTGTCATTTCTTCACCATCCAAAAAATTGAAGCTCTCAACTTGGCTGCAAGGAATTGTCACCCTACTATGTCCCTTGCTTACATCTGTTTCAGTCAAGTACTTCTGTATGACCCTTGTAATTCTTGTCCCACCATATTCACCAATGATCTTTCTTTTGAATTCTTTCGACAAGCTTAGTGATGGTGTTGGTGGATTTTGGCTACCCTTCCTCCTATTCTTCATCTTCTTTCTCTTCATTTCGATAGCTTCAACCCATTCTTCATTGCTTATGGTTTCTTCCAATTTTCTCTTTAGTGTATCAGTCATCACAGATTTATGCACCTTTTGTCTTCCTTCTGTTACACAAAGAAAGAAACCATTCAATACATCAAATGAACTATAAACTAAACATCTAAGGTTTTTGAACCATATGTAATTGATCAACTCAAAATAAAGGCAGTACCTTTAATCAAACAATCATGGGCCAAATCATATTTTTTAGTAGCAACTGAGGCAACTTGTAACAGTATCTCAAAAGAGCTCAGATTATGTTGACTCTGTTTCAGGCCTCCAAAATCTTCCATAGTCAAGAAACCAGACATCGTCACTGATGCCTTTTTCTGCATTTCTGACAAAAATTTCCAAAATCAGCAATAGTTTCATATGAATCTTTACATAAACAATGAGGAATCAAAATTATATACAACATAAAAATCATATAGACAAGACGACATAAAATATGCAGTGTTTCATAGCACTATCTACGTTAAAATGTATTCCTCATTCACATCAAATCATTCCAAGCATAAGAACATTGAACTTACTGTCCTTAAAATAAAAGACACTAATAATCACTGGAATATAATATCTATGAAATACATGAGTTAAATGGCAATCCCACACTAAAATCTATAGGCGCTGCAAAAGAGGAATAAGACAAGACAGTGAAGACACAAGAATACAATAGTGTGGGGGAAAGGAAGAAAGACAAGAAAAGAAAGTGAACTCATGAAAAGAGAGACCTGCGGACTGTGGAGAGTGGGGTGAGAATAAAGGATGTATAAGAGAGGGTTTTAACTGGGTTTTTACAATTGGGCCTTTTCTATTAGAAGATCTATACTTTTATCTATTTGTTTTAATTATATTTTAGTTGTTTTTCAGAAAAAGTAAAGCTGACACTACAAAACCGTTTGAAGAAATAGGAATGAGAAAGGGAAAACAAGAATACTCACAAATTTCCTCAAAAGCGTTTGAAGAATGAAGAAGGTGCGTTCCTTTCTTGTTTTGCAGCTGGTCTGATGCTCTGTTTATGTGAAATGAAAACAGAGTAGTATTATGTTATGGTTACATAACTTGAATATGACGCCACAACAAATTTGAAATTCACAGATTTTAGAAGTAGAAGAATAAGGAGGAAGAAGGAAGAAGAAAGAACTCACTCTACTAGACAGTGGGAAGTTGAAGTGTGAGAAATGAGTTGGCTTTCTCCTTTCTGAACGTTGAATGCCAGACCGATTGATTGGGGGGTTGAAATGGGAGCGCAGGTTAATTTCTGATTAAATAAATAGAATTAGGAAACTTGGTAGGAAAGTATTTTGGTCCTGTTTGAATTAGGAAACAAACGTAGTTTCCTAATCTTTAATTTTTTTTTTTTTTTTTTTTTTCAAAAAGTAATTATGGATTGTACCGTTGTATGAACCGTAAGTAATAAATTACGGTAGTGTTGCGCACGGACTAATAATAAAGTAGTCTTCCTTTTTTCCCGCCAAAAATAAGCGGGAGTCTAATAATAATTTCTTCTCTCTCCCCGATTATGTTAGTTGTGATTTTGTATTGATTGTGGATTCTCCAAGATATTTTTTTTTCTTGAAAAAATAATAATAATTAGTAATTGCATTTATGAAATCACCCCGTGTTTGAGGAAGAGGAGCTTTGATCCAAGGCTTCTCAATTTGTGTATTCATTAAACAAAAATATGATACAGTTTAACAGATTTTGTTTGCTTCAAATCATTATAGTTTACGTAGTTTTATTTATACAGAACTCACTTTGGAATTCTTAAATATTTATTTATTGTCTCAAACTTTTTTCTTTCATATAGACCTATATTTAACAAGGATAGTAAGAAAAGAAAATAATAATAATATGACTTGAAAAGTGTGGGAACCAAACTTCAGATTTGGTTTCATAAAGGGCACATCTAGTGCCACTGGATTAATGGGAGTTGGCAAACAATTTGGCAAACAGATCTTACTTTTGACTCAGTTAATTGAAATTCAACTTAATTCTTATAGTATTAACCATTTAAAGTTTTAATTCTAAACTTTGTTACCGTACTTTAATTTAGTTTTAAAACCATCACCACCACGTTAACAACAAGCGGCCCATAGTCAAAAAATTTAGAAAAATCTCATTTAAAGCTACACAAAATCTATAAGTAGGATTTCACAACTAATGAAACCATGGTTTCTGTTCCATAACCATTGATTATCTACTGCCTTCCAAAGTGATCCAAAACAAAAGTCTTCGGGTTAGTAATAACATTTGGTTTATTAAATTTGTCTTCATTTTAATTTTGGTCATTCAAATTTCAAAATGAGTTTATGGTCAATGAGCCAAGATTTTATTGAATTATAAGGACTAATATATAGTTTAACTGAAATGAAACTTGAGGGACCAAAACCTTTTTATAACTTGAGAGACTAAAACTAAAATGAAAGCAAATTTAGGAGGCTTAAGACAAACTCTTCTAAAGGGTTAAAAGACTAAAGTACCCTCAAGGGAGTAAGGAGAGAGTCCATCATCTAGATATATATAACGACATTCTTAGGGGTTGTTTAGTATGAGGGGGGATGGGAGGTTAAGTGAGCGGAGAGAGAAAATTTTGGAATCAGATTTAGAAAATTTAGAGAAGTGGGGTTAAAAACTTTTAATTAATTTATCTTACACTTTTATTATACATGTTCTCTTTTTAAAAATTATGCAACCCCACTTTTTCAATTTTTTAAATCTAACTCGTGAAAAAATTTCTTCCCCTATCCTCTAAATCCCTCACACCAAACAAATGATTAAGAGATAGCCAACATACTTTCAAGTTGGAGGTCATGAATTTATTAATCCTTGTCAATTTTTGCACCCAGGCTTTTATATTACTAGCTCCGATTTTAAATATATGACTAGTTGACTTTTTTTTTTTTTTTTTGGAGATACTAAAAAAAATAATTAAATTACTTTAAAAAAATTTATCATTTTTTCCTCCAAACTATTTTGTCTGATTTATAAACTGATATATAATTTAATAATACATAACCTATAAAATGACTATAAAGCTTTTGTATTACTACCTTCGACGACTTTAAATGTAAGACTCAATTGACTTTTATATATATAATATAATATTACTACCTTATATGAAATGATTAAGTAATTTATTTATCCAAGATGATTGATCATGATGATGATGATATGATGATGATGATCATAATAATAATAATAATAATAATAATAATAATAATAATAATAATAATAATAATAATAATAATAATAATAATAATAATAATAATAATAATAATAATAATAATAATAATAATAATAATATTATTATTATTATTATTATTATTATTATTATTATTATTATTATTATTATTATTATTATATTATTATTATTATTATTATTATTATTATTATTATTATTATTATTAATATTATTATTATTATTTTATTATAATAATAATAATAATAATAATAATAATAATAATAATAATAATAATAATAATAATAATAATAATAATAATAATAATAATAATAATAATAATAAATAATAATAATAATAATAATAATAATAGTTGGGTAGGTCAATTAGAAATCCCTTACGTATTATACTACAAACTTTGTCCTATAAGAAGGACGTAATAACATTTATACAGATTGTAATCCCCCAGATTTCATTTGAATAAACCTTTGTGCATTTCTCTCTATGTCAGAAGTTTTTAAAAAAGTATTATAATCATCTATCATCTATCAGAAGCACAGCTCACTCTGTCCCTATACCTATGAATGTGACTCTGATAAGCGATAAGCAATAAAATTTACCACAAACTGGAAGTGGGGAAACAGTATTCAGATACAAACATCGCCCAGAAAATTGAGAGAAAGCATAATTCCCTCGATTAAGAGAGGCAAATACGGAATTCAGGCAAAAACAACCAAGAGTTCAACAGCAAAAAATTTAAAAAGAAAAGAAAAAAGACACACAAGGTATTCTACAATCATTTTGATCCAAATGCAAACGACAATTTTGGCCGTGATTTGTTTTTGCCCAGCAACTTCATTTGGTTCGAACGTTCTTGCTCCTCCTCCTGTTTCTTCCTTCGCATGGCTTCTTCTTTTTGTCTCTGGAGCTCTTCTAACTCTCTATATCGTTCCTCCTCTCTCCTCTGCTGCTCTAAAGCTTCCCTTCTCTGAGCTTCTTCAACCTTCCTCCGGTTCTCCTCAAGCATCCTTTCAAGCTCTTCTCTCTCTTTCCGAGCTTGCTCCTGCAGATCAAGGCAAGTTATCCGGTTTGCAAGTCGTAAAAGTAACAGATTTTTTGAATGCACAAATCACTTAAAATTGAAGTATCACAGTAATCTAAAATTTCCAAATAAAAACCAAGGAAAAAAAAAAAAAACTCACCAGCAGCCCTGAACTTCTATCATACCACAAGAGAATAAAATATTCATGGCCATCACACCAGACCAAAGTATTAAGAATAAATTTAAGTTGATACCTCCTTCCGCCTAGCCTCAATAAGAGTAGCTTCCTTTTCTTTCTCAAGTTGAGCTGCAACTTCACCAATTAGTCTCTTTCTTCCCTCTTCCAACCGTCTTTGAATCTCTACCTGAATTTCTTCAGATTTCATGCTCTCTTCAACTCTCCTACGAATTGCGTCTTCCACTCTCTTGGCAGTCTCTTCTTCTATTAACTTCAATTCTGCTTCCTGTTGCCGCCTGTGAATACATGATAAAATGTTAAGCAGGAAAGTGGCCACTAAGTGAGGGAGAATGCTACACATGCAAATCCAATGTCTTTGTTCATGGAAAATGGGCAACATAGCTAGGACAATTAAACTTGAACAACAAGATGGACCAAAAATAAAAAATAAAAAAAAAAATTGAACAACAGACATCTCTGCTTCACTCCAACATCTTTTCATCCTTTTCTAACCTACTTGCAGAGAACCATAATCATAGGCAAACAAACCTTCATGATGACAGGCACAAAAAAATGCTTATGCTTTTAAGTCATACCTCTATTGAATTCTGATCCAAACAAATGAGTATCAAAACTGGTGAACAGTAGATAAATGAGGCAGCCAATTTGATTCATCAAATATAACAAGTTGAACTATAGCTGTACCTTCCTTCAGATAAGCCTGCGGAGAAGACATTCAAGTAACCTGCTGCAGTTTTAAGCTAATCATGGCAAGTACTTCAATTCTTCTACTAACATCTTTGAGATGAAAGAAACTAGTTAAAATACAGGTTGACTATTATTTTTAGGTTCTAAAACATCTAAGCAACTACCAAAATCATGTTTACTGTGGATAAAGGAAAAAGAAAAAGGAGAGGGGTGAATTCTCTAAATCAAGAACTTTGCAATAAGTCATACCTAACTAACTAGTGAAAAGGTAGCTAACACATGCTATGAAAGCTTTCAAACAAAAACGACCCTAAATATAATGAACATTGAATTTCAGGGACCATCAACCCCATGGCCATGATGGATATACTTTCTGAATGGGTCAGATTAAGCTTTCTAAGATGTTAGAGTACAAAACAAGTCACAAGTACATAAGGATTCAATCCTAGCCACCGACTCCTTTTCTTCTAATTAATAATATTTATATGTGTTCATTATATTTCATGAGATCTATCTTAATTGTAAAGAGAAAGTGATACCCTTCAGCCAGTACCTTAAAAGTGATGGATAAAACAAGTGATTACATGTCACAAGAATGCAGGGCCAATGACATGAACAAATATTAAGATTAATAACTGAATAAATTTGGAATTTCCTAGGACTTAAAGAAGCTCCATGAGATTAATGAACAAACAACATGCTCCAAAGAGTTCAGAGACTGCAGGTAACCTCAAAGGTTATTGTCCCTCTTACACATGAATAAAGAATAAAGGCAAATAGTACATCAAGAAAACAGTAATAAACCAAAGAGTTGCCTAAATATTATGCGAAACAAGGTCTAGATCTTATATAAACGAAAATAAAAAATGCTAACAAAATGCCAAAACCTAAAAGAAATTTTCTACTCCCATGAATTAAACCCTATCTGCACAAAAATAAAGCATAGCTTATAAGCTATTAGATTCACTGCATGATTAGATTAGACCACTGGAAAGCTGGGTATGCGTACACAGCATATTTATACCCAAAATAGTGAGTAGTTGCTGGTAAATTTTACAGTGAACCTAAATCACTAAAGAACAGGGCAACATATGCCGAGGTTTTACCATGATCAACTTCCTCTCCAAATTTACTAGGCTAGTTATTGACCATCATGAGATTTAAAGATGAAGCGGTAACATATTGGTTATCCTGAGAGACTAGGATTTTCTAATTAAACAAAATGTAAACTCAGGACAATTAGTTAAACGATTAAACCAGAAGATCATGGTTTCTATCTTGAATAATAAAACATGGAAAAAATGGGGTAAAAAGGAGAGGAGAATCAGCACATAATAATAAGTGATTAATACCTTTTCCTCTCTTCTTCTTCTTTCCTCTGTTTTTCAATGGCAGTTTTGCGCTCTACCAAACCAAGACTTGAGCTGGAAGATCTACGAGTAGGAGACAATGAGGAACTCCTACTTCTATGTCTTCTATATCGTTTTGGGGTCGGAGATCGACTTTTATGACGTCTTGGAGATGTAGAACGGCTTCTGTGACGTCTTGGGGAACTAGAACGACTTTTACGCCTGTATGATGATACAGATGATCTTAAGCAACAAGCCACAGTCCATGATAACTATTAAACATCATGTAGGGGGATATATGTAAAGCCTGCCCACCATCTAGCACACTAAATACAGAGTTACCTCATAAATTGCTAAGAAAAACCAGTGTGCTCCATCTTTTATCACATGAAGAAGCATGTCACATTTCAGCAATGAAAGGACACTCATCAGCATCCATCACCTGCTCACTTCCCGAGTTATGGGAAGAAACTGAGCTTAAATTTTATTATGAACAACATACACCCTATCATGTTATCTACATTATTCCCTATGTATTATTGATAAATTTCCACTTCCATCTACAAGTACAAAATACCCCAGAGGAAACAAACCCATCAAAAGCCATGCAACATAAGAAACACCGTCACCAGACCATGACAAGATCGCCAATACTTGAATAAAGGTAATATCAATCATCCAGCATTAGCATGCATCTCATTGAGTCTCTCAAGGAGCTAAACAGAAGATGAGAATCTGAACAGCAGAATGTCACACAAGCGGAACTAAAGACGAATCAAGATTGCTCATAACCATCTACTCCATCACGTGCAACAAAGAAGCCAAATCATGAGTAATAACTATCATTAGATATTAAATTCAAATTAAATTTAATCAATAATTAACATGGTGAACTGCAAAGCTCATCTTTGATCTACAGTTGTTAGTCATATAAATACAATACCAGCTTACTCTGCAGTTCTGAAAGCATAATTTATTTTTCTGCAGAAAATGGTCAATTTCAACTAACATTCCAACAAAGAATCAAATTTTCCAATTCCTTTTTACCTAGATTCTAAATAAAGGAATCAACTTAGTGGAATATGTCAAATGCCTTCAAAACCCACTGTTTTCTATTTTGAGCTGCCTTAATGCTTAATCATGATTACATTTATGCTTGTGGGACACTAATGCCATCAACAACCCTTGCCAACTTGAGTCCAAAAGCATTTGATAATTCCAAATTTCGTATAACTCCCTTGGTATGTGCAACGGACACCCAAACCTTAAAAAAAGTCAACATATTTCTACATAATCAAAAATAGCATAACCAGAAGATAGGTAAAAAGGTTAAGCTGCGTTCAGATCAACTCCAACATTTTCTAAATCCAAATGACATCAAAATGAGCCCCCACTCTTTCCAACTTGAAACAATGTATATTAGCATAAGGAAAGCAAAAATATAAACGGGATCACCTGCTATAAGAGTAGGAAGAATATGGAGATCGGCTTCTGTCTCGTCTGCTCCTCCAGCTATGCCTGTGTCCTACTGGAGATGGTGAATGCCTTCGCCTATAAGATGGTGATCGGGATCGGGACAAGTCTCGAGGCATCTTCTAACAACTGAGCATCAATATGCAAGATATTTCTCAATTTTGAGCCTTACGACAATCATAAAAAAGTTCACTGTAATAAATAAATATATACATAAATGGATCAGGTTAACAAAACATTGCCCAAAAAAAAAAGAGAACAAGAAGAATTCCAATGGCAAAGTCATCAAACAGAGAAAAAAATGTAAAACTGGTTAACACCCCAAGCATATCAAACGTCCAGCAGAAAGAAGAAATCCAACTAATGCAAACCAATTTCTGTAGTATGCAAATAACCCAATAAGCAGTATTAAAAAAAAAAAAAACCAAGGTTTCACCTGAAAATCCCAGGGAAATCTCAAATAAAGCAATCAATATCTGGCCGTTCAGAAGCTAAGGAAGAAATCCAGTTACATCCAAGTTCCACCCAATCAAGCAAACGACGAGATAATTTCAACCTAAGAAAACAAATTTAATCGATAAACGATTGTGATTAAACTAAGTTATCACTAATCTCAATTAATTCATCAATCTGACTTCCTTAAAGTTCCTTGATGCTTTTTTGGGAAACAAAGGAGCTTGTACAGATAACGTTAGAAACAGTTTAAGTTCCAAAATCCAACAAGGAGAAAATCTAGCAGATTTACCTGCTGAAACAAATTGTAAGATACAAGTTGCCGATCTTTGCATGGATGGTAATCGGAAACCAGGAGAACAAACTCGTGACTCACGGAATAAAACAACAACGAATCGCGATATTTTAGTGTATCCTTGTATAGATTAAATGATTAAATCAGAAAGTCGTGTCGTGTTGCTAGGCTGAACTATGAACCGTGAAAAGTGAAGATAAAGGAAGGGGTACTGTAACTCTCCCGAGTCTAAACCCTAACAACACAATGGAGGAAGAAGATGATAGAGGAGGAAGACGATGGTGATGCCAGGTCCTCTCTCCTCTAAACGAGTCGTTGTTGCAGGGCGTGCAGAAAATGTGTCGGGCAGAAATAATATTCATTTTAAGTGAGATTTTGGGCCTTAAGTAGCCCATGTTTATTTAAAAATAGGCATAATTTTAGTCATTTTTCCTTTAAATAAAGCCAAAAAAATTATTTTGAAAATTTTAATATAAATTAACTTATGGTTATAATATCATTAACAAAATTATATATTTATTCTAAATTAGGGGAAGGCATAAAGAATATTTTGGCAAAAAAAAAAAAAAAAAAAAGTAAATTGTCACCACCAAAGATTGGTCGGTTGGTAAAAGAGTTGGCTTATAATCATAAGATTGTGAGTTCAGATTCCACGATATGAAGATTTTATTGGTGTGATATGTAAATACGTATGTGACTGTAGTATAAACGATCATTAAACCCGAAAGTATATTCTAATCCGGAGCCACGATCCAACTTATTTAAACTTTTCATTTTGTATATACATGAGGGATAATCATTGACTCTTATCTTCAGATTGACAGTGATTGTAGCAATAGGAACCTGACTGGTGATAATGCAAAATGAGCTATAATCTCGAGTATTAAGATTTTGAATTTAGATGTGACGTGAGTTACACACTTTCTCTTGTAAAGGATAGCAAATATATCTTATCTATTTTTTATTATAGGATACCAATTATTAACTATTTTTACTTTTTTTATAAGGTGTTTGCTTGTTTTTAAGGAGAATTAATTTTTTTTCTTCATGTATGTCATATTTAATAAGAATAGTGTGAAAGAATAATAATTCATACAATATTAGGGTTTAATATATTCGATATTAATGGTAATAATGGAAATCAATGGAATTTCAGGACAAATTTATTATTCTTAACCATTTTTACTGATGTATAAGAAGTAATAGTCTGTATCTTATAATAAGAATCATAAGGAGGACTTACCTGATGAATTCAAGATGGGAAGATTTTCATAAACCTAAAATTCATTCTCTTCCCTACACTCCAACCCAAACTAAACCAAAATTAAATTATACTTTTGTCTTCTCAAAGAAACATGTATACTTCTCTAGCTATATTTATAGGGTTGAGAGAAACTTTTTTATTTTTTATAAGTCACATCATTAATTTTTTATATTAATGTATAATTTTACCATTCATTTATTACTTTGTATTGATTTTATTATCATGAGTTATAATATATAATAGGGATAAAGTTGAAAAGTTGTTAAATTTTCAAATATGATTAATGAAATTTAGGATTTTTCTTGTGTGTGTGAAATAACTTTTAAAAAGAAAATAAATAGTAGTCTCTTAGGTCCTTTTTATAAGAATCTAATAAGAGTTGTTTGAATATTTAATGATTTTTTTTTTAATGTTTACCTCTCATTAATTATAATATTGTATTAATTAAAAGGTTGATGATATTTATTTACTTCATCTATCTCTTACTTGTTCCATCATAGAAAGAAAATAAAGTTAGTTGATAAAGAATTAAGAAATGTCTATTTTTCAAAAGAAATTAATTCAAAATAAAAAAAGATTTTTTTTTTTTTACTAAAATATATTTAAAAACAATATATTCTTGTTTTTGAACAAAAAAAAAAAAAAAAAAAACCGCCAAATTTAAACTTTCACGCCAAGTTTTCAAAAAACACTTTCCTAGGAAGAATCCCTCCATTTTCGGATGGAAAGCATCTTTTATAAATGGACTTTCCGTCTACCAAACACCCAAAAAAACTTTGGGATCTTCCCTTTCCTTCTCTAATCTTCTTTCTACCAAATGGGTCCTTACTTGGGTATTTATTTTGCTTTTTTCATAATTCAATTAAGCTTTTTATAAATAAAAACAAGATAATGTTACGAAAAAGATAATCTAGGGGGCAAAAAATAAAGGCATGAATGGAGGCTGATAGTGTTAATTTGATTTGGGATAGCATAATATTTAAGCACCTTCTTTTATTTTTATTTTTTATCTTCAATATTTAAGCACCTTCTAAGGCTAAGTTATCTTAACCATTTGAAAATTAACATTGCATTAAAAAGTTGATATTGAACATTAATATTTTTAAGGGTGTGAGAAAAAGGATTGGGATTTAAACAAAATTATCTAAAATTACTTATTCATCTTCAAATTTTATGTATAACTTCTTAGTTTATCCCCCAAGGGCTCAAAGTTTACATAAATCCATGTCTAATTATGAGTCTAATATTTTGTAAGACCCTCCTGAGAAATAATAAAAAAATCCTAAAATAGTTACTTTGTTAGTTAATCAAATAAAAAAGACATTTGGCAAAAGAATAGGGCAACCAAATGGTGCTTTCTGCTTCATCCATTTGTTGGTTAATCAAATGAAAAAAAAAAAAAAAGATATATGGAAGAAGGGTAGGACAAACAAATGGCATGTTGCTTGACACACTGTTAGTGACCTCTACCTTTATATAAAATAATAGATTTATTAGATCTTTTCACCAATAAAATTTTTAATGGAGGATTTCTTAAAGAAATATGCTTGTGTTTGTGTGTGATTGTCTGAGAAAGATTCATGTAGAATTTACTTTACTAGTTTAGTATAATGTGAATGAATTATAATGGGATATTTTTGGCTAAAAATAAATTATAGTGTGGGTTAGGGATGGTTTTTCCCCAAGTTTCCTCATGCGTATGTTTCATATGTTTTTGCCATTATTTTGCTTGTATAGTAGTAGACTGTAGATTTCATATCCTTAACCAATTTATGAGACTTTTTGTAATCCCTACGTTTTGAATAAGCATTAAGGAAAAGACTGAAAAAGCTATAAAGAATGGAGGGAAGACAAACAATAAAATATAGCTCGTTTTCTTATGAGCAAAAGGATTTCTTATTGGATACAAGTACTTATAAAAAGTAATAAAATTTAATAAATAAGTTGTATTATTCCTACATCATTTTTTTTAACCTTTTATAGTTTCTGCATCATATATATATATATATTTTTTTTTAAAAAAATCAATTTTATTAATACCAGTCATTACACACCAACATCTCAAGTCAAAACTATCTATAAAAAATATAACGCGCCTATCATGCTAAAAGGAAAATTATGAGCTAAACAGTAACTAGAAACTTTAGGCTATATTGTATCTGCTCCTACAGCCTTACTGGGGCTTGCAGCGTTGTTACACTGTCTTTATTAGTAGGAGTGTGGCCTATATTTGTTCATTATCATCTTCATGAACATTTCTATTAAGTTGCTTTTATTGAGGGTAAAACAAGATGTTCAAAATGGTTACTGAAGGATGGATATTTGGTTGAAAGTGGGATCATTGCAAACATTGGAACTTATGATAAGTCATGGATATCCTAATTAGAGCTAGTCACAAAAGCTAGAAGATTTGCTTGGGTGACTGATTAAGCTCTCCAATATGTATGTATTAATTGTTGTAGAAAATACTAAACAAGTAGAAATTGAACAAAGACAAGAATCTGTATAACTAAGATGACATATAAGGTAAGCATACAATAATTCTATATACTATGAAAACACGAGAAATAAACTCACACGATTGTCGAAATATAATAATGAACTTTGATGAAATCTAAGCCCAAGTGGCGGATTTTGGAAAAAATATTTGGGGGGCCAAATGTATACTTATTAACTAATTAAGAAAAAATATTTGGGGGTCAAACGTATACTTATTAACTAATTAAAAAACTATTTGGGGGCCAAATGTATAGTAAAAGTATTTTAACAAGTCTAATATACTACCTCCGGTCCTAATTATAGGAGCACCTTTGTAGTGTAAATTGCACTACAAAAGTGTTCATATAATTAGGGACCTAGAGATAACATTACATTTTACATTATATTAAATTTTTAAGAAAAATTTTTGAACATTTTTTTAAGGAGGAACTAAGCTCGCCATTGTCCGAGCCCAACGTTCGTTGTCTCTTTAAGACAATTTGATCCTTCTATATGGATGCCCAAGGGTAATGAACAATTGTCTCCCAGGATAGAATGGATTTACGTCTTCCAAATGATGGCACTCTCAATCAGAATCCCGAACAAACACAACGAGTCTGCTTTCCTCGCAAAGAATGTGGTTGCAGAATGCAATATGCGAGAGGAGTTTTTGAGATTCTGTCACTAGCACGTCCTATTTATAGATGACGAAAAATGATTAGATGGACACTCACTAGCAAACCGACGCGATCGGCGGTGGCGAACCAGTGAGACTTCTTATTCATAACCCATGTGATTTAGATCTTAAAATCCAACAATCCCTCACATGGATAAGAAGTTAGTCCATCATGACCAAATACAAATGAACATGTATGCAAACTGCGATTCCTCTATGAGAAGCAACTGCATCGAGATAGGTAGGGGTTACCTTTGAACCTTCTCTAGTAAAAACCTATCAGATATACTGGTCAATCAGTGGACGCGTTGTCTTGAACCGTTGAGCTTTTAGTGTATACCAAGACAATAGGAGTCACAGTTGCTCCTCTAGTATCGTTGGTTCTCATGCTGTGTCCATTTTGGCCCTGGACACTTGCCTGGTTCTGCAAGTGTTCAAAGTCAACATACATAATCTAAACACATCAGATTAAGAAACCATTAAAAGCCTAAAGGCTTACCCTTATATATATGCACCGTCTTGTTATAGAAATGAGTATGAGTTTAAAACTTCACAATGTTTACAGCCGATCATCACTTAGTTGTCTCTTTGAACCTAGTTTGTGGGATCTCCACTCTTCTAGGTAGAGTTACCACAATAATCAACAATGGATTGGCCTTAAACCCATTCCTTTTAACAAATTTCTAACTAACTCTTTACGAATACCTTTAGTCAATGGATCTGCTATGTTCTCTTTTGATTTCATATAATCAATTGAGATGATTCCATCCGAGAGTAATTGTTTAATGATATCATGTCTATGACGTATATGTCTAGACTTGCCGTTGCACATAACATTCTTGACCCTACCAATAGCTGCTTGACTATCACAGTGTATACACACTGCCGGTACCGACTTTGGCCCACTAGGAACGTCCTTAAGAAAATTACGAAGCCACTCAGCTTCCTCACCAGCTTTATCTAAAGCAATAAAATCTGCTTCTATAGTTGATCTTGCAATGCAAGTCTGCTTGGATGACTTCCAAGACACAACACTCCTACTAAGGGTGAATACATATACACTTGTGGATCTTGTGTATTAGAGCTGGTGATCCAATTTGCATCATAATACCCTTCTAGCACTGCAGGGTACCTCTCATAATGTAAAGCAAAGTTTTGTGTGTGCTTTAAGTAACCCAAAACTCTTATCATAGCTTTCCAATGAAGTTCGTTTGGATTACTTGTAAAGAGACTCAACATGCTTACTAAGTAGGAAATATCAGGTCTAGTGCAGTTCATAATATCAGGTCTCGAGCATATTCCTTTTGTTTTTTCAGCTTTACCAGTATTTCTCAACAACCAAAAACTAGAATCTATAGGGTTCATCACAAGAGCTATGTTCAAACTCTTGAATTTCTCAAGAATTTTAGCAATATAGTGTGCTTGCGATAAATTCAATCCATCAGAAAGTTCTATGGATTTTAATTCCAAAAATAACAGCAGCTAGACCTATATCTTTCATATCGAACTTACTAGTAAGCAATCGCTTAGTAGCTTTAGTCATTTGATTATTACTACTCGTTGTCAACATGTTATCTACATAAAGACAGATTGTGGTAAACCCATTTTTAGTATTCTAAATATAGGCACACTTGTCACATTTATTAATACTAAAGCCATTTGATAACATAACTTCGTCGAATTTTGCATGCCATTATTTCGAGGCTTGCTTAAACCCATAAAGGGACTTTATCAATCGACAAACTTTCCGTTCTTGTCCTGAGACAACAAATCCCTCAGGTTGTTCTAGGTAAATCTCTTCCTCTAATCTACCATTCAAGATGGTTGTCTTTACATCCATTTGATGTAACTCCAACCGATTCAATGCTGCTAACGCGATTAACATCTAAATGGATGTAATTCTTGTAACAGGTGAATAGGTATCAAAATAAGCTAGGCCTTCACGTTGTTTGTAGCTTTTTACTACCAGCCTAGCTTTGTACTTGTCAATAGTGCCATCTGCTTTCATCTTCTTTTTGAAGACCCACTTAGTTCCTAGAGGCTTATTGTCAGGAGGAAGGTCAACAATTCCTATGTATGGTTTGACATAGTAGATTCAACTTTACTATTGATAGCCTTTTCCCATAATGGTGCTTCAGAAGAACCCATGACCTTTCCATATGTTCGAGGCTCATTTTCCAATAGATAATTCAGAAAATCAAGCCTAAAGGATGTTGAGGTCCTTTGCCTAGTACTACGTCTAGGTTCCTCCTCTCCAAGATCATCATTAGTCATAGTATCCTGAGATATCACAGTGTTGTTATCATCATTACCCTTATTGTATGGAAATACATTCTCAAAGAACATAGCGTTTCTTGACTTAATAACCGTATTCACATGGATATTTGATACATCAGACTTATAAATCAGAAAACGATATACACTACTATTATGTGAGTAGCCAATAAACAAAAAGTCTACTATCTTAGGTCTGATTCTTAACCTTTTAGGTTTAGGAATCTCAACCTTTGCCAAACGCCTCCACACTTTCAAATATTTCAAGGAAGGTTTATTTCCTTTCCATATTTCGTATGGTATGCTTTGTATCATTTTATGAGGCAGTCTGTTAATTAGAAAGTTAGCTGTTAAGATGGCTTCCCCCAACAAATTATTTGGTAAACCAGACGCAATTAACATGGCATTCATCATTTCTTTCAATGTCTGATTTTTCCTCTCTGCAATCTCATTTGATTGCAGAGCATAAGGAGCAGTCGTCTGGTGTATAATACCATATTCTATACAGAATTCCTTGAAGGGGCCATCATATTCTCCCCCATGATCGCTCCTCACTACTTTAATTTTCTTATCAAGTTGATTTTCAACTTCATTTTTATATTGTCTAAAAGCAATAATAGCCTCATCTTTACTATTAAGCAAATATACATAACAATATCTACTGGAATCATCAATAAATGTAATAATTTTTTTGTTACCCCTAGATGGTACATATTTCATATCACATATATCAGTATGTATTAATTCTAACAACTCAATTGATCTTTCAACAGGAAGAAATGATTAACTTAGAAAATTTAGATTCAATGCATACTTGACATTTACATTATTTGAACAATCAACTTTAGGCAATAAATCTAAATGAATTAAATTTTTAATCTATTTAAAATTAATATGTCCTAATCTTTGATGCTATAAAGTAGAGGACTCAAGTATATAAATAGAAGCAATATTATTATTGATAGCACCATAATTGGTGATAGTCATTACATTAAGTTTGAAAAGGCCCTTACTAAGGTAACATTTTCCTACATACATATCATTCTTAGAAAGTACCAACTTATCATAAACAAATACAAGCTTAAAACCATTCTTGCTTAAGAGGGATCCCGAAACTAAATTCTTGTGAATGTTAGGTACATGAAGCACATCATTAAGTGTCATGACTTTTCTAGAAGTCATCTTTAAAGCCACTTTCCCAAAACCTTCAACCTTTGAAGTAGACGAATTTCCCATATAAAGTTGTTCATCTTACTTCACAGGGGTGTAAGAATAGAACATCATTTATTGGCACATACATGCTTGGTGGCACTAGTGTCCACCCACCACTCATTGGTATTTCCAACCAAGCTACATTCACAATTGCTGAAAGATTCATGTCTTTAATCATATCAGTAGCAGTTTCAACCATATTGGCTTGGGTGTTCTTCTTCTTCAAATTCTTTGGCTTCTTACAATCCTTAGCACGGTAGCTAGGCTTCCTGCAATTATAACAATTGCCTTTGATTTTCTGGGCTTTGCTATGGCCTTGCTTGGGTAATCCTTCATTAAAGTGTTTCCGTTTCTTGAACTTCGGATCATCTTCAACAATGTTAGCCTTTGAGACTATAGGATTGCTACCAAACTTCTTTTCAAAAATCTTGTTGTCTTCTTCTATTCTCAATCTTACAATCAAATCTTCAAGTGACATCTCCTTGCGTTTATGCTTGAGATAATTATTCTTCCAAGATGGTGGCAATTTTTTTTATAAATACAGCCACTTGGAAAGACTCGTTAAGGGACATCCTTTCAGTGTGAATTTCATGCACAATCAATTGAAGTTCTTCAACTTGACTTACCACAGATTTAGAGTCAAGCATTTTGAAGTCCAAAATTCTGCCTACTATAAATTTATTTAAGCCAGCATCCTCAATTTTGTACTTTTTGTCTAGATTTTCCCATAATGTTTTGGTTGTATCCAAAGTACTATATACAATATACAGTGTATTATCTAAACCATTAAGAATATATTTCCTACATAGGAAATCAGAATGCTTCCAATCATCTATCATAGCAAACTTTTCCTTGTCCAACGGTTGTCATTCTTCTAATTTTGGAGCATCTTTAGTGGGAAACCATGCCAAGTTCAAGGTAGTTAAGTAGAAAAACATTTTCTGTTGTCATCTTTTAAAATCATGCCCATTGAACTTTTCTGGTTTTTCACCATGTATTGGAACAGAACCACTTGGGTTCGTCAAATTCGTACTTGTACTTGCCATTTTTGTTATTAAAACAAAAACTCTGATTAATCACACAGATTAATCTACGAACAGTATAATAATAAAAATTGAAGATACTAAACACAGATTCAATTAAATATTACTATCAACACATGAAATTAGCTTTGTTTATTATATCGATTAGCCATGAAAGTGAAAATCAAGGTGGGAGTCTCTCCATGCTATTGCAACCGTGACTAATCAAGTAACTAGCAAGACCAAGGCTTAGCCTTTAAATCACTTTCCTAGACACCAATGATATAAATTAATCTAAGCTGATTGCAATCACAAAATTGTCTTAAGATTGTTGTAGAAAATACTAAACAGGTAGAAATTGAACAAAGACAAGAGTCTATATAACTAAGATGACATATACGGTAAACATACAATAATTCTATATAGTATGAAAACATAGAAATAAACTCACAAGATTGCCGAAATATGATAATGAACTTTGATGAAATCCGAGCCCAATGGACATTGTCTCCTTAAGACAATTTGCCCCCTCTATATGGATGCCCAAGGTTAATAAACAATTATCTCCTAGAATAGAACAGATTTGCATCTTCAAAATGATGGCACTCTCAATAGAAGCTCAAACAAACACAACGAGTCTACTTTCTTTGCACATAATATGATTGCAGAATGCAGTATTCAGAGAGGAGTGTTTGAGATTGATTTGAGATTCTCTCACTAGCACATCCTATTTATAGATGACGAAAAATGATTAGATGGACACCCGCTGGCAAACCGATCGACTGGCGGTGGCAAACCAGTGGGACTTCTTATTCATAACCCATGAGATTTAAATCCTAAAATCCAACATTAATTTATTATGATAAGCTGCGTTATCATTTGTTATTCTCGGAGATTGAAATTTGACAACAAAATCAGATTCGAAGACACATGGTGTTTTTGTATGTTTTTCCCCTCACCATTGAGATATGTTAGTGTGTGTTAGGGATGGTTTTTCCCCAAGTTTCATCATGCTTATATTTCCTATGTCTTTGCCATTCTTTTACTTGTATGGTAGTACACTGCAGATTTCATGTCCTTAACCAATTTGAGTCTTTTTTGTAATCTCCACATACTGAATAAGTATTAAGGAAAGAGCTATAATGATGTTGATTTGGAGAAATACCTTCATCCTTATCTGACTAAAATACCATTCTAATTTTTCCCATTTACTATTGGGAACACACACGGCTAAAATTGCCCCATACATTTGCATCATCCATTGAATCCGGATCCAAACAAAAGAGTATCAAAACTGGCGAACAAATGTGGGTCCTAACCCTTTGCGAACCAGTGAAGATGAGGCTAGCTAGTAATAATAAAAGTTAGGGAAAATGATATCAATGTCCCAAATAAAGAAAATAATGTCAAAAAAATCTTATAGCTTGTCAATGATAAGTGAAAGAGCAACCATTAACAAGTGGAAGAGTTACCATTAACAAGTTATGAAATTTTTATGATATTATTTTCCCTTTAATTGAGACCTTAGTATCAATTTTCTAAAAGTTATTAAGTGAAAACAGGATATAAAATAAATATGGGGAAATCATTTCGCATCTACCGTTGCAGAAAAACTTTTCTGCAGCAAGCTCAAACTACGTCGTTTCATGTTATTTTTTCCCCTCTTTCTTCTTTCTTTTGGTCAATCCCTCTTTCTTCCCAACACGAACAACATCGCATGATCCCTGAGCTGCCAATAAACCCAACCACAAACCTTCGAAATCAAATCCGAAGAACCCCAAGTACATCGCCACCGTGTAGATCAAAGCCGTAGTTTGAATCAGAACTCCCAAGTTCACCGTCACCGATCGAACCCATTTCGGAAGATCCATGTCTTGTTCATCTTCGTCGGAGCGAAGTCGAGCCAGTGAAGGATGCTGCGATGGAGCTCTCCCTGTGAGATGATAACGTGGCTAGCACATTATATATGCTCGAGATTATAACACAAGCCAAGATGATGAGCCACGCCTCCTAGGCACTTCAATGCACTTTCGATGGGTAGCACATTATGCTCTGAGAGTTTCCAACGTTGATTTCTGATTTTGAAGCTTAAGATGATGTGGTTCATTTCTGCATAATGTCCTTTGTTTTTGGGTCCTGAAATAGAGAACTTTTGAAGCCTAACATTGCACGCATAGGTTATGGTTCTTCATAATGTAGCGTCAAGCTTCAACGTTTCCTATTTTTTAGTTTGTTGTGGCTGTGTCTTTAGTCTGATCTTAGTTTCTGAAGTTGGAAGAATCCAGAGTATAAGAAGCTGGATCCAAGTCTTGTCCTTAAAAACATGATAACAACGTTATTTAGTCTGATCTTAAAAAAAAAAGTTTCTGTGCATCTTGCTTTCTGTTATAAAACCACTCAGTCCAAGAAGGTGCTTTGCACAATGAGATACAAGAATTAAACCAAGAACACGTTCCCTGTACTTCATTGCAAATAGAGTAAGGATATATGAACCAACTGTTACCCCCATACACATCACTGCACCAAGCCCAAAGTAGTTGAGAATATCAACAATTTGATTAGCTAAGTCATCTACACAAGGTATTGGAGCATCAGACAAATTGCTGCAGCTCCCAACTCATGCCCTGGAGAACTTATATGATATATGCAGAATGTTGTGAAGCAATAAAGACGCTGCCTCAGGACAGAAAAATAATTTTACTGTGTATGTTTTATAATTTGCATGAATTTAATCAAAGTGGTAGCCTCCCAACGAGCATGAAGACTTATATAATGAGAAGATGTGGAAATAAAGTCTTATTGAACATGTTCCTTGCTTGCAACTGGGCATTAAACAAAAGCAAAAGTGGTCTCTTGATTTGGATAAGATTATTATAGAGTTAGAGTGCATGTTTATATGTTGTATTTTTTAGTCTATTATAGTGCGTTGTGAACGGAAATGTGATGAAGGGGGGGTTTGATGTTACAAGAAAAAAAACAGATGAAAGAAATATCCCTGTCAAGCAAATGGAATTGCAAAAAAGTGAGCTTGAGAGCCATGAAAAGAGAGTAAGATATATTCCAGTGAGGCAAATAACACTCGTATGACACTGTTTTTGAAGGGGCGTGTGATAGCTAAATCTAACACAAGACAAATAAACAAAGAGATTGAGATAACAACCATCATCATTATCGTCATCCATAGCTGATGACATAATATTTGTATCTACTCCACATTATTACTCATGATCAATAATTCAGCGGTCCTTTTCCTCAATTCATAAAATCAAAACAAATCCAGAAACTAGTCCCCAGGGTCAATTTTGTAGGCCGGAGGGGAAGCTTTTGGGAATTGTATCGCTTGGATCGAGAGAAGAACTTGTTGATAGATGGCATGATCTCGGGGGACTTGTTGCGAACAAACCTCCTCGGGGAATTGTTGTGAGCATCTCTCACCATCTGCGAAGTTCTCAAGCACTCCTGCAGCTCTTTTCTCTTTGGTTACCTTGACTTTAGGATTGATAGTGATATTTCTAACCAGTTGCATACCGCAGATCCCAACAGCGACACCAACTGCAGCAAAAAGAGGGCATACCTCAGGCCTGATCCACTTATTGCCACCATCCATGGCTGAGAGAACAAAGGAGCACCGAAAGGGAAGAGAGAAGAAGGGTCGGAGGTGAAGCTAAAATAATAAAAAAATTAATTTCCAAAAATAAAAAAAAAACAAAGATGAAATGGAGTCGTTTCTGATTTACTGCAGAAAAGTTTTTCTGCTGTAAATGCAGAAATCTTATCCCCAATAAATATACATACAAATAGTTCAGGTTATCAAAGAGAACAAAACATTGCCCAAAATCAAACAGATGAAAAAATGTAAAATTGATAATCCATACCCCCAAGCAAATCAAGCAGGGTGTGTTGGGAAGAAAAAAGCAATGAGTACAGTAGGGGGAACAGATTCTCTCAGAATCCCTCTCCTCGTATCTTTTAGTATCCCTGCATTCGGGCCGTCCAAAAATTGATCTAAGCATCCAGAGAGAGACACCTCATATACTTTTTAAATTTTCATCTTTACCGTGTGCAGTAGTTTTTACCGCAAGCGGTAATTTAAAATCAATGAGGTGTCTCTCTCAAGACAAGTTAGATCAATTTTTGGACGACCAAGATTCACGAGATATTGAGGGGAGGGATTCTAAGAGAATCAGCATTTGGCAAAGGGGTTGGGAGGAGAGTGGAACGACATTTTCTCTTACTTGGCATAGCTAACAAGTGCCAAATAAACAACTTTGAATAATGTTAGCGTCAAAAAATAAGAAATTTTAGGAATTGAGGTGAAATTATAAGGATTAAACAATTAATTTGTTTAACATAAAATTAGGCACGCTTTTATCATTTTTTATCTTAAACTAAGCAATAAAAAATTATTTTAAAAAGTTTGATATAAATTAACTTATGCTTATAATATAGGGAAAATCTCATACAAAGCTGTCTGAAATAGGTAAATTCTAAATCAGGTTGGTAAATTCAATAAATCTCTAATTAAGTTATCGATCCAATTTAAGATTTCAAAATGTAAGTTAAATGACTTTATTGCCCTTTCTTAGTCTTTCCTTTTCTTTTAAAGGGTCTTAGTGGCTGTATAACTTGTTTTTTTAATTCTAAATCGGGGAAAGGCATAAAGAATATTTTGGCAAAAAAAAAAAAAAAAAAAAAAGTAAATTATAACTACCAAAGCTTGGTCCAATTGATAAAAGGGTTGGCTCATAATCATAAGGTTGTGGGTTCAAATCTCATTGATGTGATGACCTTGTTGGTGGATGATCTGTAAGTACGTCTGTGACTATAAGAGCTCTTTAAACCAGGAAACATGTCTTAATCTTGTTGAGCCCCGAGACCCAAACTTCACTTAAACTTCTTATTTTGCATATGGTTGAGGGAGGACCATTGACTCTATGTTCATATTGTAGGCCTTGCTAAAAATATTCGATAAGAGCACTTGTGATAAGATAGTGTGGGGAAGTGGAAACTAAGCTTTCAAACAAGTGGTATCAGAGTGACCTTTTGTTTACAACATTGTTTGAAACCTAAAAATTGGATGGACAGTAATTGTGGCAATAGGAAGTAGGAACCTATCTGGTATGCAGGAGTCTTAAGATTTTGAATTAAGATATGATGTGAGTTCCACACTCTTACCTCGTGTTTTCTCTTGTAAAGGGATAACAAATCAATATCTTAATTTTAAAAAGATATTTGAGCTCAACTTACATAGCATTGCTCTATTTGTTTTAGAAGAACTCAGAGGAGGAAAATACCAAATTAAAGGATACTTTATCTCCACCTAAAGTTTATGGGTGTGCCATAATGTTGATGACCCATTAACCATTTGGGAGAAGGCTCTTGTAATGGATTAGTAAGAGGGATCAATTGTTCGACTTAAGAAGCTTGAAGCCATTTATTGTTTGTTTTAACCCCTAAAAAACACTTTTCCACAAGTTATAAGAAAACTTATATACTTTCTCTACTTCTTATTGTAAGGCACCAACTATTAAGTATTCTTGTTCTTATTTATAAGGTGGTTGCTTGATTTTAAGGAGAATTAAATATGTTTTCATGTATGCTCATATTTAATAAGGGTTGTAGGAGAAAATAATAATTAGTATCATATTAGAGTTTAATATAGTTATTAAGGGTAATAATGGAAATCAATTGAATTTTAGGAAAAATTTAATATTTTTAACTATTTTTATTTGTATGTAAGAATTAATAGTTAATACTTTATAATAAGGATCATAAGGAGGACTTACCTGTAAAATCACTTTTAAAAAGCTAAACCTAACATTGGAGCCCAAACATCCCCTTCAAATTGGGAAGATTTTCATAAACTTGAAATTCATTATCTTCCATCCACCCCAACCAAACTAAACCAAAATTAAATTATACTTTTGTCTTCTCAAAGAAACACCAATAGTTCTCTGGCCCTATTTTATAAGAGAATTATTATTATTATTATTTTTTCTAATTATAAGTTACATCATTAAATTTTTGTATTAGTATACGCTTTATCATTTATTATTGTGTTGATTCTATTCTCATGAGTTATAATATACTATAATAAGAATAAAGTTGAAAAGTTGTTTGATTTTTAGACATAATTAATGAAATTTAGGATTTTTCTTGGTGTTTGTGAAATAACTTATAAATAGAACTAAAGGAGTACTCTATTGGGTTCTTTTTATAAAAATCTAACAAGAATTGTTTGAACATTTAATTTTTTTTTCATTTTTACCCTAATTAACTATAGTATTGTATATTAATTAAAATGTTGGTGATACTTATTTACTTTATCTCTCTCTTACTTGCCCCATCATAAATAAGGGCATACTTGGAAAACAAAGTTTTTTCAGACATACTTATTATTCTTAATTAATTTTAACCGTTATTTTAAACCGCGTAATTTGGCTATTAAGTTTTTATAAATAGGATGGAAGGGACTATTTATGTTCCAATAAAACAGGATAATCTATTTAAAAAGGGGCAAAAGATAAAGGCAAGAATGGGGGCTGATAGTGTTAATTTGATTTGGGACAGCATAATATTTAAGCGCCTTCTTTTCTTTTCTTCTCTTCCTCAATATTTAAGCACCTTCTAAAGCTAAGTTATCTCAACCATTAACAAGTTAACGTTAGATGATTAAAAAATTGATATTGATTGTTAACATTTTTAACGATAAGGAAAAATAAAAATGCTACTTTTTGGTATGAGTTATCTTCCGGCGGTTAACTATAGTCTGATTTGTTCAGGTGACATCACCATGTGAAAACATATATCCTTCGAAAAAAGTAGAATGCAACATATGGTCAATTCAAGTTTACAACTTAGGAGACTCGGAACTACTTGTCATGCCTCTGGGTTGATGGTCACAATGAAGCAGACGAAGATGTTAGTGTCAGCCTTTATTAGAGAACTGGAATTGCAGCACACACACACAAAATCTAGCAAAAAATAAAAGGATTGGGATTCAGTAGCAAGAAAAGAGCAGATTGGGGTAAACAAAATTATCTAAAATTTCTTATTATTCATCTTCAAATTTTATGTATAGCTTCTTAGTTAATCCGGGCTCAAAGTTTACATAAATCCATGTCTAATTATGAGTCTAATATTTTATAAGACCCTCCCGAGAAATAATAAAAATCCTAAAATAGTCACTTTGTTAGTCAATCAAATAAAAAAGGCATTTGGGAAAAGGGTAGGGCAACCAAATGGCGCTTTTCGCTGATCCATTTGTTAGTTAATCAAATGAAAAAAAGACATATGGAAGAAGGGTGATCTCATTGTTAGTGACCTCTACCTTTATGGATTTATTAGACCTTTGCACCAAGAAAACTTTCAATGGAGGATTTTCCAAAGAAATATGTTCGTCTTTGTGTGTGATTGTGGGAGAGAGATTCATGTAGAATTTATTTCTTAGTATGACGTGATAAATAAAATGCTTCAATGAATTATAATGGGATTGATGGAGAATGAAAACTTAACGTGCATCCCCATACATAAATTTCAATTTCAAAGTGAAGACTGTACCTCAGCATAAACTCCACCGTGATGTACATTGCTACCGCCACCAAGACGATCATTAAGAAACCCTAACTATGCCCAAGATCTTGATTGTCGCGGAATCGACATGATTCCTAAGATTGATCACGGTAGTTGAGACATTAAAACATTAAATACAACTCCTGGTAACTAGAAACTCGGAACCAAAAAACATGTGATTAATAAGTCAGCTGCTGGATGTGGGTGGAAAAGCTGGGATCTATTAAAAGAGGTTCTAGGTTTGTTGAGATCAATGAAGGAGGTATCATTTTCCTTGGTTTCTAGTTAAGGGAATCAAGCTGCGGATTGTTTAGCAGCTGTGGCATCAAAAAGGATGTATCAACACCTGTGGCTAGACTATACTCCATCCTTTTCAGGTGATTGTTTAGCAGCTATGGCATCAAAAAGGATGTATCAGCACCTGTGGCTAGACTATACTCCATCCTTTTTAGGTGACATTATGCTTCATGACCTTGAGAAATCTGGAATAGTCTGTCTCTGATCCTTGTGCAACAATGGATAGGGAAGGCATTGGCTAATGGATATTGCTGGAACTGATATAGTTTGTTTTGTTATTTGCTGTTTTCTTTTGTTTTGGTCAGTGATGTGGTAGGTTGTACTTGATAGGTTTTTTTAGGGTTTTATTTGGCTTTGGCTATTAGTGTGTGTAACTTGATTTTTGATATTAATAAAATTGACTTTTTCGAGAAAAAAAAAACATGGCCAGTTAGTTTTGTTTTTAGGCTATGTTGTCTTATAGATCCGCTTCTACAGCCTTACTTGGGCTTACTGTGTGATAGCGTCTTTACGGGTAGGAGTGTGGCCTATTTCTGTTCATTATTTCTTCATGAACGTTTATGTTAAGTTGCTTTTATATCTAAAGATGGATATTTGTTTAAAAGTGAGATCATTGCAAACATTGGAACTGATGATAAGTCATGGATATTCTAATCAGAGCTGGTCACAGAAACTAGCAGATTTGCTTGGGTGACTAATTAAGTGTGTACTCCTTGATTGTGTATTATAGGATCGATGCAGACATCAGAAGATGCTAAAGATGGTACTTCGTAAACTGTTGTTCATTCATGGGGTTACACAAATAAAATATTTGACTCCTCTTGGAATCCATGAAGACTGGGTTGTTGCAAGTGTGGCAGAGGACAACATACTCCAAATATGGCAGATGGCTAAGAATATATGCCATGATGAAGATGATCTTCCCGAAGAATCAACCAAACCTGCTGCTTAGTAACTTCACTGTTGGATAATTTCATTGTTACATTGTTTCCCTTTGGACGTGAACTAACACCACCTTGATTACTGTATGAGATGGTAGCTTGTTAAGCCGCTCATGCCGTTTAAACTCTCCAATATGTATGTATTAATTTATTACGATGAGCTGCGTTATCATTTGTTATTGTCAGAGATTGAAATTTCATGATAAAATCAGATTTGAAGACACATAATCTGTACTTTTATGGCTTTAGCATAGTTCGTATGTTTTTCCCCTCACCATCGAGACAGGTTAGTATGGGTTAGAGATGGTTTTTCCCAAGTTTCCTCATGCGTAAGTTTAGTATGTTTTCACCTTTCTTCTACTTATATTCACCTTTCTTCTACTTATATAGTAATAGACGGTAGATTTCATATCCTTAACCAATTTATGAGTCTTTTTGTAATCTCCACATACTAAATAAGCATCAAGGAAAGAGCTATAATGATGATGATTTGGAGAAATACCTTCATCCTTCATCGGATTAAAATACCATTCTAATTCTTCCCATTTACTATTGGAAGCACACACCGTGGTTGTCCATGGACCAGACTGGACCGGGTTGAGTGTCAACCCGAGGTCTGGTCCAGGAGGGACCTCGGGTTGGATAAGCCAGCCCGAGGTCTGGTCTGGTTCAATACCAGCCCGAGCTGGTAGACTGCCTGGACAATCCATAATATATATATATATATATATATATAATTTTTTTTTTCTTTTGTCTTTCCCGACAAACGGAGGTTGTCAGCATCACGTGCTCCCCACCTGTAGCACATCACTTTATGCAATGGATAGAAGAAAATGACTTCTCTCTCTCTCTCTCTCTCTCTCTCTCTCTCTCTCTCTCTGGTCTCTCACTCTCAGACTAACCACTTCGTTTTTCCTTCTATTTTTTCCATCTTCTTCTATGCTTCACAACAACAGCGTCGGCGACGCTTCCGACAAGAAACGTGAGGGCGAGATAAGGGACCAAAGAGCAACGATGGTGACGCCTCCCAACGCCTTTCCTTTCTTCCATCTTCCCAACTTGACGCCATCCTCACCAAAGAGATTCAAAAACTAGAGATCAAAGCTAGAGATCTAAACTTGCAGATCGAAGAGTGGATATGGAGATTTAAAGTTTGTAGATCAAAGAGTGAAGTTGACAGCTTGCAGATTTGAGCTTGCCGTCGACGATGGGGAGTTGTGTCGGTAGGTGGGTATATATATATATATATTTTTTTTTTTGCTCAAGATATTTGGGTGGATATATGATTGATCGACTATGTGAAACTGAATTTCATATATATATATATATATATCGGGTCGACTGCATCGACCCCTTGGTTTGAGTCCTTAGCCCGAAGTCCGGTTCGCCCGAGCGACCGGCCTAGTCCGGGGTTTGCTCTAAACCGCTTAGACCAATTTTTTTCCAATAGGACCGGGTCGGGTTGAGACCAAACCGGGTCAGACTACCTGGACCACGGGTTTTTTGGACATTCCTAGCGCACACAGCTGAAATTGGGTCCTAATCCTTTGTGAACTAGTGAAGATAAGGCTGACCGGTAATAATAAGAGTTAGGGAAAATGATACCAATGTCCCAGATAAAGAAAATAATGTCAGAAAGTTCCTATAGCTTGTCAATGAAAAGTGAAAAAAACAACCATCAACAAGTGAAAGAGTTATCACTAACAAGTTATGAAATTTTTATAATATTATTTTCATTAATTGAGACCTTAATATCATTTTTCTAAAACTTATTATGTGAAAACAAGATGTAAAATAAATATATACAGAAATAGTTCAGGTTATCAAAGAGAACAAAACATTGCCCAAAATCAAACAGAGTAAAAAATGTAAAACTAATCATCCATACCCCCAAGCAGGGTGTGTTGGCAAGAAAAAAAACGATGAGTACGCCAAAGGGTTAGGGAGGAGAGCAATTGGCGTGATGTTTTTTTCTTACGTAGCATAGCTAACAATGCCAAATAAGCTTTAAAATAAGAAATTTTAAGAATTGAGATGAAATTATAAGGATTAAATAATTAATTTTTTCTTTATATAAAATTAGGCAAAATTTTATCATTTTTTATTTTAATTAAAGAAATAAAAAATTATTTTGAAAAGTTTGATATAAGTTAACTTATGGTTAAAATATTATTACTTGAGGCCTACAAGTATATAAAATCTATATAAACACAAAATTATATGTATATTCTAAATCGGGGGGAAGGCTTGAAGAATATTTTGGCAAAAGAAATGTAAATTATAGCTACAAAAGGTTGGTACAATTGGTAAAGGGATTGGCTCATAATCATAAGGTTATGGGTTCAAGTCCCACAGATGTGAAATCCTTGTTAATGGGCGGTCTGTAAATACATCTGTGACTATAAATGCTCTTTGAGCCCAGAGACATGCCTTAGCCCTATTGAGCTCGGGACCCAACTCACTCAAACTTTTTATGTTGCATATGTTTGAGGGAGGATGTGAGTTCCACACTCTTAACCCATTTTTTTTTTATAAAGGATAATGTTAACAAAAGTGATTAGAGAAATAATATAGAGAAAGAAGATGAAAAATCTTAGAGTATTTACAACAAAAAGCAAATACTCATACAATTATAATCCACTTGGATTATATCTTATCTACCCTCACTTGAGGGAGATAACCAAACTCTAACTCTAGAGATTTAGGAGGGACTTTCTTATCTAGTGAGAGAAACTCAAATTAACCTCTCTCTAACATTGTGAGGATCTCACTATCTAACACACTAAACCACATCAACTAGACCCTTTATATAATAGGATCTCAACCAACTAATCAACTAATCACCTTTCTAACACGCCCCTCAACTTAAACACTGTTTATCTTAAATGTGCTCAACTTAAATAACACAACAATAATGGGATAAAGTGAATTAAATTGACCAATTTTTCCAATCAAAAAAATAATTTAAAGACTTCTTCATAACATTCTTCTCTAGATCTCCATACTAATCCTCGTAGTGATTGTTGTCTCAATATGCATTAGCCTATTACTTTAAATGGGAAGAGGATTCTCTCATTGGCTAAATTTCTCATCATCCAATCTCACTCATTGATTTGACTTAATGAGGTTGTTGGTGTGGGAAGATATATCAAATCTATGGTCCGAACGCCAATGAGAGAATCTTTAAATGTCTCTGTCCTTACCATTAATGCAGTAGTTGATAACAGCCTTCAAGTTGCGCCCTTAAGGACTCAAAGGAGAATCAAAAAATCAGCCCAAATGCAATGCTTTCAATTGGTGCATCAAGATAACCAAAGCCCTCCTCAATAACAGAGGTGCATATTTCAGCACCAACACTAGAGCCGGGAAAACGGCCCGGGCCGGCCCGTTTAAGCCCTGACCCTTTAAGGGACGGGCTTGGAAATTGGAGGTGTAAAGTGAAGTTTGGCCCTGGAGGGCCAAGGGCTTACACGGGCTGACCCTGGAGGGCTACGGGTCGGCCCATCGGGCCCTTTATTTTTTTTTAAATTGAATACTTGTTGAAGTTGGATCCTTCAATAATTTATATGTCTTTTGTATTTGTTATAGAGTTATTTATCCATTTAAGTACAAATACATAATAACTATACCCTAATTTTATGATTTAGTTTATTATTTATTGTAGATAAATATTATAGATGTGTTCATGAAGCGAGAGAAAAATTCATGATATTCTTACTCATGAACCGAGCCTACTACTCAAAGTGAATAATAATCAAATGTCATTGAAATTGATGATAGTGGCGAAGATGACAACAATAATAGTCATCGTACTGATGTCGCTTA
The DNA here is from genome assembly GCA_019022655.1 of Acacia acuminata. Lineage (NCBI taxonomy): Eukaryota > Viridiplantae > Streptophyta > Magnoliopsida > Fabales > Fabaceae > Acacia > Acacia acuminata. The sequence continues at coordinate 7,003,504 of JAFJYI010000010.1, forward strand.
GTGGTATGTTTCTTATGTTTTATATGAGTTATTTGTGAACATAGTTTACTTTTGATTATGAATTAGTGACTATGCTTATTTGTTGGATGATTCATGTTATAATTTACTAATTATATTTCTTTGAAAAAAACCAGAGGAAAAATAGTTAAAATTTGGAATAGTAAATTTCAGGCCCTACGGGCCGACCCTGGCCCTGGTGATCTCAGGCCAGACTTTGAAAAATAGATGTTTTTCTTACCCCAGGCCCTGGAGGGCTGGCCCTGTTAAGCCCTGGCCCTTCACGGGCTGGCCCTGACCCTGATTCCCAGCTCTAACCAACACCATGCTGAGGATATCCTTCTTCAAAGGTTACTAGTCTGTTGGTTTTCCTGACAGACGCATTAACTGTGGATCTATCAAGAGGACAGATTGATCGCAAATTTATGACCTCAGCACTGATCCCTTCCTTTGACAACATCTCAGTAGCCATATAACAACTCATTTTCAAGGAAAAGAACAGGATCAAGATCTCTTATAGCAGCTTTCAGTAAACCACGAGCATCTTCTGATGAATATGGTGACAAGACCTTCAATCCAGGCACGAGCCATACCAAGCTCCACAGCATTGCGAGTGTTGGGCACCAACTCCTGCAAGAGCACCATTGGGTCCTCCAGTGATCAAAGAAGTCCAAGTGACCGTATCTTTGGAAGTCATTTTATCAAACACCTTACAAGCATCCTCAAAATTCTTACACCTGAATGCCACTTAAGTTTAATGGAGTTCGCGAGCAACGTCTTGAAATCACTAGAGAAATTGAGCACTGAAGCCAGAGTCTTACTACATCGAATCATCACCTTCGATCTAAGCTCCTCACCTTTAAAACAAATATTTGGCTCTCTTCTTGTAGTCTTTTTTAGCCTAAGGAACTTGAGATGGCCTTCGAGCCAACTTCAAGGAGCACAATCTTTCTTTGATAGGGAGAATGATGAGTTTGGGATTAGTCAAGAATGTGCAATTGTGCGATTTTTCGTTAGGTAGATGAGATTGGAAATTGCAACACAATTTTGAACATAATGACATAATCGAACAATCTCTGCAAAGCATAATCTTGCACAATTTGAAAATTTTGAACCTAAAATAATGAAGGTAACAGTATAATTGTCCAAAAATCTTGAGTGACTGAGAATCCGGTCAATTGGACCTTTCTTCGAGCTTAGAACTCGAAATAAAGCAAGAATCATGATGAACAACTGAGAATCTGATACGACCACTGGATCAAGGGCCCAAGTTGGAACCCACAATGAAACTAGCCTAATGGAAGACCTCTCGCTACTTTACAGCTCATGTTATTTCCATTTTGCACATTATTGTTATTCTTTATTTTGCTTAATGTTTAGTTAATCTGATCGTGGCATTAGTGTCCTAGTTTCTAGCCATGAGTTGCTACGTGGTATTAGTTGCTACTTGGTATTAGTTGCGTCTTAGTGGAATCCTAAATTAATGTTAGTGGTGCCAGATGTCACTCCTATTTAAGGAGAGTGATTTTGCTTAATGAAGGATGAGGGAAAATCAATTTGTTTAATTTAGTTAATTTCTCAAGCTTATCCTTTTTGCTTAAAGGAACCCCTAGCTTTGGCCCTTTTTGCCTAAAAGGTCCTATCAGAATCCACAAGAATCATGGCCTTTGCAATAATCTCGGCGTTTCTTCACCTGAGACTTGTTGATGGCACAAGAATCTCGATGGGGCAATTGAAGCAAGCTATCTTATAAGTATTTTGACGGCCACTAGAGCGTCCAGGAAGCTTTAAGGGTGGCTTTCACTGGAAAGGTTCTCATCTTTGACCTGTTAACCACTCCATCGGCAAACCATCGAGACCAAGAAGAAAAAACCCTAATCTGGAATCATGTTTCGCCGCCGCTTATGTCTCAAGGGTGCGTGGACACAAGCTCCATTTGAACTGGGTCTTCGACTTACTGGATCGGATCTTGGGTCGACACCCGCCCAACGCCAATTCTTGATTCTACGGTGGATCTAAGCAAACGTCTTGGGCCTTTCTTGGCTTTGGGCTGGATCAAGAGACAATTTCTTAAATATCACCTAGAGGCTTTGATCTACTTCAACAAATGCATAAATATTAAAGAGCAAGATAGATAATAGGCCCATAATATAACCTGCTTTGATACCATGTTAACAAAAGTGATTAGAGAAATAATATGGAGAAAGAAGATGGAGAAAAAGCAAATGCTCATACAATTATAATTTACAATTAAAGAGAAAATGCTTATACAATTATAATTCACTTGGATTATATCTTATATACCCTAACATTTCTTTAACATTGTGAGGGAGATAACCAACATACTAAACCATAATGAACAAACCTTTTATATAATAGGGTCTCAATCAATTAATCAACTAACCACCTTTCTAACGGATAACAAGTTAATATCTTAATTTTAAAAAGATATTTGAACTCAATTTACATAGCATTGCTCTATTTGTTTTAGAAGAACTTAGGTCTCGTTTGTTACAAAGAAAGTTTGGAGGAAGAGAGGAAAGGAAAGGAATGGAAAGGAAAGGAAAGGAAAGGAAGATTTGAAAGATGAGGGAAGATGGTTTGAGTTGTTTGGTAGGAAGAAAATGAAGAGGTGGTAGTTGGTAAGGAATTAGGAAATGTCTATTTTACCCTCAAAAGAAATTAATTCAAAATAAAAAAGAAAAATATTTTTTTTTTGCTAAAATATATTCTTGTTAAGTTTGAACTCGTGAAGAAAAAAAAAATTCGCCAAATTCAAACTTTCCGCCAATATTTGAATTTCAAGGGTAAATCTGTCAAAAAGACACTTTCCTAGGAAGATTATAGCTTTCCTTCCATTTTCGGATGGAAAGCATCTTCCCTCAAATAAGGGAAGATTGAACCTCACTGGAAGATGCTGACTGGACTTTCTCTGTATCAAACACCCCAAATCCATGGGAAGATTGGGATCTTCCCTTTCCCTTCCCATACTTTCTTTGTAACAAACGGGTCCTTAGGGGAGGAAAATACCAAAGGATACTTTATCTCCACCTTAGTTTATGGATGTGCCATAATATTGATGACCCGTTAACCATTTGGGAGAAGGCTCTCGTAGTGGATTAGCAAGGGATCATTTGTTCGACTTAAGAAGTTTGAAGCTATTTACTGTTTGTTTTAACCCCTAAAAACACTTTTCCCAAAGCCATAAAAAACTTGTATACTATATTTATTCTTTATTATAATATACCAACTATCAAGTATTCTTTTTTTTTTTTTTTTTTTTTTTTAATAAGAGGCTTGCTTGTTTTTAAAAAGAATTAAATAATTTTTCATGTATGTCCATATTTAATAAGGATGGTGAGAGAAAATAATAATTAATGTTATATTAAAGTTTAATATAGTTATTAAGGGTAATGGAAATCAATTGATTTTTGGGACAAAATTAATATTCTTAACTGTTTTTATTAATATGTGAGGATTAGTAGTTAGTAACTTATAATAAGATTTATAGTGAAGACTTCCCTGTAAAATCACTTCTAAAAAACTAAACCTAACATTGGAGCCCAAACACCCCCTTTAAAATGGAAAGATTTTCATAAACCTAAAATCCATTATCTTCCCTCCACTCCAACCAAACTGAACCAAAATTAAATTATACTTTTGTCTTCTCAAAGAAGCACATATACGTCTCTAACTTTATTTATGGGGCTGAGAGAATAATTTTATTTTATTTTATAAGTCACATCATTAAATTTTTCTTATTATTGTACAATTTTAATATTCATTTATTATTGTATTGATTTTATTCTGGATGAGTTATAATATATAATAGGGATAAAATTGGAAGGTTGGAACATAATTAATACTCCTTGGGCTTTATTATAAGACATCAACTAAAAAATGTATTTGGTCATTTTTATAAGGCAATTGCTTTGTTTAAGGAGTATTAATTATTAGACTGGTCCCTGACAAAAAACATGGACCCTATTTTGGTCCCTTACAAAAAAATCGACATTTGTTCGTCCTTTTAATGACTAAAAAGGAATTTTTGGAAATTTGTGAGCGATCAAAATGTCAACCAATCGACCCTTATTTGTCCTTTTTATGGACTAAAAAGGACCTTTTTTTTGCAAGGGACCAAAATGGGGATCGTGTTTTTGTCAATTTACTCTAAAAAATATTTTTTCATCTGTGCCCTTAATTAATAAGGGTTGAGGGTGAGAGTAATAATTAATATGATATTAGAATTTAGTCTAATTAGTAGGGATAATATTGGAAATTATTTAAATTTTAGGATAACTTTATTGGTTTTAATTGTTTTTATTGGTTTATGGGAATTGTTAGTTGGTGTCTTATAATAAGAACCAGAGAGAGTAAAATTTAAGATTTTTCATGGCGTGCGTGAAATAACTTATAAATAGAAACAAAAGAGTGCCCCTTGAATCCTTTTTATAAACAAGAGTTGTTTGAATATTTAATGAATTTTTCTTCATTTTTACCCTTAATTAATTACGGTATTGTATTAATTAAAATATTGGTGATACTTATTTGCTTTTTATCCCTTTGTTACTTGCCTCATCATACATAAGGGCATATTTAGAAAATAATTTTTTTTTCAGACATACTTATTATTCTTAACTAATTTTAAACAATTTTTTAAATCATACGATTATTAACCTTTTATGAATAGGACAGAAGAGAGTACTTATGTTCCAATGATCAGTTCGTATTTACAACCTAGGAGACCGGGAACTACTTGGCATGCCTCTCTGGGTTGATGGTCTGAATGAAGCACACAAAGACGTTAGTGTCATCCTTTATTAGAGAACTGGAATTGCAGCGCCAAAAAAAAAAAAAAAAAAAAAAGATTGGGATTCAGTAGTAAGAATAGAGCTGATTGGGGTAAACAAAATAATCTAAAATTACTTATTCATCTTCAAATTTTATGTATAACTTAGTTTATCCTCAAGTTTACATAAATCCATGTCTAATTATGAGTCTAATATTTTGTAAGACCCTCCTGAAAAATAATAAAAATCCTAAAATAGTTACTTTATTAGTTAATAAAATAAAAAAGACATTTTGCAAAAAAAGTAGGGCAACCAAATGGCACTATTTGCATCATCCATTTGTTAGTTAATTAAATGAAAAAAGACATATGGAAGAAGGGTAGTGACCTCTACCTTTGTATAAATAATAGATTTATTAGATCTTCTCACCAACAAAATTTTTAATGCAGGATTTCTTAAAGAAATATGCTTTTGTTTGTGTGTGATTGCGTGAGAGAAATTCATGTAGAATTTGCTTCTACTAGCTATTAGTGTAACATGATAAATAATAAAATGCTTCAATGAATTTTGATGGGATTTTTTATCCAAAAGTATTATAATAGGATTGATGGGGAATGAAAACTTCTAGGGAAATCAGCCAACAGAGGTACAAAACTACAGTGACAGATTTTGAGGTTTGGGGGTCAAATATAATGAAGCAATAGAGATGCAGTGGGTGTGAGCTATAAAATTGTAGCACTAAAGTGTGATAATGTCACACTCGAGTATGATGTTATCACACTCCAATGTGCTAATTGATTTTTTTTTTTTTTGTTAACTCTTAATTTCATTTTAATATTCTAATAAAATATAACAAAAAAGATTACATTTTCTTTTTTATTTCAATATTGATGCTGATTATTTATTGAAATTAATAATCATTTTATTATAATCAAAATTAATAATAAAAAATAAAATATTGAAATCTTATACTAATAATAATAGGAAAAATCTCATATAAAGACGGTTGAATTATCGATTCCAATTTGGGTTACTAAACTTAACAAATTATTAATTAGGTTATGTGACACAATCGAGATTTAGAATTTGAGTCAAATTACCTCTATATCCCTTAATTATTTAAAAAAAAAGGCAAAATTAGAGACAGAACAATATTGTTGAATTTAAAGCCTTATATAAGATTTTCTTATTTCAACCTTCTTTATATCTTCATATGGGATTCTCACATTATTCAAGACTATGTTTATTTTAATGGAAAGGCACATGTTTAAGTGAGAAATAAAGAAAAGTATTGAGAGTCTCCCTAACCCATCATAAAACATGAAATCTTCGCAAGGGACGAGAGAGGCGAAGAGAAATAGTGGACCGGGTTCCTTCTCCTTTAATATCCTTCAATATAGTTATTAAGGGTAATAATGGAAATCAATTAAATTTTAGGAAAAAATTAATATTTTTAACTGTTTTTATTCGTATGTGAGAATTAATAGTTAATACTTTATAATAAGGATCATAAGGAAGACTTACTCCGTAGAATCACTTTTTTAAAAAAGCTAAACCTAAGATGGAGCCCAAACATGCCCTTCAAATTGGGAAGTTTTTCATAAACCTGAAATTCATTATCATCCCTCCACCCCAACAAAACTAAGGCCTTTTGACCAATTTGCCCCTAATTAAATAATTAATTGCCGAAATGCCCCGATCCGTCTCTCGTTTACTCGATTACAAATGAAAATGTCATATTTACAACAACATTTAAACACCTGAATTTTGAACATAGAAAGGTCATTTACAAGGAAAAAAAAAAGGCTATATTTACAACAAAATTTAAAATCGGCAATTTACAACGAGAAAAAACCATATTTACAATAGAAAATTCCATATCCACAACAACAATTAAATACTGGATTTTGAACATAGAAAGGTCATTTACAACAGAAAAATGCTATATTTACAACAGGAAGTGCTGTATTTACAACAAAATTTAAAATCGGCCATTTACAATGGAAAAAAGTCATATTTACAAACGGTGTAATCGAGTAAACGAGGGGGCAGATTGGTGATATGTTTCCGGAGGGCATTTCGGTAATTAGTTATTTTAATTCACCGCGTGATGTCCGTTACCATCGCCACGAAGACGGTCATTAAGAACCCGGAACTATGCACGATGATCTTGATTGTTCTTTGGAATCGATCGGAATCGACATGACTCGGATCATGGTAGTTGAGACATTAAATACAACTCCCGGTAACTAGAAACTCGGAACCAAAAAACATATGATTCATCGGTTTTCAACACGGCCAATGTGAGTCTCTCTATAGGCCTCTAATAAAGAAGTCACCTTGGATGTCATTGGATGTGAGTGTTGGATGTGAGTGGGAAAGTGGGATCTATTAATAGAGGTTCTAGGTTTGTTGAGATCAATGAAGGAGGTATCATTTTCCTTGGTTTCTACGCAAGGGAATCAAGTCATGGATTGTTTAGTAGTGGCATCAAAAAGGATGTATCAGCACCTGTGGCTAGACTATACTCCATCCTTTTTAGGTTTATTTGCTGTTTTCTTTTGTTTTGGTCAGTGGTGTGGTAGGTTGTACTTGATAGGTTTTTTTGAGGGTTTTATTTGGCTTCAGCTATTAGTAACTTAATTTTTGATATTAATAAAATTGACTTTTTCAGGGGAAAAAAAACACAGCTAATTAGTTTTGTTTTTAGGCTATGTTGTCTTGTAGATCCGCTTCTGTAGCCTTACTTGGGCTTACTGTGTGACAGCGTCTTTGTGGAAGGAGTGTGGCCTACTTTTGTTCATTATTTCTTCATGAACGTTTATGTTAAGTTGCTTTTATTTGGGGGAAAACGAGATGTTCAAAATGGTTATTAAAGATGGATATTTGTTTAAAAGTGAGATCATTGCAAACATTGGAACTCATGATAAATGATGGATATTCTAATCAGAGCTAGTCATGAAAGCTAGCAGATTTGCTCGGGTGACTAATTAAGTGTATACTCACATCGGAAGATGCTAAAGACGGTAGTAAACCGTTGTTCATTCATGGGGTTACACAAATAAATTTGTAGTAATCAAATATTTCATAGGGAAAATGATACCAATGTCCCACATAAAGAAAATAATGTCAGAAAGTTCCTATAGCTTGTCAATGACAAGTGAAAAAACAACCATCAACAAGTGAAAGATTTATCATTAACAAGTTATGAAATTTTTATGATATTATTTCCATTAATTGAGACCTTAATATCATTTTTCTAAAACTTATTATGTGAAAACAGGTGTAAAATAAATATATACGAAATAGTTCAGTTATCAAAGAGAACAAAACATTGCCCAAAATCAAACGAGAGTAAAAAAATGTAAAACTGATCATCCATACCCCAAGCAGGGTGTGTTGGCAAGAAAAAAGCGATGAGTACGCCAAAGGGTTAGGGAGGAGAGTGGTGGCAGTGATGTTTTTTCTTACGTAGCATAGCTAACAATGCCAAATAAGCTTTAAAATTTAAAAAAAAAATAGGAATTGAGGTGAAATTATAAGGATTAAATAATTAATTTTTTCTTTATATAAAATTGGGCAAAATTTTATCATTTTTTATTTTAATTAAAGAAATAAAAAATTATTTTGAAAAGTTTGATATAAGTTAACTTATGGTTAAAATAGTATTACTTGAGGCCTACAAGTATATCAAATCTATATAAACACAAAATTATATGTATATTCTAAATCAGGGGGAAGGCCTAAAGAATATTTTGGCAAAAAAGTAAATTATAGCTATCAAAGGTTGGTAGAATTGGTAAAGGGGTTGACTCATAATCATAAAGTTGTGGGTTCAAGCCCCACAGATATGAAATCCTTGTTAATAGGTGATCTGTAAATATATCCGTAACTATAAATGTTCTTTAAGCCCGGATGCATGTCTTAGCCCTATTGAGCCCGGGACCCAACTCACTCAAACTTTTTATGTTGCATATGTTTGAGGGAGGATGTGAGTTCCACACTCTTAACCCATTTTTTGTAAAGGATAATGTTAACAAAAGTGATTAGAGAAATAATATAGAGTGCTATATTTACAATGTGAAGTCTTTGTATTTACAACAAAATTTAAAATCGGCCATTTACAACGAGAAAAAGTCATATTTACAACGGTGTAATCGAGTAAACGGGGCGGATTAGTGATATGTTTACGACGGGGGCATTTCAGTAATTAGTTATTTAATTAGGGGCAAATTGGTCAAAATACAAACTAAACCAAAATTAAATTATACTTTTGTCTTCTCAAGGAAACACCAATAGTTATTTGGCACTATTTTATAAGAGAATATATTTTTTTTTGTCTTTTTATAAGTTACATCATTAATTTTTTGTATTAGTATACGCTTTATCATGTATTATTGTGTTGATTCTATTCTCATAAGTTAAAATATACTATAAGAATAAAGTAGAAAAGTTGTTTGATTTTTAGACATAATTAATGAAATTTAGAATTTTTCTTGGTGTGTGTCAAAGAACTTATAAATAGAACTAAAAGAGTACTCTATCGGGTTCCTTTTATAAAAATCTAACAAGAATTGTTTGAACATTTAATGGGTTTTTTTTTTTTTTTTTCATTTTTACCCTCATTAACTATAGTATTGTATATTAATTAAAATATTGGTGATACTTATTTACTTTATCTTTCTCTTACTTGCCCCATCATAAATAAGGGCACACTTGAAAAACAAAGTTTTTTCGAGACACACTTATTATTCTTAATTAATTTTAACCACTTTTTTAAACCGTGTAATTCGGCTATTAATTTTTTATAAATAGGATGGAAGGGACTATTAATGTTCCAATAAAACAGGATAGTCTATTAAAAAAGGGGCAAAAGATAAAGGCAAGAATGGGGGCTGATAATGTTAATTTGATTTGGGACAGCATAATATTTAAGCGCCTCCTTTTCTTTTCCTTTCCTTTCCTTTCCTGTTCACCCTCAATATTTAAGCACCTTCTAAAGCTAAGTTATCTTAACCATTAACAAGTTAACCTTAGATGATTAAAAAATTGATATTGATTGTTAACATTTTTAACGATAAGAAGAAAAATTGCTACGTTTTGGTATGAGTTAATGGGGTGAGCATGGGTAAGGCTGGGCAGGGTGAGACTCCTGCCCGATGCCTAGCCCAAAGAATGGACAGGCTGCATGTTGCAGCCCGATGCCCAGCCTAGCCCGATAAAAGCCCTAATCATTTTTGGGCTGGGTTGGGCAGGCTTCCCCTGCCCAAGTAGTGGCGCCCTGTCATATTCTATGAAGATTCTAGTTCATACTTTACAGAATTTCAAAGCTTTAGAGATACCTAAAGTATAATATAATATATTTAGACATAATAATATAATATATTTTAAATAAAATAGTATATATAGAATGATATTTATTTAAATATATTTAATTTTCGAGGGCCAAATGGGCAAGCGGGACCCAGACCGATGCTCGGCCCAGTTATTGGCCCAGCCCAAAACTGCCCAAATTTTTTTCGGACCACTTTTTTAGGGCTGGGCAAGGCAATTTTTTACCGAGCTTGGGCTGGCGTATAGGGCATCTGGACACTATACTCACCCCTATGAGTTATCTTCCGGCGGTTAACTATAGTCTGATTTGTTCAGGTGACATCACCATGTGAAAACATATATGCTTCGAAATAAGTAGAATGCAACATATGGTCAATTCAAGTTTACAACTTAGGAGACTCGGAACTACTTGTCATGCCTCTGGGTGGATGGTCACAATGAAGCAGACGAATATGTTAGTGTCAGCCTTTATTAGAGAACTGGAATTGCAGCACACACACACACAAAATCTAGCAAAAATAAAAGGAATGGGATTCAGCAGCAAGAAAAGAGCACATTGGGGTAAACAAAATTATTAAAATTTCTTATTATCATCTTCAAATTTTATGTATAGCTTCTTAGTTAATCTTCTCAGGGGCTCAAAGTTTACATAAATCCATGTCTAATTATGAGTCTAATATTTTATAAGACCCTCCTGAGAAATAATAAAAATCCTCAAATAGTTACTTTGTTAGTCAATCAAATAAAAAAGGTATTTGGGAAAAGGGTAGGGCAACCAAATGGCGCTTTCTGCTTGATCCATTTGTTAGTTAATCAAATGAAAAAAAGACACATGGAAGAAGGGTGATCTACTGTTAGTGACCTCTACCCTTATATAAATAATAGATTTATTAAATCTTTGCAATAAGAAAACTTTCAATGGAGGATTTTCCAAAGAAATATGTTCGTCTTTGTGTGTGATTGTGTGAGAGAGATTCATGTAGAATTTATTTCTACAAGTTCTTAGCATAACGTGATAAATAAAATGCTTCAATGAATTATAATGGGATTGATGGGGAATGAAAACTAAACATGCATCCCCACACATAAATTTTAATTCACCGCCGTGATGTCCGTTACCATCGCCACCAAGACGATCATTAAGAACCCCGGAACTATACACAGTATCTTGATTGTCGTCGGAATCGATCGCCGGAATCAACATGATTCCGGCATCATGGTAGTTGAAACATTAAATACAACTCCCGGTAACTAGAAACTCGGAACCAAAAAACATATGATTCATCAGTTTTCAACACGGCCAATTGTGAGTCTCTCTATAGGCCTCTAATAAAGAAGTCAGTTTTCAACACGGCCAATTGTGAGTCTCTCTATAGGCCTCTAATAAAGAAGTCAGCTGCTGGATGTCTGCTGGATGTGAGTCAGCTGGATGTGAGTGGGAAAGCTGGGATCTATTAATAGAGGTTCTAGGTTTGTTGCGATCAATGAAGGAGGTATCATTTTCCTTGGTTTCTAGGCAAGGGAATCAAGCTGCGGATTGTTTAGCAGCTGTGGCATCAAAAAGGATGTATCAGCACCTGTGGCTAGACTATACTCCATCCTTTTTAGGTTTATTTGCTGTTTTCTTTTGTTTTGGTCAGTGGTGTGGTAAGTTGTACTTGCTAGGTTTTTTTGAGGGTTTTATTTGGCTTCGGCTATTAGTGTGTAACTCGATTTTTGATATTAATAAAATTGACTTTTTCGGGCAAAAAAAAACACGGCCAGTTAGTTTTGTTTTTAGGCTATGTGTCTTGTAGATCCGCTTCGTAGCCTTACTTGGGCTTACTTGTGTGAGCGTCTTTGTGGAAGGAGTGTGGCCTACTTTTGTTCATTATTTCTTCATGAACGTTTATGTTAAGTTGCTTTTATTTGGGGGAAAACGAGATGTTCAAAATGGTTACTAAAGATGGATATTTGTTTAAAAGTGAGATCATTGCAAACATTGGAACTCATGATAAATGATGGATATTCTAATCAGAGCTAGTCATGAAAGCTAGCAGATTTGCTTGGGTGACTAATTAAGTGTATACTCACATCGGAAGATGCTAAAGACGGTAGTAAACTGTTGTTCATTCATGGGGTTACACAAATAAAATATTTGACTCCTCTTGGAATCCATGAAGACTAGGTTGTTGCAAGTGTGGCTGAGAACATATGCCATGATGAAGATGATCTTCCCCAAGAATCAACCAAACCTACTGCTTAGTAATTTCACTGTTTGATAATTTCATTGTTACATCGTTTCCCTTTGGACGTGAACTAACACCGCCTTGATTAGTGTACGAGATGGTAGCTTGTTAAACAGCTCATGCCGTTTAAGCTCTCCACTATGTATGTATTAATTTATTACGATGAGCTGCGTTATCATTTGTTATTGTCAGAGATTGAAATTTCACGATAAAATCATATTTGAAGACACATAATCTGTATTTTTATGGCTTTAGCATAGTTCGTATGTTTTTTCCCTCACCATCGAGACAGGTTAGTGTATGTTAGGGATGGTTTTTCCCAAGTTTCCTCATGCGTAAGTTTAGTATGTTTTCGCCTTTCTTCTACTTATATAGTAATAGATGGTAGATTTCATATCCTTAACTAATTTAGGAGTCTTTTTGTAATCTCCACATACTAAATAAGCATCAAGGAAAGAGCTATAATGATGATGATTTGGAGAAATACCTTCATCGGATTAAAATACCATTCTAATTCTTCCCATTTACTAGTGGAAGCACACACAGCTGAAATTGGGTCCTAATCCTTCGTGAACTAGTGAAGATAAGGCTGACCGGTAATAATAAGAGTTAGGGAAAATGATACCAATGTCCCAAATAAAGAAAATAATGTCAGAAAGTTCCTATAGCTTGTCAATGACAAGTGAAAAAACAACCATCAACAAGTGAAAGAGTTATTATTAACAAGTTATGAAATTTTTATGATATTATTTCCATTAATTGAGACCTTAATATCATTTTTCTAAAACTTATTATGTGAAAACAGGTGTAAAATAAATATATACAGAAATAGTTCGGGTTATCAAAGAGAACAAAACATTGCCCAAAATCAAACGAGTAAAAAAAATGTAAAACGATCATCCATACCCCAAGCGGGGTGTGTTGGCAAGAAAAAGCGATGAGTACGCCAAAGGGTCAAGGAGGAGAGTGGTGGCGGTGATGTTTTTTCTTACGTAGCATAGCTAACAATGCCAAATAAGCTTCGAGAAAATAAAAAAATTTAGGAATTGAGGTGAAATTTTAAAGATTAAATAATTAATTTTTTCTTTATATAAAATTAGGCAAAATTTTATCATTTTTATTTTAATTAAATAAATAAAAAATTATTTTGAAAAGTTTGATATAAGTTAACTTATGGTTAAAATATTATTACTTGAGGCCTACAAGTATATCAAATCTATATAAACACAAAATTATATGTATATTCTAAATCTGGGGAAGGCCTAAAGAATATTTTGGCAAAAAAGTAAATTATAGCTATCAAAGGTTGGTAGAATTGGTAAAGGGGTTGACTCATAATCATAAAGTTGTGGGTTCAAGCCCCACAAATATGAAATCCTTGTTAATAGGTGATCTGTAAATACATCTGTAACTATAAATGTTCTTTAAGTCCGGATACATGTCTTAGCCCTATTGAGCCCGGGACCCAACTCACTCAAACTTTTTATGTTGCATATGTTTGAGGGAGGATGTGAGTTCCACACTCTTAACCCATTTTTTGTAAAGGATAATGTTAACAAAAGTGATTAGAGAAATAATATAGAGAAAGAAGATGAAGAATCTTAGTGTATTTACAACAAAGAGCAAATGCTCATACAATTATAATCCACTTGGATTATATCTTATCTACCCTCACTTAAAGGAGATAACCAAACCTTAACTCTAAAAATCTAGGAGGGACTTCCCTCTCTAGAGAGAGAAACTCAAATTAATATTTCTCTAACATGATGAGGATCTCACTATCCAACATACTGAACCATAATAAATAGACCTTTTATATAATAGGGTCTCAACCAATTAATCAACTAACCACCTTTCTAACAGATAACAAATTAATATCGTAATTTTAAAAATATATTTGAACTCAATTTACATAGCATTGCTCTATTTGTTTTAGAAGAACTCGGGAGGAAAATACCAAAGGATACTTTATCTCCACCTAAAGTTTATGGATGTGCCATAATATTGATGACCCGTTAACCATTTGGGAGAAGGCTCTCGTAGTGGATTAGCAAGGGATCATTTGTTCTACTTAAGAAGTTTGAAGCTATTTATTGTTTGTTTTAACCCCTAAAAATCACTTTTCCCAAAGCCATAAGAAAACTTGTATACTATATTTATTCTTTATTATAATATACCAACTATCAAGTATTCCTTCTTTCTTTCTTTCTTTTTTTATAAGAGGCTTGCTTGTTTTTAAAAAGAATTAAATAACTTTTCATGTATGTCCATATTTGATAAGGATAGTGAGAGAGAATAATAATTAATGTCATATTAGAGTTAAATATAGTTATTAAGGGTAATGGAAATCAATTGATTTTTAGGACAAAATTAATATTCTTAACTGTTTTTATTAATATGTGAGAATTAGAAGTTAGTAACTTATAATAAGATTTATAGTGAAGAATTGTGCGTAAAATCACTTCTAAAAAACTAAACCTAATATTGGAGCCCAAAGACCCCCTTCAAAATGGAAAGATTTTCAGAAACCTAAAATTCATTCTCTTCCCTCCACTCCAACCAAACTGAACCAAAATTAAATTATACTTTTGTCTTCTCAAAGAAGCACATATACGTCTCTAACTTTATTTATGGGGCTGAGAGAATAAATTTTTTTAATAAGTCATATCATTAAATTTTTCTTATTATTGTACAATTTTACAATTCATTTATTATTGTATTAATTTTATTCTCATGAGTTATAATATATAATACGGATAAAATTGGAAGGTTGTTAAATTTTCAGACCTAATTAATACTCCATCTAGTTTTTATTATAAGACACCAACTAACAAATGTATTTGGTCTTTTTTATAAGGCAATTGCTTGTTCCCAAGGAGTATTAATTATTATTTTTTCATCTTCTCCCTTAATTAATAAGGGTAGGGTGTTAGAGTAATAATTAATAGAATATTAGAGTTTAGTGTAATTAGTAGGGATAATATTGAAAATTACTTAAATTTTAGAACAACTTTATTGACTTTAATTGTTTTTATTGGTTTGTGAGAATTGTTAGTAAGTGTCTTATAATAAGGACCAGAGGGAGTAAAATTTAGGATTTTCCATGGTGTGTGTGAAATAACTTATAAATAGAAACAAAAGAGTGCCCCTCGAATCCTTTTTTTAAACGAGAGTTGTTTGAATATTTAATGAATTTTTCTTCATTTTTACCCTTAATTAATTACGGTATTGTATTAATTAAAATGTTGGTGATACTTATTTACTTTTTATCCCTCTGTTACTTGCCCCATCATAAATAAGGGCATATTTAGAAAACAAATTTTTTTCAGACATATTTATTATTCTTAACTAATTTTAACCAATTTTTTAAATCACGTAATTCGATTATCAACCTTTTATGAATTGGACAGAAGAGAGTACTTATGTTCCAATGATCAATTCGCATTTACAACCTAAGAGACCGGGAACTACTTGGCATGCCTCTGGGTTGATGGTCTGAATGAATGAAGCACACAAAGACGTTAGTGTCATCCTTTATTAGAGAACTGGAATTGCAGCGCCCAAAAAAAAAAAAAAAAAAAAGATTGGTATTCAGTAGTAAGAAAAGAGCTGATTGGGGTAAACAAAAATATCTAAAATTACTTATTCATCTTCAAATTTTATGTATAACTTCTTAGTTAATCCTCAAGTTTACATAAATCCATGTCTAATTATGAGTCTAATATTTTGTAAGACCCTCCTGAAAAATAATAAAAATCCTAAAATAGTTACTTTATTAGTTAATAAAATAAAAAAGACATTTTGCAAAAAGGTAGGACAACCAAATGGCACTATTTGCTTCATCCATTTGTTAGTTATTCAAACGAAAAAAGACATATGGAAGAAGGGTAGGACAAACAAATGGCACGTTGCTTGATCCACTGTTAGTGACCTCTACCTTTGTATAAATAATAGATTTATTAGATCTTCTCACCAACAAAATTTTCAACGCAGGATTTCTTAAAGAAATGTGCTTTTGTTTGTGTGTGATTGCGTGAGAGAGATTCATGTAGAATTTGCTTCTACTAGCTATTAGTGTAACATGATAAATAATAAAATGCTTCAATGAATTTTGATGGGATTTTTACCCAAAAATATTATAATAGGATTGATGGGGAATGAAAACTTCTAGGGAAATCAGCCAACAGAGGTACAAAACTACGGTGACAGATTTTGAGGTTTGGGGGTCAAATATAATGAAGCAATAGAGATGCAGTGGGTGTGAGCTATAAAATTGTAGCACTAAAGTGTGATAATGTCACACTCGAGTATGATGTTATCACACTCCAATGTGCTAATTGATTTTTTTTTTTTTTTTTTTGTTAACTCTTAATTTCATTTTAATATTCTAATAAAATATAACAAAAAAGATTACATTTTCTTTTTATTTCAATATTGATGCTGATTATTTATTGAAATTAATAATCATTTTATTATAATCAAAATTAATAATAAAAAATAAAATATTGAAATCTTATACTAATAATAATAGGAAAAATCTCATATAAAGACGGTTGAATTATCGATTCCAATTTGGGTTACTAAACTTAACAAATTATTAATTAGGTTATGTGACACAATCGATCAGAGATTTAGAATTTGAGTCAAATTACCTCTATATCCCTTAATTATTTAAAAAAAAGGCAAAATTAGAGACAGAACAATATTGTTGAATTTAATGTTTTTATATAAGATTTTCTTATTTCAACCTTCTTTATATCTTCATATGGGATTCTCACATTATTCAAGACTATGTTTATTTTAATGGAAAGGCACATGTTTAAGTGAGAAATAAAGAAAAGTATTGAGAGTCTCCCTAACCCATCATAAAACATGAAATCTTCGCAAGGGACGAGAGAGAGAGGCGAAGAGAAATAGTGGACTCGGGTTCCTTCTCCTTTAATATCCTTCAATATAGTTATTAAGGGTAATAATGGAAATCAATTAAATTTTAGGAAAAAATTAATATTTTTAACTGTTTTTATTCGTATGTGAGAATTAATAGTTAATACTTTATAATAAGGATCATAAGGAAGACTTACTCGTAGAATCACTTTTTAAAAAAAAGCTAAACCTAAGATTGGAGCCCAAACATGCCCTTCAAATTGGGAAGTTTTTCATAAACCTGAAATTCATTATCATCCCTCCACCCCAACAAAACTAAGGCCTTTTGACCAATTTGCCCCTAATTAAATAATTAATTGCCGAAATGCCCCTGATCTGTCTCTGTTTACTCGATTACAACAGAAAATGTCATATTTACAACAACATTTAAACACCTGAATTTTGAACATAGAAAGGTCATTTACAAGGAAAAAAAAAGGCTATATTTACAACAAAATTTAAAATCTGGCAATTTACAACAGAAAAAACCATATTTACAATAGAAAATTCCATACCCACAACAACAATTAAATACCTGGATTTTGAACATAGAAAGGTCATTTACAACAGAAAAATGCTATATTTACAACAGGAAGTGCTTTATTTACAACAAAATTTAAAATCTGGCCATTTAGAACAGAAAAAGTCATATTTACAACAGTGTAATCGAGTAAACAGGGGCAGATTGGTGATATGTTTCCAGACAGGGGCATTTCGGTAATTAGTTATTTTAATTCACCGCTGTGATGTCCGTTACCATCGCCACCAAGACGATCATTAAGAACCCCGGAACTATGCACAGTATCTTGATTGTTGTCGGAATCGATCGCCGGAATCGACATGATTTCGGCATCATGGTAGTTGAGACATTAAATACAACTCCCGGTAACTAGAAACTCGGAACCAAAAAACATATGATTCATCAGTTTTCAACACGGCCAGTTGTGAGTCTCCCTATAGGCAATAAAGAAGTCACCATTGGATGTCCATTGGATGTGAGTAATTTGGATGTGAGTGGGAAAGTTTGGGATCTATTAATAGAGGTTCTAGGTTTGTTGAGATCAACGAAGGAGGTATCATTTTCCTTGGTTTCTAAGCAAGGGAATCAAGCTGCGGATTGTTTAGCAGCTGTGGCATCAAAAAGGATGTATCAGCACCTGTGGCTAGACTATACTCCATCCTTTTTAGGTTTATTTGCTGTTTTCTTTTGTTTTGGTCAGTGGTGTGGTAGGTTGTACTTGATAGGTTTTTTTGAGGGTTTTATTTGGCTTCGGCTATTAGTGTGTGTAACTCGATTTTTGATATTAATAAAATTGACTTTTTCGGGCAAAAAAAAACACGGCCAGTTAGTTTTGTTTTTAGGCTATGTGTCTTGTAGATCCACTTCTGTAGCCTTACTTGGGCTTACTTGTGTGACGTCTTTGTGGAAGGAGTGTGGCCTACTTTTGTTCATTATTTCTTCATGAACGTTTATGTTAAGTTGCTTTTATTTGGGGGAAAACGAGATGTTCAAAATGGTTACTAAAGATGGATATTTGTTTAAAAGTGAGATCATTGCAAACATTGGAACTCATGATAAATGATGGATATTCTAATCAGAGCTAGTCATGAAAGCTAGCAGATTTGCTTGGGTGACTAATTAAGTGTATACTCACATCGGAAGATGCTAAAGACGGTAGTAAACTGTTGTTCATTCATGGGGTTACACAAAGAAACTGTAGTAATCAAATATTTCATAGGGAAAATGATACCAATGTCCCAAATAAAGAAAATAATGTCAGAAAGTTCCTATAGCTTGTCAATGACAAGTGAAAAAACAACCATCAACAAGTGAAAGATTTATCATTAACAAGTTATGAAATTTTTATGATATTATTTCCATTAATTGAGACCTTAATATCATTTTTCTAAAACTTATTATGTGAAAACAGGGTGTAAAATAAATATATACAGAAATAGTTCAGGTTATCAAAGAGAACAAAACATTGCCCAAAATCAAACAGAGTAAAAAAAATGTAAAACTTATCATCCATACCCCAAGCAGGGTGTGTTGGCAAGAAAAAGCGATGAGTACGCCAAAGGGTTAGGGAGGAGAGTGGTGGCAGTGATGTTTTTTCTTACGTAGCATAGCTAACAATGCCAAATAAGCTTTTAAATTTTTTTTTTTTAAAAAAAAAATAGGAATTGAGGTGAAATTATAAGGATTAAATAATTAATTTTTCTTTATATAAAATTAGGCAAAATTTTATCATTTTTTTATTTTAATTAAAGAAATAAAAAATTACTATGAAAAGTTTGATATAAGTTAACTTATGGTTAAAATATTATTACTTGAGGCCTACAAGTATATCAAATCTATATAAACACAAAATTATATGTATATTCTAAATCAGGGGGAAGGCCTAAAGAATATTTTGGCAAAAAAGTAAATTATAGCTATCAAAGGTGGGTAGAATTGGTAAAGGGGTTGACTCATAATCATAAAGTGTTGGGTTCAAGCCCCTGAGATATGAAATCCTTGTTAATAGGCGATCTCAGTAAATATATACGTAATTATAAATGTTCTTTAAGCCCGTGAGGCATGTCTTAACCCTATTGAGCCGGGACCCAACTCACTCAAACTTTTTATGTTGCATATGTTTGAGGGAGGATGTGAGTTCCACACTCTTAACCCATTTTTGTAAAGGATAATGTTAACAAAAGTGATTAGAGAAATAATATAGAGAAAGAAGATGAAGAATCTTAGTGTATTTACAACAAAGAGCAAATGCTCATACAATTATAATCCACTTGGATTATATCTTATCTACCCTCACTTGAGGGAGATAACCAAACCTTAACTCTAAAAATCTAGGAGGGACTTCCCTCTCTAGAGAGAGAAACTCAAATTAACCTTTCTCTAACATGATGAGGATCTCACTATCCAACATACTGAACCATATAATAAATAGACCTTTTATATAATAGGGTCTCAACCAATTAATCAACTAACCACCTATTTCTAACAGATAACAAATTAATATCGTAATTTTAAAAATATATTTGAACTCAATTTACATAGCATTGCTCTATTTGTTTTATAAGAACTCGGGAGGAAAATACCAAAGGATACTTTATCTCCACCTAAAGTTTATGGATGTGCCATAATATTGATGACCCGTTAACCATTTGGGAGAAGGCTCTCGTAGTGGATTAGCAAGGGATCATTTGTTCTACTTAAGAAGTTTGAAGCTATTTATTGTTTGTTTTAACCCCTAAAAATCACTTTTCCCAAAGCCATAAGAAAACTTGTATACTATATTTATTCTTTATTATAATATACCAACTATCAAGTATTCCTTCTTTCTTTCTTTCTTTCTTTATAAGAGGCTTGCTTGTTTTTAAAAAAGAATTAAATAACTTTTTATGTATGTCCATATTTGATAAGGATAGTGAGAGAGAATAATAATTAATGTCATATTAGAGTTAAATATAGTTATTAAGGGTAATGGAAATCAATTGATTTTTAGGACAAAATTAATATTCTTAACTGTTTTTATTAATATGTGAGAATTAGAAGTTAGTAACTTATAATAAGATTCATAGCGAAGAATTGTCTGTAAAATCACTTCTAAAAAACTAAACCTAACATTGGAGCCCAAACACCCCTTCAAAATGGAAAGATTTTCAGAAACCTAAAATTCATTCTCTTCCCTCCACTCCAACCAAACTGAACCAAAATTAAATTATACTTTTGTCTTCTCAAAGAAGCACATATACTTCTCTAACTTTATTTATGGGGCTGAGAGAATAAATTTTTTTTATAAGTCACATCATTAAATTTTTCTTATTATTGTACAATTTTACAATTCATTTATTATTGTATTAATTTTATTCTCATGAGTTATAATATATAATATGGATAAAATTGGAACGTTGTTAAATTTTCAGACATAATTAATACTCCATCTGGTTTTTATTATAAGACACCAACCGACAAATGTATTTGGTCTTTTTTATAAGGCAATTGCTTGTTCCCAAGGAGTATTAATTATTATTTTTTCATCTATGCCCCTAATTAATAAGGGTAGGGTGTTAGAGTAATAATTAATAGAATATTAGAGTTTAGTGTAATTAGTAGGGATAATATTGAAAATTACTTAAATTTTAGAACAACTTTATTGACTTTAATTGTTTTTATTGGTTTGTGAGAATTGTTAGTAAGTGTCTTATAATAAGAACGAGAGAGGGAGTAAAATTTAGGATTTTCCATGGTGTGTGTGAAATAACTTATAAATAGAAACAAAAGAGTGCCCCTCGAATCCTTTTTTTAAATGAGAGTTGTTTGAATATTTAATGAATTTTTCTTCATTTTTACCCTTAATTAATTACGGTATTGTATTAATTAAAATGTTGGTGATACTTATTTACTTTTTATCCCTTTGTTACTTGCCCCATCATAAATAAAGGCATATTTAGAAAACAAAATTTTTCAGATTTATTATTCTTAACTAATTTTAACCAATTTTTTAAACCATGTAATAATTCGTTCGGTTATTAAATTTTTATGAATAGGACAGAAGAGAGTATTTATGTTCCAATGATCAATTCGCATTTACAACCTAGGAGACCGGGAACTACTTGGCATGCCTCTGGGTTGATGGTCTCAATGAAGCACACAAAGACGTTAGTGTCATCCTTTATTAGAGAACTGGAATTGCAGCGCAAAAAGAAAAAAAAAAAAAAAAAGATTGGGATTCAGTAGTAAGAAAAGAGCAGATTGGAGTAAACAAAATTATCTAAAATTACTTAGTCATCTTCAAATTTTATGTATAACTTCTTAATTAATCCTCAAGTTTACATAAATCCATGTCTAATTATGAGTTTAATATTTTGTAAGACCCTCCTGAAAAATGATAAAAATCCTAAAATAGTTACTTTATTAGTTAATAAAATAAAAAAGACATTTGACTAAAAAGTAGGGCAAACAAATGGCACTATTTGCTTCATCCATGTGTTAGTTAATCAAACGAAAAGGGACATATGGAAGAAGGGTAGGACAAACAAATGGCACGTTGCTTGATCCACTGTTAGTGACCTCTGCCCATGTATAAATAATAGATTTATTAGATCTTCTCACCAACAAAAATTTTAATGCAGGATTTCTTAAAGAAATATGCTTTTGTTTGTGTGTGATTGCGTGAGAGAGATTCATGTAGAATTTGCTTCTACTAGCTATTAGTGTAATGTGATAAATAATAAAATGCTTCAATGAATTTTAATGGGATTTTTTACCCAAAAATATTATAATAGGATTGATGGGGAATGAAAACTTCTAGGGAAGTCAGCTAACAGATGAACAAAATTACGATGACAGATTTGGAGGTTTGGGGCTCAAAGTGGGTTTCGGGATTGGAGGTTTTCTTTGTGCAAATGTAGTGGGTGTGAGCTATAAAATCATAGCACTGAAGTTTGATAACGTCACACTCGAGTATGATGTTATCACACTCCAATGTGCTAACTGATTTTTTCTTGGTTAATTCTCAATTTCATTTTAATATTCTAAGATTACATTTTCTTTTTTATTTCAATATTGATGATGATTATTTATTGAAATTAATAATCATTTTATTATAATCAAAATTACTAATAAAAAAATAAAATATTGAAATCTTATAATAATAATAATAATAAATATTCCTATTTGAAATTCAGAAATTAAATAGAAATTTTCAAAAGTGTTGGAAAATAGGTCCCACCATTTTTTGTGGAAAGCTATTTTCCTTTAAACGTGGGATAATGGTGCCAGCGGGAGAATATTTTCCTACATAAAATTCAATCCAAACGGCCACAGCCAACTGAGAATTTGAATTTTCATTTTCCATCACCCGATTTTCAGTGAAACAAACTAGATCTTAAGATGCATTCTCAAGGGAAAAAAAAAAATGAAAAATAATAATAATAATAATAATAATAATAGAGGAGAGGCTTAAGTGACCATTTTCAGTCCAATCAAACTGAAACGGATCTTGTCAGGCACACAAGGTTACTTCATCTGATTAAAAATACAAATCTGATTCTTCAGATTTACTATTGGAGCACACACCCCATGTATTACATCATCCATTGAATCCCGATCCAAACAAATGAGCATCAAAACTGGCCAACAAATGTGGGTCCTACTCCTTTGTGAACTGGTGTAGATAAGGCTGTGTAGCTGGCTAGCAATAATAGAAGTTAGGCTAAAATATATTTTTAATCCTTTAAGTTTTATATAAGGCATATTTTTGGTTCTTTAACTTTATAAAACATACTTTTGGTCATAAAATGTTAACACGGTTAATATTGCTAAGGGAAAATGTTGACGCAATGAATTCAAGTAATGACTAATAACATTTAATTATACAAATTTTATATATTCTTCAATTTACCCATATTTTAAATTTAAGCTTAATAGTCATCATTTAAATTTACACAGTTATCACTCGAATTTACATTTTCCGTTAGTAAAATTAACAGTGGTAGAATTATAGGACTAAAAGTATATTTTATAAAGTTAAAAGACCAAAAGTATACCTCATATAAATTTAAAGGACTAAAAGTATACTTTAACCTAAAAGTTATTATGTGAAAACAGGATATAAAATAAATATATACACAAATAGAGAGTAAAAAAAAAAAAAAAAAAAAGTAAAACTGATAATCCATACCCAGCAAATCAAGCGTCCCTAATAGTTAAGTTGGGTTGGAAAGAAGAAATCCAATTAATGCAGACCAATAAAAAAATTGTCCTTTTTTTTTATGATTCACATATGCAAAATAAATAATAAGCAGTATTTTTTATATTAAAAAAAAAATCAAGATTTCACTTGAAAATCTCAGGTGATTCTCAGCAGACAATCGTTTAGACTCTAGACTTAAGGTTGCGAATCCTTGAATTCATGGACTCTTTTAAAACCTGGTGGGGCTATTTTGGTGTCCATAATTTTATAGTAATATAATCCTGGACAGACTTTAATGGGAATTTGTCACTGCTTGATTTGGAGCAAAACGATGTCGGATAGGAGCAGTGGCGGAGCGAGAAATGTTAAAAGGGAGCGACGTATGGTCAGAGGCGATGAGTACGACAAAGGGATAACAATGCCAAATAAGCAAATTTAAATAATGTCACGCCAGAAAATAAATATTTTACGAATTGAGGTGAAATTATAAGGATTAACTAATTAATTTTTTCTTTATATAAAAATAGGCATAATTTTATTTTTTTTTAATTTTAAACTAGGCAATAAAAAATTGTTTTGAAAAGTTCGATATAAATTA
The DNA here is from genome assembly GCA_019022655.1 of Acacia acuminata. Lineage (NCBI taxonomy): Eukaryota > Viridiplantae > Streptophyta > Magnoliopsida > Fabales > Fabaceae > Acacia > Acacia acuminata. The sequence goes on from JAFJYI010000010.1 coordinate 7,028,075, forward strand.
ACTTAACTTATGAGATAGAGTTATCTCCAAGTAACCTAAAAGCTACGTCGTTTTGAATTAATGAAGGGTGTGTTTGTAATTTTAGGCGAATTAATGAAGGTGCAAAATTACGAAAACACCCTTCATTAATTCACCTAAAATTACAAACACACCCTTCATTAATTCAAACGACTTAGTTTTAGGGTCATCAAGATAACTCTATCTCCAGTGACAGGAGAAATACTTTTCCCTATAATATATTACCACAAGTATATCTTTTTTTTTTCTCCTGCTACTACAAGTGAAACCCACAGAAAAGAGTGCAGGTTTGGCATGGCGTTCCCACGCCAAAAAGCCCAATGGAGGAAAATTAAGTGCTTTTTTGGTGTTTGAGTAGCTTTCTTTGTTATGTGCTCATATTAAAAAAGTGACTTCTGAGCCACCATTTGCAGCGTCTGGTGTCCACCATTTGCAGCTTGTGTCATTTTCATCTTCCACCTTGCTCTTTTCTTCAATCTATGCATAGTCCTGCTTTTTCCAGATGAAGATACACTTCCTTTGTCATATTTCTTGGTTGTGCTATTTCTTGATTTCTTTTTGCTTCGATATAATCAAAACCAATCTGAGGCGGCCTCCACCATTTTCTCCCTCAATAAATCTCCACCGCAGCCTTTGACCATACTAAGGTCAGGTTAACCTCATTGGCGTCGTCGATGGCCAAATCAAGACAGGGATTGTCTTCTAGGACGGAAAGAGGGATGCCAAGAGGGCGGCTCTTCGGTGCACTTGGAGGTGGGGACTCCAACAATGTCCTCCAATTGACAAGACTTAAGGAGCTCGCTGAGCTTGTTGACGACGAAGGCTACAGTAGAACAGGTGCCGAGACCAAGGACCATGCCGCTGCGAACGTAGTCGACAACTTCATCGGGAGTGAGCTTCTTAAGTTCATATACCCTTTGAAATATAAGTCCACATAGTTTGTACAACAATGACTATACATAATCTTATTCGGAGATATTTCTAAACTGATGTGGATTTTTTTCAAGTTGAAAATATGGGTGAAGAAAATAATAATTTAACTTTTTTTAAATCACATTTAAATTTTTATCTTCAATTATCACAATATATACATCTACTAATATATGTAGTATTCAATAAAATTCGTGTCTTTTTCAATCATTTTCTATTTCAATTGACTTTTTAAAGAATCATTCAAACAAGTTTCAGTTTGAAAAAAGTCACTCCTGCTATCGTTATTCTAAACATAAATCACATTTACAATCTAACGTTTATCTTATCTTACGTTTGCAAAATTCATATTAAAAATAAACCATTTCTGACACCACTATTCCAAACGAACGAAGACAAAATGGAAAGACCCAGTGGCCACCTCTTATTTATAATAACCAATGTTCTTATGTTACAAGTAACACATGATGGGCCTGTGGCTCAACCCAAACAACCTAATGTCCAGTACACATGACATAAACCCAAGACACACTATACAGTGTACACTGTAACTAACACCCACCTTCAAGTTGAAGGTCATACAAGTTGATGTTACGGGTCTGGATTGTCTCAGAAGTCCTTCCCTCAGGATCCCTCAGTATCTTTGCATCTGAGCCGTCCAAAAAATGATCTGAGGGTCCACAATCACTGATTTCAAAAAACCACATGCGGTGCTTTTACCGCATGCGGTAAATATAAAAATTTCAAAACTCTCTCTGGCTGTTAGATTCATTTTTGGACGGCCAGATTAAGATTCTGAGGGAAGAGGAGGGAAGTATACTGAGATAATCCTCTTCCTTGATGTTACCCAACTTGCTCAAAAACCATTTGCAATCATCTTGACCAAGCTTAGTCAATAAATCTGCCAATTGTAGTCTTGAACTAACATACTTCAGTCAATGAGGAGTGGTACAACTGGCTGAGGTGTCAGCCTTCACTCCAAAAGAAAGGAGGTTTGATACTCACTGGTCGATATGAGGGTCTCATTGCTGGGCGATTTATAAGTACCTCTGTAAGCATTCTTTGAGCCTAGAGGCGTGCCCGGGCCTTGATAAGTTACTGGTGTCTACCCCCACCTAAACTTTTATATATATATAAACTAACATACTTCAATGTAATAGACCCTTCCACTAGTTTCTCACAAACGAAATGACAATCGATCCTGATATGCTTCTTTTTTTTTTTGTGAAAAGCCCGATTACTTGCAATATGAATGGCCGCCTTGCTACAACAGAAGATCCGGGTTGGTCGCAAACCTTTAACATTCAAGTCCTCTATCATACATGTGGTCCAAACAATTTCAGAAACAACTGCACTTAATGCTCAATATTACGCTTCAGCAGACAAAGTTGAAACAATCCGCTACTTCTTTGACTTCCAACAAATCAGAGATCCCTCTAACTTGATGGCATAACCACTCACGGACCTCAGAGTATCTGGACATGTGGCCTAGATTGAGTCTACAAAGTCCAGGTTAAAAGATCATGTGGACCCTAATAATATCCTCAAACTGGGATTCCCTTTGAGGTAGCACACCACACGAACAACAGCTTCTACGTGAGCCTTCCATGGTGCACTCAAGAATTGACTCAACGTCTGCACAACGAAAGCAATGTCAGGACAAGTAACCACAAGATATGACAACCTACCTATTAATCTTTTATACATATTTAATTGATTTGATTAGAGTCAGGAAGTTAGTTAATCGTCTCTGGGGCTCAAAGTTTGCATAAATCCATGTCTAATTATGAGTATGGATCCGGATTCTCTCGAATCTCTCTCCTCATTATCCTTCAGTATCTGTGCATCTTGGCCATCCAAAAACTGATCTAAGTGTCCAGAGAGAGACACCTAATTGATTTCAAATTACTGCATGCGGTAAAAACTACTGCATGCGGTAAAGATGAAAATTAAAAAAGTGGATGAGATGTCTCTCTTTAGACGCTTAGATCAATTTTTGGACGGTCCGGATGCACGGATACTGAGGGATTCTGAGAGAGTCCGCTTCCTTATGAGTATAATATTTTGTAAAACCTTCTTGAGAAATAATAAAAATCCTAAATAAAAAGAGTTACTTTGTTAGTTAATCAAATAAAAAAGACATTTGGCAAAAGAGTCCGCAACCAAATGGCACGTTTTGTTTGATCCACATAACCTCTACCCTTGTATAAATAATACTCTAATTTTAAGAACACTAATTTGATCTTAATTATAAGTTATTCTTACCAACAAAATAAAGTAGATCAACATATCTTTGTAGGGTAATTTGTATTACAAAAGTGCTTTTATAATTAGGACCGTAATAGATTTATCAGGTTATTCTTACCAACAAAATAAAGTAGATCAACATCTACCCACTATTAGTGGAATGTAATAAATAAAATGTTTTAAGGAATTATAGTGAGATTTTTAGCTATATATATATAATGGGATTATTGGGAATGAAACTTAAAGTGCACCCCATTCATATATTTTAATTTCAAATAGGAAAAAATGAAATTGATGAGGAAATAGTTAAGAGACTATTTTCAGTTAAATCCAAATAAGTGAGGGAAAGAGTTAGGGATGAGGATTTAGAGATTTTATTTGTGACCCTCTAAATGGGAATAAAATGAAGAGACGTAAAATTCACAATTTCCCACTAAATATCTAAAATTAACTTCAAAAAATTGTTAATTCCATTCCCAAGTTCCTAACGAATCATCCGGGTTCAGGTAATAAAAAAAAAAAAAAAAGATCTGTTTTGTGAATTTTCCAAAATTTATTCTCATTTAATTTCATATCGGCCTAGTCACCAGTTACCACCATTTCTTGCCATATCAGCACATGCGCTGAGATGGCAAGCTCCCATTGGTAGTAAGAAAAAACTACAAATCAAAAGCATAAATTATAAATTAAATGTTTAAAAACTTAAAAAACAAATTGGATGAGGGAAAGGAAAAACTGAAACCAGAACACGCAGGAACAGAGAGATCCGAAGCGCCGTGTGCTTCGTTATTTCCAAAGAAATCTCCAGCAAAATCCTTCGCAGCAGAGAGAGCCAAAGAGAAGGGCTATGGAGAACAGACCTATCTTTTTGCCCTTCTTTCTTTTTTTCCTGTGCATCTTCTCATCCTTTTGTCACGCTGTTTGGCTTACTTTACCTCCCACCGGTACCAAATGCGTCTCCGAAGAAATCCAGAATAACGTCGTCGTTTTGGCTGATTATGTCGCTGTCCCCGATGATCACTCCCACAATCCCACCCTTGGTGTCAAGGTATCGTCTTTTCCATGCTCTTGATTTTTTTCCCCTTTTATGGTTTGGTGTTTGTGAAATTCGAGGGTCCTGAATTTTATGGAATCTGTTTATCGTTATTTCGGATAATCTGTTGGTGTAATGTATGATTCTTGAAATCGATTCCTGGTCTTGGGCGGGTGATTTGGAAATATTTGGCTGATTTGTTGTTTTGTTTTTGGGATGTTGAGTTGTGGACACCGTTTGTCTAGGCTTGATGATTTGGTGGTGTTAACCTAGAAATGACCCTTTCTTTACACATAATTGAGCATTAGAGATTTTGAAATATCAAATATGTTTCTGGAGATCATAATTGTTTGGATGATGGAAATATCTCAGATTACAAGGTAGTGCTACTCTGGATATTTTAGGGTGTTGCCAAGATAGCAGAGCAAGAAAAACTAATACCTTAGTGGCTTATTGCATGAGTTTATAAAAATTAAATCAGATGCTCATGTAAAACTGAGGGAATTTCTATTGTTTAAGCAATAATAACCTGAAAAAGGTATCTGATCATGTTTAGCAACTGCCTAACTCAAATTTAATTGCTATCTAATTTGTCTTATGTATTCATCTGGCTTCATATTTATCTCTTGTTGAAGTGGTTGATTCTAATAATTTACTTTATTAATATGTCATTTCAAGATTCAATGAAGTACATAATAATAAATTTATGATGGATTTAAAGGAACATGGAAATATGATGAGGGGATTTTTCAAGGGTTATTGAATAATCCTCTATTCTTGACCCTTAGCTTAAATATGCACAAAATTTTGTCATCTCTCGTCCTTAATCAAAACATATCATTAGGCCAACTTGTTAAAATGGAAACAAGCATATCACTAATTCAAAGGGAAGATAAGAAACCTGGGATCAACTGGTTCAAAAGTCTTATCTGTCCTGTAGCTGTATATTTCTCTGCTGGTTATTAACAGTAGTCTGATTTGTTCAGGTAACATCACCATATGGAAATGTTCTTCACAATAAGGAGAATGCAACAGATGGTCAATTCGCATTTACAACTCAAGAGGCTGGGAACTACTTGGCATGCTTCTGGGTGCATGGTCATAATGAAGGAGGCAAAGACGTTAGTGTCAACCTTGATTGGAGAACTGGAATTGCAGCTAAGGATTGGGATTCAGTAGCAAGAAAAGAGAAGATTGAGGTAAACAAAAATGCCTAAAATTTCTTATTAATCTTCAAATTTCATGTATAACTTCTTTTTTAATCCTCTCAAGGGGGCTAAGTTTGCATAAATCCATGTCGAGTTCTGGGTTTAATGTTTTGTTAAACCTTCATTGTGGCTTCCTAGTTACTTCTTCCAGTCCTAAATGGAGTATCTATAGTACTAATTGCACTATAAATTAGGTCCTATATTTTGGAGTGGAGGAGTATTCTTTTTTTAATTTTTTCAAAACAAAAAGTGGATCTTTTCCTTGTCTTCCTTACATTTTGTTTGAGCTACTAAGTTCTGACTTGTATCTTCATGTATCATTAATGTCTAGGGAGTTGAACTTGAGTTGAAAAAGCTTGAAGGAGCCGTTGAGGCCATCCATGAGAATTTGATCTACCTTAAGAGCAGGTTTTTATTCACTATGACACCCCTCTCCTCCCAAAAGAGAGATAAAAAAGAAAAGAATAAAGAAATAAATTTCTAGTATGTTGAATAATTTATCTGATGCAATGTTGTTTTTTTTTTTTTCCTTCCTTCTTCCTTTTTGTGTTTACCAGGGAAGCTGAGATGAGGATAGTGAGCGAGAAAACAAATGGTAGGGTGGCATGGTTTAGTATCATGTCGTTGGGTATCTGCATTACAGTCTCAGCTTTGCAGTTGTGGTATTTGAAGCGATACTTTCAGAAGAAGAAGCTGATTTAGATCATGTATTTTGTTATCTTCTGAAACATTACTGTGAAATTTATTGTTTACGTGTAGCTGAAAAATTTTGGTAGAGTTTTAAAACATTTCTTCTTATTACATGCAATTATTGTTGGTAGATGCAAATTCTACCTGAATTCCTCCCTCTCGCACTAACACACAAAAATTAGTAAAAAATACCCCCATTGAAAATTTTATTGGTAAGAAGTTTAAATATATAGAAAGTATGTGTACCCTGTAGAGTACTTCTCACCAATAAAATTTTCTCATGATTTTTTTTTTTCCTTATTTCTCCCTATATACAAATAAAACATGGTTTTGCGTTTCAGGGGAAAAGGAAAAAAAAAAAAAAAGTGTTTGCTGTCTGTAAAGGAGTGAATAACGTAACGGTAGCATTGTTTAAAAAAGTGAAAATTTTAAGAGCAGTCATTTTTTTAATAAAATGGCATCATTATTGGTAAATTAGTTGCAAATTCTTCCTGAGTGGGATTGCCATCATCCATCACAACAGATAGAGCTGTCAAAACAGGCTAAGTTCTATCTTTAGCACCTATATGATGGGGGTTATTTTTTACCCTAGTACAAAATAACCCCTACTCCTCTTAAGCTAAGCCACTCTATTTTTTATACTTGTGTGTATAAATTTTAAATGTTACTCAAACCTTTAATATCAAAGATGTGGAATAGAGATTTTCAAATTTTCGAAGAGAGTGAAGGGTTCGATAGATATTAGTGTGATTGAAAAAAAGGTTTTTAAGAAATAATATATAGATAATGGTAGAAAATTAATTTTATATTGACGTCACCATCAATACATGATAAGTGTTTTTATTATATATAAAACGTTATTCAATTATTCATTTCATCATTTATCAGATTTTGAATCATTTTTATATATAAATAAAAAAATAAAAAACGGTTATTGTATCTTGAAAAATCAATTTTTTTAAAAAAAGTAAAGTGCATAAAATAAATTTGCACCATACATCACATATGCATTGAAGCCAAGTGCATAAAAAAATAGCTCCTACCACAAATTTATTAAAGCTGACTGTTGATTTTGCATGAATGTCTTTTAGTTTTATATAATATGTTGATTTGTTTTTTTAGGGGGAAAAAAGTTGACTTCTAACAAACACTGGATGGTACCAACTCCATATTTTCATCCTATCTACGAGTAATATTTTATTTTGTATAATTTTTTTTTTTTAAAAAAAAGTCCTAGACAAATATCAAAACACGTCATAATTTTTTATTCATTTCAATTTTCATACATTTTTAAGACAATTATTTTCTAAGGTGTCTTAGCCCACCGGTTGGCCCTAACCCTTAGGGTTATATAATTTTTTAGCCCGTGCGGGTTATTTAACATGCAGGCTTTTTGGCTCTGTGGGCTTTTTGGCCCTAGCCCACGCGGGCTAAGACCTAACAGGTCGGGGTGGCCCATTTTGATAGCTCTAACAATAGGTTTACTCTATAGCGTAAGGTAATTCAATAATGTCAAAATTTGTTTCATCAAGACAAATATTTATTTACCAGCACTACTAGTAGTGCAGTGGTATTGAGATTAATTTCCCCCCTCCCGGTCCTAGGTTCGATCCCCCTTCCCCTATCATCAAAAAAAAAAAAAAAAAAAAAAAGACAAATATTTATTTCTAATCTAATCTAATTTCTAAGTGGTAAGTTGTTATAAATCCGTCACCTTATAGCCTATAAATGTAACTCTTAAAATTTCTTAGTGACAACTGAAAGTAACACCATTGAGAAGTTATAATACTTTTTAGATATTATTTTTATTTGCTAATACCTTGGTGTGATTTTCCCTTAAATTTATATTAAGAAAATTCAATTGTACCTCTAATTAATTATTTTATAAATTGTTAATTTTTTTTATTTCTCACTAATTATATATATATATATATATATAAAAGGTATTCAAAAGTTATTAGATTTTAAGATAATGTTAATTATATTCAAGATTTTTTTTTTTTTTTTTTTTTTTTTTTTATTTCTCATTAAAAATATTAGAAGTATCTTATAAATAGGAGTACAGAAGTACACTACTACCTCTGATTAGGATGTCCAAAAAACCCGGTAGTCCAGGTGGTCCGGTTAGACCCGGTCTCTGGAAAAAAAAAAAGGAGTGGTGCAGGACCATATGAATGAGCCGGATCGGATTGAGTCTGCTCGGATCAGACCAGACTTCGGTCCAGGGGCTAAGACCCCCTGGACTGGTCGGGTCCAGCCCAATATATATATATTATATTTTTTAAAAAAAAATCACAACTTAACTTAACCCTTTGTCTTTCTTTACTATCTTCTTTACGATTCTTCATCACTCATTAGTGAGTCTTCTTCTTCGGCCAAAAAAATATCCAGAGTCTTCTTCCCTTTTCGAGTCTTCTTCTTCTTGATCTGGCCCGATAGAATGTTGTTACCACTCTAGTCCTATTTATAAGTCTCTTTTGACCAAAAAAATTTGGTCCTATTTATAAGTCCATTTTGATCAAATAAATGAGATTGTGACAATTTTGTCCATATTATTGTACCAATGAAAATAGAGAGAGAAGAAAAAGTTAAAAGGTACCCAATCATAAATGAGGGTAAAGTTGAAATTTTACCCTATAATCATTGAGCTACCTACCTCTCCTTGGTATGTGTGATTTGGTCAAAATGAGACTTATAAATAGGACTAGAGTGGTATTTTGTATTTTTGTTCAATGTTGTTGGAGATTCTTATATGTGTAATTGTGTATGATTGGATTTAAGATGTTTGCATGTTTGTATGTTTAATTATTGGTCCAAAGAAGTGAAAAAAAATAACTAAAAAAATGAAATAGGTCTTGGACTGGACGGACCAGTCCAGGCAATCCAGTGGACCGGTCTAGTCCAGCCCAAGCTCGGGCTGGTGCCAAACCGGACCAGACCTCAGGCTAGCTTGTCCAACCCTAGGTCCCTCCTAGACTAGACCTCGGGTTGACCACCAACCCGGTCCAGTCTAGTCCATGGACATCCCTACCTCTGATCTCTTAAATATAAGATCTATGTAACTTTTTTTTTGGAGATATTAAAGAGACTAAGGGCCTATTTGGATGGATTTTTAAAAAAAGTATTTTTTTTTTTAACTCCAAATTGAGCTTTTGAAAAAAAAAAAAAAAATAGCATTTTAGCTTTTTTTGTGACTTTTGCTTCTTTAAAAAAATATCATCAAAACACATAAATTAATACAAAATGAATTTTTTTGCATTAAAAAAGTGCTTTTTTTAAATTTTTTTTTTTTAAAAAAGCCTATCCAAACAGGCCCTGAATAAATTACTTTAAGGTATTTATATCTATCATTTTTTTCTCCAAACTAATCTGCATTTATAAAATGATATATAATTTAATAATACATAACATATACAATGATTAATTAATATATTAAGCTTCTTTAACCTCTTAAAAAATGACAATTAGATCTTATATTGTAATGCAAACCGGAAGCTTTGCATGATTCTCGTCCTTCTCAAACTTGGAGTGAACTAATAAATGCAATTACTAATTTCTAATCATTATTTTGTTTTTTTTAAAAAAAAAAAAATCAATCTTGAAAAATCCATGAACAGTGTTTAATATAAATCAGTATCGCTATTTAGATATTAGGGAGAGAAGAATCCACTTGCAAGATTGAGATCTTTGATGATATACAGACTATTGAAGTAGACTGGATGAATAAAAGATTCAATGTAACTATATCACACTTTAATTTTCGGGAATTAAATATTTTTTCCCTCAAATAATTGATTTCCCTGGATCTTCAGAATTTAAATTGAAAAGATTTAGGGCATTTAATTAGAACCCAAAACACAGGAAACAATAGAAACAGATCAATAAATTTCATAACCCCACTTCTTCAATTTTGGATAATGAAGGCATGACAAAGTTGAGGTTGGCGATAACCATTACTGTGCCATTGATTCACACACCAACCGAAAATAGGGTGTCTCGTTCTCTTTCAAAGACATCATTAGAATTTGGATAGTTGGATTTGCATAAAGATAAGAATGATCTTCATATAGTAAGCTATCAGTATGCGTTGAGAACTAATTGGAACAAAATAGTTGAAAGAGATGGTCTCAGGGGAAAAAAAACAAAGAAGAAGAAGAAGAAGACCATATTCTGATTTGAACATTCCGTGATGTTCACAACAAGTCAACATAAGCACAAAAGTATTCAATTCAGTGCTCAAAAGCACTGAATTGTTTTGAGGAGGAGGATGATGATAAGAAGAAACAAGTCAACATAAGCACAAAAGTATTCAATTCAGTGCTCAAATTTTTCGGACAACTGATATCTTTTCTTTTAAAAAAAAAAAAAAAAAAAAAAATCTTTTATTGTAGATGATAGTGTAGATTTCAGTATAATCTTGCTTAATTGCAATGAAAGCAAAAACTGTTCATTCTTCATTATTAGCTTCTGTCAGTTACGATATTCCCTGTGTTTTTTTTTTTTTCATCAATTAATTTAGCGTTTTTTTTAAAAAAAAAATTATGTTTAGTTTTTATCAATCATTGAAATATGAAGTAAGCTCAAATAAATCAAATCTGAAATCAGATAGATGGATGAAGAAAACATGGAACCTGCCTATAATTATTTATGGTATGAAATTTTATCTACATTTTAAGATAGCATCTTCACTGTCACAGCTCGCAAGAATAATTGCTTTTTCTAGAAGCTGTGTGATCAAATAATATGATCATCAGTAGTTGACTGTAACTTTCATGAAACTATATATTTAATGAATTAGAATCAGCAACCACAATTTTATTATTATTATTATTATTATTATTATTATTATTATGAAAACAACCACAAATAATCACCTAAGCTGGATAAAATTTTTGCATGATGTCACACACACAACACATCCTCTATAGGTTTTAAACCTCTTAAGAATCTCTAGACAATGACCACATGATGATGTCACACACATACACACACATCTTCTATAGGTTTTAAACCTCTTAAGAATCTCTATTCTCTAGACAATGACCACATGATTGACTTTTGTAAAGTTCAATTACCTACTTGAGTTTGTTATAAGGTACTTAATTATATCATATATTGTGTATTATTAAATTATATATCAGTTTATAAATTAAACAAAATAGTTTAGTAAAAAATGACAAATATAAATAATTTAAAGTAATTTAATTTGCTTTCATAATATCTTTAAAAAAGTCAATTAGGTCTTGTATTAAGAATCGAGAGGTAGTAATACAAAAGCTTAGGTGCAGAAATTGACAAGGATTAATAGATTCATGACCTCCAACTTGAAAGCATGCTGGACATTCTCTTAAGAATCCTGTTATATCTATCCAGATGATGGACTCTATCTTTGCTCTTTCAAAGGTACTTTAGTCTTTTACCTAATTCACCTTTAGAAGAGTTTGGGTTCAGTCTCTTAAGTTTATTTTCATTTTAGCTTTTGTCTCTCATATTTTAAAAGGTTTTGGTCCCTCAAGTTTTATTTTGTTTAAAATATCAATCCATATGATTCAATAAAATCTTGGATTATTTTATCCTTTAAGGGATTAAAACTAAAATGAAGACAAACTTAAAGAATCAAATATTATTATTAACTTGAAGAGTTTTGTTTTGGGCCTCTTTGGGAAGGCAGTAGATAATTAATGGTTATGGAGCAGAAACCATGGTTTCATTAGAAGTTGTGAATTCCATTGTTCAAAAAGAAAGTTGTGAATTCCAGCTTATAGATTTCATGTAGCTTTTTTAAATGAAATTTTTCTAAATTTTTTGACTATGGACCGCTTGTTATTAATGATGGTGGTTGTTCTGAAACGAAATTAAAGTACCGTAAGGAAGTTTAGGATTAAAATTATTAAAGTATTGTTATGAAGTTTAGAATTGAGGTTTTAAACCGTTAAATTTTTTGGAATTGAGTTGCAATAAGTTAAATCTCATAACTCGAATTTTAACCGAGTTAAAACTAAGGTATGTTTGTCAAAGAACCATTAGTTTAGCTGTTTAGGAGTATTAGATGTATCCTTTGTGCCACTAGATCTGAGGTTCAATCCCCACACTCTTTAGAGACCATGCACCTACCGTCCAAATAAAAATAAAATAAAATAACTAAGGTCTATATGGTGTGAGGGATTTGGAGTGGGGGAGGGAAGTTTTTATGAATTCAATTTTTTAAAAAAAAAAAAAAAATTAGCAAAATGGGGTTAAATGTTTTAAATTAATTTTTATTTTTTATCTTATATATCCTCTTTATTAAAATTTTATAATCTCATTTCTCCAATTTTTTATAAATCAGTCCAAAAAAAAAAATTATATCCCCTTCACTCCCCTCCAAATCCTTTATATTACCAAGCAACCTCTGAGTAACTAAAGTGGAACTTAATATTTAAAATCAAAGTAAACTTTGGGTTAAATATCATTTTTGTCGGAAGTATTGGCTAGGGGCATTCACCATCATAAAGTTTTTTTGGTATCATTTTTGCCCCGGAAGTTTACAAAAAGAGAAAATATGCCCCGAAAGTTTTTTTTATAAGCAAATTTGCCCTAGAAGTTTTTTAGGAGCAAATTTTTGTAAACTTTCGAGGTAAAAATGATCAATCCAACGGTCAAGATTAACCGATGGGCAAGATTGCTACGTTTGTAAACTTCCAAGGCAAAAATGATACCAAAAAAACTTTTCGGGTGCTGGGTACTCTAAAATCAGAACTTCCATGGTAAAATTGGTATTTATCCCATAAACTTTTCAATTAGCTCATACATTTATGATAGTAATTATAGGCTATTTTTTGAATTTTTATAATAATCTGCTATTATCGTTGGTAGATTAAATGAAAATTCAACCTTAGTTGAATGGGTCCTTCCATAGTTTAAGGTTTACTCAATAGCGCAAGGTGAAGTCAAGAAAAAGAATTTCATCAAATGTCTGTTAAAACTTGTAAATAACAATTAAATTCCAAAATCTTAAAAGATTTGTTAACACTTGTAAATGATAAAGAAATCATCTGGTAGAAATCTGAGATTTAAATATTAAAGTTTAAGTGAATAGATTTAAACCCCTCTTTCTTCTCTTTATTTTTCACTATTTCTTCATTCTCCTCTTTCTCTTTATTTCCATCCCTTTCTCTTTATTTCCTTCTTCACCGGCATCCATTGGCGGATCCAAGTGTATGATTGGGGGGGCACTTGCCCCCACTTAAATTGGAGATTTGGTTTTTTTTTTTTTTTTTTTTTTTTTTTTTTTTTTTTAATTAATAATTTTTTTAAAAAAATGAATACATATTTGAATAATTGTTCATCCTTAAATTGAGTGCTCACCCTTATTACATCAAGACTATCTTCGTAATCGGATGGGGGATGAATTGTTGAATGATTGTTTAGTGCCTTATTTTTTTTTTTTTTTTGCCAAAGTTTAGTACCTTATATTAAAAAAGATGTATTTGATAGCATTGATAATAAGGCAATTATAATAGAATTCAAAAAAATAAGGCCTAGAAGGATGATATTGTAATTAATTGTAATATATTTTTGTTATCAAAATATATGTACTTGAACTTATTAAGTGTCTTCCTTTCATTGTAATTTATATTTGCATTTCTAACAACACTTAGCATTACCTTTTTAAATGACAGGTTTATAAAATAATTGCATCTCTTATTACATCATTAGTATTCACTTGATTTCATGAATATTTTTTTGATATATTTTTTTCTTGTTGATATTCTTTTGTTTTTTAATGTATTTAAAAATTTTCTTTACAAAAAAAAAAAATTCGGGGGCAGCCCCAAACCCCTCTACAAATTGTGCCCCCCGACAATTTCCTGGATCCTCCCCGCCGGCATCCACCTCCACCACCCACCTCCTCTACTCATGGCCTATCCCTCCGTCATCTCCTTCTATCTCATCTTCTCCCTTCCTCGATTTGCCGAAGAAGAAGAACAAGCCGACGAGCCTTTGCTTTGTTTGGGCTTCTGACCAAATCATATCTTTGATACGGTGAGTGAAACTTGAATATTGAAAACCCTTGAAGTTTAATTAGAAAGTGAAACTGGAAAAAACCAAAGCTATTCTCTAAAGTGAATATTCAATTTTCCACTAACTAGTTCTTTGGTATGCCAGAGATTCTTGCTTCATGAAATTGATGTTGTTAGTGATTCTTTGGTTTTGTTGCCTAGATTTCTATTTTATTTTCAAAATTTGAATTTTGTTTGTTTGTTTGTTCAGAAAATATTTGAAACAAATTGAGACAATAAATAAATATCTAAGAATTTCAAATTGAGTTCTTTATAAATAAAACTAAGTAGACTATAATGATTTGAAACAAACAAAATCAGTTAAACTGTATCATTTTTTTGTTTAATGAATACACACAAATTGAGAAGCGTTGGATCAAAGCTCCCCCTCCTCAAACACGGGGTGATGTCATAAATGCAATTACTAATTATTATTATTTAAAAAAACAAATATCTCGAAGAATCCACAATCACAACTAACATAATCGGGGGAGAGAGAAGAAATTATTATTAGACTACTGCTCATATTGGCGGGAAAAAAGGAAAGCTATTTTTTTTTTTTAGGCAGATAAAAAAAAAAACAAGACGAGCTCCATCGGAATATTAGTCCCTGCGCAAATATTTTACTGATGGTTCATATAACGGTACACGTTACAATCCGTAATTACTTTTTTCCCAAAAAAAAAAAATAAATAAATAAAGATTAGGAAAGTACGTTTGTTTCCTAATTCAAACAGGACCAAAATACTTTTCTACCAAGTTTCCTAATTCTATTTATTTAATCAGAAATTAACCTGCGCTCTCATTTCAAGCTCCCAATCAATCCGTCTCACATTCAACGTTCAGAAAGCCAACTCATTTCTCACACTTCAACTTCCCACTGTCTAGTAAGGTGAGTTCTTTCTTCTTCCTTATTCTTCTACTTCTAAAATCTGTGAATTTCAAATTTGTAGTGATGTCAAATTTAAGTGTTGTAACCATAACATAATAATACTCTGTTTTCATTTCACAAAAACAGAGCATCCAACCAGCTAACGAAACAAGAAAAGAACCCACCTTCTTCAAAAGCTTTTGGGGAAATTTGTGAGTATTACTATTTTGCCTTTCTCATTCCTATTTCTTCAAACGGTTTTGTAGTGAGCTTTACTTTTCCAACTAAAACAAACAAATAAAAGTATAGATCTTTTAATAGAAAAGGCCCGATTGTGAAAAACCAAGTTAAAACCCTCTCTTATACATCCTTTCCCTTTTTTCTCACCTCACTCTCCACAGTCCGCAGGTCTCTCTTTTCATGAGTTCAATTTCTTTTCTTGTCTTTCTTCCTTTCCCCCACACTATCGTCTCCTTGTGTCTTCAATGTTTTGTCTTATTCCTCTTTTGCAGCGCCTGCAGATTTTAGTGTGGGATTGACCCTCATGTATTTCATAGATATTATATACCAATGATTATTAGTGTCTTTTACTTTAAGGACAGTAAGTTCAATGTTCTTAGGCTTGGAATGATTTGATGTTAATTTAATGTAGATAGTACTATGAAACCCTGCATATTTTGTTATGCCGTCTTGTTTACATGATTTTTATGTTGTATATAAATTTGATTCCACATTGTTTATGTAAAGATTCATATGAAAATATTGCTGATTAGAAATTCGAACCTTTTGTCAGAAATGCAGAAAAAGGCAACAGCGAGGATGTCTGGTTTGTTGACTATGCAAGATTTTGAAGGCCTAAAACAGAGTCAAAATAATTTGAGCTCTTTTGAGATACTGTTACAAGTTGCCTCAGTTGCTACTAAAAAATATGATTTGGCCCATGATTATAAAAAGTTGGTTGAAAAGAAGAACCAGCAGCCGAGACCGAACATGCCTCTAAGATTTAAGACAAAGAGACAAAGAAATGAGGAGGAAAATCTTACCAACCATGCCATTAAGGCCCCTTCAAAGATACATGATGAACACCTAACCCATGAAGACTTGGTTAAAGGTAATGTCTTAAGTTTGAATTGATGAATTATATGGTTAAAAAATGAAGTCTTAAAAGTTTTGCTTATAGTTCATTTGATTGATTGATTCTTTTCTTTCTCTGTGAAACAGAAGGCAGAAAAAAAGTACAGAAATCTGTGAAGACTGAGACACTAAAGAGGAAATTGGAAGAAACCCAAAGCAATGAAGAATGGATCGAAGCTATGGAAATGAAGAGAAAGAAGATGAAGAATAAGAATAGGGGTAGCCAAAATCCACCAACACCACTACCAAGCTTGTCAAAAGAATTCGAAAGAAAAATCATTGGTGAATATGGTGGGAGAAGAATCATAAGGGTCATACAAAAGCACTTGACTGAAACAGATGTAAGCAAGGGACATAGTAGAGTCACAATTCCTTGTACTCAAGTTGAGAGCTTCAATTTTCTGGATGGTGAAGAGATGACAAATTTAAGGTTGGGGAGATCCATTACTGTGCCATTGATTCACACTCCGACAGAAAATGGGATGTCTCTTCCTCTTTCAGAGACATCATTGGAATTTGGACAATGGGATTTGCATAAAGGTAAGAATGATCTTCAGAAAGTAAGCTATCAGTATGTGTTGAAAACTAATTGGAACACAATAGTTGAAATGGATGGTCTTAGAAAAAAAGATCATGTTCAGATTTGGGCATTCCGTGATGTTCACAACCAGTTATGTATGGCACTTGTCAAGCTTTGAGGAGGAGGATGATGAGGAGAAACCAGTCAAAAGATGCATAAAAGAAGTCAATTTAGTGGCTCAAATTTTTCTAACAAATGATCATTTTGTAATTTCTTTTATTGTGGATGGTAGTGTAGATTTCTAACACAATCAGAATTTGGATTCCAATTATTTACAGTGTAATCTTGCTTGATTGCAGTGAAAGCAAAAATCAGTTCATTTTCATTAGCTTCTTTGTGAGTTATCATGGGTTAGATATTCCTTTCATTTGCATGACTTAGGTTTTTTTTCCCCTTTTTTAAAAAAAATTCTGTTTAGTTTTTTCTGAACTCGAGTCAACAACCACAAATAATGGCCTTGTCTATCACACACATTATTACCTTGATGCCCTCCCTTCAATGCACTCTATATTTGAGGAACTTAACTATCGGATATATACATTACCTTTTTTTAAGGATATCTATCACGTATAGGAAGTGTATGATCAAATAATAGGATGATCAGTAGCTGACTGTAACTTTCATAACACAATTTTTCTGAACTAGAGTCAGCAATCATTAATAATAATCATGTTAAGCTGGATAAAGCTTTTGCATGATGTCACACACATACATACACATCTTCTTTAGGATTTAAACCTCTTAAGAATCTCTTGACAATGATCACATGATTGACTTTTTTTAAAGTCTAATTAACTACTTGAGAGGGCATCAAGGTTTAACTTCTTAAGGTTGTCACTCAAGGGAAAAAAAAAAGTGTTGACAGTGTAAAACCAGAAAGGATAGCCAATATATACCTACAGAATTCAAAAAATTCAAAAGAAAAAGCACAACAGGTTCAAGATTATCGATGCACGATCCTAGCCAGCCAATCCAAAAAACAAATCAGTAATCCCTAAATGCACAGACATTGACATCATCTTAAACAGTGAAAACTAAAAACCTTAGTTTTCAAGACAACAAGTAAACAATGGCAACCGGGAGAAAAAAAAAACTGCAGCATTTCTGGTACTTTACTCAAGCAGACATAACCATAATAGTCAACAAACTAACATCTAGCTTTCTCTATAGATGAGTTCTAGCATATATGGCAAACATGAAAATCAATAACAGAACCTATCACAAAGATAGCTACAATAGTACTCATAAATCAAGAAATGAACAATTTCCTTAGTTACGGAGTGCAGCAGAAGATCTACAATGACTTAAGTTTGGCAAAAACATCATCGTATTTCTTAGCAGCTTCAGATTTATCCAATCTATTGCGAAATTAAAGCAAGGGCATAGGAATACCTTGGGACTCTTGTCAGTGGAGAACACCAGTGCTTCGAAAGCGAATCTGGCAGTGTTCCAAAGCTCCAAATCATAAAACCCCGAAACAATCTACCTCAGCTCGAGCAAATCACAAAGTCTCAAATCCGGGGGAAATTAGGAGAGACCAACGGCGAGAGAGGCAAGAGAGCCACACAAATCCAAAATGAAGGCGAGCTCAACGGAATTTTGTTTTGGAGAGACACAATGCAGCGAACGTGAGCTTGACGGAACAACGGCGAGACACAGGACAGGGACGAGAGAGTCAAGAAGACAAGAGAACGGGAAAGAGGAAGAGGAAAACGCTGAAATGAAGTTATGGTGGGAAAGAGAAAAACCATTTTGTTTTTATTATTATTAATTTCAAAAAAAAGTACAGGTTCGAAAAAGGAGCACCCACCGTAAGTGTGAATTTTGTTGGGAAAATGTATTTAAGGGCCTTTTTTAGAAAAAAAAAATCTTAAAAAGAGCCCCAAGATTCTGATAATCCCAAAAAAAGCCCTTGGGTCCTTTGTGAGATTTTTAGAATCTGTATGAGTTGTAAATGTGGTGATAGTTGTTATTGATATAGTTGTTAACTTGCTGATATTGTTGTTAATGTGGTTGATTTAATTGTTAAAATATTATTGTAAATGTTGATTTAAAGTAAGCGAGGTTATTATAAATATAGATGATTTAGTTGTTGTAAAATAGCCTTTTTTAGGATTTTTTCTACAAAAAGGGCCCATGTGGATTTTCCCAATTTTAATCTTGAGTATTGATCTCGTTCACTAATTGATTTAAAACTCG
Source organism: Acacia acuminata (assembly GCA_019022655.1). Lineage (NCBI taxonomy): Eukaryota > Viridiplantae > Streptophyta > Magnoliopsida > Fabales > Fabaceae > Acacia > Acacia acuminata. Next base: position 7,047,027 of record JAFJYI010000010.1, read on the forward strand.
GATTGTGAGCGGTGGGAGTCTTGGGTCGGGTCAAGTGAACCGATATTAATTAAAAAATAATTTAATTAAAATAGATTAAGATGTTCATATTTTAATAATAATAAATATTTTGTGGTTAAATAATAAATATAAAAAGATGTGATGTGATATGTATAGTATTATATTATTATTTTTCAAAAGGATATATCTTTGAAGATCTCTAAATCTGATGGAGGCAGCAGATCAGTACGTAGTCTTCAATCTCTCTCTCTCTCTCTCTCTCTCTCTCTCACGGGTGTTTATTGCTCTATTTGACATTTTCAGTTTTTCACTCGATCACAGTCTCACTCCATCTCTCTTCTTCCGTTCTTCATCATCTCGTAGATTAAAGCCGGGGCAGAGGTTAAAGAAGATGGAGTAACGTCGCTGGTAGAGGTCCGTCGCCGCCGTCGCTGAAGGAGGTCATTCGCTGTTTCACGGTGGAGGAACTTCACCGCGGATGAAGGATTTTTTTTTTCAACGAACCCACCGCCACACTCTCCTCCCTTCTCGTTCAGTTTTTTTTTTTTTTTTTTTTACATCTTTTGGCTCTGATGTGGATTTTCCCAATTTTCTTCTGAGTATTGATCTCATTCACTAATTAGGTACAGAGGGAGTAAGTATAAATACCTAAACTATTTTATTTTATTATACGGGGTAATGTGTTTATATTATTGTTATCTTTTCAATTTTAATTCTCTAAATTATTTATATTTTCATGTGAAATCGTTAAAATATATTATCTTTAAAAATAGTTATGTTTAGGCTCCCCGTTTTAAAATTTAATTTTTATATTATTTGTTTATTTATAGTGTCTGTTACTTATTTAACAAATTTTTAACAAATTTACGGTGTCTAGTCAAAATAGGACAAAAGGGAAAATATAGGGTTAGGTTCCCAATTCCGATTTTATCAAAATAGGACAAAAGGGAAAATATAGGGTTAAGTAGCAATTTTATCCTGGAAGTATATGCCCATAAGAAATTGTGTCCATGAAGCTTTTTTTAAAGCAATGTTGTCCTGAAAATCTAAAAACGTAGTAATATTGCTTCTCCATAATAGCCCTAATAGTCAAACGTTAGTTGACCGCATTATGCTAACGTGAATTGTCCATATAGCGTATTTGTCACTTTTTTAAGTAACAATTTTGCTCTGGAAGTATATGCTCAGGAGCAATTTTGCCCTTGAATTTTTTTATTTTTTTTTTGAGCAATTTTGTCTTGGAAATAGATAATCCATGTCAGTATAATAGGTTCAACTAATATTTGACCGTTATAGCAGTTAATGGAGGGATAACATTGCTACGTTTTTAAACTTAAACTTAGGGCTAGAAAAAAAAAATTACTCACTAGGCATGTACTTCCCGAACAAAATTGCTACTTAACCAGGAAAATATAACAAATTAAGATGGAGATTTCACATGCTCTTTTTTTTTTTTGGTTAAAGATTATCTACAACTAATGCGGTTTCTTTCAAATGATAAAATACATTTATAAAGCTAATTATTACGTTAATTCATGAGTGACCTTCCAAATTTTGATATATTGGTTTTATTGAAAAAAATCACGTAACCAAATATGGAAAATTGGTTCAAAGTTTATGTTTAATAAATTTATTGGTTAGAAGGACTTAAACTTGCGCTAGTGCAATTCTTATTCAGCTATGTATAACATAACATCTTCAACTATGTGCAAATGACTTCTGTTTTAGAAATGTATGTGCATAAGAGAGTAAGTGTGTTATGTTGTGAACATATTAAATGTGTAGAGAATTTCATAACCATTTTCACATATTTAACAAAAATTTCAAAGCAATTTCAATATTATAATAAAGAATATCATAATTGTGTATAAAGTTTGGTTCAGTTAATAAATGTCTAAAAGAGTTAGCTTATAACTATAAGGTTATAAGTTAAATGGCATTAATGTAAAACCTCTATTGATGGGTGATCTGTATGTATTTATTTTTATTGTAAATACTCTAAGCCTAGAGGTATACATTGGCTCTGATAATCCTCAACATTCAACTCACCTAAACTTTTTATAAAAAAAATAAATAATATCATAATTACATTAGTATAGAGAGAAAGTTCAATTCAGTGATGATAGTGTTTTGGATGTGGTGGAGGAGATGTGGTAGAGATCAGAGGAGGACGACCTTTACATACAGGGCTTGTTTGGAAAGGCGGTCGAGGGTTGAAAAGGCACGGTAAGAAGGGGAAAAAAATACGGTGGGAGTAAAATGAGATATTTAGGTTGTCATATTTTCAGAAGGGCTTTTAGGTCAAAACCCACTTTTAAGAAGAAGTCATTAAGACTCACTTTTTAAAGTGCATATGTATTTGTACAACCATCAATCCAAATATAAATCACATTTACAATATGACTTTTATCCTATCTCAAATTTAAAAAAGTTAGATTAGAAAAAAAGTTACTTTTGTCACCGTTAATCCAAACGGCGCATAAAAAGAGAATATTTAAGGAAGAAATGTACAAGTAAGATCTCACCTCCTTCATTCCGAAAACGAAGGAGATACTCTCTTTATCCTCCTTCTCATTGGCCACATATTGGCCATTGATTTGGAAAAATGAGAGAAAAATGAAAGTAGTACTGTGTTGATTGGACGGATGTGATTTAAAGATTATAAAAGATAATGAGAAAAGGATGATGAGAGAAACCCAACCTCCATTCGTTCTTAGTAATTAATTAAGTATTCCCTCCATTACTTTTTACAAGAGACTATTTTTTGGTATGGTTATTCTTATTTGTATTAGATGTTGTCTCTTTTTTTTTTTTTTTTAATTTTTCATTTTGCTCCCATTTCATTACCCGTATTAAAATATTATTGTGACAAACACAACTGCTTTGCTATCCAGCACATCTTATGAAAAAAGAAAGATCCTAACATCAGCCTCTTTGCTCTCATCAGTTTAAAAGGGAGCTTGAAGTGGATATGGAACTTCTTCTTAGTATTATTAACCACACTAAATTCACCAACATTATCAGAAGGGATATTATTTCTTTTTAAATACTTTTAATGTTTTTAGGCCATGTCCTTCTTTTTCAGTCACAGTAAACATAGTTCATTAGACATTGTTTTAACTTTAGCAATTCATTTTGATCTTTTATTCAAAAAAAACATTACATTCGTTCTTTTTAAAAAAAATTATCACCAGTATTTGGTTTCAGATTCGTGGTTGTTCCTCCTAATACAAATGTCTCTTCTAAAACTCTAACTAAAGACCCATAAAGATTTAATGGGGCCTTACATCACTAGATCAACTCTATTAACACTACATTCATTCTGTTATCCATTCCTTTCCCTTTTTCCCTGAATTTGATTTAATTTTCAAAAATCAAAGTGGCCCACGGTGTTGTTCCCTAACATGAATACCAAGATACACTGTATGCCTGTAGTAGCTGAGACCAAAAATAATATTTTCAGTGAATAACGTATAATTTATAGAATTTAGTAAAATAGTGATGAAAAATAATTTAATTTTGAAAGATGGCAACATGATAACAAGTTTCAACTTCTAGAACATATAATTATAGTCATAAATAAAACTATATGAAATATCATTATACGAATAAAACCAAATACACATAAAACAATTTGTTTAACAAAATCAGTTTAGAAACAATAAATATATAATCTCATCTTTCGTAGGACTTTAACATAATGGATAACAAATGTAGATACACAGTTCACGAGGGTAAATAACCAAGTACGACATGAAGCCATGAGAATAAGCGTATACACATAGTCCACGAGGGCAAGAAAACAAATAAGCACAATACGAGCCCACGAAACAAATGTAGGTACAAGGCCTACAAATAACAAGTGTAATAACAAATCCCACAAATATCAGGCTAGAGCATTATGCTCACAAATGCCAAGCGAGCTCGAGGTTAATCATGATGCACCAAGAACTAAAAGTACTGCTATTAATAACCAGCGTTCAGTATTCAGTCCTCTTAAAACATTTTAAGTATGCATGGGATCAGTTTACCATTTATAAACGAAAAAGATCTAATCTTGAAAACTCATAAGAAATATTTCATATAAGTGATCTCAGCATGAAGGTTTGCAAATAATAACTCAAAACTATTTCAAGCATGTATGGAGTCTACATCTTCCTAATTCTTTCTTTTTAGTACAATTCAACATCTTTTCCGTTTAGAAACAATCCTTTCACCATCTCCATGCATGAATCACAATTTTAAATACTTCTTATGTTAAAGGATCATGTTTAAATTCGAAGTGCAAGAAAAATTTATATAGAAAACTCAAGAAGGGCCAACAACATTAAATAAGATCCTTGTTCTTTACTTATTTCAATATCAATGTGAATATGAAATAATTCAAATACAAGTTATAATGGGGACGTTATTCACTAACATAATGTACTCCCAAGTACATATATAAATAAATATATGTAGAACTCTATCCCACTTAGCCACTTTCATACACAGTGCCATGCTATTTTCCATAAAATTTCCTTCTTAAACATTTAAACAAACACTTCATATGAATTTCACACAAAATCAACTCATAAACTTGAAGAATCTAAATTTGACCATTTTTCCTCTTACACAAATTCACTAACACCCTGTGACTGTGTGCATTCTAAGAATCAAGTTACGAAGCAATGACCAATTGACCATAATCTAATATTGCTAACTAAGCAACTTCAACATCGACATTAAAACAGAAGGTCTCTAAAATTCAACTCAATAAAAAGATTTAGCTTTTAATAAAACAGAACCCATGTCCTTGTTTCCTGTTAGCTTAAAATTCTAAGATTTAATTAGTGCTTCAAACTTTAGTCTCCAAATCCCACACAAAATAACTAAAGATAAAAACAAGAACAGAAGAAGTATGGCCAAGCTTACTCCACACACCCTTTTAGCGGTTTGGAAGGAGAGGAGGAAGATGAACCCAGTCTTGCAAAAAGAACTATCTCTCAAAACCTCAACAGCTCAATCTCAAAATAATCGCACACCAACGACAAAGAGAAAGAGAATTGCAATCACCAGCACCAACGTACAACAGAGAATATAGAAAAGGAACAAGAAACGACGAAACAGAGCAAAGTTCGAAACCTACCAAATCAGAAATCCTTCACGCACACCCACTGATGACGACGTGAAATAGGATGATGACGAACGGACGAACTGACAGACGGCGGCAAGGAAGGGCAGAAGGACAGAGATGAACGAAGGAGGCTGGGGTTTCATGAAGCTCCTGCTCTCACTTTGAGCAATTATTCTGCAGGAAATAATTGAGACAAGTCTCTGCCTCCTAAAACACAAAAAAGGTTCTCACTCAGATTCTAGTACAGGAGGAGAGCGAGCCACGAGTGAGGCGAGAGGAAGAGACCGGAGAGTGATACGGGGACGAAGTTGAGAGGGTGAGGAGAGTGGCCGGCCGCCGGCTGTAGTGGAGAGCGAGAGATTCAGGAGTGAGAGTTGCCCGTGGAAGACGATGATCTCTGGGTGAAAAAAAAAAAAGCCTTTTCAATTTTAAGGGCATTTTGATAATTTCTGGTGAGATGAGGGAAAAATAAAAATCACACATTAGAACCCACAACTCAAGGAACTTTGGCCATTCTAATACCATCAAACGACAAGCTTAACCGTCACCTAACTACACAGTAAACAATAAATATATAATTTGTTTATAATATTATAATTTAATTAATTAATTAAATTTATTATTATTTTTAATTCTCAAATATCTAGGTTATTACTAGGAGTGTTACAAAGATATTTTTTTAGTTTTACCATCATTAATTATATTCAGATTGCATAACGCACGTGGCTGTTGAGTAAACACTTGTTAGCTATATTCTTTGTAACTTCGCAAATGCAATTACCAACGACTAATTATTATTATTTTAAAAATTTCTTTGTTAAATAGTAAATTTTGAATGTTGATAGATTTAATTTATCTTGAAAATATAATTAAATCAAATTTTAAAATTATCACAACTTAGATATTAGTGGGAGAAATTATTAATAACTAATCATGATTATTTTTAAAATTCTGAGTTTATATCACCATGATGAGTGATGGCAACCTCCTCCAAATATGGAATCAAGATTATGAATCTAAAATCCAAAATGCATATGTAGAATCATCATAACAGTTTACTTCAATCAATATATAATTATTAAAAGTATATGATGAAATAATTAAGATATTAAAAATCATATCAAATTAATTTAAATATATATCAAATTCAAATTTTAAAATGAAATGTACCAATATTCATAATTTATTATAGAAATTTCTATGAACGGTTAGAAATGGTTAGAATCTGATAAATATACTTCATCACTGGAATGTATATAAAATATAAAATAATAAAATAATAATTTTATAAATTATTAAATAACAACTATATATTTTTGATAAAGGGTAGAGAACAGAGATACATCATGTGAAAGAAAATGAGAGATAGGATTATGAAGGCTGTTGTAATTCCATTATCTGTGATTAAAGATACTATACTTATGGATTTCTCATACCTATGTCTCCCGGCCAAAAAAATTAGATATATCGTCCATAATATATGATCGAGATTTCAGTATCTAAAATATATTACCTCATTATCACCAAAATAACAACATAATATATATTATGAATCGAAATATCAAATTCACATACCTAATTCCTCCTGTTGAAATCAATCTGTGTTTCCATTTCACGTTCACCATCTGTGTTTCCCTTTCATGTTCACCATTACTCATCAGTCTCTCACTCAACATTCCGACTGAACATGAACAAACTGAGCAATCAATCACTTCTTCAACTTCTCACTGTCCTGTGGGGTAAGTTCTTGTTCTTATTCTTCTTCTCTTGTGAATTTCAAATTTTTTATGTTGTCAAATTCAAGTGTTGTAACCATAATGCAATAATACTCTGTTTCTATATCACAAAAACAGAGCTTCCAACCAGCTGAAGAAACAAGAAAAGATCGCACCTTCTTGAAAATTTTCGTGGAAATTTGTGAGTATTCCTATTTGGCCTTACTCATTCCTATTTCTTCTTCTTATTATTCTAATATCTGTGGATTTCAAATTTCTTATGGCTCAAAATTCAATTGGTTTTAAGCAGAATAAAATACTCTCTGTTTTTATATCACAGAAACAGAGCATCCAACCAGATAAGGAAGCCACACGTTTGGGGAAATTTGGTGAGCATTTATATTTCGCCTTTCTCATCATTATTATTACGTCAATTGATTCTGTGAAAATGGATTACCTTTCCTTAGTTGTTATTGGATGAATGACGCCTAATAGTTTCTTGGCATCAAATTGGGTTATATAGTTATTAATCAGTTACCTTTTGCTGAATTGCCTTCTTTTCATCTATATATGCTCTCTGCATTAAAGGGGGAAAAAAACATCAGTCGACTAGCTTTGTGTATTCTCGGACCTTTAGATCATTTCTTTATAATATTTTTGTCAAGCATAGGTATGAACTTTATTATGGTTGGTATTTGCGGAAGCTCACAATGAGCATGAAAATCATTTTTATGAATCTAGAGATTCCCACCTTTCAACTTTACCAAATAATAAAATTTTTATTTTAAATTATTTTGTTTAAAACAATTATTTTGGGTTTTGTAGTGTTAGCTTGTAGATTTAGAGCGGGATTTACGTTTAACTCATGCATCTTGTAGATATTAGATGATGCGTATATATAGTTGTGACTATTTGTGTCATTTATTTTATGTATGGTAAACTCAAAGTTGCTTATACTTGGAATGATCCAATCCAAATATGGTAATTTCATTTCAACGTAGATAATGCTCTGAAACACTGATCACATTGTTGATGTGCTTATTGAGTTGAATATAAATGCGATAAGTTGCTTTATTTATGAGATTTATCTGAAACTCTAGCTGATTAGAAATTGGAATTTTTTATTAGGAAAAAACAATAGTAAGGATGTCTGATTTGTTAACTATGGAAGATTTTGAAGATCTGCGACAGACTCATCATAATTTAAGCCCTTTTGAGATACTGGTAGAAGTTGCCTCTCTTCATTATAAAAAGTTGGTGGAAAAGAAGCAGCAGCAGCCTCTAAAAATTGTGAAAACGAGACCGAACATGCCTCTAAAATTGAAGATAAAGAGACAAAGAAATGAGGAAGAAAATCTTATCAACCATGCCATTAAGGCCCCTTCAAAGATACATGATGAACGTCTAACCCATGAAGATTTGATTAAAGGTAATGTCTTTAAAGTTTTGCTTATAGTTCATTTGATTGATTTGTTTCTTTCTCTGTGAAACAGAAGGAAGGCAAAAAGTGCATAACCTTGCAAAGATTGACACACTAAAGAGAAAATTGGAAGAAACCAATGAAGAATGGATTGAAGCTATGGAAATGAAGAGAAAAAAGATGAAGAATAGGAAGAGGGGTAGCCAGAATCCACCAACACCACTACCAAGCTTGTCGCAAGAATTCGAAAGAAAAATCATGAGTGAATATGGTGGAAAAAGAATCATAAGGGTCATACAAAAGTGCTTGACTGAAACAGATGTAAACAGAGGACACTGTAGAGTCACAATTCCTTGTAGCCAGGTTGAGAATTTCAAGTTCTTGGATGGCGAAGAGATGACAAATTTAAGGTTGCAGAGATCCATTACCGTGCCTTTGATTCACACATCATCAAAAAATGGGGTTTCTCGTCCTCTTACAGAGACATCATTGGAACTTGGACAATGGGATTTGCAAAAAAGTAAGAAAGACCTCAAAAAAGTAAGCTATCAGTATGTGTTAAAAACTAATTGGAACGCAATAGTTAAAAACGATGGTCTCAAAAAAGGAGATTGTGTTCAGATTTGGGCATTTCGTGATGTTGACAACAAGCTTTGTATGGCACTTGTCAAACTTTGAGGAGGGGAGAATGATGAAGATGAAGAAAAGCAACCAGTCAATGGAAGCTTAAAAGTAGTTCAAATTTTTTTAATAAGTATTTTTTTTAAAAAAATTTTATTGTAGATGGTAGTGTAGATTTCTAACACAATTTGAATTTGGATTCCTTTAATCAGTTCATTTTTCTTTAGCTTCTTGCGAGATATCATAATGTAGATGTTCTTTTCTTTTTCTTTTTTTTTTTTTTTTTGCAGCAATTAATTTAGTATTTGTTTTCCATATTATGTTCAGTTTTTATGAAACATTTAATGGTCATCACATGATGATAGAATTTCAAATACTCTTAGTAGTTGGTTATTGATTAATGATATTTATATTAATATTTAAATTTTGAATTGAATTATATTAATCAATCCATACCTCTATATTTCATATAAATGAACACAGTATTTACAATTTTAGTTATTGATCATTAAAGTTTGGATTAGTGCTCATTTTTTGTTAAGCATTTGGTGATCTCACTGTGATTACAACCTCCTCCGTGGAATCATGAATCCAGAATCCACTTGTAGAATGTATCAGTAAGCATCATCATTAGTTAAAATGTTATAGAATCCAATAAAAAGTTCTCTGATAAATCTGTTAAACTGGATCATTTTTTTCCCCTGTTAAATCTGTTAAGCTCTTGCTTCTCCTCAAACACGGGGTGATTTCATTAATGCAATTACTAATTATTATTTTTTGAAGAATCCACAATCAATACAAAATCACAACTAACATAATGAAGAAATTATTATTAGACTACTGCTTATTTTGGCGGGAAAAAAGGAAGACTTTTTTTTTTTTTTTTTTTTTGGCCACAGAAAAAAGAAGAAGACGACTACTTAGTATCTGTTGACCCAAAAAGATGACAAGGTTTATTCAAATGACATCTGAGTGATTACAATCTGTATAATGTTATATTTATAGCTTTTTAGTTTCCTAACTGACCTGCCTAACTATTGTTATTATTATTATTCTCCCCATGTTCCTAAATAAATGGTAGAATTGTTTTTTTAGAGATTAAGAAAGATTTTACTTAATCATTTCAAATATTATGTATTATTATATGATATATAAAAAATTCAATTGGGACCTATATTTAGAATTGGAGATAGTAATACAAAAGCTTTATAATCATTTTATATGTTGTGTATTATTATATTATATATTAGTTTATAAACTAGACAAAATAATTTAGAGAGAAAAAATGATAAAATACTTTAAAATAATTTAATTAGTTTTTTAATGTCTTAAAATAAAATAAAAATTAATTAGGTCTTGTATTTAGAGTTAGAATTAGTAATACAAAAGCTTGGTGGCAGAAATTGGATAAATAGATTTTTTTTTTTTTTTTTTTTTGATAAGAATAGATTCAGAAATTGATTCTTCTATGTATAGATTTCGTGTAGCTTTAAGATGAGATTTTTCTAAATTTTTTGACTATGGGCCGATTGTTGTTAACGGTGGTGGTGGTTCTGAAACGAAATTAAAGTACCGTAACAATGTTTAGAATTAAAATTATTAAAGTATTGTTCTGAAAAAAACCAACTGTATCATAATAAAATTTCATCACCACAAAAGTTTTATTTCTAAAATATTCAAGCGACCATATTGTTATTGTAAATACGGCAAATTGTACTCATTAGTCTTTCCAATTCTTCTCATAATTCACAGGCAACAATAAATTATTGGTACTAATTAAGAAAATTAAATTTATCAAAAAATTTAAGTGATTTGCAATGTATTATTATTATTATTATTATTATTATTATGTTAATTTATAGCATATTAAGTTTTTTTTTTCTTTTCTTACTATCCTCGTTAAATATAGGTATATATGAAAACGAAAGTTTGAGACAATAAATAAATATTTAAGAATTCAAAATTGAGTTTTGTATAAATAAAACTAAGTAAACTATAATGATTTGAAGGAAAAAAAAATCTGTTAAACTGGATCTTTTTTTTCCCCTGTTAAATCAGTTAAGCTCCTGCTTCTCCTAAAACACGGGTGATTTCATTAATGCAATTACTAATTATTATTATTTTTTTAAAAAAACAAATATATTGAAGAATCCACAATCAATACAAATTCACAACTAACACAATCAGGGGAGAGACAAGAAATTATTATTACACTACTGCTTATTTTGGCGGGAAAAACTCACAACTATGGCTTATGCGCTCCATCGGACTATTAGTCCCTGTGCAATAATACTACGGTGATATTTTACTTATGGTTCATATAACGGTACAATCCATAATTACTTTTTTTTTTTTTAAATAAAAATAAAAATTAAAGATTAGGAAACTACGTTTGTTTCCTAATTCATTAAAACAGGACCGAAATACTTTTCTCCCAAGTTTCCTAATTCTATTTAGTTCATCAGAAATTAATCTGCACTCCCATTTCAAGCTCCCGATTAATGCGTCTGGCATTCAACGTTCAGAAAGCCAACTCATTTCTCACACTTCAACTTCCCACTGTCTTGTGGGTAAGTTCTTCCTTCTTCTTTCTTCTTCCTTATTCTTCTACTTCTAAAATAAAATCTGTGAATTTCAAATTTGTAGTGACGTCAAATTCAAGTGTTGTAACCATAATACTACTCTGTTTTCATTTCACAGAAACAGAGCATCCGACCAGCTGCAAAACAAGAAAGGAACGCACCTTCTTCATTCTTCAAACGCTTTTGAGGAAATTTGTGAGTATTCCTATTTTCCCTTTCTCATTCCTATTTCTTCAAACGGTTTTGTAGTGTCGGCTTTACTTTTCAGAAAAACAAACTAAAATATAATTAAAACAAATACATAAAAGTATAGATCTTTTAATAGAAGAGGCCCCATTGTGAAAAACCCAGTTAAAACCGTCTCTTATACATCCTTTTTTCTCACCCCACTCTCCATAGTCCCAGGTCTCCCTTTTCATGAGTTCAATTTCTTTTCTTGTCTTCCTTCCTTCCCCCACACTATTGTCTCCTTGTGTCTTCATTGTTTTGTCTTATTCCTCTTTTTGCTGCGCTTCTAGTGTGGGATTGACATTTAACTCATGTATTTCATAGATATTATATTCCAGTGATTATTAGTGTCTTTTATTTTAAGGACAGTATGTTCAATGTTCTTATGCTTGGAATGATTTGATGTGAATAAGGAATACATTTTAACGTAGATAGTGCTATGAAATACTACATATTTTGTTATGTCGTCTTGTTTATATGATTCCTATGTTGTATATAATTTTGATTCTATATTGTTTATGTAAAGATTCATATGAAAATATTGCTGATTAGAAATTGAACCTTTTGTCAGAAATGCAGAAAAAGGCAACAGTGAGGATGTCTGGTTTGTTGACTATGGAAGATTTTGAAGGCCTGAAACAGAGTCAAAATAATTTGAGCTCTTTTGAGATACTGTTACAAGTTGCCTCAGTTGCTACTAAAAAATATGATTTGGCCCATGATTATAAAAAGTTGGTTGAAAAGAAGAACCAGCAGCCGAGACCAAACATGCCTCTAAGATTTAAGACAAAGAGACAAAGAAATGAGGAGGAAAATCTTACCAACCATGCCATTAAGGCCCCTTCAAAGATACATGATGAACACCTAACCCATGAAGACTTGGTTAAAGGTAATGTCTTAAGTTTGAATTGATGAATTATATGGTTCAAAAATGAAGTCTTAAAAGTTTTGCTTATAGTTCATTTGATTGATTGATTCTTTTCTTTCTCTGTGAAACAGAAGGCAGAAAAAAAGTGCAGAAATCTGTGAAGACTGAGACACTAAAGAGGAAATTGGAAGAAACCCAAAGCAATGAAGAATGGATCGAAGCTATGGAAATGAAGAGAAAGAAGATGAAGAACAGGAATAGGGGTAGCCAAAATCCACCAACACCACTACCAAGCTTGTCAAAAGAATTCAAAAGAAAAATCATTGGTGAATATGGCGGGAGAAGAATCATAAGGGTCATACAAAAGCACTTGACTGAAACAGATGTAAGCAAGGGACATAGTAGAGTCACAATTCCTTGTACTCAAGTTGAGAGCTTCAATTTTTGGATGGTGAAGAGATGACAAATTTAAGGTTGGGGAGATCCATTACTGTGCCATTGATTCACACTCCGACAGAAAATGGGATGTCTCTTCCTCTTTCAGAGACATCATTGGAATTTGGACAATGGGATTTGCATAAAGGTAAGAATGATCTTCAGAAAGTAAGTTATCAGTATGTGTTGAAAACTAATTGGAACACAATAGTTGAAACAGATGATCTCAGAAAAAAAGATCATGTTCAGATTTGGGCATTCCGTGATGTTCACAACCAGCTATGTATGGCACTTGTCAAGCTTTGAGGAGGAGGATGATGATGAGAAACCAGTCAACAGATGCATAAAAGAACTCAGTTTAGTGGCTCAAAGTTTTCTAACAAATGATCATTTTGTAATTTCTAACACAATCAGAATTTGGATTCCAATTATTTTCAGTGTAATCTTGCTTGATTGCAGTGAAAGCAAAAATCAGTTCATTTTCATTAGCTTCTTTGTGAGTTATCATGGGTTAGATATTCCTTTCTTTTGCATGACTTAAGTTTTTTTGTTTTCCCTTTTTTTAAAAAAAAAATTCTGTTTAGTTTTTTCTGAACTAGAGTCAGCAACCACAAATAATGGACCTGTCTATCACACACATTATTACCTTGATGCCCTCCCTTCATTGCATTCTATATTTTTGAGGAACTTAACTATCGGATATATTCATTACCTTTTTTTAAGGACATCTATCACGTATAGGAGGTGTATAATCAAATAATAGGATGATCAGTAGCTGACTGAAACTTTCATAACACTATTTTTCTGAACTAGAGTCAGCAATCATAAATAATAATCATGTTAAGCTGGATAAAGCTTTTGCATGATGTCACACACATACATACACATCTTCTTTAGGTTTTAAACCTCTTAAGAATCTCTTGACAATGATCACATGATTGACTTTTTTAAAGTTTTAACTAACTACTTGAGAGGGCATCAAGGTTTAACTTCTTAAGGTTGTCACTCAAGGGAGGGCAATCAATGTTACATACCAAAAAAATAGTGTTTAAGGCAGAGTAAAACCAGAAAGGATACCCAATATATACCTACAGAATTCAAAAAAAGAAAAAGCACCAACAGGTTTAAGATTATCGATGCATGATCCTAGCCAGCCAATCCAAAACACAAATCAGTAATCCCTAAATGCACAGACATGGACATCATCTGCAACAGTGAAAACTAAAAACCTTAGTTTTCAAGCCAACAAGAAAACAATGGCAACCAAAAAAAAAAAAAAACTGCACAATTTCTGGTACTTTACTCAAGCAGACATAATCATAATAGTCAACAAACTAACGTCGACCTTTCTCTGTAGATAAGTTCTAGCATATATGGCAAACATGAAAATCAATAATAGAACCTATCACAAAAATGGCTACAATAGTACTCATAAAGCAAGAAATGAACAATTTCCTTAGTTACAGAGTGCAGCAGAAGATCTACAATGACTTAAGTTTGGCAAAAACATCATCGTATTGCTTAGCAGCTTCAGATTTATCCAATCTATTGCGAAATTAAAGCAAGAACATAGGAATACCTTGGGACTCTTGCCAGTGGAGAACACCAGTGCTTCGAAACCGAATCTGGCAGTGTTCCAAAGCTCCAAATAATAAAACCCCGAAACAATCTACCTCAGCTCGAGCAAATCACAGAGTCTCAAATCCGAGGGAAATTAGGAGAGACCACACAAATCCAAAATGAAGGCAAGCTCAACGGAATTTTGTTTTGGAGAGACACAATGCAGCGAACGTGAGTTTGACGGAGCAACGGCGAGACACAGGGACGAGAGAGTCAAGAAGAAGACAAGAGAATGGGAAAGAAGAAGAGGAAAACGAGAAACGCTGAAATGAAGTTATGGTGGGAAAGAGAAAAACCATTTTGTTTTTTAAAATAAAAACCAACTTATATGGTGTCTGGTGGCCATTAAAGTTGAGAGGGCATCAAGGTTTAACTTCTTAAGGTTGACACTCAAGGGAGGGCAATCAATGTTGCATACAAAAAAAAAAAAAAAAAAAAAAAAAAAAAAATTGTGTTCAAGACAGCGTAAAACTAATTTCCTTAGTTACAGAGTGCAGCAGAAGGATCTAAAATGACTTGAGTTTGGCAAAATCAACCTCATGTTTCTTAGCAGCTTCAGATTTATGCAATCGATTGTGAAATTAAAGCAAGAACATATGAATACCTTGGGGCTCTTCTTAGTGCTTCAAAACCCAATCTGGCAGTGTTCCGAAGCTTCAAATCATAAAACCCAGAAACAATCTCAAATCCGGGCGGGAATTAGGAGAGAAAAACGGCAAGAGATGCGAGAAACCCACACAAATAGAAAATGAAGGCGAGCTCGACAGACGGACAACAGTAAAACCCAGTTTTGTTTTGGAGAGACACAATGCAACGCACTTGAGCTTGAAAGACCAATGGCAAGACACAGGGAAATGAGATCGAATAAGGCACAACGCTGAAATGAAGTTATGGTGGGAAATAGAAAACCAGCTGATGGTGTCTGGTCATGAAATCTCCATACGCCATACATACAAAATCAAAAATTACCACTTATAAGTGTGAATTTCCGAATTCTCTTTGACCCAATAAAAAAAAAAAAAAATCTGAATTCTCATTGCATGTTTTTTTTTCTCCTTAGGTGCTTATCCCCTGATTTGGGGGTGTGGCATTAATTTTATATATATATATATATATATATATATTATTTAGATTAAATTATATGCAGTATCTTACAAAAAAAAATTTGTTTATAGTACCTCAAATTAATTAATTTTAAAGATATTGTGCTGTAAAAAAATATTTTTGTAATTAATTTGATATGCTGGGTACAAAAAAATATTTTAAGATATAGCATATAATTTAATTTAAATAAATAAAATATTAAAAAAAAAAATGCCACACCTCCAAGTGATAAAATACACTTATAAAGCTAATTATAACGTTAATTCATGAATCACCTTCCAAATTTTGATATACTGGTGTTGTTGACAAAAATCACGTGACCAAATATGGAAAATTGGTTAAAAGTTTATGTTTAATAATTTTATTGGTTAGAAGGACTTGAACTTATGCGCTACTTTGGGGGTGCAATTCTTGCAATTCTTGTTCGGCTATGTACAACTTTCCTAAAATTTTCATAAAAAAAAAAAATAAATAATAATAATAATAATTATATTGGTTAGAAGCACTTGAACTTGTGCGGGTGCAATTCTTGTTGGGCTATGTACAACTTAACTATTTTCAACTATGGGCAAATGACTTCTATTTTGGAAATGTATATGAAAGAGAGAGAAAGAGGGTGTTATGTTGTGAAAATATTGAATATGTAGAGAATTTCATAACCATTTTCACATATTTAACCAAAAATTTCAAAGCAATGTCAATATTATAACAAAAAAATATCATAGCTGTTTACAAAGTTTGGTTCAATTGATAAAAATCTAAAAGAGTTGGCTTATAAAACCTTATTAGTAGGTGATTTGTAATTAGGGATTTTTAGTGTAAATGTTCTTTGAGCCTAGAGATATACATTGGCCTAAATAAGCCCTAGGATCCAACTTACCTAAACTTTTTATAAAAAATTAAGTAATAATATCATAATTACATTAGTACGAGAGAGAAAGTTCAATTCAGTGATAATAGTTTGTAGAATGTAGTAGAGATCAAAGGAGGACACCAAGCACTCAGGTAGCGCAGTGGTATGACGCTGGTCTATCCATACTTTGTATCAGGGTTTGACCCTGCCCGGGACCATTAGGTCCCCAATTCCAAAAAAAAAAAAAAAAAAAAAATCAAAGATCAAATGAGGACGAGCTTCATATACAAAAAGCGAATATTGAAGCAAGAAATGTATAAGTAGATCCTACCTCCTTCGCTCTTAGTAATTAAGTACTCCCTCCATTACTTTTAGAGACTATTTTTTGGCATGGTTATTCCTATTTATAAGAGACCCTTAATGTTGTCTCTATTTTTAAAAAATTTCTCATTTTCCCCCCATTTCATTACTCATATTAAAATATTATTGTATTTATTATCTTTCTTTTACAATCTATGGCAATCCATCCAGCACATCTTATGAAAAAAGAAAGATCCTGACATCAACCTCTTTGGTCTCATCAGTCTAAAAGGAAGTTTGAAGTGGATATGGAATTATTAATTACACTAAACTTACTAACATTATCCGCAAAGATAATCTTTCTTTTTAAATGTTTTTAGTGTTTTTAAAGTTCAAGTTGTATCTGTTGTTAATCTTAATTCAATTGGTCGTCTTATATCCTTCTTTTTTCGGTCACTATATAAGTACTTCATTAGACATCGTTATAACTTTAGTAATTCATTTTGATCTTTTATCCCCAAAAAAAAAAAATTGTAATAATATCACCAGTATTCGGTTGGGGATTCATGATTATATCTCTTAACATAAGAATTTCTTCTATGACTTTAATTCAAGACCCAGATAGATTTAGCAGAACCTTACACTGCTAGACTTACTCTATATTGGTAACACTACATTCATTCTACTGATCCATTTCTTTCCCTTTTTTCCCTCAATTTAATTTAATTTTCATAAATCAAAGTGGCCCATGGTGTTGTTCCTTAACATATGAATAATAAGATATGTTGTATATATGATCTTTTTTTACCTGAAGCTATTTTTTTTTTTTTTGATACAGTGAAGCTATATATATGATTCACGCTTTATTTAATCAGCATTGATTGGACACAACACAATGCATGCGTAACAGCTGCTTGGTATATATGTGAGTGATTGTAAACCCACGTATTGAAAAATTTCATGAATCCATGGACGGAGGCATGGTAGTAAAAAATGTGTTTAAAATATTAAAAACATCGATTTTACGTTTTTTTTTTTTTTTTTTTTTTTTGCTTAAATGTGTTTCGTGTTAAAAAACGGTTCCGAGTAAAAACGGTAAAAACGTCGCATTTCAACGTAAAAACGCGCCGCGTTTTTGCAAAAAAAAAGCGAGTTTACTAAGGGACTTAGTGAAAGTTTTAAAAGTTCGGAGAGGGATTAAGTGAGAATTTTCAAACTATTTGTGGGGTAGAACTACAATTTCAAAAACATCTGGGTCCTTTTCTATAATTAATAAATAAAGATCATTTTACCCCTAATTACACTTAATTCAATACAAATGTCCTTAACTCAGCTTAGTACTTAATCATGCAATAATGTCCCAGAAAATGCATTAAAAATCCCAATTCAATCATGTAAAATCATATAAAAAATATGGTTTGATCAATGACAATGTTGGATATTTTGATTGACATTGCATTGATCAAGTATATGTGTGGATGATGAGGTGCCTTATTTTTTTGTTTATATATATATATATATATATGCAGGTAAAAACTACATTTTGTATTACGATTTTACGTTTTACGATTTTTCATTCTCCTTTCATTTTAGGTAAAAAATACGTTTTCACTACCATGGACGGAGGAGCTTTCTCGGCCACCGAAGGTAATCTTTGATAGGGAGCTCTACTAGGTGAATCCAAAACAGAGAAGGAGGTTGAAGGAGGGAGGTGAGATTTTCTAGGCTCTAATTCTTGGCTCTGATTATTGTGTAAAATAATTGAGTAAGAGTTTTGGATTGTGACCTATTGAGTAATGAGACTAACTAAAAGAGTAATAGTTTTCACAAAATCTGTAAGTACTGACAATATGTATAAAATGATTAACAAAGTTTTGGGTTGAGACAAAATATACTAATGAAATCGACTAAAATAGTAATGATTTTGACAAAATTCGTAATGCGTCTGACAAAATCGGTAAGTACGGACAATATGTGTACAATGAATAATCAAGAGTTTTAGGTTGTGATCAATTGAGTAATGATATTGACTAAAAGAATAATTGATTTGACAAAAGCCATAACATGATTGAGTAATAGGGCTTTGGGGTCTTTTATCCCAAACACGAAAAACCTAGATTCTCACTCTATCTCGTCACTGTCCTTTACATGTACTTTTCTAAGTTTTGAAAGTTCAAATGGTATTTACATGTCTTTTTTTCCCTTTTTCTTATCATTTTATCTTCCCTATTATCTTTATTGAAATTTTATAATCTCAATTTTATAATTTTTTTAAATTCAACTTAATTTTTTTTTGTCCCCATCCTTCCTTCCAAATCCCTCGTATTACAAAACAACCTCTTAATAAATAAAGTGGATTAAATTTTATATTTAAGATCAAAATAAACTTTTCAATTAGCTCATGCATTTAGGATAGTAAAATGGTTTACTCTATAGCTATGAAGTTATGATTCTCTGCATTGCCATTTCTGCTAGATTTGAAAATCAAAGCCATAATGGAAATCCTTATGGTAAATTTTTTCATTGTTATAGTTGTGTCATATAATTCCCGTTGTAAGATGTGTGTTGCATTTGAATTTTAAACGTACACTTGTTGTTGAAATATATATTCGGTTCATGCAATCCATATAGATGATCTCCTCAAATAGGATAAGACTTATTGTTATTAATTGGTAGTAATAAGTTTTTAGTAGTTATCAAATGACTGTAATGCCAAAATTATCTAAGTTCCTAGTAGTTAACCTATGTCAAAATCAATCAATTTTATCCTTAAAAACTTATAATATTGTGTTCATAAGAAAATGGGCAATTAATAAAATTTATTATTCATTATTTCTTACTTTTTTCTTTTTATATATTTTTTCATAATTCATTGATCTGGTAATCATATTTCCTTCCAATAATATATCCTTCAATTTTAGGAGATGTAATTTATTTCTATCTTTCACTAAATTACTTTTTAATGTGATTTTACTTTAGATAGGGGGAGTATCATGTGCCAAAAATCAAGATGTGCCAAACACAGAATATGAGAAAACTCATATCCCTAAATCCTCAAATAAATAAATTTTTCAAACTTTATATGTACATATATTTGCAACACATAATACAATGAATATAAATATATTTTGATGAATTATGTCTCATTTATAGAATTCAGTAAAATAGTAACAAAATAATTTAAATAGATTTAACTTTAAAAGATGACATGATAACAAGTTTCAACTTCTAGAGAATACAATTATAATCATAAATAAAAATTATATAAAAGATCATTATACGAACAAAACCAAATACATAATAAAACAGTTCGTTTAACAAAATCAATTTAGAAATAATAAATCTCATATCTCATCTTTCATAAGACTTCAACAGAATGGATAACAAACGTGAACACACAGTCCACAGGGGTAAATAACTAAGCACGACGGAACATGCGTGGACACATAGTCCACAAGGGTAAATAACCAAGCAAGCGTAGCACGAGACCATGAAACAAGCATAGGTGCAAGGTCCACAAATAACAAGAGAGCTCGAGGTTAACCGTGGTGCATCAAGGACTAACAGTAATACTGTTAGTAACCAGCCTTCAGTATTCACTCATCTTAAAACGTTCAAGTATGTGTGGGATCGGTTTACCATTTATAAACGAAAAAGATTTAATCTTGAAAACTCGTAAGGAATATTTCATACAAGTTATCCCATAATGAAGGTTAGCAAATAATAACTCAAAACTACTTTCAAACATACATGGAGTCCACAACATCTTTTCCATTTAGAAACAATCCTTTCACCATCTCTATGCATGAATCACAATTATCAAATACTTCACATGTTAGAGGATCATGTTTAAATTCAAAGTGCAAGAAAAATTTATATAGAAAACTCAAGAAGAGCAAATAACGTTAAATAAGATCCTTTTTGTTTAATTATTTCAACATCAAAGTGAAAATAAAATAATTCAAATAAAAGTTATAATCGAACATTATTCATTCACCTTATGTACTCCTAAATACATATATACATACATATCTGTAGAACTCTTTCCCACTTAGCTACTTTCATAATCAGGTTTGCTCTTTCATTCCCTATTATCCAAAGCAGCACTACTGCCATGCTATTTTTCATAAAATTTCCTTCTCAAACATTTAATCAAACATTTCATATGCATTCCATACAAAATCAACTCATAAACTCGAAGAATCTAAATTTAACCATTTTCCTCTTACACAATTTCACTAAAACACCCTGTGGCCTTCTAAGAATCAAGTCATGAAGCAGTGACCATAATCTAATATTGCTAAGCAAGCAACTTCAACATCAACATTAAAACAGAAGGTCTCTAAAATTCAACTCAATAAAAAGATTTAGCTTTTAATAAAACAGAACCCATGTCCTGCGTCACTTCCAAGAACCAAGTTTTTTTTCCCCAGCAAAAAGCTTTAGTCTTCAAATTCCACACAAAATAACTAAAGATAAAAACAAGAAAAAAAGAAGTATGGCCAACCTTACTCCACACACCCTTTTAGCGGTTTGGAAGGAGAGGAGGAAGATGAACCTGGTCTTGCAAAAAGAACTATCTCTCAAAACCTCAACAGCTCAATCTCAAAATAATCGCACACCAATGACAAAGAGAAAGAGAATTTCAATCACCAGCACCAACGTACAACAGAGAATATAGAAAAGGAAGAAGAATCGACGAAACAGAGCAAAGTTCGGAACCTACCAAATCAGAAATCGTTCACGCAAACCGACTGATGACGACGTGAAAAAGGATGAAACCGACGGTCAAAATGAAAAACGGCGGCGGCGAACGAACGACGGTGAACGGACCAGCGGCGTCAAGGAAGGGCAGAAGGACAGAGATGAACGAAGGAGGCTGGGGTTTCACGAGGGTTCTACTCTCACTTTGAGCAATTACTCTGCAGGAAATAATTGAGACAAGTTTCTGCCTCCAAACACAAAAAAGGTTCTCACTCAGATTCTAGTTGAGGAGGAGAGCGAGCCACGACCAGTCCACCAGGTGCAATCCACGACCAGTACGCCACGAGTCAGCGAGCCATGAGTGACGAGACGAAAGGGAGAGACCGGAGAGTGATACAGGGACGAAGTCGAGAAGGTGAGGAGAGTGGCCGACCGCCGGCTGTAGAGGAGAGCGAATGATTCAGAACAGGATTCAGGAGTGAGAGTTGCCCGTGGAAGATGGGAAAAGATGATGATCTCTGTGTACAGAAAACAACAGCCGCCTCCCTTTTCAATCGTTCCAGTTTTTTTAAAAACTTTTCAGTGGTTCGTCAAAAATAAAAATTTTTCAAACCCAGAACTAAGGAGCTTTGATCATCCAAAACCAAAAAAAAAACATGTATAAGGGTATTTTGGTAATTTCAACTAAGGACAATGAAAAGATTAGTGAAAAAAAATCACATCTTACCTCAAGAGAAACCACAAAATTCAAACCCAAAACTAAAGAGCTTTGATCATCCGTCGGAATACCGTCACAAGCTTCAACCTTGACAAACTTCATTAGCTAGTAAATATATAATTAGTTTATAATTTAATTAATTAATTAAATGTATTATTATTTTTAATTCTTAAATATTTAGATTAATATAGAGAGGGTTACAAAATATTCTTCTAGTTTTACCATGATTAATTATATTTATACGGCTCAACACGCATCCGAAGAGTAAACACTTGTTAGCTAAATTTTTTTGTAACTTCATAAATGCAATAACTAATGATTAATTATTATATTTTAAAAAAAGTATCTTAAAGAATCTACAATCAATACAAAATCATAACTTAGATATAAGAAAAACAAGAATTTAACATTCTGAGTTTATGTCACCGTGATGACAATCTCCTCAAAATATGGAAATCAAGATTATGAATTTACAATCCAAAATCCACATTAAAAGCATATGATGAAATAAAACAATTAAGATATTAAAAATAATCAAATCAAATTTTAAATTTAAATAATTTATTATATAAAATTTCAAATTTTGATAATGGAATAATTATGAACCTACAATCCAAAAATATTAGAATTATATTTATTAAGATATAAAATAATTCAAATTATTTACAGATACCAATAATATGATATATATATTTCATTTAATTTGAAATGCAAACAAAATAAAATATAAAATAATTTTATAAATTATTAAATCACAACCATATATTTTTTGATAAAGGGTAGAGATATATCATGAGAAAATCACGAGAAGAAAATGGAAGATAAGATTATGAAGGGCGTTGTAATTCCGTTATATGTGATATACACAATTAATGTACATATTGTTCGAAACAAAATGTTTCTCTGGCCAATATATATATATATATGGGGTCTATAATATATGATCTAGATTTCGAATATCTAATCGTTGTGTTAGGATTAAATTCACATAACTAATTCCTCCTTGTTGAAATCAATCTCTGTTTCCGTTTCATGTTCACTGTTACTCATCACTCTCTCACTCAACATTCCGATCGAATATGAACAAACTGAGCAATCAATCACTTCTTGAACCATTTCTCACTGTCTTGTGGGGGTAAGTTATTGTTCTTCTTCTTCTTCTTTTGTGAATTCCAAATTTCTTGTGATGTCAAATTCAAGTGTTGCAACCATAAACAATAATACTCTGTTTACATATCATAAAACAGAGCATCCAACCAGCTGATGAAATAAGAGAAGAAGGCACCATCTTCAAACGCTTTCGTGGAAATTTGTGAGCATTCCTATTTGGCCTTACTCATTCCTATTTCTTCTTCTTATTATTCTAATATCTGTGAATTTCAAATTTCTTATGGCTCCAAATTCAGTTGGTTTTAAGCAGAATAAAGCACTCTCTCTTTTCATATCATAGAAACAGAGCATCCAACCAGATAAGAAAACCACACGTTTGGGGAAATTTGGTGAGCATTTATATTTCGCCTTTCTCATCATTATTTTTACGTCAATTGATTATGTGAAAATGGATTACCTTTCCTTTGCTGTTATTGGATGTATGGAACCTAATAGTTTCTTGGCATCAAATTGCGTTATATAGTATTAATCAGTTATCCTTTTGCTGAATTGCCTTCTTTTCGTCTATATGCTCTGCATTAAAAAAAGGTTATTGGTGTATTAGATTTTCATCCACGACAAAAAAAACATTATTGCATTGAAAGGATAACTTGTATTATATTTGTCACAAAACCCAGATTGTCACATCAATGAAGGTTTAGCCAGAATAGTTGGTATCTGCGGAAGCTCACAAAGAGCATAATATCATTTTTGTGAATCTAGAGATTCCCACCTTTCAACCTTACCAAATAATAAAATTTTTATTTTAAATTATTTTGTTTAAAACAATTATTTTGGGTTTTGTAGTGTTAGCTTCTAGATTTAGTATGGGATTTACGTTTAACTCATGCGTCTCATAGATGATTGATGATGCGTATATATAGTTGTGACTATTTGTGTCCTTTATTTTATGTATAGTAAACTCAAAGTTGCTTATACTTGGATTTTAGCGTAGATAATGCTCAGAAACACTGATCATACTGTTGATGTGCTTATTGAGTTGAATATAAATTTCATAAGTTGTTTTAAATATGAGATTTATCTGAAACTCTAGCTGATTAGAAATTGGAAATTTTTTATCGAAAAAACGAAAAAGGACGATTTGTTGACTATGGAAGATTTTAAAGGTGCGGCATGTTATTCATCATAATTTAAGCCCTTTTGAGATATTGGTAGAAGTTGCCTCCCTTCATTATAAAAAGTTGGTCGAAAAGAAGCAACAACAGCCTCTAAAAATTGTGGAAACAAGACCAAACACGCCTCTAAGATTTAAGAGACCAAGAAATGAGGAGGAAAATCTTACCAACCATGTCATTAAGGCCCCTTCAAAAATACATGATGAACACCTAATTTATGAAGATTTGATTAAAGGTAATGTCTTTAAAGTTTTGCTTATAGTTCATTTGATTGATTGATTCATTTATTTATTTGTGAAATAGAAGGAAGGCAAAAAGTACAAAACTCTGTGAAGACTGATTCACTAAAGAGAAAATTGGAAGAAACCACAAGCAATGAAGAATGGATTGAAGCTATGGAAATGAAGAGAAAGAAGATGAACAATAGGAAGAGGGGTAGTCAAAATCCACCAACACCACTACCAAGTTTGTCGAAAGAATTCGAAAGAAAAATCATTGATGAATATGGTGGAACAAGAATCATAAGGGTCATACAAAAGTGCTTGACTAAAACAGATGTAAGCAAAGGACATTGCAGAGTCACAATTCCCTGTAGCCGGGTTGAGAGTTTCAAGTTCTTGGATGATGAAGAGATAACAAATTTAAGGTTGCAGAAATCCATTATCGTGCCTTTGACTCGCCTACCATCAAGAAAGTCTCTTCCTCTTACAGAGACATCATTGGAACTTGGACAATGGGATTTGCATAAAAATAAGAAAGACCTTCAAGAAGTAAGCTATCAGTATGTGTTAAAAACTAATTGGAACACAATAGTTGAAAATGATGGCCTCAAAAAAGGAGATTGTGTTCAGATTTGGGCATTTCGTGATGCTTACAACAAGCTTTGTATGGCACTTGTCAAGCTTTAAGGAGGGGGAGGATGATGAAGATGAAGGAAAGCAACTGTCAATGGAAGCTCAAAAGTAGTTCAAATTTTCTTTATATATTTTTTTAATTTTTATTGTAGATGGTAGCGTAGATTTCTAATCAATTTGAATTTGGATTCCATTAATGAGTACATTCTTCTTTACCTTCTTGGGAGTTACTATAATTTAGATATTCTGTTTTTGTTTTTCCTTTTGCAGATTTTAATTTACTGTTTGTTTTCTATGTTATGTTCAGTTTTTATGAATCATTTAATGGTCATCACATGATAATAGAATTTCGTATACTCTTGGTAGTTGGTTATTGATGAATGATATTTATAGTAATATTATATTTTGAATTGAATTATATTAATCAATCCATATTTCATATAAATCAACAAAGTATTTACAATTTTAGTTATTGATCCTTAAAGCTTGGATTAATAGCTGTGCAACTGTTTAGGTATCCCCAATCTCATTATGCTTTTTTTTTTCCCACCAATTTGTTTACACTTAATCTAGTTACTACTAGCTAGACCATTTGTTGCATTTTTGTTGTCATACGTAAAACTATAAACTAAAATCAGGAAATACAAAAAAAAAAAAAAAAAAAAAAAAAAAAAAAAAAAAAAGGACAAGAAAAAAGTAGGGAATGGAGAAGAATAACATAATGAAAATATTATCTTTTGTTTTCCAAATTTGCCAACAGATAAACAATGAATTCCCCAAGTTAAGGTTCCAAGTACAATAATGTTGAGTAACTCTCTTCAGCATTCAATTTGAAGAATGAAAATCAACATGAAGTGTCTTAAGAATTAAGGTTTAGAAAGATATTTTTTTTTAGGAAAAAAAAAAAGCCTTACCCTATTCAAACAATCTTATAGTTCCGGTATGTAAATTTGCAAACTTCATCAAAATATCATCTAATTAAGGAATCAAGATTATGAATCTATAATCTAAAATCCATATCTAGAATCATCATAAGAGTTTACCTCAATCAATATATTATTATTAAAAGTATATGATGGAATAATTAAGATATTAAAAATAATATCAAATTAATTTAATATATATATCAAATTCAAATTTTGAAATTAAAAGTACTAATATACTCATGGATTTTAAAATACCTAAAATATATTGTCTCTCTGCAAAATATATATATATATATATATATCATCCATAATATATGATCAAGATTTTCAATATCTAAAATATATTACCTCATTATCACCGATATAAGAACATAAAATATATTATGAATCAAAGTCGTTGAGTTTGAATTAAATTCACATAATTGAGCAATCAATCACTCCTTCAACTTTTAAGTGTCTTGTGGGGTCCTACAATGTCAAATTCAAGTGTTATAACCATAATACAATAATACTCTGTTTTCATATCACAAAAACAGAGTATCCAACCAGCTGACGAAACAAGAAAAATTCGCACCTTCTTGAAAATTTTCGTGGAAATTTGTAAGCATTCCTATTTCTTCTTCCTATTCTAATATCCGTGAATTTCAAATTTCTTATGGCACCAAATTCAATTGGTTTTAAACAGAATAAAATACTCTCTCTTTTTATATCACAGAAACAGAGCATCCAACCCGATAAGGAAGCCACACATTTGGGGAAATTTGGTGAGTATTTATATTTCGCCTTTCTCATCATCATTATTATGTCAATTTATTATTATTATAATAACTTTCCTCCAGCTGCGCGGTAGAAAAATATTATTGCATTGAAAGGATAACTTGTATTATTCTCGGACCTTTAGATCTTTTCTTTACTATCTTTTTGTCAAGTATGGATATGAACTTTATTATATTTGTCACAAAACCCAGATTGTCACATCATTAAATATTTAGCCAGAAAAAAATATTATGGTTGGTATCTGCAGAAGCGCACAAAGAGCATAACATCATATTTGTGAATCTAGAGATACCCACCTTTCAACCTTACCAAATAATAAAATTTTTATTTTAAATTATTTTGTTTAAAACAATTATTTTGGGTTTTGTAGTGTTAGCTTGTAGATTTAGTGGGGATTTACGTTTAACTCATGCAACTCATAGATTTTAGATGATGTATGTATATAGTTGTGACTTTTTGTATCCTTTATTTTATGTATAGTAAACTCAAAGTAGCTTATACTTGGAATGATCTAATCTGAATGTGTTAATTTCATTTTAGCGTAGATAATGCTATAAAACACTGATAATATTGTTGATATGCTTATTGAGTTGAATATAAATTTGATAAGGTTCTTTAACTATGAGATTCATATGAAATTTTTTTTTTTTTTTTTTTTTTTTTAATATACATAGTAGGGGGAGGGCGGTTCAAACTCGGGCGTGGGGAAGGAAGCCAAGCTCCCATGTTTCGGCTTACTAAGGCTAGCATTCATATGAAATTCTAGCTGACTAGAAATTGGACTTTTTTATTAGAAAAAAGCAACATTAAGGATGTCTGATTCGTTTTGATTATGGAAGATTTTAAAGGCTTGCGATAGAATCATCATAATTTAAGCCCTTTTGAGATATTGTTAGAAGTTGTCTCTGCCTCTCTTCATTATAAAATGTGGGTCGAAAGAAGCAGCAAGCAGCCTCTAAAAATTGTGAAAACAAGATCGAACATGCCTCTAAGATTTATGATAAAGAGACCAAGAAATGAGGAGAAATTTTTTACCAACTATGCTATTAAGATCCCTTCAAAGATACATGATGAACGCCTAACTCATGAAGATTTGATTAAAGGTAATGTCTTTAAAGTTTTGCTTATAGTTCATTTGATTGATTGATTCATTTCTTTCTCTGTGAAACAGAAGGAAGGCTAAAAGTGCAGAACTCTATGAAGACTGATACACTAAATAGAAAATTGGAGGAAACCACAAGCAATGAAGAATGAATTGAAGCAATGGAAATGAAGAGCAAGAAGATGAAGAATAGGAAGAGGGGTAGCCAAAATCCACCAACACCACTACCAAGCTCCTCGAAAGAATTTGAAAGAAAAATCATTGGTGAATATAGTGGAACAAGAATCATAAGGGTCATACAAAAGTGCTTGACTGAAACATATGTAAACAAAGAACACCGTGTAAAGTCACAATTACTTGTAGTTGTAGTTGAGTTGAGAGTTTTAAGTTCTTGGATGGTGAAGAGATGACAAATTTAAGGTTGCAAAGATCCATTACCGTGGGTTTGATTCACACACCATCAAGAGATGGGGTGTCTCTTCCTCTTATAGATACATCATTGGAACTTGGACAATGGGATTTGTATAAAGATAAGACCTCAAACAAAATAGGCTATTAGTATGTTTTAAATTTCCTACTAGGGACAATCACCCTTAGGACCCAAGTAACCAAAATATTGTAAAAAAAGACCCAAAGAAAAGTCATATGTTAAAAAGGGTTATAGGGCCTTTTCTGGTATTATTTCAGAAACGTTAACAACTACCACTCTGGTCCTATTTATAAGTCCACTTTGACCAAATCTCACATACTAAGTAAAGGTAGTTAACTCAATGATTATGGGGGTAAATCTTCAACTTTGCCTTTATTTATGATTGAGTATTTTAAAAATGTTTTTTCTCTCTCTATCTTCATATGTATAATTAATATGAGTAAAATTTTCACAATCTCCTTTATTACATGAAATTGGACTTATAAATAGGATCAAATTTTTTGGTCAAAATGGACTTACAAATAGAACCAAAGTGATATATCAATATAACGGGGTTTTTTACCAAAATAAGGTTTTTTTAAAAAAAATTTACCGGATTACAACTTGTCAGAAACAAATTACCAAAATAAGGCAGTCAAAGGCGTCAGTTGACTCACACCACACATGGCGTCGGTCGACTAACATCAGAACAATGGCGTGAATTAATGCACGCCACTATGGATGGCTTGCAATATTTCCGCCGGGCGTGATTTAATTGACGCCCTACATGGCGTCAATAAACAATTGACGTCGGGTGTCAATTTTGACGCCTGGCGTCAATTTTTTTTTTTTTAAATATAATTTTATTTAATATTATAAATAATGATTATATAATTATGAATAATTAATTATAGAATAATTAATTAATTAATTAGTTAGAGAATAAGTTTAGTTAGAGAATAAATTTAGTTAGAGAATAAGTTTAGTTAGAGAATAAATTTATAGGATAAATTTAGTTAGAGAATAATTAATTAATTAATTAATTAGAGAATTAATGATTATCATATAAGTTTATTCTCTAATTAAGCTTATTCTCTAACTGATTAATTAATTAATTAATCTCTAACTTAGCTTATTCTCTAACTGGTTAATTAATTAATTAATCTCTAACTAAGCTTATTCTCTAACTGGTTAATTAATTAATCTCTAACTAAACTTATTCTCTAACTAATTAATTAATTAATTATTCTCTAACTAAATTTATCCTATAAATTTATTCTCTAATTTAACTTATTCTCTAACTAATTAATTATTCTCTAACTAAATTTATCCCATAAATTTATTCTCCAACTAAACTTATTCTCTAACTAATTAATTATTCTATAATTAATTATTTATAATATTAAATAAAATTATATTTAAAAAAAAAAAACAAAAAATTGACGCAGCGTCAAAATTGATGCCAGCGTCAATTGTTAATTGACGCCCATGAAGGGCGTCAATTGTTAATTGACGCCCATGAAGGGCGTCAATTAATCCACGCCACTGGTGGCGGGAAATATCGCACGCCACTGCCATAGTGGTGTGCATTAATTTAGGCCCTGTTTCGGTGGGGTCAGACCGACGCCACGTGTGGCGTGAGTCAACTGACACCTTTAACTGTCTTATTTTGGTAATTTGTTTCTGACAAGCTGTAATCCGGTAATTTTTTTTTAAAAAAAATCTTATTTTGGTAAAAAACCCAACATTAACAACTAAATCAAGATACGTTAACAACAATATCCTAACAACTAAATCGTATAAAGTTAACAACAATATCAGTACACATTAACAACTATATCAATACAAAATTATTTGAAATAATACTAGAAAAGGCCCTAAGGCCTTTTTTGACAATATTTTGATAACTTGGGCCCTAAGAGGGATTTTACCTAAAAACTAATTGGAACACAATAGTTGAAAAAGATGGTCTCAAAAAATGAAACTGCTTTTGGACTTGGGCATTTCATGATGTTCACAACAAGCTTTATATGACACTTGTCAAGCATTGAGGAGGAGGAGAATGATGATGAAGATGAAGAAAAGGAACCAATCAATGGAAGCTCAAAAGTAATTCAAATTTTTTTAATAAATATTTTTTAAATTTTTTATTGTAGGTGGTAGCGTTGGTTTCTAACACAATTTGAATTTGGATTCCCATTAACGGGTTTATTCTTTTTTAGCTTCTTGTGAGTTACCATAATTTAGATATTCTTTTTTTTTTTTTTTTTTTTTGCAACAATTAATTTAGTGTTTGTTTTCCATATTATGTTCAGTTTTTATGAATCATTTAATGGTCATCACATGATCATAGAATTTCAAATACTCTTAGTAGTTGATTATTGATTAATGATATTTATATTAATATTTAACTTTTGAATTGAATTATATTAATCAATCCATACCTCTATATTTCATATAAATCAACAAAGTATTTACAATTTTAGTTATTGATCCTTAAAGTTTGGATTAGTAGTTGTGCAACTGTTTAGGTATTCCCCAATCTCATTATGCTTTTTTTTTCCCTCACCAATTTGTTTACACTTAATCTAGCTACCACTAGCCAGACCATTTGTCTGCATTTTTGCTGTTCTATGTAAAACTGAAAATTAATATCAGAAAATACAAAAAAAATAAAAAAATAATAAAGGACAAGAAAAAAGTAGGGAGTGGAGAAGAATAGCATGTCATTAAATCATAGATGAAAATGTCATCTTTTGTTTTCCAAATTTGCCAACAGAAAAACAATGAATTCCCCAAGTTAAGATTTCAAGTACAACAATGTTGAATAAATCTCTTCAGCATTCAAGTTGAAGAATGAAAACCAACATGAAGTCTCTTAAGAATTAAGAGATTTTTTTTCTTCTTTAAGAAAAAAAAAAAAGCCTTACTCTATTCGAACAATCTTGTGGTTCTGGTATGTGAATTTGCAAACTTCATCAAAAAAGTCATCTGCACTGCTATGGCTGCTTTTCATCTGAAGAATCTTTATAACCATTGCCCTCAAATTCTTCCCATACTTCAAAAGGGATTCAAGAGTGCTCATTTTCTGTTCAGCATTCAGTGGTGATCTCACTGTGATTACAACCTCCTCCAAACATGGAATCATGAATCCAGAATCCACCTGTTGAATGTATCAGAAAGCATCGTCATTAGTTAAGCCATTATAGAATCCAATAAAAAGTTCTCTAATAAAACTATGAATTGTGAAGATATATTTTAAGAATCAATGTGAGACTAAGCTGTAAAAGAGGTCTAAGTGAAATTTGACATCAAAATGTTTTCAGAAATTACATGTCTCAGACTGTTTTTCTGACAAAGTGCTGCAAACATGGCTCCATGAATGTCAAATTTGTGCAGTTTGGGATGGCTATTGAAGAAGTCAACAAAATCAATCTCTGGGAACGGCTGAAGAGCCTCAAAATCACCGGTGAATTCGACCTTCATGTAGAGATGCTTCACTTCACTTGACAGTTTCAGCATTTTGCATATGGCATCCCAGCACCACTGAACCCCTCTCATAGTCAAGGACTCTAGAGCTGTGAGTTTTCCAAAATCAACCATGTATACTCTTCCTGGAAACAGTTGCAATGTAATGACGCGTAAGATGAGTGACAAAGCAAAAGGATAAACATAAGGAAAAAGTAAGAACAACACAACAATGTACTACCTGCATTGTTAGAAATTGAAAGATTCCTCAAATGATTGGTTTCAGGTACCAGGATCCAACTACAGCCTTGTACCTCAAGGGATTCGATCTTTGGGGATTTTAGACTAAGAGAAATGTTCCCCAAACCATAAAAATCCATTTTACATTCCTCTAAATATGGCAAATCGATTGAGACTGATCTAACTCCTTCACAACCAAGCAGTAAAAGCCTAGTCAGATAGGGACATGACCGAAGCACCACGCACAGCACAGGATCCTCCAACCTAGCGCCAATTATTTCAAGGTTTTTGAGGTTTTGGAAGACATCCCATTTTGGGGAATTGACCATTAAGACGCCCCATAGTTTTAGAGATTCCAAATTCCTAGCTGTACCCACACAGTCCAACTTTGATGGGTTCTCATTCAAAGCTTGAGTGTCAAGAATATTGTCCATTCGGAGCTCAAGCTGGCGAAGAGATGGACCTACAAGTGATAGCCATGATGCAAGGCCAGCACCAGAGAAAGGGCTATACACAACTAGCTCTTCCAATTGCACAATTTGTAATACCATTCTCCTTACAATGTTGTCAGGTGTTTCCCCACCAGAATTGTTGTCAAATGAATTGCGAGGAAAATAAAGTGTTTTGATATAGGGCAGCGAGTCCTTCCATCTCTTAGAAACACAATTGCAGGCTGCTACATCTCGGGCATTATTGATATGGGACAGAATGAATTGAAGGATAGCATCCGGAAGAGACTCCATTGCTGTAGACAAGAATGGAATTGAAAAATTGTCAGTACATAAATAGACGCCAGTCGTCTTCCTAATAGGATAATAAACATCTTTCTTAATTAATGAACAATACAAAAATTGAATGAAGACTACTATTAGACAAAATTGGATGCATCTTGCAAAGCATATATAAAATATTAATAGAGCAAAATCTACCTTACTCTCACGACCTAGTAGAATGCCATTCCCCAAAAGTGTCTTACTTTCACAATCTCCTAGTAGTTTATTTCTAATGGACTGAGGATTCTGATCCCATTGAAATTATTAATACTTGCAAATTACTTGAGAGTTGGGAACATTGAACATTATATTACTATAACACCTCACTTTGATGCATCTGAATGAACTAAGAAGTATTACCTCTTGCTGTTCTGCAATCATTCCTCATTCAATCCTTTCTTTTCTTATAGCTTTGGAAATTTTTGGTTTATATTTAACATAAAAATCTGTAGAAAGTCACATTATTCATAAGCTATAAAAGGAGTGGCTCATCTTCGAACTGTGATGCATAGCCCATAGTCTATAGTCTAGTTGTTATTCAAGAATAAATTAGAACTTGTCAAATTTATCAGCATCATTGATCACATAAAATGAATCAAACTTCTCATATGCATCACTGAAGCAAATGCAACATATTCTCAGTATATATGGCCAGTAATAACACTAAGTAAACATATGAATTATCAACGAATAAGGCATTCGAAGCAGTTAAGCCGAATATAACTAAAAGCAATATTACACATAGTAAAACGTTCAAAATCTACATGTAGCTGCTCATTAAGCAGCACAGTGGTATATAAAAAGGGGAAGAAACAAAACAGATAGGAAACAATGAAATGAGGTACACTCCTCCGATAAAATCAAATCTGAGATGGGAAATGTGGAAATCTTTAGCATTCAAACCTTACTTTTTAAAGCATAATTACACAAACCCGAGTAAGATCTGAACAATTTCATCTTAAACCCAGAAAATAACCGGATCTCCCCACCCAATTCCCACAAATTAAAAGAACAAGTGAATCCAATTTGCAAGTATGCTACTATCAGATAATCAGACCAAATCCAGCTTAAGTATCGAGGAAAAGAACAGAAGAGACAGCATAAAATTGAGAAATTTCAATGTCGGAATCGAGGAAAACCTATAGTGAAGAACCCAGAAGCTCAGATTTAAGCTCAGATCTTTGATTTCCAAGTTCTCCCTCCCGCCGGCTAAGGCAGTGTGTCAGACTGTAAGTAAGAAAGAGAGAGCAAGATTTAAGCTTTGTTTTATGGGGTTTTGCGTGTTGGCTCCTATTTCGAAATTTAAAACGAAGCGAAGACTGATAAAACTTGATAATTTCTGTACTCGGCGCCTCTATATAGGCGTACCAGCGACGACGAGGGAAAAAAATAAAAATGAAAAAAAAAACAACAACAAGGAGAAGAAAAGAAATAAAAGCTGGTTAGGGTGAAATGAAAATAAGCCCGCTCTCTTTTTGAAGCATTTTGAAATTTGTGACCGTTCAAACAGATATATCCCTCTCTCCCTCTCTCTTTCATTCCCTCTCTCACACCGCACGCACGTAGCACGTGGTTCAATGAACGTGTTTGGGGACTTTGTGTGGGCTTGCTCTCATCTGATCACGAACACCAGAGGGCTCCTAATGAACCGCTGCGATCCAGTTGGTCTAAAACATTGCGATCGTACGGCCACCTTGATTTGAATTTGAATTTGAATTGCATGAAAGTTAGTGGAACGAAAATTCCCATTAGCATTCGAGATGGATCCCTATATTATTTAGTGGTAGGTGTTTAATTATAGTAGTTATGCCCGATACTAAATATAAGATATAATTATATTTTTAGATTAAAAATTAATTTATAAGTTAGATAAATTAGTTTAGAGAAAAAGAATAAAAATACTTTAAAGTAGTTTAATTAGCTTCTTTAAACTCTTAAAAAAATCAATTGGGTCTTACATTTAGTATTAAAAGTAGTACATAGTAAATATTTATAATATATAGATAAGGGTTAAAATACAAATTTATTCTAAAAGTTTTATTTCAATAGAAAATGTTGTCGAAATTTTTTGGGTCAATATTCTTGAAGTTTCAAAATATAATAATATTGGCCCATCTAGCAAAAAAAATTAATGTTGACCAATAACATTTTTAACAATGACATTGTTCTTTAGTACAAATTTTTGAGGCAAATTTACACTTAACCTTATATATACTTTATCATAGAATTATTGATGCTTAATATAGTATGATTTATTATTGTAATAAATAATTATGTATATACTATAGTTAGAAGTGAGTGAAGAATTCGTGTAAGACTGTGAAGTTCTCACTATTCGGTTTAAAAAATATTAGTGTATACATTCGCGAGAATAACTTTTTCTACCTTTTTTTAAGTGCCTGTTTAGATTAGTGGTAGAAGTTAACTTTCTAGTGTGATTTACGGTATACAAAGTAAATTTGTAAGAAAAGTTTTATCTCAATTTGTCTGAATATGTTTTTACAATGCCAAGGGGATGGGTTTTTATCTAATAAAGAGGATAACAATTTTGAAATATGAAAATAATATAATGAGCTTTTATTATATTAAAGGTCCCTTAGCTATTATTTTCTACATCAATTTTTTTCTATATTATTTTTTTATTCTTTTTACGGTATATTTCTAACTAAATGTGCATATTGTATATTAGGATATTGGATGTTAGATATTGTATAATGAAACATACTAAAAATATTTTGATAAGGGCAGCTTTGAAGAATTTTAGAATGACTTAAATATCATTTATTTATGTATGAGAATGAGTTACAAGTAACTTATAAAAGGGATCAAATTGATATTATAAGTTCCACATAATGTGCAATGATTTTAATTACAATGGTTCTACCAGTCTTTAGAAGCTTAGCCAATCAAATTACCTCCTATTTATAGGACCATATAAACCAAATTAACAATGCATAATATTAACTTTTGAAGAATAACTTTTATGATTTACTAGGTAAATATGTGAGAGGAGTTTTATCTCGATTTGCGGCAAATAACTTCTAAACCCCAAACATAAAATTGCCTACCCATGGATCACTGAATTAAACCTCAAATTACAAGCTCCAAGTCATGCTTTCAATCAAACAAGTCATGCGTTCAATCAAACAAGAATCAGATAGTAATATCTAAAAGCAAGGAATAATATCTAAAAGCAAGGAATTACAAGGGAACTCCGACATTTAAAGCTAGGAAACTAGGGACCAAATTTATATTTTTTTTCTCCAAGCTATCCATATTAATTCCACATGTAAATATTTTCGTTAAGAAATGATTAAAAAAATATTTTAAGAAAACTAATATACATTTTTTATAAATAATTTTCTTAATCTCTACAAATTAATTATCTAACTCCTACATTTTTCACTTGTTTATTAAATATTAAGAGATTCTTTAACACCACATTTTGATGTTATTTTCCTACTAAAAATATATCAAACTTCAAATATAATCAGTTCCATGAATAGCTTTTTACTCGAGGCCACTAACGGCAGAAGCAACATTCTTTTGTGTCAGCTGAGAAGTCAGATAAGGTCTTTCATTCAAGCCTCCTTCCATCATTTACACTTGCAACAAAAATTACAAAATGAATTCATGAAAAAACGATTTCTACAGTCAACTTGTACATATATTTTCTTTTTCTTTTTCTTTTTCAGAGTGTAGGATAGAGACTCTAAATGTGAACAGAATACGAATCAATTGTGTGCATCTATTTCCATTGTCTCGGTACTCTCTTAATTTGGAAGATCTTGTACATTGGAGCCCTATCAATGAACACTTTTCTTCCATCCCTAGTTGTAGATTCACGCTTCCATGCTGGTCCAATCAACCAAGATGCAGCAGCTCCACCAATCAAGCCTCCTAACTGATAGGACATTGTCAAACTGAACATCAAAATCACTACAACATGAAGTTTTAGTATACAACAATACAAACCAGAGTAACTAACTGCATCTGATTATGCCGAATTTCCAAATGAAATACTACCTCCATCATTGATAGTTCAATTATAACTATAACTTGCGTCTTATAAATAGGCCAAGAAGTGGTAATTGTTATGCCAACAAAGATTGGTCCAGTTGTTAAGGAGTTAGCTTATGGCCCATGAGGTTGTGAGGTCAAATCCCACTACTGGCGTGAGGAAGTATCACTGCTTCTATTTAACATGCTTTTTATTATAAGGGCCGTTTGGTTTGTTTATAGGAAAAACATTCCATTTCCTTCACATATAATGAAAATGTGATATCCACTGCACTCCTATTGTCATTACTAAAAGATAGTGCTGC
This sequence comes from Acacia acuminata, assembly GCA_019022655.1. Taxonomy (NCBI): domain Eukaryota; kingdom Viridiplantae; phylum Streptophyta; class Magnoliopsida; order Fabales; family Fabaceae; genus Acacia; species Acacia acuminata. The sequence continues at coordinate 7,084,470 of JAFJYI010000010.1, forward strand.
TTTTAACCTTCTCTTTATCATATAAGACAAAAAATAACATTTCTTATTCACAAAATTCTCTGTTCCATCCCATTTTATTTTGCAAACGAGATGGTTATGATATGGGGTTAATGTCACTGAAATCACACAACTAGCCAACTACAAATCGAAGCTTTAATGATCAAATGATATGCCCTCTTATTTTCCATTGGAATTTCAACATTTATAAATTGGTGATCAACTAGGAACATGGCATTAGAAACAGCTAGAAAATGTTATCATCAAAAGAACTCAATACAATGTGGGAGATTACATGATAAGATAACGTTACTGTTGGCTTTTTAATTAAAAAAAGCAAACAAAGATAGGGCAATGTGATACTTACGTGACCCCAATTGTCAATGCCATTTGACATTAGCCCAATGACCTGCAAAAAAGGATCACAGTCAAGTCAAAAGATGCAAGGAAACAGGGTCTCGGATCATCAAGCATCAACTAATGTAAGAAATGTTATCCACACACTCAGAACGAAACAAAAATAACTTTAAAAAACATGCGCAACATGCATTTCCTAGTAAAGTGAATAACGTTCATAAAGATATGAGAGATTCAAACACATCATTCTAGCAAATGCTATATTTGATCCAGGGATATAATCAGGCATGTGAATTATTAATTAATTTACAGAAAAATGTAGCCAACACAAAAGGAGCTGAGCAGCTTTGGAAAACAAATCCCAAGTTATTAAACTGATGACTCAACATAGTGAACCTTCAAGATATGATATCAAAAGCTTGGAAAATAACAGATGTCTGATGTTCCAAAACAGGGGAAAAGACACCTACCATATTTAGGACAATTATACGTGCTATTTGCTGTAAATCTTCTTTGCCTCCTCCTACCAGTTCTCTGTGCCTCAACACAAACACAGCAACTGATCCTACCTAAATCATGTATAGCTGATCAGAAATAGAGAGTAAAGAAGAGAAGGCAGACATATCTCTTTTATAGCTCCTTATACAAATGGAGTTAAACCATTAAAGTCATTTGGGACAGATGCAAATGTGAACAAATTTTAAGAAAAGGGGGGAAGAAATGAGGTAAGTTTTTCCCAGTATCACCAATAATACCTTAAACACATCATTTTTATACATCATATATTATTTTCCTGTTTTTGGTGCACAGTAAAGGATCATAAAAAATTAGCAGATGCTAGTGAGCATGACTGTCTTTAGGTACTCAATGAATTGTACTAACCACACCCCTAATCATCCTTTGTCTAAGCTTCTTTTCTTCCATCACTTTTTACTTGTACAAGACAGATGAAAGTGAATTATTAAATCCATGCTTTGCAAAGTCCAAAATCAGGGTAGGTGTTTGGTCAATAATTGATTGTTATAACGTGATGTTCCTTGATTCTATCCCATCCTCTGGATTCCGCATCTTGAAGTTTAAAGCCTTCACGGGAACCAGCATTTTTGTTCTATGTCATTCTGTGCTGTTAATTTGTATGTCGACACCATCATTATAGTCTAAACCTTTTCCGTTGGAAACATTCAGTGCCTTAACTGATGAACCATTATTCAAAGTTGATGGTTGTTGGAGATACAAATACATATCATAATATACAAGGCCATTAACATTCTGACATAACCACATAACTTTAGTGCCACTGCAAAAGATAAACTTCAAAATAGTTTTTATCTTGCGAAATGCAGAATTATAAATGGAATTAGCTCCAACAATTGAGTCAAGGCAAAAAAATAAAAGTAAGATATCTTAAGTCCACCATCCACACAGTTAAAAATTAATATTTGATTTGGACCACAAAATAATATTTCAAACAACTTACTAGTCCAAAAATTGCCCCTGATGCACCTACAGAGGGCATTCTGCAGAACCAATAACTCATTGCTGAACCTGAGTTTCTAGAAAGTATGGAATCAGTATACTTGAAGGTAAGCACTTATTGGTTTTTGACTTTTTGAAGAAAGAATATAAGCAATTACTTGTAATTGCTGAGGCAAAGTAAAGCGCAAGATATCTCTTAGGGCCACTGAAACTTTCCACAGTGGGACCAACTGAATTTAAGGAGTAACAATTAACCTGCAGGAAATATGTTTGAAAAAAAAAAAAAAAAAAAAAAATTAAGGTACAGACAAACAAGGCATAATCACAAACAATATTCAGGCAAGAAAATCCAAACCAGACCATAAGGTGCCCAACATTTGCATGCAAAAAGGAAGAAGTGGCAAGCCTCCACAATTGTCCCTTGTCAATTAGACTGTTAATCTAGTAACAAACAGTCAACAAGTAAATATGTAACAATATTAAGGATGTACGTTCAAATATATAATGACAATTTTACCTTAGCTCCCCAGAATAAAAGCTTTCCTTGAGTTGCAACTTGTGCAATATAAAGTCTGAGATAATGGTTTATAGACAAAAAGTCACTAGAGTAACTTCTATGTAAATTTGGTAAAAACAAGTGTACGAGATATATAGCTAGGAAATTACAATAGTAATATTAAAAACAATAATCCACAGTGGAGTTGCTATTGCCAGCTATATGCACAAAATGGACATATAAATTTTTTTAGAAACAATAACCATTCAAGCAAACAAGCTAATACTCACAAGATATTGGCAGCAAGAAGAATATTAGTCCATTTCCTTCCATTGAATGGCCTTTGGCTGGACATCCTGGACTTAGACATCCCATCATTTCCCAAGTGTGCTCTATGTTTTCCCCCATTAAAGAAAGCAAAACTACTTGAACAAGTGGAACTTAAAACATCATTTGATAGTTGAAGAAAATTGATTTCTATAAACTGGAGGGCTCTTTCACACCATATATCCTTCCATCTGAAAACATGATTCAAGGGAGGGAGCTTCTGCGGACACACATACACAGAGAGAGAACATAATTAGCATGCAACCAGAGAAACAAAAGAAAAGATGCAACATCTTAATTTTAAATGCCAAGACATGCAAAAAGATCAACAAGCTATAAAGAGGCGGCCTTTTACCGCATGTCAATTGATATGGACTTTGGGAGAGCTATACTCCAAGATTAAAAGTTAGCTTGTGAAATTGTAGAAACCAGGATTCATTAAAACTATACACTAAACTCCCATGCTTCCAATGTTGACACCCAAGGGTCATACCTAAAGCATCCCATACCTTGGGGGATAAGAAAAAAGGACAGGAAGAGAGTGGAGGGAAGTGCAAGGCTCTGATTCCATAGATATGAGCCTTAGGAAGAGCCAAACCCAAAAAAAATAGCGCATTGGGTTAAGTAAACGAAGGTTCGTAACTTCGTATAAATCCAAAATTAGAACTCCATACTTTCCAATGGGGAACTTGAATTCCCAACCATGGAATTGTATCATAAAACTGGTCAAATGGTTGGCAACCGACAAAATGGCTATTTCTTTAACCAAAGACCCGATAGGAAAATAAACAGCAATGACATTCCCTTTTCCCTTTCTTTAAACAAATGGTATTCCCTTTCACAGCATCACAAGCAACATGAACCCAGTAACACGATGATCAACTAACATCCCATCTATCAAGAAACTAAACTATTATACCACTCCGGACGGTTCAAGCAAACTTCAGCAATACATGATTTATCATCGAAGTGTTTAGCAAGAAACCAAGCATTAAGAAAAAAATCTCCTAAAGAAAAGGATAGTCATGACAAGTAACCACAAAAAGAATGGGCAAAATTATCTCCAACATGTTGCAATTGAAAACAAATTGTTATAAAATGGACACTGAACTGAAGGAGAAAACAAAATTTTCAAACGAAAGGGACCTTGAAACAGGACTGGAGAAGGAACCGACGGTGGAAATTGTGGCTGAGGCGGCGACGGAGAAGGTGACCGAAGTGGAGGGAGGTTGCGGTGGCGATGAGATCAAGCGGACAAGCACCCGCGTCGCCCACCGGTAACCGGAAAGGGTATGGAGCAGCCGAACCTAACATGATCGTTACAGGGTCAAAGATGGGACAAAGACGTATATTCGATGCACTGGCCTCCACTCAATCCAAGTTTGGCAAGTTCTGTGAGTATACAGAAAATATAGAAAAGAAAAGGAAAAACGAAACAAGTTCTAGGAAGAAAAAGGAAGCAAAGTTCTTGACTTCTTGGAACTTCGCAAGAGCTTTTCTTGTTCGAAGAAGTACAAAACCATATGTGAATAACGATAATTGTTTATGGCCAAATAACAATAACGATAATTGAGTAACCAATAGGATAATCTCATGTCAGACGGGCAGACTTTCAAATTTTAATTTGGGTTACTAAATTTAATAAATTATTAATTATGTTCTGTGATATAATTAGAGATTTAAAATTTGGACTAAACTATCTTTATATTCCTTAGTTATTAAAAATAAAAAAACAAAATTGGAAATAGAATAATATTGTTTAGGCCTTACTCAAGAATTCTAACAACGGAAATTCATTAAAGGTCTTGACACCGTTAGTAAATCGGTAAAGAAGACTACGATAAATTGTTTTTAATGTCATAATAATGAAAACTCTTAAATTAAAATCTTGATTAGTTTAATTTATTTTGTTAATGGGGTTTAACCTTGTTGCATGAGAGGAAGAAGATTCCTACACACACATGAAATAGTGAGACCCACATATATATATAAATGCTAATTTTATATATATGTGGGTCCTACCATTTATATATATATGTGGGTCCCACCATTTTATGTGTGTGTGACATAAGAAAACATTTCTCCTACAATATAAGAAGTGTTTTTCCTTTGTTAATTTTAACTTTTCTTTTGATTTTATTTTAATGGAGACCCAAACCAAATGACTTCAACAGAGAGGTAGAGCAATGCACATTACATGCACATAATTATGTGCTTCTTAGGTGTATGAGCATACTTTTTTTGATTTTTTTTTAATTTTTTTTATATATTGTATTTATGTATATTTAAATTATATATCGCTGAGATTTTTTTTTTTAAAGCATCTCAAATTAATTAATTTTCATAATACTGGTGTTACGCATAAATGCGAACTCGGAAATTAATTAATTTGACATACTAGTGCAAAAAAATCTTAAAGCAAAGATATAATTTAAATCTAAATAAATATAATATATAAAAAAATCAAAAAAAATATGCTCATACCTCTAATTAGAGGTATGAGCACCTAAGAAGCACATAATTATGTGCATGGAATGAGAACCCGTGAGGTAGAGTCGTTTAGCCACCATGATTGTTCATCATCTTCATCCACTAGGTTGGAGGAAGAGTTTACTGTCTTCATTATCTTCTTCAAGAACCAAAGGCATTTAGTTCACAGGGGACCCTTCTTCGTCTGCAACACCACCAAGCTTCCCCTATTTGTTGTTTGGGAAAATTCCATTAAAATACATTTTGAATTTACAAAATCCTAGAAGTCTTTCAAATTTGTAAAAAGACTGAGAGATACAAAGGACCTATGAGGGATATCAAATTCGGGTGAAATTACCCTTTTACCCTTAGTTTTAAATAAAAAAAATAAAATAAAATCCCCTCCACCTCCCACCGCAGCCACCACCATGCGCCGGCCACATCGGCCATCGACCACCCCGCCGGCGGTCACCGAGTGGGGGGGGCCGGTGGCTGGCGGCCGATGGCCGATGGTGGTGGTGGTACGGTGGTGGAGGTGGAGGGGATTTTATTTTTTTTTTTTAAACTAAGGATAAAAACATAATTTCACCTAAATTTGTATATCCCTCATAGGTTTCTTTTGACCTCTCGTCTTTTTTACAAATTCGGAAGACTTTTGAGGGTTTTACAAATTCAAAAGGTATTTTAATGAAATTTTCCCTTGTTGTTATTAGTCTGCAAGGCCACTGTGAAACAGAGCATATCAAAATCCAAGACAACCATAACCTCCAAAAGTCACTTGTCCTCACCACTGCCGCCATTCTCTTCCTCAACCACTCTCGTCATTTGCTTCTCCATCTCCGCCATGGCCAAAAATCTTTCACAGGGCCAATCTCACATAGACATTCTCTTTTCTTTAGATTATTCATTAGGTTATTATTAGAAAATAACTAATATTTAAATATTTTATATTGGGTCATTGACCTAATTTAAGATTTGTTGAGTTTGCCAATCTTATATAGGAATTTCTTATTTCAATCGCCTTTATATGAGATTCTCCCTAATCAATATACAATTATCAAATTACAGAAAATAGATTTAAAAGAGTTTATCCATATCAATTATCAACCTTTGCAAAAAGTTACTTTAGATAGGATAAAAATTAACTAACAATTAGATGAAAATTTGTTTGGATACCATATTGAAAAAAGAAAAAGAAAAAAGAGTTTTAGACAATTTAAATATAAAAAAAGGAAAAATGACATAAAAACACCATTTAAATTATTAAATTCCTAAAATATCTACTAAATTATTAAAAAGACAGATAGGTCATATATAAGATTTTGAAGTTTGGTGTTGTTGCAGAACATAAATCCTTTCTTCGAAAATGCCCCTCGAATGCTCGTTTCTCTGTTCGCCACTTCTCCGTCTTTGATTCAACACTTTCAAGAAGACAAGAACCCCCCTCCGCCGCTCGCTTTTGTGCCCAGATTCCCCCATCCTTTCTGCTCACGCCCATATTCACCTACTGTCCTTCGATCTTTCGCGCCCAGATTCATCCACAAGAGCAACAGGACTGTGACCAGTTTAAGGACCGGCCGTGGCAGGTGGCGATGGCATGGAGAAGCCCTTCGGATGGGTTGGTGGCTAGAATGGATGACATTGAACGAGGGGTGAGAGTGATGGTTCTGATAAAATTTTGAAGGTAATTTGAGGTCCATTATTTGAATTTTAAAGGACATTGGCAAAGGAGCTTTATTGATATGGTAATCGTATTGAGCGAGAAAACTCTAGAGAGATGAAATTTCTTCCTTCTTGGATCAATTCGCCCGAGAACAGTCTCAAGTAGCGTAATTATCTTTATTGAAATTCTCCCCCTCCGCTTTTCGAAAATTTTCATAGCTGCTGCATGCTCATTTAATGCATGTTGCTTTTTGGTTGATTCTATCGTTTCCCAATTTTAATTCAAACATTTGTTCTGTTCTCTTCTTCTGGTCTGTTGCCTCTCTTCCGCTCGTCTCTTTCGTTTTTTGGTTTTCTCCCTTGGATTTTATGCATGCATGATATTTCTTCTGGGACTTTTCGGTTGTAGGGGAGGTGGAGCTCCGGCACCGACGGCCGGAGAGGGTTCCTTCCTTTTTTAAAAAAAAAAATTGAGGGGCATTTTAGTAAAAACTCACAAAGTTCAAAATTCCAAATTTATACTGACCTTTCTGTCCTTTCCATATTTTAACAAACTTTTTGGTATTTTTCTGGAATTTTCCCAAAACAATTCAACCCGGCGGTTCTTTTCCCGCCACTCTTGGCTTCATTTTAAGGATTCGCCATTTCCGATTTGTTCAATTGTTCAATACCTAATCTATCCATCGTGTTTCACAGTTCACTTTCACTTCGATTCATTCGCCTTACATGCCGGCCATTGCCAGGCGTAAGCTCGCGAAGGAAGCTATTTCTGAGACAATGGCCATCGTGCCGGAGAAGCCAGCTTCCGATGCCCGATCTGACCCCAACTCCACTCCTCGTAAGAGGAAATTGAGATCTGATGGGCCGCTGATTATGGACAGTCCAATCTCTTCACCCACCAAATGGAAATCGCCTCGACAATGTAGCAGTGAGAACAAGGATGGCGCTGTCACCGTAAGTGGGAAGTGAAAAATGAGTATGCGATTCAGATGTTTGCTCTTCGTCGGTTACTGAATAAGTTCGTTCATTATTTGTAGGCAAAAGAGATGGTTGCTAATGAAGGTGAAATCAAATCGCATAAATCGCCTTCTAAGTCAATGCAGGATAGTTTTGCTGATAAACTGAAATGGAACCCCAAAGGTAAGCTTCGTTTAAGCTGACTACTGAATGATTCTGTTATAATCCAGTCAAAGGAACATACCTGACTGTAAAACAGAAGTAGGAACCAATCCGAGATAGAGAGACATGAAAGAGTATTAGGCACCAGGGGTTGTCTATTACAATTATAAATATGGCAACCACAAATTTCGGAGTTGGCTTTTCTGGAATAAGTATAAGAGTGTATAACTCTCCACTTGCTGTTTAGATATTTATGACATTCTTGAGAATTGTCTATTTTTCAATATTTATGTATCTGAAACTGAAAATAAAAATGCACTTGAAGACATCTCAGTGCAAATAGGGCGGATAAGGTTATTACTATGCTGAAAATGCGAATATAATTTGATAGTGCTGATTTTCTATTATCTGCTTTAATGATTTCGATTTATTGCTTGTTTGATATCTTTTGTGATCCTTGTTGTTATTGATTTGCAGATGGCGAGCAAGTAAGGTCAGTGAAGGAGGCATTGCACGTGTCTACGACACCATCTACAATTGTCTGCCGTGAAGACGAGCAGAGTATGGTTTTCGAGTTCTGCAAGTCATGCGTTGAACATAAGAAGGCCGGGAGTATATACATATGTGGGTGTCCCGGTACTGGAAAATCGCTATCCATGGAGAAAGTAAAAAAGCTTTTAGTCGATTGGGCTAAACAGGTACAATATTCTGGTTTGATTACAGTCTTTAATTCGATGGTATGATTCAGGTGTGATGCTTATGGGCCACGCTAAACCTGTGTAGTTACATGACTTTCTACACTTCTCTTTCTATGTTGCATGCTTCTTCTCGCTAATTATATCATGCTGTTAATCTATTTCCTACTAAGCGCTTCATACATGGAATGTCAATTGAGATTTCTGGGAGAATTTATTTATGGTAATTGACCCCTCTTAACTGACATGGTCTTGTTATAACGGTTTTTGTTCCTTGCACTAACAATTACCTGTCTGATTTATAGGCAGGCTTTCTTCAGCCCGATGTCTTATCTGTGAACTGTACATCACTTGCTAATACATCTGAGATTTTCAGCAAGGTAGGTATATCAAAGGCAAATTTTAGTAAATTCAACATGTTCGCAAACTGACCTGCTGTTAGTTCTGACAGATGCTGGGATTAAACCAACCACGGGGAAAAAAGACTTCGGCTTCTCCCTTACAACAGCTTCAGAGCTTGTACTCTCAGAAGTCGTCAAGCCAGAAGATGATGTAAGAAAAGTATCCATACCATAAACATTGCCACATATAAGCACTAGAATTCTCCTGTATTCTGACTGGCAATTACTATTATTTAGTAATAATTGTTTACTTATTTGGATTGTCATCCAACATTTAATACATCTCTATTGTAACAGATTGATGGTGGTTGACGAATTAGATTATCTGATCACCAAAGATAGGGCCGTGCTTCACGATCTCTTCACTCTCACCACTTTCCCATTTTCTAGATGTATATTAATAGGTAAAATTATTGGCCGAACTTTGTCATTATTGCTATTGACCTGTAATAGATTTTGGGCCATCGAACCTAACTGCTTATTTATACAGGGATATCAAATGCAATTGACCTTGCCGATCGTTTTCTTCCGAGGTTGAAATCATTGAACTGTAAGTTAATCAATTTCATAAATTTATGCTCAAAGGATTCCCCTGACTTCAAATCTCTGATTATGGCGACTTAACTACCTCACTGATGAAGCCAGCCCTTTTCTATTTGGCAACATCATTGACCTTTTTTATTAATTATTATTACTTATTATGTTTACCATGTTCTAGGCAAGCCTATAATTGTAACATTTCGAGCATACTCTAAAGACCAGATCCTTAGCATCCTGAAAGAAAGGCTAAGGGTAAGATTATTGTTGTTGATTTAATGTTATCATAGTCATCCGAATGTTGAATAACTAGTTTGATCCCTAGAGATTATGCCCGTGTGAGGGGGAAAATCCTCCACCAGCATATAAGTAGCTGAAATATACTTTTCTCTGTATTGTTGATTATTGTTTAATAGCTGTCTGTTTCTCTGCCAGGAACTTCCTTACACTGTGTTCCATCATCAAGCACTAGAGCTCTGTGCTCGGGTAAGTCTATACATAATCTAGAGAAGTTATATTTCCTGCTTAGTTGACCATTCCATTATTAGGGATCTCAGCCACATTCTATACAATGAGAATGAGATCATAGGATCTGATCATAGGATCTGTAAATAAGCTATGTGCTGAAGGGATCTTTTGAAACTTGACCCAGTATTGATATTGGGTTTCATGATGCAAATACAACATCTTCCATGTAATAGCCATCCTAACAGGTCCCTTTCTAAACTGGATAGCCACCCAAAACCATTCCTCTATGGGCAGGGTATTCATTTATATGATTGTTTGGGTCTGTATGAGAGGACCGTGGAAAAGTTACATCATAATTCATCTGGAAAGCATAGATAGATGCAAACTAACGTTGCGCATTGCAGAAAGTTGCTGCTTCTTCTGGAGACATGCGAAAGGCTCTTTGTATTTGCAGGTTAGCCATTTTATAATAATAATAATTGACCATCGTTGTTTCTGGGCTAATGTGAGCAAAATGAGGTTATTGTTAATGTTAGAATATAAGCTTACACATGAGTAAGTCAATTAGATTGCCTCTTTTATAAAAAATGAGTCAGTCATTCAAATTTTACTTTACTATATAAAATCTATAGTTGATTAGCCCCTGCTTTGCTAATGAGGTCTTCGGGCCACCACTTTCCCTCTGAGATTCTGAACTGCAGGCTTAGTCTTTGATTTTAAGATTCTTGTTCTCAAATTATATAAAAACTAAAAATTGTATAGGAATTTGTCCACAGCTTTTATGGACTTCAGAGTTGAATGTACATCTTAGATAACATTAGCATTTTAGCATGAGGTGATTTGACTGTGGATACATGATCTGCTTCGCTAATTAGGCCATGTGGAAGCCTTCAGAGGAATGTGTGTAATAATTTATTTGCTTTTCAGGAGTGCAATTGAGATGCTAGAGGCAGAAATTAGAGAATCTATTGGCCTTTCAGAAATTTCATTGGAAGAGAAAGCTTTCCCTCGACAAAATATGGCTTCTGACCCCAATCATGTAAAACAAGAATTTGATGCTGTAAGTGTTCTCAATTTCTCTTTAAATTCGTGGTTCCAACTTTGGATGGATTTTTCATTACTTTAGACTAACCAAACGGCAAATTCGTGACAGCTAAATAAAGGACAATGTAGTGTTAGTGTAAAAATTTCCACCATAAAAGAGTGTAAAATGTAAATTTGCTTCTTGCATGCATCCCATTTGACCAATACTTGAGTTTTGATTAATCTCTTCCATGTTTATAATACTGTGTCAAAGTTAACCCAGTTCTTTGTAGAAGACATTGATATGTAAATCTGTGCATGAGTTCTGATTGAGTCATTAATAGTCAAAGATGTAGGCAACTTTCATTATGGATTTTGATGTACAAGAATTTCTCTTCTCTTCATTTTCTCCCGTCATTTCAGTAAGCTTCGCCATTCAGTCTTTGTTAAATTTGTTCGCTTTCAAGTTAATTTATTAGCAAAACTATATATTGATTCCAAATATCAGGAAGGTTAATGAATTTTCTTTCCTGCTTTGTAGCTGAAATCTTCATAATGAATTGCAGGTAAGGATTGATCATGTGGCTCTTGCCTTGTCCAAAACATATAGATCTCCTTTGGTGGATTCAATACAATCTCTACCACATCATCAACAGGTATCCTTGAATGAGAACATGTAAATGTTCCTGCGTGAAATAAAGAACATGCTAATGTTGTGAGCCTTGCGCTTAATAAATCTTTTCTTCTAAGCTGGCAGTCATCTCATTTAAGTAAATAATGAACTGTGTTCTGCAATTAAAAAAAGAAAATATATATATATATAGTATTGCCACCATATTAATCCATTCGAATTTCAAAATGACGAGAGAATGAAATGGAAAAGGGCTGTTTAACCTTGACGGTTGTTGAGAGGTTTTGTAGCGTAGAAAATGACAAAGCATTTTTCAAATTTCTGGTTTCTACCGTTTCTTAAGTGCAATCAAGTGTTGTCAATCTTCCGGATTATGGCATTCCACACAGCGATACTCATTTTACTACTAGACTACGTTTCTCAGAATTTAAAAAGTTGTGGTCAATACTATTTTCTAAACATTTACTGCTTGCAGATTATCCTTTGCTCTTCGATGAAACAGTTCCGTGGAGCAAAGAAAGAGACAATCCTTGGCGAGGTATGCTTTCCAGGCTTCATGGATCAATGAAATGATTTGTTTCCATTCTTAAAATATTTATTGAATACGCATGCAGTTGTATAAATCTTACACGGGCATATGCAAATCATCACTGATTCCTCCGGCTGGAATTTTGGAATTTTCAAACATGTGCAGAGTATTGAATGATCAGGTATCCATGACGATGTTTATGGGAAACATGTTTCTTTAGACTTAGGAATATGTCACTGGCATTCATAGGATTTTACCAACTTGGGAAAGAAGAATGATCAATTTATACATGAAAATCGCAGGGGCTTATTAAACTAGGAACCTCACGGGAGGACAAATTGAAGAGGGTGACACTAAACATAGACGAAGCTGATATTACCTTTGCATTGCAGGTATTTTTCGGAAGTTTAAGCCCTTGTATATATACCATTGTTTTCCCCCCTTTAAGTTATATCAGTATTGTTTGCTCATCATTCTAACAAATATTTGCCATTTAATTTTATGACGCAGGGAATTCGTTTCTTTAGAAACTGTCTTCAATAAGTCTGCTCGGGCTAATGATTGACGGGTTTAATTAAGCTTGATGTTTGAGAATATATTCTTCCCTTTCCAGATTTTCATTCCAGACTTAAGGTTAGAACCTTTTGCCATTTAATGTTTGCTGCTTATTGTTTTCAATTTCTTTCAGTATAAATTTACCGGATTAATCTTGGTATGCCCGTGTAAAAAGGGCGCAAACAAGTTAAGCCACAAGCCCATACCTATGATACATTACTAGAAATTATAAACATGAAAAATATTTGTGTTAATAGATGCAACTTTTCCTGGATCCAAAGGCGTTCATGGTATTTATGAACTATATGAAATTTCGAATTTAGACCCGTTTCAGGCTTTTCTGCATATTTCCCCCCTACATGCTAATAGCTTTTCTTTCTGTGTTCATATGCAGTTGACATCCAGCAATCATGATCAAAAACAAGTTTCCTATTGTGTGCATTATTTTTCGATGGATAAACAATAAAGCCAAGGTGAGTCAATCCAGCAGGAGTTCCTGTGAAGAAGTGAAAACTTCTTTAGATGTAGGGATCTTAGTTTTCTCTATGAGAATTGTAATAGAAGAAGCATTGATTACATGTAAGACAACTTAGTTCCTCTTCATTCCCTTGTCTATTGTATCACAAATAAAAATATATAAAGGTAAATGATTGACTGAGCATTTTTTGGTCAAGAGTATGGGTTAAACATATTCAAGAAGCTTTTCTATCTCATTGGTGTTATGTGATACAAACGCGCAGAGTTTGTGGCTGAAAAGGCAAGTAATTTCAGGTGGGTCTGAGGCTTTGTCGTGGTTCTCGAAGACCAAATTAAGCATGCGTGCTAGAGAAAACTGTTTTTATTTTGTTTTTATGTGGGCCTGTTTGGAATCAACTTTAAGTTAGCTTTAAGTCAAAAAAAGCTAGAAAAGCAGACCAGTGGAAAAAAAGCTTGATGTTTTTTGTTTGGATTGCCCATTGAGTTGGCTGGGCTTATTTGAAAAACCAAAACACCACTGGGTTTATTGGATGCTCCAAAGTGGAGCTTATCTCCTGACGCATTGAGAAAAAGTTGTGCCCATCGCGTGCCTTCTGATTTTTCTCATATTCCTGTGCTCACTCGTCCCCTCCATCCTCCTCAGCTTTCCCTTCCTCCCGCAGAGGAATCTCTCCATCTCGGCCCTCATCTCGTCCAACTGAAACCATCGTGTGCCTATCCTCCCACAGCTCGTCTCGTCCAATCAAGCCCAGAGATTCCTCCCGAGCTCGTCTCGTCATCGAAGCGCAGAGCCATTCTTGTCTTCAAATAGCGGTCTCGTGTTTCTCCATCCACTGCACCTGTGCTCAATTCGTCCTCTCCGATCTCTCGCTAGCGGAAGACACTGTAGCCTTCGCCCATCACCAGTCGCCATTGTCAGTCACTCTAGACTCGTCGCACTCACTCGATCAGCCCAAGAAGCTTCTTCAGGTTTGTGATTTCCTTCCATCTGATGTGCCCAAGAACTGGATTAGCTCTGGAATCATGAGTCCAAGTTGGGAATTTGATTTTGAATTTGATTTCAATTGATTTTGAGTTTCTGTCCGATGGAGTACTGACATACAATTGGGATTTTAATGTTTGCTTGGATTCTTGCTTCCCATTATTTTGTTCCTGTGAAATCAACTTTGCCTTTTGTGGCTATGATTGATTTGTTCACGTGGGGTTTTTTTTTCCCCATGTTGTTGCTTTGTCCGATGGCTTAATCCTTCTTTGCATTCTAGATGTATTTCAGATTTTGAAATGCTTTGGAATGACTCTTTAAGCCATCAAAGTTTCCTATATTGTGCATGTCTATACATATATTGATAGTTTGTAGTTGTTGCTAAATCATGTCTTGGTATTTTTGACGCATATAGACATGTTAGCTTTGGATGTGAATTTATGCATCTAACTCCAAGTGCTTAAGAGAGTCATGAGTGAGTTGATTTTAATTATATACATATATTGATAGTTTGAGTTGTTTAAAATATTTTTGACCATATAGACATGTTAGCTTTGGATGTGAATTTATGCATCTAACTCCAAGTGCTTAAGAGAGTCATGAGTGAGTTGATTTTAATTATATTGGAGTTCAATATGCCCATCACTAGCGGTTGACCAGGCAGGTTGGATAAAATTTACAAGTGGTTATAGATTGGAGTTCAATATTGCTCTGTATATTGGGTTTGATTGGAGGAGTCCCAGTGATGTGGAGTGGAAGATGGGTTAGGTTCAGTTTGTAAGTTTGGGATATACACATATATTTTCTACTTTTTTGTTTTCACTTTCTTTTGTGTGTGTTTGTGTTTTAGATCAAAACAATTTGGAAGATTTTGTATATATTGAATGTATAAAAACTTCACTTTCTTTTGCATTGATGGTCTAACTTTTCTTTAAGCTTATTAGGTAATTTCAAATCATATATGACATTCCTTATAAGTCTTTTGTTGTTTTAGATCAGTAACCATATCACATAACAATTTGGAAGATGGAGTTATCTGATATATATTGTTCTTAGATGTATATTGCTCTCTTCATGTTCTGAGAATAGGTCCTCTGAATTTCTTTTAGTGCTGCTGTTTCTTCCGATTTTGGGGCCGTTTTTGGGGGAAGGGTTGTATCAATGGTTTCCAAAGCTTTAGTGTTAGCCAAAATTTGATCGGTATATATAGCATTGATGGTCTAACTTTTCTTTAAGCTTATTAGGTAATTTCCAATCATATATAACCTTGGGTATTGAGGAGACCATTATCGTTTATAACTTCTCTTATATTTTTAATGTACGGTGTTTGGTTAGTATTGTAAGTCTTTTGTTCATTTGAACTACTCGGCTTGTATTGTAACATCAATTTCACCATTGTATTGACCCCAAATATTAAAATTTTATCACTTGTGGAATGATTTGATCTTTTTTATTGGACCCTTCAAGCTAGTGCGGAGAGGAAAATTGTTTCAAGTTAGCATTGTTGTTGCTCTGTTCCTGGGTCCTTACTTTCTTGTTCTTTATCCATTTGTAGCAGGATATTGCTCTGTCAAATCACAGTTGTGGGGGAGTAGATGTTTGGGTAGACATTTCAAATAGTTGGGATATTTTCTGTTCAGCTGGATCTTACTGTCCGTCCACCATCCAAAAAAATCCTTGCACTCAGGGGTATTGAGAACTATCCCTGAACTTCAAAAATGTTTTTATTTGCAAGTTACTTCTTTATTGTTTAACTGGACATATGATTTCAAATTGTTCCTGTTCAACTTGGCACCACGTTTATGATATTCCTGCTCTCTTCTTTGTTGCTCTAATGATATGATAGCCATATTTTTCCTTTTTTTGGCTAAAAATAGCCATATTTTTTGGTTCTGAGTTCTCTTTTAAATTTGCTTTGGTGTATTTGTAATTTCTCACGACTCTTTAGTTGTATATTCTCTGACCAATTTTTAATGGAATCCTCATTCATCTTAAAAAATGTGAGGTTGATCTGTTATTAAAATATTTTACTTCCAAGAAACAAATGGTGGTGGTAGTTTAGGGCTGCCTCGGTATATATATGTTGATCATATATATGCTGGTAGATATGACATTGAGTTCTAATGGTGGTGTAAGTTTAGGGCTGCCAAGTTTACCAAAGTGAACAAAGAAAAAAAAAAAAAAGATCATGTTCCATAAAAGTTTGAATATGGCTGACTACTAATTATTTACAGGTAACATCTTTGATTGTTTCATAAAAATCCAAGAAACAAATGCCCCAAATCTAAGAAACAAATGCCCCGGTATATATATATGTGTGTGTTTTGATCATATATATGTTATATCTTTTTATAAAAATCTGAAGTTTATCTTTTATTAAAAACAATTAAAATTCAGTATATATATGTTTAAAGAAACAAATAATTTTTTTTACGTATAAATGAAATTTGTTTTTATTATATCAATGCCCTGGTAAACATTATATTGCTGTTTTTTATGACTAACTTTTTTGCATTCCAATGCCCCGGGAAATTAAATCCAGTATATTACATTTGTTTATTATATTGTTATTATGTATTATTATATTTAAATTCAGTATACATTTTCCAATATTTTTATTATAAAGTAAGTATATGTTTTTGTTAATGATTGAATATTGACATAGCAATATGAGCACGGACAAAAGTAGAACATGTTGAAGATTTGGGTGATGAAGATGATGATCCACTTGATGAAGGCTCCTCATCAAGTATCAATACATTATCTTCACCACAAATAAATCATCTTTCTAGTAGAATTAGAGAAAAACTTGTTAGCCATAGTAATAGGAGCAATTAATGTATTATTTGTATATATTTTATTTTATAAACAATTTTATCCATTAAATATATTTAATTAATGACTTTATTTTTTTTTTTTTTTAATAATCACTTGACTTTTTTTCAAATTAAAATTTTTATTATTTCAATATATACAACTAATATGATTTATGCTCTTTTCATTCATTTACTATCTCAACTAATTTTTCAAATAATAATCCTAACACTCGTTAGTTTAGAAAAAAAAACCAACCACTCTGTTAAAATCCAAACAGACAATCTAAACACAAATCACATTTATAACTTGACTTTTTTTTTTCCACTCTTTGGACTTTTATAAAAGTTAGATAGCTTTAAAACTACCATTCTTATCGCTAACTTAAACGGGATGCAATCAACACTTACCTATAAATAAATGGGAAAATGACAAACAAATATCATATACATTTCCAAAACCCCTAGAAACCCATTAAATTTGTAAAAAGATTGAGAGGTGACAAGGACCTATGAGAGATATACAAATTCGGGTGAAATTACACTTTTATCCTTAGTTTTAAAAGAATTAAAAAAATAAAAATAAAACTACTCTCACCGGCTACCGGCCAACGGGGTGTTTTTATTTTTTTTTTTTTTTTATTTTTTAATATTCATTAAAAGTGTGGGAGGTGGGGTTCCAACCCCCACCTCCTACACATCCATGGGGCCTTAGTTCTTTTAATATATATATACATTAACACAAATATATATATCCCTCTTAACATTTTTTCAACGGTAGTTACAACACTTTCAACGGTATTTACAAATCATCTAACGCTATTTACAAAATTTTCATCGGCATTTACGATGTTTTTTTTTTAGGTTTCCCTTTCTTGCCTCGAGGAAAAAAAAAAAAAATAATGCATTATTATAAATCTTTCAACGACATTTACAAATCTTACAATGCTATTTACAAAATTTTCATTGTCATTTACGACGTTTTTTTGAGGTTTCCCTTTCTTACCTTTGAGGAAAAAACAAAAATATAATGCATTATTACAAATCTTTCAACAGTATTTATAAACGCTATTTAAAAATCTTTCAACGTTATCTGCACCTTGATTTATTAGATATGGAAATAAGATCCTTGTGAGTGATGAAGTGCCAGATGGTCAGATGATAGACCAATGGGAACCAGTGTCATGTAATTCTGTGAAGACACCGCTAGAGGTATGGGTGGAACTTGTTTATTATGGCTGCTGGAGACTACTCTGTCAGTCTTCTTAATGGACTTATCAAACTTGTTTTCTTTACTTAGGTGTATGAGGAATTGCTAATGGGAGGATACCTAGTTGATTATGAACGTATTCCTATAAATGATGAAAAATCACCAGAAGAAATTGATTTTGATGCTTTGGTCTTTACAAAGAAACCTCATTCTCATTAACTGAATCAGAGACTCTCGTACTCTTTCTTACACTAATTCCTTTAATTTTCTGACTTCACTGCCTATTTTCTCGTACTTTTTCATGATTTATCTAAGAGTAGTCAATATTAGAAAGTTGATTCTTTCATTTTTACATCTGGTCTTAAAAATTTTTATTTAAGGAAAAAATTAAAGCAGGTAGATTATTTATTAAATTAGAGATACTTTGCTTTTCTATGGATTGATGTTGTCTAGATCGAATACCTGTTGTTGAAGACTAGTGGGGACCAGTGCTTTCAAAGACCACTAGAGACTCAATATTCTTAGTGCTATTTGATTTAGCTTAAACAAAACAGGGTGTCCTAGTTGAAATGCCATGCCATTAACGGAATGTTAAATATCATCTTAATATGTGATAGGTTTTCCACGAAGCAATTCAATTGGTAGAGTTTCTTCATGTACTACTGATGTTGCTGACCATTTGTGTAACTCAGAGGAGGCAATTCGCAGGGTAGAATATGTAGTTATAAGAAGCTTGGTTCGGGTGTTGGAGGTATTGGTATCAACTTTATTATCTGTGAAAGAAACAGCATACGTTTTATTTGTCCTAATGTTTCACATGTTGCTTCCAGGTGGCGTTGAGAGGAAAAGACAAGTTGACAAGGTTATTGATAAGCGTGCTTCAATCTAAGGTATCTGTTCCTTTTGAATCTAAAACTGTATTTCTCAGAAATAACTTTTAGGTTCTTTTTTCAATTCTGTTTTACTCTTCCGGATCAAAATATAAGAGCCAAATACCTATTTTAAATTTATCAGGAAATTATTTATTAAGGTAAGGGAGTAAGTAAGAGAGATAAGTGATAACAAATAAGAAAAAGGAAGAAAGAGAATATAGGGGAGAACAACGATGAGAGTGAGTGTGACAAATTTAAAAAATAAGTATTAAATGCAGATACAAAAGCAAAGTGGGTCTTATGTATATCTACTTGGCCTGTATGTCTAATAGCAATAGAAGGTGTTCATTTCAGGGATACTGTCTTATGAGATGAAATCATAAAATTCATAATCTATGACTTTAATAGTTGTCTTTACTTTCCATTGAAACCTGAAGATGCTAATAAGTCCTTCAAGGTGTATTATCTTACTGCATGCCTGTATATATTGATTGAATACGATTTGATCTTATAAAGTCGGTCCACTACTGCTGGAGGCAAGCCTCTTGACCTTTTTTTAGGTGCCAGTAAAATCTACATGCAGCATTTTCAACATGTTAAATTTAAGATGCAATTTTAAATTCCATGACAAGGTCTGCAAATTTTTATCCTGTGCAAATGTACAGATTTGAACATTTTTTAACTTTCAGGGAATTGGTTGTGAAAGAGTTGAGAAAATGGAAGCTCAGTTAAAAGAAGACATTCTAATGGAATCAGACAGGTAAGGAAATGGCATACTGGTTATTCATGAAACAGATGAAGGGGAGATATTTCATGTTTGGGAACATATCACCTCCGACTCATCTCTAACCCCCTTGAAGTTCTTAATAGCTTGGAGGCTGATGGATTTCCCATTAGTATGCTTGTGTGCCCATTACTGATGGAAAAGCTCCTAAAAGTGCTTAGTTTGTTACAATTGCTGCTAATATTGCTTCTGCTGCAAAGGTCACTGCCTTTGTTTTCAATTGTCAGGTAACTTTAGGCCTTATTCCATAAGATGTACCCTCTATGTTTGCTTTGTGTTTTCATTATAAGCTTTTTTAGTCCTCCTCATTGCGTCTTCATAATTTGCTACTAGTTTCTCATCAAAGTCATATGGGTCGAGGCAGGACAACCACTGGCACTGTTATTGCTTGTCTTGTAAAACTTTGAATTGATCATGGGAGGCCCATTAAAATCCTGGATGATGTGACACATGAAGTGGATAGTGATTCCTCAAGATGTGACAAGGTTGTGGAGTAGTCTTTTTTCCCCCTCAAATAGAGGTCTGTATATATTTTGAAAAGACTAAAGTATATATTTGGTCCTTTATGTTTGCCTCTAGTATCATTTTAGTCCCTTAAGTTTGTAAAGTACACATTTGGTCTCTTAATGTTAACACTGTTAGTCTGACTTAACGGAAAATACTGACTCAACAGTTTTAAACGATAACTGTAGAATTAAATGTTGACCAGACATACTTATATGTTAGTATTTTAATAAATTAATATTTTAACTCCTATTAATTGAAAAAAAATTAATCTTTACAGGCTATTTTGTGGTTTTTCACAATTTGTGAAAATTAAATATTTTTTTTGTCAAAGAAAATAAAATATTTTTCAATTAATAGGATTTAAAATATTAATTTATTAAAATACTAACGTATAAGCATGCTTAGTCGCATTTAATTGCACAAATATCGCTTAAAATTGTTGAGCAAATATTTTCCGTTAGTAAGTTAGACTAAATGTGTTAGCATTAAGGGACCAAACGTGCACTTTACAAACTTAAGAGACTAAAATGATACCAGAGGCAAACATGAAGAACCAAATATATACTTCACCTTTTGAAAATAGGAGATTTGATCTCAACAAAATTTGACGAGTTTTTTTTTTTTTTTTTTTTTTTTTTTTTTTTTTTTTTTTTTTTTTTTTTTTTTTTACTGAGAACAAAACAAACGTAAGGCTAAACTTGTTTCTATACTGTACCATGAAGCTAGAGGTAAGATGCTGGGTTTGGATTCTCTTAGAATCCTTTTTCTCCTTTTCTTCTCGTATCTGATCTCCACCCTCAAATTTAAAAATATAGATGGTCCAGATTTAATATTTTATAAAATTATTATTTTGAACATGAATAAATAAATTTAAACTGTTAAATCATGATCTGCACAATTTGAACCTATAATACAAACAAAATTAATAAAAAAATTAATTTATAAAACACTATCATCATTGTTTTAGAAAATATTAAATTTGAACCGCCCATTTTTTCATCTAAGGATAGAAATGAGATTCTGAGAGAAAAAAAAGAGAAGAGATTCTGAAGAAATCAGCTTTCGGAAGATGCCATATTAAAATAAAATGATGCTCTGTCCAACTTTATTTTTAGGACATAAAACAAAAGTAGATAAAGTAGGTGTCATTGAAATATCTTAATGAAAAAAAAAATTCTTTTTCATTGAATGATGTAATTGTGGAGAAAATATGTGAGCGGATTCTTGTGAATTGTGATATTTAATGCACGAAGGCAGTAGAAGCGATGGTAGTACAAGGTGTTTGTTAAAACTATAAGGAGTGTCAAATTAGTTTTTCCAAAAATTTATTGTTAAAATTGCACATGATCCAAAAAAAAAAAAAAGGTCAAATAACTAAAATACGAAATTCGAGAAGAGAACTCGCTTTCTTAAAAAATCTGAATTTATAGACAATTTGATAAACTGAAAACTTGTTTTGATGATTAATGCAAAAGTAAGTTTAGAAGTAAAATGATTGAAAAGTATGTGAATTTAATAAAAATAAAATATTTAATGTATTATTGGGAAAAAATTGAAAACATTAAATGACTTAAATTTTAGGATAAATTGGAGAAAAGTCACCCTTTAAAAATTTAATGGGTAAGAATGACCTCAATCAGGATATCATTATTCTTTATATATATAAATTTATCAGGTTATTCATACTAATTGAATTTCTAGTTGAAGAGTTTTTCCTGATTTCCCTTAAATTTTATTATTTATTTTTTTCTTTGGATACTTTAATAAATAAGGATAAAATTGTAAAACAATCATTATTAACCTTTAAGTGGAGTTATATTTAAGACCAAAATTTCATCTACAAGTGGACTTATAACAAGGATCAAAATTTTCATCTACAATCATTTCAAATTGAGCAATCCTATCTTTAGTGGTTTATTTTACCCTTTTGGGAGGATGAAAATATTTATAGGGACACTGAAAAATCACCCTAGTCTCAATCTGATCCAACCAATTCTTAAATGTAATTTTTAAGCCTCCTTGTCCACAAAGTCCATCAAATGCTTCACTTCCAATATATGCTAGCTCAAAAAGCAATTAGACAGAAATACCCCTATAAATACTGAGCACCACATTGGGTTCAAAGATACTCTCCTCACTCTAGGTTCAACATGATGTTGAATTAAAACTTGGGAGAATTACACTCAGGTCCCAAGGAACAGAGATATTTACATTTAAGTCCCTTGAATTCATGAAATTACGAAGTCCCTAGGGACTTCGTGTAATTATTTGTGGAAGCAAAATTACTTTTTTGCCCAAAGGAGAAAACGCCTCGGACCTCATAATTAAAAAAATCCAGGTTTGCAACAAGAAATTCTATATTTATAACAGCAAATTCCTATTTTAACAACAAGTTTTGAAAGCCTGGATTTTTTTAATTATGAGGTCCAGAGGCCATTTGCAACAAGAAATTCTATATTTACAACAGCCAATTCCTATGTTAACAACAACTTTTGAAAACCTGGATTTTTTCAATTCGAGGTCTAGAGGCCATTTGCAACAAGAAATTCTATATTTACAACAAAGAAATTCCTATTTTAACAACAACTTTTGAAAACCTGGATTTTTTCAATTTCGAGGTCCAGAGGCCATTTGCAACAAGAAATTCTATATTTACAACAAAGACAAATTCCTATTTTAACAAGTTTTGAAAGCCTGGATTTTTTTCAATTCGAGGTCCAAAGGCCATTTGCAACAAGAAATTCTATATTTACAATGCCCAATTCCTATTTTAACAAAAACTTTTGAAAACCTGGATTTTTTCAATTCGAGGTCCGGATGCCATTTGCAACAAAAAATTCTATATTTACAATAGCAAATTCCTATTTTAACAACAACTTTTGAAAACCTGGATTTTTTCAATTCAAGTCAGAGGCCATTTGCAACAAGAAATTCTATATTTACAACAACAAGAAATTCCTATTTTAACAACAACTTTTGAAAACCGAATTTTTTAATTTTGAGGTCCAGAGGCTATTTCTTCTTTGGGCAAAAAAGTAATTTTGCTTCCACAAATAATTAGGGACTTCTGTGTAATTTTATGAATTCAAGGGACCTAAATATAAATATCTCTGTTCCTTGGAACCTGTGTGTAATTTTCCCTTAAAACTTTTCTGTATTGCAGAACAACTTGGTGTATGTTTTCAAGTGTAGAACATCTATCAATAACGGCATCCAAAGCCTCTCAGCACTCAACCCTATTATCAAATAAAGTAGTTCTTCAGGAACATGGGCTTAGGCCCAAGTTAGGTCTATTGAGAAATATTAAGAATGATTATTATTTTGTGTTATACGAGTAATTTTGAATTACTGTAATATAATCTGATCTTATCATTAGTTAAAATTATGATAAGATACTAAGGTTAGGGTTATTTATTCTATCCCTATATGAAACACTTCAATCAACGAAATAACAGAACAATTGCAACTTGCTTCTAATTTTGTGCTTTTAATTTCATTTGTTGCCTGGACAAAACCTCAGCAACTTCTGGCAGACGAATCAACAGCGTAAAAGCTTTAGTCATAGTAGTCTGTTAGTAATTAGAATCATTAAGACGCTGGTTTGGAATTGGGAAGTTACTATATCCCATGTTCCTAGAGAAGTCTTAAAGAAACTAAACTGAAAATATTGAAATATTGATGCTCTTGCGAAGATGGGTTTGTCCAACTCTTTGATTCTTGATGTTTGCCCCTTAAATTTAAGGGTTTGGGTAGATCAGGAGTGTTTGAGATTTATTTCCCCTCATTTGTAATTCTGTTGTTTTAGTTTGTGGCTTTCTAAGCCTTCCTTAATATTCAAAAAAAAAAAAAAAAAACAGCGTAACCTTGACTTGGCATCCATTGCATCAGCTGAGGAAGCAAGTCCTTCTTCTCAGGTTGACCTATATACCGTGACACAGCCGTGTAAAAACTAGAGGAGGAAAAAAAAAAAAAAAAACAAAGAAAGCATCGCATGACTAATTCTGGAGTACAAATCCATAATTTGGACTCATAAAATTAACCATTAATTATTTTTCTTATATATATATATATGAGATTTGGTTCAAAGTTTATATGGTATAGGCGTCGTCTAGGACATAAAATCATGAACCAATCATCATTTTCATTCCAATACATAAATATTTGAGCAAATTCATATTGAGAGCTGATTTACCTTATCAAGCTTGTGGCCACAACCATGGAGGGTTTTCAAGGCATCATTTATCATCATGTTGATATTGGGATTTGTTTAGGTTACCGGTGGGAGTGGTGGCTTATTTTCTATTCGACATTTGCAAAAGCATGATAGAAAAAAAAGTCGGGTTTTAAATATGATTTATGTTTGGATTGATGATGATAGAGAGTGGTGGGGCCCATGTCAAAAACCTGAGAGCTTTTTCCTAAAAGCTATCCCATGGAGCTTTTTTCCTAAATTGACTTTTAGGATTTTTCTTTTTTTTTTTAAAAAAAACGCTCAATAGGCTTAGGGCCAGTTTGGATGGGCTTTTTTGATAAAAAAAATATTTTTTTAATGCAAAAAAATGCTGTTTAAATTAATTTATGTGTTTATATGATATTTTTTTTAAAAAGCATAAGTCACAAAAAAAAGCCAAAATACTCCTTTTTCTAAAAACTCCAATCTAGAGCTTAAAAAAAAAAAAAGACTTAAAAAAAAACACTTTTTTTTAAAAGCCTCATCCAAACGGCTTAAAGCTCTACCCAAACACTGCACTTAAGGCTTTTCTTCTACCGCAAATTTTTTTTTTTTTTAAACACTTAAAGCAACCATAACGCTATCTCCAAACAAGGCCCTTACCCAATTTCATAAAGGCGGCTGCAAATCTTTTTATTGCAGGTCGAGAGATGAGCTTTGCAATATCCTGTACAGAAAACTCATAATAAGAACTGCAACTCCAAGAGAAAAACAGAGGAGATTCATCATAAAATCTTGGAATACCTTGATCGCCACCTAAGCATCATTTAAAAGTCGTCCTGCTAGAAGAATGTGCAGAATCTTCTCATGAATTGCCTTGCACGTCGTTCTCTTGCCATATCTCAATATATTGTAAACAGAAAATGCCTGTTGGTAAGCTTTTACCATACCAAGATCAGACATTAAAGAACAAAGTTCCTACAAAGAGACAAAGCCATTAGGAAATTTTGATTAGTAAACTGAAATGATAAAACGATGCAAACAAAAAAGCCTATATAATTTGATACAATTTAAGAAAATAACGAATCAGTTACACAAAACAAAGCATTCTCAGCTTATTCAAATCAAATAATTGCAACAATACTTTGACACAATCTTGGTCATGAACCTAAAAAGGTACTCCCTCCGGTCCTAATTACAGGAACTATTTACCAGAATTTGAAGGGATTAAGGAAGGAAATTAAATTAGTTAATTATGTGTATTTTCCTAAAATACCCTTACCTAAGTTTATTTAATACAAATACATCTCTCAAAGATAGAACTAATACTCATTGAACAGGTTAATCCTTTTGCATAATTTTTATTTTCTACTTTTCTGTTCGCTTCCCCAATGCAATTCTCTTTGATATGGTTCTATATGTTTGATTAAGCTTCTCATGACAACGGTCGATATTAATTCGAAATGGTCCCGTCAACAATGTTTAAAAAAAAATTCCTTAAAGGAATATTAAAATTATTTTATTTAAAAATAAAAAATAAAGTAGAATATCTCACTTGATAGAATATAAACGTGTTGTTAAATTAATTATTGTGGAAGAAGTATTAGTAGGGGTGATATAAGAAAAATATGACAAAAATTGCTCAAAATTATTTTATATAAAAAGTATAATTTAGGTGTATATGACATTAATAAGTTGCAAATATTATTTACTTTATAAAATATATAGATGTATTATTAAATTATTATTGAGAAAGTATAAATAGGGGTATTATAGGAAAAAATTGAAAAAAGTTAAAACTTGCTCTTATAATTAGGACCAAAACTAACTCCAAAATTTGCTCCTATAATCAAGACCGGAGGGAGTAATAAAGTTTATGACCGATTTAGTACAACAACAACAACAAGCATGTTTCCACTAAGTGAAGTCAGGACTGATTGCCAATCCATCCCTCTTTCTTATTGCATTACGCTTTCCATTTCCACTGCTCTACAGTAAGCACACAGCATATTATACATCATAAGCAAGTCATATTTGTTAAAGGTTGCTTCAAAATCATTGTCCAACAGTTTTGCCTCATCAAAAAGCTTGCTTCGGCAAAATGCTCATATCATGATACTGTGAGCTTAACCATATGCATTTAGGAATTAAAAATACATGATATAGGAACATCAAAAAACAAAAGCATAATATTAGCACATATTTTAATCAAATATAAAGAAAATGGCACATGAAAGCTTAAAATCCATCATTTACTTGACTTGCACAAATTACAAGTGAAGACAGATCCAGCAAAGCTTCCAGATATAGAAAATAGGATGACCAGACCATTGATTTCTATGAAGCAACTAAATATCATTAACTATATTTGACCATAGAAGAAGATAAGGGGAAAAGGTAAAAAGAAAAAAAAAGAAAGGAAATGAGTTTTCACAATATGCCAATGCCATCACGACAAAGAATTAATTAACATGGATAATTGGCAACTGAAAATTAAAAATCTGAACAGAGCAGTATGTGATATTAATTCTAAAAGATTCATAGGATCCCTTACTGCATCCAGAACGATCAACTAAAAAAATTCATTATTTATTCAAGAAATTGTTTTGCCAAAGATCAAACACCGAAAGAAAACTGGCCAGATCTGACATGCTTTTTCCTCATTTCATCAAACAGTAGTTTAGCTTCTTGCAGTTGTCCAGCCTTAGCAACTTAGCAAGTGCATCCATCAATAAACAGTAAGGCATCTGCATATATACTCACACTTGTCAAGTGAGAAAATATAGATAAAAAAAAAAAAGTTTCAAAGAAGGATATATTAATTGTAATGTAATAAAAGAATTTCACGACATCAACTAGGTAGTGGCAATGCTAAGATGTTTAGACTATATAGAATAATTTGGTAAACTGTCAGGTTCAAATACAGCAATCAACTCTCACATTTTTCGGAAGGTCTTATACCTCGTCTTCAGCATAGCCCAAAGATCTCAGTTCTGTTAATAGCTCTCTGGACTTCTCAAATAGGCCTCCTCTAACGTATACCTTCACTAAGGTTGTCAAAATGACCTGCGATTTCTTTCCAATATACATCAAATTCAGTGGAGGATTGCTAAAACAAAAGCTTGAAAATAACCTGGCAAGATAAGGGAAGTCAATAGCAATTTGGAAAGATGTCTATGTAGGAAATAGCCATATATATATATATATGTTTATTAAAGAGATTTAAAATTTCACCCTCTGCATAATTTTTTTTTTTTTTGGAGTATTTGACATTTCATGGGCCAATAGAGTCCAAATTAAGGTTTAGTTTGGTAAGCTGCTATATATTTTAGTTCGTCTGCTCTTTGTTTATGCTAAAAGAGAGTTATAAAAGCTCTTTGTTTTGCAGTAGGAGCTTATTGTGATAGTCCATGGATTTAATAAAAAATTAGGATGTTCAGGCTTTGTAAGTTGCAATATAATTTACTTCATCCATTGTATATGTCTTAGTATCTTGATACCTAGTAAAGGCTTGTATGTGTTCGTATCTTTACACCTTTTAAGTATCAATCAGCTTTTCCTCATATAGTAGCTAGTAGATTTTTACTGGGAAAGAAAGGAAGATAAATACAAAGAGAAAGGATATGGCATACATTAGCCTTCGGATAAATAAAAAAAAGGGGAAAACAGAGAAAACACATAAACAGAACAGCTCACTGATCCATCTGCGAGTTTGGTAGAGAAACCCTTCTAAAAGACAATTTGCTTAAACACCCAAAAGGAATACAAGGGGAACAAAAGCGTCAAGCACTCAAGCTTCATAGGAATTCAACTGCAAATGTCTTGGGCTTCTCACCAATAATGAGTGCCAAAATAACATGACAGATCAGCAGATCCTATTCAGCTTATAGGACTATTATGATGTTTTAATTTTAAATTCTTGAATGGTCATTGCATATATTTGTTTCTCTCAGTTTTCAGCCTTCAAACAGCAAGATGCACTGCCCCAAAGATTGTGAAAACTAAGGAACCTCATGTATTATCTTCCGCTCGGTGAGTAAAAGCTTCCACATTTCCCCATCAAATAATCGTAAATCTCTCCTCTGCGATATATCTTCAAAATTTTGCAGTCCCACTTCATACTCCTCAATTATAACTCATTTGCATTCCATCGCAACTTCATCTTCTATTTCCAATAACACATTCCACTATCTCAGCCCTTCAAGTATGCTTTGGCCTATAACCTTTGGCCCGCCATTCATCCACTAACACTAAACAACCAACAAAATTTTCACACGCTTGAATTTCCTTCCAACTTATTTTCCTTCCAACTTATATCATCGGCAAATGAATAGACATATTAAAATAACCTTACATACTTATGTACTTGTCATAGGTTTGCATACCAAATAAATACCATCTTCGTGTGAAAATCTCAAGAACTAATTGATCAAATTAATATGTCAAATGAAAATAAAACTCATGATACTTTGTAATAGATATATGGCCCAATTAAACTTGCACATCAAAGATCCACCTATGATAAAGGAGGATCTTAGCTCACCTATAATTAAGGAAGAATCTACGGACAATTATATATGAACTATAAAAAGGAGATAAAACCCACATACATATATAACGCTAATTATATATCTTTGGCGAAGGTGTATGTGCATAGTGATCCTCCCTTCGGTTATTTTACTTAGATATGTGATTGAACTTTGATCCAAAACACTTCTCCTACAACATTTAAATGTTTTTTGTAATAGATATATTATCGTGGACCAAAACAATAGAAGTCAACAAAGTAATATATAAAGGCAAGCTATCCAACAATCGGCGTCAAGTCCAAACATCCTCCCTTTCTGTACAACATGTAAATATTGTATCAATAAATATCATTTACTCCTCCAGTGCGTTGTAGGGAAGGAATACACTTAAAGAGTAATACACTTAATTAAATAGTAGTCAAATATGTTACTTAATCATTTTATATGTATAATTATATATTAATTTATTTAAATTAATGGGTTTGAAGAAAAAATAAAAATAAAAATACTTTGTAATTTAATTGCCTTTAATCTTTCAAAAAAAAAAAAAAAAAAAAAAAAAAAAAATTAACGTCTTATAATTGGTAGAGGGAGTAGTCAAATATGATGTAATGATGTTAGTTAAAGTTGGGGGTATGAGTTGCCAACAATAATCGTCGAACTCCTCATAGCCCATGGAGCTTTCTTCACTGCACCTAACCTAAATCAAAATGGTCAATTGGGAATGAAATAATTGGAGGTATGAGTTGCAGTGTGTCGTGAGAATTGGGGCTGACTTGCATGGCATTATTTATTAATTTTTTAACAAGGATACTATAGTCTTTTACTAATATATGATTTATTATAAAATAAAATTAATGCAAGCATTTCCTACTAATATTGCTCCATACCAAACGTAATTTTAAACTTTTATTTTCACTCCCAATCCCAATCTATCAAAATTCAGGTCTGCGTTCCACTTGGAGGATAATTTGGTCAAAGAAAATATCAAGTTGACCATTATGACTTAACTAAGATGAGTTGGACACAAAGTGGAACCCACCAAACTAATAAGTGACATACATTTGGCATAGTCAATGGAGATGACATTTTTGTTCTGTTTATAAATGTTTGTGTATTTTTACATTCTATAAAAGTTTATGGTTCTGAATGCACCTTTAAAAACAGTTTATTGACATTTTTGTCTCTTAACCCAAAAATAAAGCATCACGAGATATATTTAAGGATTA
Source organism: Acacia acuminata (assembly GCA_019022655.1). Lineage (NCBI taxonomy): Eukaryota > Viridiplantae > Streptophyta > Magnoliopsida > Fabales > Fabaceae > Acacia > Acacia acuminata. Next base: position 7,114,786 of record JAFJYI010000010.1, read on the forward strand.
TTATATTATGTTCATAATTTATAATAAATATGTCTTATAAAACAATTCCACCAATTAAGTTGATGAGGGATATTCACTATTCACTTGGGAATATATGGCTATATTGGATTTAGATTCTCTCCGTGGCTTCTCCTGTGACACCTCTCTGCTCTGATTCCAGACACATAGAGATGTCTTCCCTTTTTAAATTAATATAGGTTAGATGCATATTTAAACAATGTATTCAAACCACAAACTAGGTTTGGACTTGGGAAACAAAATTTTTTTTCATAAAAGTTTCAAAAACTTAACCCAATCATAGATTCCAAAATTATAATTCAAATGGGATTTCCTAAAAATTTTAAAACCTTTGAAAACCTTTTTATAAGTGGTTTACCGCATGCGGTTTTGTCCAAAATAATTCTAGACCCTTGGATTAAGATTTGGACACCCAGGATTGCGTCGATGAGAGATGGGCAGAAAGAGGGACAAGCAAAAGATCCACTTCCGCACCGACCAAACGTAATGACAGCCCCTTTTAAGTATTTATTTTCTTTTTACCCTTTTTATTTATTATTCCTTCTACTTTTTTCTATTCCACTGATTTCTTTAATATCATAAATCATATTTTAAATAATTTTTTTATTTCACTAATTACATGATAAATCTATTCGTCATAAATAATTTTTTTCCTAATTATAATTAAATCCTAAATAAAAAAATCAGGATGTTATAAATTCCGCCATCTGGTTCACAAAGTTAACCAATGATAACACAACTACCATGACAGTAGACGAGGGGCATGCACTACAGAGAAAAATGGTGGAACTTCAACGATAGTGGCTCCAACTACTATTATGACCAATGGCGAATTCAGAAAATTAATCAGGGGCATTTGTGATGGGGGGATTCGGGGTGTTTTTGCCCGCCATAAAAAAAATATTCATAAAATCAAGTGAATCTCGATGATGTAATAAGAGAGGTAATTATTTTACAAACTTGTCATTTAGAAAAAAGCAAGGCTAAGTCTTGTTAGAACGCAACACCATAAATTACAATAAAGGGTGGACACTCAATAAATTCAAGTACATATATTTTAATAACACAAGTATATTACAATAAAATAATTACAATTTCATCCTTCTAAGCCTTATTTTTTGAAATTCCATCATAATTGTCTTATTATCAATGCTATCAAATACATTATTTTCAATATAAGACACTAAAACAATCATTCAACAATTCATCCCCAATCCGATTACACTTAATTTAACGGAAACAATCATTCAAACATGTATTAATTTTTTTAAAAAAATCACAATTCCCTAATTCGGGGGGGGGGGGGGTTGTTCCCCCTTGGCTTGTATGTTGATCCGCCTATGATTGTAACTGGCATGGCATAACGTGCTCTCTCTATGTCAATGTAATTTCAATTACCCAACCAAGCATCCATGATCTTGACTTCACTGCATTTCAAAAACTAGAATATTTGAATCTTAGTGGAATGAGGTTGATAGGTATTATTCCAATTCAGATTGGAGCCCTTCAAGATCTTCAAAATCTCAATATTTTAAACTTATTCTATTAAAATGATAATGCATTGAAATTGAATAATAAGGAATCTATACTTAGAACCGATTATCAAAATTTGAAGTGGTAAGTTATGGAATAAAAGCTCAACTTGGTGAAACTTTTGGATGAAATTAGATTTGAAGAATTAACTATATTATTCACTGTCATTATAATATAATTAAATATAAATTTTATAGTTTTGCTTGATGATGATTATATTGAATATATTAATGTCAATTGGAATTGAAAACTTTAGTTTGGATTTTTTATTAATGTCAATTGGAATTAAAAACATTAGTTTGGATTGTAGGCTAGCTTGACATAAATAATAGTTTTGGGATTCGTGACCATCCCTTCCACGTAGGTTTAGGAGGCCTTCACTACTACTTTGTGCAAGAGGATAGACCAACGGAAGGAGATCTTCTCCTTATCTTGTTTCTTATTTTTTTCTCATTGGCTTTACTTGGGCCCTTGATTGAAAAAGTGAGAGAAAAATTAAAGTAGTATTGTATTGATTGGATAAATGTAATTTAAAGATTATGAGAGATGATGAGAAAATGATGATGAGAGAAACCCAACCCATAGACCAACATGTTTGTTAGTTGTCTAAGGGTTTTGATGATTACTAACAATTGTAAACAAGATGTGAAGTTGTTCCTTTGAAAGATTGAAAATCTCACTGACAGAGGAAAACTCGAGGTTTGTGTTTAAAACCTCGAGGTTTGGCTTTACAGAGAAGAACTCAAGTTTTCTGAACTGAGCAAAACCGCCGGTTTTCAGAGAAAACTCAAGGTCTCATCACACAGAGACTTCTCAGTATTTTCTAGAAAATACAAAACTCAAGGTTTCTGTTAAAACCTCTAGTTTTGGTCATACAGAGAGTCTCCAAAGTTTTGAACATTTGAAAACCTCCAGTTTTACTCAAAACCGCCAGTTTTCAGTTCAACGTGAATCCTCTAAGTTTTCCTCAGAATGAGGAAAACTCGAGGTTTGGTCAAAACCTCGAGTTTTGACTTGACATAGAGAATTCAAATTTTAGCCAGTTTTTCAAAACCTCCAATTTTGTGAAAACCTCCAGTTTTGAGTTTAGCATAGTTTTCTCAAAGTTTTCACAAATAAGTGAAAACTCGAGGTTTTAGCTCAAACCTTGAGTTTTGTCCAGCGAGAAGAGTACTCGTGTTTTCTTAGTTTTGAAAACCGCGTTTCATTTCAAAACCTCCAGTTTTTGACTTGGCGCGATTTCTCAAAGTTTTCATATTTGAATGAAAACTTGAGGTTTAATATGAAACCTCGAGTTTTGGCCAACCCGAGAGCATCGAAATTTTTAATGTATTAAAAACCTCCAGTTTTGGATGAAAACCTCCAGTTTCAATGTTTTGGACTTAAATTGATTTTACATGCTAAAGTCCAAAACTCAAGGTTTGAGAAACAAACCTCGAGGTTTCATCGCGGATTTCGAAATTCAAATTTGACGAATTTGTAAAACCTTCTTGTTTAATCTTGATACTTCCTATCATTAATCTCTAATGTTCCTAGCTATGTTTAACCACTTTGTTAGTGAGTTTCGATGAATTAGAGAATGATTTTTGAAGGTTTAAAGCAAAAGTAAAAAGTGATGTCAGCACATTAAGTGCAAAACTCAGAAAGTTGCATACTTTTGGGTAATCCGTCTGCACAAGCTTGCAAAGCATTAAATAAAGTTTTCCACATCCAGCAGCTGCTACTCCAACAGATTAATTTGCAGGAAGTCGCTCCGAACTTCGCGATTGGATTAAGTGAAGATTAGAGAGAGAAGAAGACCAAAGCTTAACCAAATTCTTGTCTAATGAAGGCAACGTTTATAATGAAGATTACAACGGTCATTTAATGCTCTTTTAGTATAAATAGAGCAAAGATTCAAGTCTTCTCAACTAACACATCTGCTGAAAACGAATTGCATTCAAAGTTCTTCAACAACTTTAGTTTTCACTTGTAAAGTATCTTCGATACATTAAGCTTTGTGTTTATCATTATCCACTCTTAGAGAGAGTCTTTTATTATAAATCATTTATTGTAAAGAATCACAAGTCGAGGACTTGGTGATTGAGTTCATTGATTGCAACTTGTCGGGGAGTAAGTTCTAGTGAGAGAATTACTCTTGAGTACGCAGTGTGTAATCAATTGAGATAGTGGAAATTCCGAGAGTCGGGGATTTGGACGTAGGTCAAGGAGTTGGACCGAACCAAGATAAATTGTTGTGTCTTTCTCTTCTTTTCTTCACTCTCTGTTCACCGTTTTATTGTCAAAAAATAGAGTCATCTCGAAAAAAGTTTTTGAAATCCCTAATTCACCCCCTCTCGGTGATTTAGCTCCACTTTCAATGTTTACATCCTGTATGATGCAAGATATATTAAGACTTAATAGAAATAAATATTGAGTAAACGATGAATTCAATTTAACATAAGTCGTACAGGCTTTTTCACTTAAACTAACTGATGAAGATGATTTAAAATAACTTTTTTTTTTTATTTCCACACAAATTATTTTAGAATCTGTTACCTTGTACATATTATACAAAAATATATAGAAATCAATCAATTTAGTACTTCTACGCATATCTTGTTGTTGTTGTTGTTTTTTTTTTTTTTTTTTTTTTAAATTTCTTATCATGATATATACATATTGAACAGATAAATAACAATTTATCTTATTCTAGAATATTTTACTGTCTAAATGTAGATAGCAGTTAGATCTATTTTAAATTTTAGAGTAAATACCATTTCGGGTCCCCGATAAAAAACACGGACCTCATTTTAGTCCCTTACAAAAAAATTGACCCTTATTCGTCCTTTTTAAGGGACTAAAAATGACCTTTTGAAAATTTATGAGGGATCAAAATATCAATCAATCGACCTTTATTCATCATTTTTATGGACTAAAAAGGAATTTTTTTTTTTTTGTAAGGGACTAAAATTGGGATCACGTTTTTTTATCGAGAGATCGAAAAGGTATTTACTCTAAAATTTATTAGTCATGCATGTTAGAATTTATTTTGATAACCATTTGTTTTTATCTTGTTTATATTCTTTCATAAATTTTATTTTCCCATAGCGTTCATGTCAACACTATTGAAAGTCCAACATTTTTATCTTTTTTTTTTTTTTAAAAAAAAATAAGAACATGTATTTTTCCAATGGATCGGTGGTAATTATATTTAAGACATTGTCAAATACTAAATATGAACATATTTTCCTCTAAAAACTCAAACATTGATTCATTATGATATTAGGGACTAGTCATTTGGGCAATGGTGGACCCAGGTTATATCCCCCCCCCCTTAAATTTGAGTTTTTCTTTCAAAAAAATTATTACATATTTGAATGATTGCCTATCCTTAAATTAAATGTCTACCCTTAATACATCAAGATCAGATATCTTTGTAATTAGATGGGGGATGAATGATTGTTTAGTGTCTTATATTGAAAAAGATGTATTTGATAGTATTGATAATAAGACAATTATGATGGAATTCTAAAAAATAAGGTATAGAATGATGACATTGTAATTATTTTTATTGTAATATACTTTTGTTATTAAAATATATGTCTTGAACTTATTGAGTGCCTACCTTCATCGTAATGTCGGGTTTGTAAAATAATTGCATCCTTATTACATCGTCAGTGTTCACTTGATTTCATTTGAATATTTTTTTGATTTTCTTTTCTTTTCTTATTTATATTTTTTTATTTTTTAATGTATTTAAAACGTTTCTTAAAAAAAAAAAAAATTCGGGGGCACTTCCCCTACCAATGGTCCCCCTAAATAAATTTTTGGATCCGCGCCCTTACATTTGGGAAGACCCAATCGTTATTGGTGCCCTGAGTGAAACATTGACATACACACAGGAAAAAAATATGAAACCTTTATTATGTGGACATTCAAACCCAAATTGACGCATAAAGAACCGAAAAAGAGGCGTGAATAGTAATTTAAACCCATAAGGCAATTGTGTTGATTTGTTCAATATTCCGATTCCAAAATGTGTGGGGCCAATAGACTAACGTTATGTATTTAATTGTGCCCATATTACACGCAATAATTATGTCCATTTCCTTAATTTGGATGAGTTATCAGAAGACTTTGACCCTAACGATATACGGAATATATAGTTTTTTCAAAAAATAAAATTCTTAATTTTTTAAACAGTAAGAAAAAGTGTATTTCTATCATTTAATTTCTTATACATCTATAAAAAAAATAATCTGAAAGTTAAATGGATTAACAGTCTTGTAAATTGCTCTCAATTTGGTTTTGGACATCAAAGGGAAAAATGACCAAAGTATCTATTAAGTTATAGAGATCAATATTTTAAACAAAATGAAACTTTATAGATAAAAGATATGATTTCAAACTTAAGAGATCAAAACTAAAATGATAAAAGTTTTACAAGACCATTTTATGCTGTGACGCTTATCTCACTGTTTTGCAATTTCATGTCCACTTTCACCATACAAGCTCCAAAGATGGAAGACTCTAATATTGACGAAGACCATCAACAAGGATGTTTCTGTTCAACTTTGATTTTTCAAAATGAAAAAGAGAATGAAGAATACTACTACCTTTAGTCCTAATTATAAGATAGAGTTGACTTTTTTTAGAGAGATTAAAGAAGCTAAATAAGTTACTTAATCATATCATATGTTGTGTATCCTTAGATTATATATTAGTTTAATAGTCAAACTAATCCGTTTTGAGAAAAAAATAAAAATACTCTAAAGTAATTTAATTAGATTCTTTAACTTCTTCAAAAAAGTCAATTTTGTCTTATAATTGTGATGGAGTATAATAATTATTACATTATATTATAATATTTTTTTCCTGAATATTTTGTGCACTTCAAGGTATATACACAAAACAAGATTATAAATTCTTAAAAATTAATTTAAACTAATTAACTATATTTCTACTGTTGTAAATAATAGACGATATTATTTTACTTGATTGAGCTGATAATGTCAATTAAAAAGGTCAGATCTTTTACCCTTAGTATCCCTTGCAGATAAGATTCATCCCGGAGAAAGTGCCCGCACATATATATATTTCACGGATTGGTTGCGGGTCAAAGAAATGTTGAATGGATTGATACAACGAACATGAAACAAAAAACAAAAAAACAAAAAAGACAAGAAAATATTAATTAAACTTTAAAATGTCAGATCGGTGATTTTTTATTATAATAAGCACGTAGTAAATTGTTATACTCTTATAGTTAATATCAATATTTCAATAGGCAACAAAACTAATTTAGAATTTTAAATTTTAAATAGTGTTTTCTTTTTTTGCTTATAAAGAAATACGAGTATATGAGTAAGAGATTTTACATTTTTTATTTTTATTTGGTGATGGTGGTTCACGTCTCCAATGTGTCGGTGGCTTCAAGTCTCCAATGTTTTTTGTCTTTTTCATTCTTTCTTATTTTGAAACCAAAATGAATTCTTTCTCAAATAATATTAATTTTTACCATACGTAAATTTTCTTTTAAAAAAGTGAAGACTTAGTAGTATAAGAGAAGACTTCTCGTCAAAAAAAGTGAAGACTTTAAATATGGCGGGCCCCAACAAGAGCACAACTTTTTTTTTTTTTTTTTTTTTTTTTTTTTTTTTTTTTTTTTTTTCCGGCCAACGTACGACGCGTTAACAGGCAGAGTTTTGGAATTGAGAGTAAATTTTTAATTCATAACAATTAATTAATCTGCCTATATATTTGAGCTGTGAAGTCTCAGCCTGCCTCTGCATTCTTCCTTTCCGATCACTTTGCATGAACCAACCAATGGCGCTCTCCATTATTATGTGGACTCCTCCAACAACAAGCACTGTGATGATATTATTATTATTATGCCCTGCCATTAGTTTCTTCCCCAATATTGCTACTGCCATGATAGCTGAGGAGAAACCTCTATTTCAAAGCAAGTGGTGGAATGGCTACAACTTTTCAGGGGACCCTTGTTTATGGGATGACATATTTTGCAACGATTTCGGGAGCGTTATTTTCATAAGCCAATATGAACTCATTTCAGGCCAGCCTCAGTTAGCAGATCTCAACTTCACTGCGTTTCCCAATCTTGAAAGTTTGTTTCTAAGAGAAATAGGATTGACTGGTAAAGTACCATATTTTCTCGTAACCCTCACTTAAAATCCTTGAATTTGAGTAGTACTACTAATTACTTGGATGGAGCTATTGCTTGTTCGATTTTAAATTTGACAAAATTAGGAGGGTTTTAGGTTTTTCCTAAATCAGCTAAGTGGAAACGTGTCTTACATTGAGAAACCCATACTTTTCTATGGTAAGGTAATTAACTCTAATTACTACCTCCACTCCTCAATAGAAAACTCAATTCACTAATTTAGAAAAATTCAATAAGTTAAATAAATTACTTTAAAGTATTTATATTCATTATTTTTCTCTAACATAGTTTGTTTGACCTATCAACCGATATATAATTTAATAATGCATATAAGTATTTTAAAGAAATCATGTTACTATATTATAACGAAATAATTTATTTAGTTTTCTTAATCTCTCTAAATTAACCAACTGAGTTTTGTACAAATGATTGGAGGTAATATAAGTAGGGGGTGCTACCGTCTAGCTTATGCTTTTCTCTATCAATTTGTCACGTCAATTTTAGCTGCAATTACATCTATGAAAGTATACCTAGAAAATTAGAAAAGTTGTTATATTCCAAAGAAAATTGTAGCTAGCTCTTTTCCATACTACATTTTTAATGATGACGCTAATAAATTTGGTGTACAGAATTAGATCCCTAGTTCTTCTAAAGTTCCTCTATTTTGTAAGAAACAACTACATCACATTTGTAACTCACTTTAAAATTTTTGTATCTTATTCTACTCTATCTTACAAATTCATTCAATTTAAAAATGTTGTATTTATGTCTCTAATTTAATAGAGTAGGTTAACCCCCAATTCTTATCTGACAAAAATAAACTACAACACATTTATAACTTAAATGATTGGCTTTGACAGGTACCATTCCAATTCAAATTGAAGCTCTTCATAATCTCACCGATTTAAAATTATCTTATAACTATCTTAGTGGTGAGTTTACCTTCCTCTCTTACCCTACAAATTCATTCAATTTAGAAATCTTGTAATTACCTCTATAACTTAATAGAGTAGGTAAATTCTCAGATCTTTTTTGATCTGAAATAACCTACAAACATATTTGTAACCCAGATGATTAGCTTTGGCAGGTACCATTCCAACAAAAATTGGAACTCTTCATACTTCAATCTATTTGGACTTGTCTTATAACAATTTAACCGGTGAGTTATATGTATCTTCTTCTACTATACCTTGCAAAACTTACTCAATTTAAAAATGTTGTATTTACGTCTCTAATTTAATAGACTAGGTTAACCCCCAATTCTTATCGGCAAAAATAAACTACAACACATTTATAACATAAATGATTGGCTTTGACAGGTACCATTCCAATTCAAATTAAAGCTCTTTATAATCTCACCTATTTGGACTTATCTTATAACAATCTTAGTGGTGAGTTTACCTTCCTCTCTTACCCTACAAATTCATTCAATTTAGAAATCTTGTAATTACCTCTATAACTTAATAGAGTAGATAAATCCTCAATTCTTTTTTGATACGAAATATCCTACAAACATATTTGCAACTCAAATGACTGGCTTTGGCAGGTACTATTCCAACAAAAATTGGAACTCTTCATAATCTAATCTTTCTAGACTTGTCTTATAACAATTTTACTGGTAAGTTATATGTACCTTCTTCTACTATACCTTGCAAAACTTACTTAATTTAAAAATGTTGTATTTACGTTTATAATTTAATAGCTCCCAATTCTTATCTGACAAAAATAACCTACAACACATTTATAACTCAAATGATTGGCTTTGACAGGTACCATTCCAATTCAAATTGAAGCTCTTCATAATCTCACCAATTTGGACTTATCATATAACAATCTTAATGGTGAGTTTACCTTCCTCTCTTACCCTACAAATTCATTCAATTTAGAAATCTTGTAATTACCTCTATAACTTAATAGAGTAGCTAAATCATCAATTCTTTTTTATACGAAATAACCTACAAACATATTTGTAACTCAGATGACTGGCTTTGGCAGGTACCATTCCAACAAAAATTGGAACTCTTCATAATCTAATCCATTTGGACTTGTCTTACAACAATTTCACCGGTGAGTTATATGTACCTTCTTCTACTATACCTTGCAAACTCACTCAATTTAGAAATGTTGTATTTACGTATATAATTTAATAGAGTAGGTTAAGCCCCAATTCTTATCTGACAAAAATAACCTACAACATATTTATAACTCAAATGATTGGCTTTGATAAGTACTATTCCAATTCAAATTGGAGCTCTTCATAATTTAATCCATCTGTACTTTTCTCATAACAATCTTACTAGTGATCAATGTACCTTCTTCTACTATTCTTGCAATTTCAATCAATTTAAAAATGTTGCATTTATAACTATAATACAATAGAGTAGATAAACCCTCAATTCTTATTTGATAAAAAGAACTAACAACACATTTATAACTCAAATGATTGGCTTTGACAGGCACCATTCCAACTCAAATAGGAGCTCTTCATAATCTCGCCTATTTGGATTTATCTGATAACAATCTTAGTGGTGAGTTATGTACTTTCTTCTATTATACCTTTAAAATTCACTCAATTTAAAAATGTTGTATTTACATTGATAATTTAATAGAGTAGGTTAATCCTCAATTCTTATTTGATAAAAATAACCAACAACACATTTATAACTCAAATTATTGGATTTGACAGGTACCATTCCAACTCAAGTTGGAGCTCTTTATAATCTCGCCCATTTGGCCTTATCTTATAACAATCTTAGTGGTGAGTTTCCCTTCCCCTCTTACCTTACAAATTCACCCGATTTAGAAATGTTGTATTTACCTTTATTACTTAATAGAGTAGGTAAATCCTCAATTCTTATTTGATAAGATATAACCTACAAATATATTTATAACTATGACGACTAGCTTTGGCAAGTACTATTCCAACTCAAATTGGAACTCGTCGTTATCTAACCCATCTATACTTATTTCACAACAATCATACTGGTGAATTATGTACCTTCTTCTACTATAGCTTACAAATTCGCTCAATTTAAAAATGGTGTATTTACGTCTATAATTTAATAGAGAGTTAAGGAGCAATTTGGCCAACAAACTATTACCTCAGGAACGCCCAGTACAAATAACTTTTAAGTGGACCAAAAATATAAATTTTTTTTAAAAATGTCTTTGTTAGCACAAAAAGTACGAGAAAAACTTTTTTTGTGTTGAATGCTCCTCGGAGTAAAACTTTTTGTGTTGGGCACTCCTAGAGTAAAAGTTTTTTGTGTTGATCGCACATTTTTAATTTTTTTTTTGGTATTTTTGGTCCACTTAAAAGTTATTTGTGTTGGGCATTCCTGAGGTAATAGTTCGTTGGCCAAATTGCTCATTAACCCTTTAATAGAGTATGTTAACCCTCAATTGTTATTTAATTTGATAAAAATAACCAACAACACATTTATAACTCAAATGATTGGATTTAACACGTACCATTCCTAACCAAATTAGGGCTCTTCATAATTTCATCTTTTTGGGCTTATCTCGATAACAATTTAGTGGTGAGTTCACCTTCCCCTCTTACCTTACAAATTCATCTAATTTAGAAATGTTGTATTTACCTCAAAAACTTAATAGAGTAGGTAAATTCTCAATTCTTATTTAATAAGAAATAACCTACAAACATATTTGTAACTCATTTGACTGTCTTTGGCAGGTAGTATTCCAACTCAAATTGGAACTCTTCATAATCTAATCTATCTGGACTTGTCTTATAACAAATTTACTGGTGAGTTATGTACCTTCTTCTATTATACCTTGCAAATTTACTTTTAAAAATGTTTTGTTTACGTCTATAATTTAATAGAGTAGGCTAACCCTCAATTCTTATTTGATAAAAATAACCTACATTGCATTTATAACTCAAATGATTGGCTTTGACATGTATCATTCCAACTCGAATTGGAGCTTTTTATAATCTCACCTATCTATACTTTTCTCATAACAATCTTATGGTGGTTTCCCTTCCCCTCTTACCTTACAAATTCACCCAATCTAGAAATGTTGTATTTACCTTTATAACTTAATAGAGTAGGTAAATTCTCAATTCTTATTTGATAAGATATAACCTGCAAACATATTTATAACTATGACGACTGGCTTTGGCAAGTACAATTCCAACTCAAATTGGAACTCTTCGTTATAACTATGGTGAGTTATGGACCTTTTTTTCTTACCTTGCAATGTTACTCAATTTAAAACTATTTTATTTTCCTCCACATAATCAAAGACTTCTTAAGCACAAATTTATTCATTGAATTACAAAAACTAGTTTATTTGAATATGCATAAAATGGGGTTCACAAGTATCATTCCAACTCAGTTTGGAGCTCTTCAAAATCTCATTCATTTGAACTTCTCCTACAACAAACCTACAAATGTGTTACCATCCACCCTTCCCAACCTTATATATAATTGATGGATTTTAGTAGAAACAATGTAGTTGGAGTTATTCCTTTAACTTTAGGTTTTATGACAAATCTTGATAATTTATTTTTATCCTCGAATTTATTTGTTGCAGGTTATATCCCATCTTCGATTTTCAATTTGATAAAATTACAAGACTTTGATGTTTCTCAAAATCAACTGAGTGGTGGCTTGCCACGACATTTTGGAATTTTTTTAAATGATTTTCATCTAAATATCTCCCAAAATAATCGAGTGGAGACGTGCCCTACATTTTGAATGACTTTATTTCTTTTCATGGTGACTTTAGTCACAACAAATTCAATGGAATATTACCACATAGGATATGCAGTGATCCACCATTGTGTAGCGTTAACTTGAGCTACAATAAAATCTCTGGTAGTATACCTGGAGAGCTTCTTTTTAGGATGCAGTACATCAACTTATCATACAATCTTCTCAATGACAAAGAATTACTTGGTCTAGAGAAGAAACATGGTTTTTCAAAAGGATTAAAGTCTTTGTTGAAAATCATTATTCCTTTGACAATTTTTCTTGTCATCATATTTGTTGTGGGTTTCATCTTATTTGAATCTTTCAAAAAGAACAAGAAATCTATAATTGAGACAAGAGAATCAAAAAATGGGGATTTGTTTTCCATATGGAATTATGATGGAAAAATTGCATATGAAGACATCATTGAAGCAACAGAGGGCTTTGACATCAAATATTGCATTGAACCGGTGCCTATGGAAGCGTTTATAGAGCACAACTTCCTAGTGGCAAAATTGTAGCATTGAAAAAACTTCATAGAAGAGAATATGGAAACACAACTTTTGCTAAGAGTTTTCACAATGAAGTGAAGATGTTAAGTGAAATTCGACATCGCAATATTATAAAGCTCTATGGGTTTTGTTTGCATAATCAATGCATGTTTCTCATATATGAATACATGGAAAGAGGAAGCCTTTTTTATGTCTTGAATAATGATGATGACGCTAAAAAGTTGGATTGGAGTATGAGGGTGAATACCATCAAAGGAATAGCAAATGCTTTGTTCTACATGCATCATGATTGTGCTCCTCAAATTATCCATCGAGACATAACAAGCAATAATGTATTGTTGAACTCAAATATGGAGGCTTTTCTATCTGACTTTGGCACAGCTAAAATTCTTGACCCAGATTCATCTAATCAAACTCTTTTAGTTGGTACTTATGGTTATGTTGCTCCAGGTTAGCTTTTCCAATTCTCTGCTTCTTCTCTTGTTGTATTGTATTTTATTTTAACCATTACTTACCTTGGGATAAATACATTATTTCTTTAATTTTTAGGGATAGGAGTCTTAAATGCCATGGAAGTTTTCACTCGGGAGCACTAGTAAGACGAAAGTTTTTTTTTTGGACCAAAAATGCCACGGAAGTTTTATTTGAGGAGCAATTTTTCCCTGGAAGTTTTCAATAAGGAGCAATTTTGCCCCGGAAGTTTTCACTAAGGAGTAATTTTGCCCTTATGTTCCCAAATATTAAATTTGACTATTAAATCAGTCAAAGACCACACATGTTATGCCTTGAAAAGGTCAAACTTGGAGCCAGAGAAGAAGATCCTTGAGATGTTGAGCTCAAGGCTACGTAATTTGTGAAGCCAACCGGTCAAAGAGATCGAAAAGTCGACGTCACAAAACCCAAAGGAAGTGACTAAGTAAATGATCCCTATACAAACGTAAATATTATCACTATTGATTTGTTTTTCGAACCAATTTTTGGAACAATTCGTTTCTCGTTTTGCGTTTTTTTGACGATCTTTGTCCCTTTGACCCGTTCACAAATTCCGCCGCCTTGATTTCAATATCTCGAAGGATCTTCTTCTCTCGACTCCAAGTTCGACCTTTCAAGGCATGACATGTGTGGTCTTTGACTGATTTAATAGTCAAATTTAATATTTGGGGACAGAAGGGAAAAATTGCTACGTTTTGTAAACTTCCGGGGCAAAATTGCTCCTTAGTGTAAACTGGGCAAAATTGCTCCTCAGAAAACTTCCAGGGCAAAATTGCTCCTCAACGAAAACTTCCGTAGCAAAAATGATACTTCCGGGGCAAAATTGCTACGTCTTGTGAACTTCCGTGGCATTTTTGGTCCAAAAAAAACTTCCGTCTTACCATTGCTCCTGAACGAAAACTTTCATGGCGGTTAAGACCCTTATCCCAATTTTTTATTTGTTGCAGAACTTGCATACACCTTGGTTGTGACTGCAAAATGTGATGTTTATAGTTTTGGAGTGTTAACATTAGAAACATTAATGGGAAGACATCCTGGAGAGTTGATATTGTCATTTTCAAAGACCTATAGTGAAAGCATTTTGCTAATAGATGTCTTAGACCCACGTCTCCCATTGCCATCACGGAAAGATGCACAAGATGTGACTTTTTTGGTCATGATAGCATTATCATGCTTGAATTCATCTCCCAAATCTCGACCATCAATGCACCAAGTGTCTCAAAGGCTTTTATCCTCCAATAAGCCATTAGTCATTCCTTTCAATAACATCTCCCTTCAGCATTTAGTGAATCAAGATATGCAAATACTCTAGTAAAAAGCTTGGACATATGTTTGCTAGGATCCTCAGATGATGAAACTTGGATATGCCATAAAGTCTATATTTTATGTTTGCCATATGTTTAATTTCTTGTGGTTAATGACATTTGTCTACAACAAAATCTTTACACTTTATATATCAAGTTTAGCGTAACCTTATACTTTTAAAGTAATAAGATATCAAAAACGAATTATATGGAATATACGTAGAGTAATTAAAATTAGATCATTACAGTAGCAACAGAAACTCCTACATCAATACATTAAGTTCAAAGAATTTAATCATGAATAGATTATAGTTGAAAAAATCCCTTCTTTTCCCATGAATTAAAGATTTAATGAAGATAAATCTGAGTCAATCACACAAAAGCATCATCTATGTTTACAGTAAAGAATTTTAAAATAGCTATGTAGTCTTTGAGGTGCCAACTCTTTCATCTTTCCTTATCCCCACATTTCTATCCAGAACCGGCGAGCATATTCTTTCATTATGCACCCCTTTTTATCAGCGAAGGGAATAAAGGAAGTAATGGTTTTGATAGAATAAAGGAATAATCAATCTTGTAACAAGAAAATTCAGAGAAAGTTGTATTTAGCCACACTTTAATTAAGGTATAGTTGTAATCTAAACCTATAATGTCTTAGTTTTCAAGCTCAATAGTTTTTTGCATGACATGCAGGGCTTGTTCTCTGACTCTAGCTATAAGGTAGAGTACTTCTTTAGACAATTTAAATTATTACTGTGATAAGATAAATTTGCAAGGAAAAATATCAGTATGATATGATATGCTTTTGGCAAGTTGACTGTCATTATAGATATATAGACTAATTGAGTTGAAAATAATTATTCGTTTGACAATTTTCCTTATCACCATATTTGTTGTGGCTTCATCTTTTTTGAATCTTTCAAAAACAACAAGAAATCCTCAATTGATACAAGAGAAACAAAAAATGAGGATTTGTTTTTAATATGGAATTATGATGGACAAATTACATACGAAGATACCGTTGAACCAACAGAGGACTTTGGCTTCAAATATTGTATTGGAAGTGTTTTTACAATGAAGTGAAGATGTTAAGTGAAACAAGACATCACAATACTATCAAGCTTCATGGTTTTTGTTTGCATAATCAATGCATGTTTCTCATCTATATATGAATATATGGAAAGATCAGGAAGCCTTTTCTATGTCTTGAATAATATGTTGATGCTAATATTTTGGAATGGGGTAGAAGGGTGAATGCCATCAAAGGAATAGCAAATGCTACACGCTACATGCATCATGATCCTACTCCTCTAATTATCCATGGAAACGTAACAAGTATTAATATATTGTTCAACTCAAAGATGGAAGCTTTTCTATCTGACTTTGGCACAACTAGAATTCTTGATCCAAATTCATCTAATCAAACTCTTTTAGTTAGTGTTTATGATTATGTTGTTGCGGGTTAGCTTTTTTCATTCCTGTTATACTATATTTTATTTTAATAAGTACTCACCTTGGGCTAAATACATAATTTCTTTAATTTTGGTTGAGTGCAGAGCTTGCTTACACCTCAGTTGTGACTGAAAAATGTGATGTGTATAGTTTCGGAGTGGTGACATTAGAAACAATAATGGGAAAACATTCTAGATTTTTGATATTGTCTTTGTCAAAGACCTGTATTGAAAGCATTTTGCTAAAAGATGTGTTGGACCCACGGCTCCCACTACCATCACGGAAAGATGCACAAAATGCAACTTTTATGGTCGTGATAGCATTACCATGCTTAAATCTATCTTCCAAATCTTGACCATCAGTGCATCAAGTTTCTCAAAGGCTTTTATGCTCCAACCAGCGGTTATCCATTCCTTTCAATAATATCTCAATCCAACAATTAGAGAATCAAAATATGCAAATAATCTAGTAAAATGCTAGTAGATTTGTAGCAAAGTCTAAATTTGAAGTTTTCCATATGTTCAATTTCTTGTAGATGATTTTTGTCCATAACAAACCTTTTACATGTCATGATTAGTAACCTTATTCCGTTAAAACACTAAGATATCAAAATTAAGTTATATGCGATCTAAACAGAGTAATAAGCAAATGCGATTGCAGGGGCTGCAAATGTTAGAGCAGCAACAACAGAAACTCCTGCAGCAATACATTAGATTCAAAGGACTTAATCATGAATACATTATAATTGAGAAACGACCTCTTCTTTTTCTATGAATTAAATATCTGATGATAAAGATAAATTTGAGTCACAGACAAACAGAAAAGCATCATCTATGATTACGGTAAAGAATTTAAAATAGCTATGAAGTTTTTGAATTGCCAACTTTTTCATTCTGCACACTTTTCATCAGCGAAAGGAATAAAGTAATTAATGTTTTACATGGGATAAGCAGTCTTGTAACAAGAAAATTCAGAGAAAGTTTTCTTTAGCCACATAATTTAATTAAGGTATAGTTGTAATGAAAACCTATTTATACGGTCTACTTTTCAAGCTCAATTGTTTTGTGCATGACATGGGAGGGTTTGTTCTTTAACTAGTTAAGTGTCTGTTTAGATTAACGGGTAGAAGCCGCTTTTCTAATGTATTTATAGTATACGAGGTAAGTTTGTAAGAATGGTTTTGTCTCAACTTACGTGAATATGTTTTTAAAACGCTAATTTAAACTAGTCCTATAAAGTGCTTCTTTCAACAATTTAAATTATTACTATGATAAAGATCAGGATGACATGATATGTTTTTGGCGATTTGGTTGTCATTATATATATGTATATATAATATTGGCTAATTGATTTTGATAGACAATTTAAATTACTTGAGGAACTCATAGGACTTACCCAATCTGGTGCATCGAACATTTCTTTTTCTTCTTTTTAATATAGCTAGAATATCAAAATGACCCACACCCCTAGACACATGTGCACACAAACATGAGTATAAAGATAAATTATAAGAGAATTGGTGCAGCAACAATAAACATTTCTTTTCCTTCATGTTAGTACGCTCGCATTGCAATGAGAAACGCAGTTTCTGGAAAGAAACAGAGCCAGCGACTAGTGGAAGAAGAGCTGTTGAAGAGGACTGGAAAAAAAAATGATTTGGTCAGAAGGGTGAAATTATTGATAAAAAAAAAAAAGAAGGGTGAAATTAAAATATTACAAAATTAGCACGAGTAATTTATTATAAATAGGGCAGACAATTTATCTCCCCGTAAAAAAAAAAAAAAAAAAAAAAAAAAAAAAAAAAAAAAAAGCCAACCAAACACTGGTTTTGTGAAATCCCCCCCCCCTTTTAGTTCACGTCTAAACTGATTAAAGGCTAAATGCAAAATAGCACCAGGGGAGGCTTTTGGTGAAAACCAAAATACCCAATTAAGAATAAGAAAGTACAGGAGATCAGAAAAATACAAAATGGGAGGAGGAAAAATTCATTGAGGAGAGCAGAGACTAAAAACTAAGCTACTTTTTATAAATAAAAAAACCTAGTGAAAATCAGTTAAAGTTTTAAAAATTTCAAAAATATACTAAATGACTAAGTAAAGAAATAAAGCATCAATGAGGTTTTATTAATGGGTTAAAAGGTGCAGATTTGCCAATGAACTATTACCCGAGAAGCATCTCAAGCCTGAAAAAAAACAATTGAGGGTATCAAAATTACCAATCAACAATTAAAAAGTAAAAAAAAAAGACACAATTAAGGTGCAAATTGGCCAACGAACTATTACCCCATCACTGTATTGGTGTCACCGTCTTCCATTGATCATTTATGCGGCGACAAGCATGCGTCTCCAAAGATTCCATTGTTTTTGGGTGTTCCACTCACCCTCTTGAACTCATCAAGGTCCGTATGCGGCTTAAAAGTGAGATAATCATGCACCAAAACCAAATTCAGCAGTCCAACAAGCAGCAGTCGCCGCTGCCATAATGCTTACTCGCATGGGTCCCATATCTGTTGGTGTTTGCCTTATCTAACAAGAAGGCTTAACCGCTCTTTTCTCCAGCATCTCCGCCACCGTCCTACGACAATGCCTCATATTTTAACTTAATTCTGATAGTTTTTTTTTTTCATAGTTATTTGGTACTTTTTTTCACTTTTGAATTGTTTATTGGTAGTTTTGGTACCCTCAATTGTTTTTTGTGCTAGATGTTCCTCAGGTAATAGTTCGTTGACAAATCTGCACTTTAACCCTTTATTAATTAAAGGGGATCATTTTTTCAGTTTGTTAAGAGCCTGTTTAGTTAGTTAAGAAATACTAGTTAGTTTGCTTGCTGGATTCCAGTGTTTCAACTGATAGCTTTTGAAGGCCCATTTTAGGCAGCTAAATTTTTCTTGCGAAATAAGTCATGTTTGACTAGTGTTGTGAGATTCACATAATTGACCGTACTTGGTAAAAATAGAATAGTGATATTTGTTGTTGTTTTACCAGTCATAATTGACAAGAGTCCAAACAATAACATTCACTTCCTAATTTAATGCCCATCTTTTTGTAACACCCTACTAATATATCGACAAGAATCAGAGCAACAATGTGCAACATAATAGGCGAACAAAAATAGCATAACATACTGATACAATATTACTTGACTACAACAGGAGTTTTTGAAGTGTTATAATTATCTATAACTTCTAAAAGTAACTATTACTAAGTTACAAAATTCGATCAAAGATGGCTAGTAGATGCCCTTGCCTTGATCTGAAATCTCCAATTGTCAATATCCGCCGATTTGCCCTGGGAGTCGTATCCAAGTCACTATCCTTTTCAATGGTAGTAATAAGGGCTAGAATCCTGAAGGATCCAAGAGTAACATGTTAATCTCATAAATAGGATATAAGCAGTATATGAAAGTCAACCAACATAACATAGCAGTCCACACAGCTTAAAGTATTCAAAATCCATAATGCATATCACTTATAGCCAAAACAACATATACATTTTGGACACACAAAAAAACAACATATACATATCTCATAACTATAGCGCTAGGTACACGATGTGGTGTAACATCCCAAATTTTGGGACTTGAAATTGGAATATTTATGGAAATTAATTATAAAATTTTGGCTCAAAAATAATTATGAGAATAATTATTGAAAATTTAAGCATATTTTTCCCTCAATTTATTTTAGGGAAAAGAATAATTTAAATAACGAATAGATTATGCCTAAAAATAATAGAAAATTATAGTTTATGGCCTAGAAGAATTAAATTGACAAAAATATATATTATTGAATTAAGATTTATTATTCAATAATTGCAATAAATTGAGTAAAGATCCAAGTTGCAAATAAGAGTCATGAAGGATCAAGTGGGATATGTTTATGGGTCCCACAACATAATACATAATCTTTTCCTCTCAACCTTCACGCATAGAACCTATTTCTTCATACTTCAATCATTCATATTGGGCTTACATATATTCATTCCAATTGCAATTTTTCTACTCCAACCCATCTAAACCACACGGCCCATGCCATCTTTGAGCCCAAACTTTAAAACTCATAAAACCTATGCAACATCCAATATATCAAATGCCAAGTCCTCAAACCAAGTCCAATTCGTTTTAATAAGCCCAACAATTAAAAAAAAAAAAATCAGCCCAAAACCAATGCAAACCCAAACCATTCCCTATTCATTGTCCAAATCAACTAAATCACTAGTCCATACACTATCTCGATCAAAACACACTACCAAAGAGAAATGGACAGAAAACAAACTCAACCCATAAAAACACACTTGGCAAAGAGAAAATGGATAGCAAACAAACTCAACCCATATATTATTCTGGTTGAACACGGCATCAGAGGCAGCGAGATTATAGCAGAAGAAAAATCTTCACCATTATAACCTCTCAGCCAGATCACGCAACCCCACCACAGTCAACAAAAAGGATAAGCAACACCATAGTATCTCGTATCAGCGTCACCATGCTTCTCAAGACGCACGCCGTATACTCCTGGACCATTGCCTTCTTGGACTAGACCGTGAATGCATTATATAACTATACCCTCTGTTTTATCATTTTATTGCTTCAACCTGAGCCAAGTCCAAACCGAAGTTGAACCGAGAGCAGAGAGTGAGTCCGAGAGAGAGTAGTGACGAGAGAAAAAGGGGCTAAAACACAGTCAAGCTTCCTCTGTTTCTTTAACAGCAAAACAGAGATACAAGTTTTCATCGGCAATCACAGAGTGCAAACCAAAAGCCAGCTAGGTGAGTCTTAAGTTACAAGCTGTCGTCATATATAAGTGCCGCTGTCATATTGCTTGCTGTAAATATATAGGTGCATCAGAAAACCAAAACTTACTCTATCTATCTATCTATCTATCTATATATATACACTTTATCATAGATATAGAAGCAAAATAAGAAAATCGCTGTTATAAACTTTGGGGAAGCTACTGTCATATAGATAAAGATAGTTGATTGATATATGAATATATATGTGTGTGTGTGTGTGTGTGTGTGTGTGTGTGTGTGACCGTGACTACATAAGACAGATTTAAAACACTACATATATATATAATAACAATGGGTTTTGAGGGGATACACACATGTATTAATGTTGCTTATATGTAATAAAAACAAAAAAGAAACCGTTGCTTTTGCTTGTCGACATGTGAATGTATATATATATATATATATATATACAGATACAAAAAAAAAAAAGAAAGAGAAGGAGAATAATAAAATAATATATATATATATATATATATATATATAGACACACCTGGCCGCATAATGAACCAAAAGCTAACTGTTTCCATAATGCATAAAATGCTACTGCATGCCTTGCATCAGGTTTTATTATTCCTATATATATATAAAGTTGCGGTTAAGAAGCATATGTACATGGGTTTTGTGGATTATATATATATAAATATATAGCACGTGATACCAAAGCCTTAATGTTATATTGGATACATATATATATATATATATATATATATATATGTATCATAATAAAATATACATTTTATGTTGTTAGTATTTATACATTCCTATGTAATAGGATTTAATCTAACTAATTCCTATATTATTTCACTTATAATATTGTTTACAAAATAATTGTTAGAACCTAAAATTTGAACCCAAGAGGGGGTGAATTGGGTGAAGATTGAAAACTTGAAGCTTTGAAAATCTTTTCGCGTCTTTTAAATCAACAAGTTAGATATTTGAATAAACATATGCTGGAAGTATAAGAGATAAGGGAAGAGAATATGCAACCGTGATTTATCTTGTTCAACCCAATCCTTGACCTACGTCCAGTCCCCAAGCTCCACTTGAGATTTTCAATCCACTATCCTCTTGTTTAACCTAGGGCACAAGAGATGCCTATACAAACGCACAAGTTCACCCTAACACTTGTGAAGCCGAATCTCTCACAGAAGCGAGAAATGTTCAATCGATTACACACTTGTACTCAAGCTCTTCTTTAGGAGGCAACTTGGGAGGGGCATGAAGGAAGCTAAGGCCTAGAAACTTATACTTGAAGATCATAAGGGAGTGTTGTTCTTTTTATCTTCTTAATCCAAACTTGAGGTTCTTTAGTTTTAAAGGTTTCAAGTTGTGTTAATTGAGAACAATCTAGTTTTAGATTGTAAACATATTTCTTTTGGATTAGATCGATAATTTGAAGTTTTTATGTTTGAGACAATTGCTGGATTTTTGTTTGCAACCTCTGGATTGTCAATTGAATTATTAATTGAGTTTTCGTTATTAATTTAATGGACAATTTGGTTTATCATCTTAATTGTTTGATTGGGTTGATAAATTGTCTAGTTGTTCAATTGGATAATTGTAAACAAGATTTCCAAGATTATTTTGTGATTGGTTTTTAATGAGTTTAATTAGCCACCGCTTATTTCATTACGAGTTTTCTAGTGGAATATGTGTTATTGAGCTAGAGGGTTTCCCATGTTCAATTAGGTAATTAAATTCATTAATCTCCCTTTGGTCTAATTAATTGGTTTGGGCTAAGAAAATTAACTCAATGCAATTCCTATGTTGTCTCATTCATCATCATAACTGAACTAGATCTTTATTATTTAATTTGATTTTAATCAATATTTTTCTTAGGATTTTAATTCTTCTCTCATAACAAAAAAAAAAAAACCCCAAAAAATTGCATTCAAATTCATATAGATTAGTTTCATCTTCATTTAGGTTTTAGAGTCAATTGCATCTTGCATTTAGTTAGTTTAGTTTCATTTTATTGCATTTTTCATCACCTAAATTCAATCTAAAAAAAGACCCACAGATTGCTCCTTGGGAGAATGACCTAGGTTGACCCTATATTGCATAATTAATTAGGACCTAGTTTAATTGATTGCTTTAGTGACAAAAGCAGCTCATTAATTTGGGGAGCAATGTTTAGGCTTTAGGTTTGAGTTTTTAGGTGACTTCGTAGGTAGTTGTTTATTGCATGACCCGATCCTCTTCTGAGAAATTGTTTGAATTCGATCCTGAGATTGAGAGGACATTTCACCAATGAAGAAGAGCTAGAGCTAGTACTCTTGTAGGCAATAGTTCCTCTGTTAAGCCCATTGTTGAATCCTTTGATTCTAAGGTCAATATGGCGGTGATAATATTGTTGTTAATGTTGATAATAATGCAAATCCAGATGCTGATATTGTTGTTAATGCTGATAATAATGCAAATCCAGATTTTCATATTGTTGATCCTGTTATGACCATTAATGAATGGGGTTCACCTGATCTACATTTTCAAAATTGGTGCATAAATTATCCTGATATTAATGTGAATTTTGAGTTGAAATCTGGATTGATACACTTACTTCCAAAATTTAATGGCCTTTCAGGGGAGGAACCATACAATCACTTGAAGATATTTCACATGATTTGCACTGCTATGAAACCGGTTAATGTCACTGAAGATCAAATTAAGATGTGTGCCTTCCCATTCTCTTTGGAAGGATCTGCTAAAAGCTTGTTTCTTCGTTTACCCCCTGGATTTATTACTTCATGGAATCAACTAAAGAAACTATTCTTAGAAAGGTATTTCCCAGCCTCCCGCACTTCATCTATCAGGAAAGACATAAGTAGATGTCAACAAATTGTTGGGGAGTCCTTATATGAGTATTTGGAGCGTTTTAAAACGCTGTGTGCTAGCTGCCCTCACCATCAAATTACAGATACATTATTGATCGAATACTTCCATGAAGAGCTCTTACCTTTAGAGAGAGATTTGTTAGATTCAGCCGTCGGTGGTGGTCTTCTTGACTTGTCAATGATGCTTGGGAATTGACTGAAAAGAAAGCTAAAAACAACCAACAATTTGGTTCTAGACAACTAGTAAAAGTTAATGAGGTGGGATTGCTTTCTTCTAATTCTGAGTCTCGCCTAGAGAGAAAAATTGATAGGCTTGCATCTGCTATGGAAAAAATGGCTATGTCCCATATGCAAAATTCTTCTAATATGGTTAATCCGATAGGGCCCTCACTTCTTTTACTCCACAGCATGCCTCTTCTGCTTTAATAGGGCCCCTTTATTCTATTTGCTCTCTAGCCACTCATGCTTCTGACTCTTGTCCCTACCTGAATGACGAAGCTGAATCTTGCAATGCAATATATCCTTCTAGACCCATGATTAAGGTGGCCAAAAATATGATCCTTACTCCAATATATATAATCTTGGATGGCGTGACCATCCAAATCTTCGATATGGAAATGGCCAATCTTAGTAAGCACACTTTAATCAAAGTGGAAATTCTAGTGGCAAAATGTTTCAACAAAGTCAGATAATCAGTGCCAATGCAAGATGAAGGTTCAAAATGTGATAGCAAGATGGAAACTACGATGAAAATCCTAATGCAACAGTAGCAGCAACAACAACAACAAATTGAAGCTCTTCCAACTCATATTGGTCAATCATCAAATGTACTTGGTAATGAACAGTGTCAAGGTTCAGGAAGGCTTCCATCTCAAGTAGTAACCAATCCAAACACTGGAACTCAGCAAAATCCTAATATAGGTGGAGTCAACGCTATATCTCTCCAACGTGGGAAGATAATCCCCTCTGCAGATCCTGTTACCATCAATACTTCAAAGGATAAGGAAGTTGCTAATGACTCTCTTTCTGCTTCCACATCACAGGATCTGTCCACCTTACCAAAAACACATGGTGCCTAATGAAGAAGAAGAAAAGGAAGATGAAGGAAAGCAAGTGATCAAGTAGGCCCTACCTTTTCCTACTGTGGTAGCTAAGGCTGAAAAGAAAAAGAAGGAAGCTGAGATGTTCAATGAAATCTACAATATATTCAAGAAGGTGGTGATTAATGTTCCATTAGTTGACTTAGTCACACAAGTGCCTAAATATGCAAAATTCTTGAAGGAATTGTGTACTACAAAGAGAAAGTTAAGCATGAAGGCAAGGTTGACTTAGGGGCAGTTGTCTCCTCTCTTTATCAAATGCCAATGACAATGAAATGCAAAGACCCTGGTAGTTTTCTTGCACTATTGGTGATGTTGAATTCTCATATGCTTTAGCAGATTTGGGAGCAGCTATCAATGTAATGCCCAAATCAGTCTTTGATCAACTCAAGGACGTAGAACTTAAGCCGACAAATCTTGTTGCATCCCTTGCTGACAGACGTTGCACAGTCCCAGAAGGCGTCTTAGAGGACATCTTAGTTAAGGTAAAAGATTTCATATTTCCTGCATACTTCTATGTCCTTGATATGGATGATGGTTGGTTTAAGCAGAAGGGACATTCATCTTTAAATTTAGGTAGGCCCTTCTTTAAAACTACTAGAGCTATGATAGATGTGCATGCTGGTAGCCTTACTCTGGAATTTGCAGGTGAAATTATTAGATTTAATGTGCTTGAATCTATGAAACATCCCCCTGATGATTGTGCAGAGATAGATGTTAATGTTATTGATGCTATTATTGATGATTCTGTTGTAAATCTTAAAGAGAGTATGCTTAGTAGATCATGTGATATTGCTGGTTTAGATGATACTATCTCTTGTTCATGTGCTAAAATTGGTACTTGTGATACATATGCTGACCTTGATGATGCTGATATTGATATTTTCACTGATGCTATTGAAATTATGAGACATTCTATACATGATGCTTCTGTGCCTATTTGTAGCATTAGTGATTCTAGTGATCATGTATTCGATACTTCTCTTGACTCTAATGGACTTTCTCAGTTACTTAGTGTGATTGATGCCATGGATAAAATTGATTTATCTTCACTGTCTGATTCTAAGTTATTGATTAGCATTGATCATGTTTCTGATGGGGCGATCTTTGATTCTAATTCTATCTCTGACATGAATGCTGCTCCTGGTACTATTGATATTGATTGTGATGTGTTTGTTGATTCTTCTACTCTTGTAGTTTCTACTAATACTCCCCAAGGTGGGAAAGTTTGCTCTTTTGTTTTTGAGTTTGCTATGTAGGTTTCTAGTTTGACTAATGTTGAAGTGAAGCCGCTCATACCTTCGATGCAACAAGCTTCATCTTTAGAGTTAAAGCTACTTCCTGACTCATTGAAGTATGCCTCTTTGGGGAAAGACGAGGCACTTCCTGTGATTGTAGCTAGTGACATAGCTGCTGAAGAGGAGACCCACCTGTTAGAGGTACTTAGGTGATGGATGAAAGCTATTGGATGGACTCTTACTGATATCCCTAGAATCAGCCCAAATGTGTGCACACACCGGATCCTGTTAGAAGATGGTGCCAAAGCTATGCGACAGCCACAATGACAACTCAACCCATTGATCTTTGATGTGGTAAATAAAGAGGTCTCTAAACTTCTTTCTGCAGATATAATCTACCTTATTTCTGACGGCCGTTGGTTAAGTCCAATTCAGGTAGTACCTAAGAAAACTGGTATTACTGTGGTTCGTAATGATGAAGGTGAACTAGTTCTGACTAGAGTTCAAAAGAGTTGGAGAGTATGTATTGACTATAGAAGATTGAATTCAGTAACTAGAAAGGATCATTACCCCTTTCCCTTCATAGATCAAATGTTAGAAAGACTGGCTGGTAAATCATATTCCTACTTTTTGGATGGTTTTTCTAGTTATTTCCAAATTTCTATTGCACCTGAGGACCAAGATAAAACCACATTCACATGTCCATTTGGAACCTTTGCATATAGACGCATGCCATTCGATTTATGTAATGCACCAGGTACTTTTCAGCGTTGCGTGGTTTCCATATTCTTTGATTTTCTTGAGCATTGCATGGAAATTTTCATAGATGATTTCACTATTTACAGTGATTCTTTTGATGCATGCTTGACTAGTTTGGACATGGTTCTGGAAAGATGCATTCAATATAATCTTGTGTTGAATTTTGAAAAATGTCATTTCATGGTTAAGAAAGGAATTGTTTTGGGTCATGTTGTTTCACATGATGGCATTGAGGTTGATAAAGCTAAGGTTGACATTATTTCCTCTCTTCCATATCCTTCATGTGTAAAAGATGTACGTTCCTTTCTTGGGCATGCTGGATTTTACAGAAGATTCATCCAGGATTTTAGTAAGACTGCATTGCCATTGTCTCATTTATTGCAGAAAGATGTGGGTTTTGTTTTTGATGATGCTTGCAGTCTATGCATGGGATGAGTTAAAGAAGAGACTCACTACAACCCCCATCATTCAGTCACCTAATTGGAGCCTTCCATTTGAGCTCTTGTGTGAAGCTTCTGACTATGCATTAGGTGCCGTTCTTACCCAGAAAGCAGAAAAGAGACAACGTGTCATAGCCTATGCATCTAGGACTTTAGATGCTGCTTAGGCTAACTATACTACCACAGAGAAAGAGTTATTTGCAATTGTCTTTGGGCTAGAGAAACTTCGATCATACATCCTTTACACGAAGGTGATTGTGTTTACTGATTACTCAGCTATTAAGTACTTGTTTAAGAAACCGGACTCCAAACCCTGCCTTATTAGGTGGGTGCTTTTGATACAAGAGTTTGATGTGAAGATTCGTGATAAGAGTGGTGCAGAGAATATGGTAGCTGATCATTTGAGTAGGATTGAAACACCTACGGTAACATCTTTACCCTTAGATGGCTTTCCCGATCAAAGGCTCTGTGAGGTTGTTGTTTTTGTCCCTTGGTATGTTGATATTGCTAATTATCTAGTTGCATTTGTTTTGCCCGATGACATGAATAAACATAAATTGAATAAGTTTAAGAGAGATGCTAAATTCTATATATGGGATGATCCCTACTTGTGGCACATTTGTAGTGATCAAATTATTAGGTGATACATTCCTGATGTTGAATTTGAGTCTGTCTTGACTTTTTGCTATACTGTTGCATGTGGGGGGCATTTTAGTGCTAAGCGTACTGCTAGGAAAGTTTTGGAAAGTGGATTGTTTTGGCCAAGTCTATTTTGTGATGCCCATGACTTTTGTAAGAAGTGTTCCAGGTGTCAATTTGTGGGTAATATTTCTAGGAAGCATGAGATGCCCCAACAACCCTTATTATTCTGTGAAGTCTTTGATGTTTGGGGAATTGATTTCATGGGACCTTTTCCCACTTCATTTGGTTGTTTGTACATCCTGCTGGCTGTGGATTATGTGTTAAATTAGGTTGAGGCAATCCCCACTTGTACTAATGACTCTTCTGTAGTGGTTTCCTTTGTTCGGTCTCACATTCTTTGCAGATTTGGCATTCCTAGAGCCATCATTAGTGATCAAGGAACTTACTTTTGCAATCAAAGTTTGCAAGGCTTGCTTAGTAAGTATGGTGTGATGGACAAGGTCGCCACCCCACACCACCCTCAGACGAATGGTCAGGCAGAACTTTTAATAGAGAAATCAAGCTCATTTTAGAAAAGACAATGCAACCCAATCGGAAGGATTGGAGTAAAAGGCTCGATGATGAACTGTGGGCATATCACAGCATATAAAGGTCCCATTGGCATGTCTCCATACAGGATCGTCTACGGCAAAGCATGTCATTTGTCAGTGGAGGTGGAGCACAAGGCATACTGGGCAATTAAAAGGTGCAACCTAGATCTTGCTAGTGACGGTATTGAAAGAAAGTTGCAATTGCAAGAGCTTGAGGAATTAAGAAGAGAAGTTTATGAGAATGCTAGAATTTATAAGGAAAGAACTAAAGAAGCCTATGACAAACTTATTATGAGGAGAGACTTTCAAGTTGGCCAAAAAGTTCTACTCTATATTTCCCGCTTGAAACTCATGCCTGGAAAGCTTCGCTCTTGATGGGAGGGACCTTTCATTGTCACTGATGTTTTCCCTTATGGAGCTGTGAAGATCAAAAGGGAGCCAAATGGGAAATGCCTCATTGTCAATGGGCACCGCTTAAAGCCGTTCTTTGATGGATTTTCCACTCAGATAGTGGAGGTTGCTGCATTGCGTGACACCACGTAGACCTCAGTTGTATTCTTTCCTTCACTTTTTTATTTTGCTTTGTCATATTACTGAGTTGTGTAGTGCTACGTATTACTTGACTTTGTGATTTATTATGACTGTTTTACGTTGAGGACAATGCACTGTTTAAGTGTGGGGGAGGGATCAATTGTTTTGAATGTGAAAATTGCAAGTTTTAAGTAACTTTAGTATGATGCATTCTTGATTTGAAAAGTGATTGATCATGTTTTGAGTTGGTGAACCTAGGGGCAATGAATTTGACTTTGGTGAATTTAGGCTAGTGATCATATTCCTAGTGAGATTTTGAGCCTAATACATATTTTCTTTTTAGTGTGTACCCCTATCTCTTTACTTGATCTAGAACTTGACTTGAATCTTATTTGAGGCTGCATTTTATGCATGAGTATTCATAAAAATGATAAAGGCATTCATTTTATTTTAGCCAAATAAGCCAAAAAGCCTACCTTTTTCATACATATATCCTTTGTTT
This sequence comes from Acacia acuminata, assembly GCA_019022655.1. Lineage (NCBI taxonomy): Eukaryota > Viridiplantae > Streptophyta > Magnoliopsida > Fabales > Fabaceae > Acacia > Acacia acuminata. The sequence continues at coordinate 7,144,401 of JAFJYI010000010.1, forward strand.
AGTCCTTTTGAGCCTATATATTATTTCTTTTCCCATTTTGACTACACCCACACCCAAAAAATAAAAAAATAATAATAATAAAAATCTTTACCCTTTTGAATGTCTTGGGAGTTGAAGAGCATTACATTATCTCTTCTGGATGGAAGAACATGTATAAAGTTAGGAATTGAGTCATTGTGAAAAATATGGTAGGTTGTCTTGGAAAAAAAAAAATGATGGAAAAAAATGAAAGGAAAAAAAAAAGGAAAAAAATTGGAAAAAATGAAGGAAAGAAAAAAAAAAAAAAAAGAAAAAGAAAAGAATGATAACTCAATTCAGATTTGATTTGGTTTCTTGCATCCCATATTCTCTATTGTATCATTCTCTTCATCTTTTAAGATATTCAGCTTTGGTTTTCCAAATACCATACCCTTTCTTTCTTAACATTAACCCCATTACAACCTAATAAAGTCCCTTGGATTTATGCATGCACTTGCTTTATTAGTGGTAGAGAATTTAGATTCTTGTCAAGCCTATGGAAAGAGTATTGGATAGGGATGAACTTAAGTGTAAACACAAACCTATACACTTTTGAGTGAAGAGTGACATACACACTATCTTTGGAGAGAGATTTCTAGCTTAGGTTCCCCTTTGTCAAGTAAATTGCCATGATGTTTGCTTCCTTGATTCATGAGAAGATCACTTGGACAAGAGAGGTGTTGAAATGCTCTTGTTTACTTTCTGCTTGTGATTGGAACATTCGTTTTTGAAGTTTTAGTTTGGTTTTGTTTTTATACTTTTTTTGTTTTTTTGTTTTTCCCTTTATTCTCCCTTGGTCTTGATTTGTTTTGCCTGGAAGTGCAAATGATAAGTGTGGGGGAGTTGATAAATCCCAATTTTCATATATTTTATCCCACCTTATTCATTTATTTTAGGGACTATTTTAGTCTAATTTGCAAGTATTAAATAGTATTTGGATTGTTAGCCGATTTTAGGAAATAATATAAATCAGAATTAATTATGAGATTATTGGACTTAAATTATTGATATTCCGATTGATATCTTGTGATTGAATAATATTTCTAAATATATGATAGATCACGATTTTATTTAAGACAAGAAAAAAAACATAAAAGATCCTCCGATGCAGAATTAACCTTAGATGTTGAAAGGAAATCTAATGGTGGAATTGTATTGAGCTTCCTAAATTTTAATAGGCTCGAGTTGGTACCCAAAAGCCCTCTCTTCCTCTCATTAATTAAACCTAGGGGCTAATTGAGAATAAATATACACCCACGTGTTGAGAGAGAAAAAAAGCCGCAGACACACACACCGGGATTCACAGAGCATCACGCAAGGAGGTTTGCTTCCTTGATTCATTGATTTATTCATTCATCTACACTCCACGGGCACACCACTGTTCAATTCATTCCCAATTATCTCCATCTTCACTATTTCTAAGTGAATTGCCAACATGAACGTGGCTTTGAATAAGGAGTTTGAAGAGGAGATTTTTATGGAAGCTTAAGCTCTTTAGGAGGTAACTTGGGAGGAGTATGAAGGAAGCTAAGGCCTAGAAACTTATACTTGAAGATCACAAGGGAGTGTTGTTCTTTTTATCTTCTTAATCCAAACTTGAGGTTCTTTAGTTTTAAAGGTTTTAAGTTGTGTTAATTGAGAACAATCTAGTTTTAGATTGTAAACATATTTCTTTTGGATTAGATCGATAATTTAAAGTTTTTATGTTTGAGACAATTGCTGGATTTTTGTTTACAACCTTTGGATTATCAATTGAATTATTAATTGAGTTTTCGTTATTAATTTAATGGACAATTTGGTTTATCATCTTAATTGTTTGATTGGGTTGATAAATTGTCTAGTTGTTCAATTGGATAATTGTAAACAAGATTTCCAAGATTATTTTGTGATTGGTTTTTAATGAGTTTAATTAGCCACCGCTTATTTCATTATGAGTTTTCTAGTGGAATATGTGTTATTGAGCTAGAGGGTTTCCCATGTTCAATTAGGTAATTAAATTCATTAATCTCCCTTTGGTCTAATTAATTGGTTTGAGCTAAGAAAGTTAACTCCATACAATTCCTATGTTGTCTTCTTTATCATCATAACTGAACTAGATCTTTGTTATTTAATTTGATTTTAATCAATATTTTTCTTAGGATTTTAATTCTTCTCTCATAACAAAAAAAAAACCCCCAAAAATTGCATTCAAATTCATATAGATTAGTTTCATCTTCATTTAGGTTTTAGAGTCAATTGCATCTTGCATTTAGTTAGTTTAGTTTCATTTTATTGCATTTTTCATCACCTAAATTTAACCTAAAGAAAGACCCATAGATTGCTCATTGGGAGAATGACCTAGGTTGACCCTATATTACATAATTAATTAGGATCTAGTTTAATTGATTGCTTTAGTGACAAAAGTGATGGTATTATTAATCAATAATAAATAGAAAGAAACTTAATAGTTACAATGGTTTCACTAATTTTTTAGTCCCGTCATGATTTGCCACTTCAAGCATTCCAAATTTATTATTAAAATTTGTATATTTTTAATTTTATGAAATTATAAGTTATAATTTTATGTAGAGTTTTAGAAGAGTTATTAAGGGTTAGTAAATTGGTTGTGGTAGATTGATTTTTGGCGTGTGTTTGAGCTCTTGGATTAGGAGCAATGTGATAATAATTAGCTTTGGCAAGAGGTAACTACTTTCCACTTGTTATGTGTATTAATATTAGATGTTGAATATTTTATGAAATATTTTGTGAAATGATTATGAATATCTTAATAGAAATTGATATTATGACATGGTTATGAGAATTATTTAAATAACATTATGATTAGAATTATGAATATGTATATGGGGTTGAATTGGGAAGAAATGAAGTAGTTTATTTCACCACGTGGTGTAGCCTCCATGGGTGCACGATGGTTGGCTTTCTATTGTCCCACAATGAGGTTCAACGAGGGGAAAGACCCATGAGAGGAAAAGGTCCGGGACATGTGCTCTGAGAATTTTGGCCGGTCCTCATCACATGACCAGTGAGCTTTTGAGTAACCAATAGCATGGATGTAACTTAGCCCATGGGTCTAGTCAAAGGAAATAAAGCGGTTCAATTAGATTGATGGGAGACATTTGGGAATTGTGTTAATGAAAACTGTGATACATAATTTTTGATACAAAATTTATTATATGAAATTTTGTGATGTGGATATTGGTGAATTATATTGTTTTTAATACTTTGTTATATATATATTGTTCCACTTGGCACCTCACGAGCACATATTAGTACTTGTAAAGAGTCGGATTGATGGTTACCCACATTTTTCAGGTGATAGCTCCCGTGCAGGTCCATCAGGGAAGAAGACCTTGGAAGCTTAGGCTACTTCTGCCGACAGTAGCGCTTCTACCTTTTTGGGTATATGTTGGACAATTGTATATTGCCACGTTATGGCTCATTTTGCATACTCTGATTTATTTTGGATATTTTGTTAAATGTTGAAGCACTATTAAGTTACTGATCAAACTAATATATAGTTATTTTGTTAAGTAAAATGGAGGACGTTACATGTGGCATGTACCGAGAGTCCTCCCATCGGAGTTCTCCATCGGACACCCAACTAAAAATAATCGACTAGAACCCACTGAGAGTCCTATCTGGAACCACCAGCGTTCTCAATCAGAAGTGTTCAAGTATTCTAAATGCAATTGGTTAGCCACCTAAGGACTTTCGTCCAATAGGCCCTACCCCAATTCTATCCACTAGAAAAGTACTCCATGGTCAGCCTTTCCGCTCAATCGAGCCAAGAGTGGTGCTAGCCTATACGGGACAGGACATTCACATATATGATTCAAATAGACATACACAACCATATCAAGTATGTTAGATTAGAGTTACTATCTGATTGCTTTACAATCTCCAACTTACTCCAAGTCCGTTTAATTGTTTGGGCAATGGTCGGGTCCTATAAGTATACATTTATGGACAACAAGTTATTATTTGTCCAAACTCTTCATAATCTCTAATTTCATGGCACTTGGCTTAATGTAAGCCTATTGAGCCTATATTAACCCCCCAAGATCCATTTTAATTTTTGAAGGCCAAACTATACATTTTGGGCCTTACTTTTCATTTCTACTTCTAGGCCCAATTTTACCAAAATCTTTAGAAAATCATAATTAATTTTGTATAACTCCGATTAGGATGAAACAAATATCTGTTCAAATCTATATAAATATATATTTTGGAAAAAAAAATCACAAGATTTATTAATAGTTGTATCATTCTCAAATTCCAAAATGCAGATATAACTTGGCTCTTTACATAGGATTTTCCAAAATTTTCTAATTAAACTTTGAAAATTCGTAATTAATTTTACAAAAATCTAAATGAGGTGCTTCCAAAAGCTACGTGTTCTTTAGCATGTCTACTTTCACAGAAAAATCATACCAATAGTCATAACACATTATGTCATTCTCAGAATAATTATCTTTCTCTACTATCCAGTTTGAAATTCCAGATTTCAATGTTTTCTTCAAAAATCCATATATGGAGTTCTAGGTGTCCAAATTAGGTGGGTCCAAAACCTATAAACTTCTTGTTAAGTTTAGTTTGGAGGAAAAGTGATTTCAGAATTTTATCATATGCCAATCATTTCCAGATTTCAAAAACTTGAACATTGTCAAGATAACTTTCCAGAATCATAATCCAACTTCCAAAAATCATATATCGAGCTATAGACCTTTGTTTAAGGTGATTCAATGGTCATTTTAAATCTTATTATGTGTACTATTACCACACAAATTTTCGTGGAAAAAATGGAAGCTTTCCCATTCCAAAATCACGACTGAAAATGAATGCTCAGTTCTGGAGTTTGACATTTTCCAATGCACGCACATGGGTCAACTTTGAAAAATCATAACTCCCATTATACATGTCTGATTGAGGTGTTCTTTGAATCATTTTAAATCTTAAGATGTCTACTATATTGTGAAAAAAGTTCATAGAAAAACCAAAACGTTTACTATTTCAAAATTGAGCCCGAAGCTGATCTGCTCCATTCTGGAAAATGACGTTTTCTAGTTTCAACCTCCAACTTTGAAAAATCATAACTCTTAATCTACATGTTTGTTTTGGCTGTTGTTTTGCTCGTTTTAAATCTTATTGAGTATACTATTTACAGCCAAAATTTCATGAAAAATCATACATTTTCCATTTCAAAATCGACGTAAAAAATGATCTCCCCCATTCTGGAAACTAACGTTTTCCAGTTTCAACCTCCAATTTTGAAAAATCATAACTCTCAATCTACACGTCCTGTTTTCATTGTTGTTTTGCTTGTTTTAAAGGTTAACATGTCTACTATTTACTTATCAAATTTCATGGAAAAAACATGGACGTTTGCCTATGAAACAGAAGCACACAAAATGGCTCTGTTTTTGAGTCTGAAAACAGAGTTATTTCGGTTTTCCATCGTTTTCTTCCTTTAACCAACAAACCCAATATGCAGAAACCATGGGAAACAAGAAGAGAATGGCTTAAGGACCCCACCTTAGTCGTCCCTAAAGCTTGCACAAGCGTTTGGTCCTTTGTCGTTGATTCTCGTTCTTGCTTCTCGGTCTCTATTTCTTGTGTTTTTGTCTTTCTTTCTTTCTCCTTGTTTCAACTTTCTCTCTATCTTACTCTCACTTCTGTGTTTAGTGAAGGACTGAACTGATATAATGGGTAATGGAGAAGGTGGTGTGGAGCTCAAGAAGCATGGCACTTTGCAGATCCCCCGCTGCCAAAGTTGTGTGCCTTGGCCGAATGAGATAAGATGACGAGGGTGTACGGCGCTGTGGTTTGATTTGTTTTGCGTTTCTATTTTTTTTCCATCTCATGTGTTGTTGGACCAAAGGAAGGAATGGGTTAAATGTCCTTGATTTGCTGTATCTCATCCTCTCTTACGTCTTCAGTATTTTTGCTGGCCCAATGAGATGAGAATGAAGGATAATGAAATGGACTTGGTTTATCCCACTTGATCCTCTTTGATGCATATTCTCCTTTTCTAAAATTTTAGGACAAAATTTATCCCTTGAAAATATTTCCTTGAATTTATTCTTTTTGTTTTTTCCCCAAATATTACAAGAAAAAATAATTCCCTGATTTCCAATAGTTAACTCTATAATTATTTTAGGCCAAATTTCACAAGTAATTTTCCATTCGATATTTCAAATTTCAAATCCCAAAATTTGGGATGCTACACTTTTCACTTTATAAGAACATAAATTTGATGGGTGTTACCTATTCTAATTAAATCTAGGCTAAATTATACAAAACTGATCCTTAAACTTTAAATGAGTTGCATATAACCCCGGCCTTTGATTATTATTTTTTATTACCCCATGCCATTAACTAACCGTTAGCTTTTTAACAAATGATAGTAAAATTCATAATAATTAAATTTATTAAAATGATAAAAGTAAAGAAATGGGGTTTAATATTATAAATCAAATTTTGAAGGGAGTTAAATTTAAATTTTGAAATGTTGGTAATTATTTGTAAATGGTCAAAAATTGTACGGTTATTTCGCAACTAGTCAAAGCTCAAGGGGATTTTATGAAATTAGTAATTTACATAGGATGCTATGTATCATATGTTAAAGGCAATGGGTTAATAGTAGTAAAAAAAAAAAGAAAAAAAAAAGAAAAGAAGGTTAAGAAGGTTAAATTTAAACTTTGAAATGTTAGGAGGGTTATGTACTTATTTGCGACTAACTTAAAGTTCAGGGGTTTCGTATAATTTAGCGTTAAATCTACAAAATTTCCATATTAAGATGTTGTTCAATAGTCGCCTCTTAACTTTATCAAAATCATTAAAACAACTAAATGAGTTACATGTTTTTAGCGATGTTGAATTGACTTTAATGTCACAAAAAATCCAAACTGTTATTATTTGCATGGTTCTGAAACCCGGACTGGACTGGACGGTTCGGATCGAAAACCGGCCAGAAAACTCGTCTGAGTTAGGGTTAGAATTGGGGTTCCAAGTTGACCTGGAGTCAACTCGGCCTGAACCGGCTGAGTTGGTGAGTCAGAGCCAAAAAGATTTTTTAAGAAATTAAACTGAATGAGAAGAGAGGAGAGTGTAAGCAATGGGTTTGTTGAAAGTCGAAGATCGGCAACCAAATCCTCCATCCATGGCGAAGGTCGTCTACCGTGACAACAACAAATGACCTCCTTCAAGAAATGGCGCAGACTTGTACCAGCCGACGTTCCTCCATCTTCTTAAACCTCAACCCCGCTTTAATCTACGACCTTTGAGTAGCAACGACCCTTCGTAGTGAACACATCCCATCCTTGTCTCTCTTTGGCGGCAACATCAACTTCGCCGTTTAAGGGAGGACTAGAGGAGACGACGAAGAATGGAAGAAGAGAGAGGGAGTGAAAGAGTGAAATGCGTAATACACCGACACCCACCCGTGAGAGAGAGACTAAAGGTGATTGACTCCATCAGATTAAGAGATTTTCAAAGATCCCTTTTTAAAAAAATAATATAATATTACGCATATCACATCCTCTTATATTTAACCACAAAATATTTATTATTATTAAAATATGAATATTTTTATCTATATTAATTAAATTATTTTTTAATTAATACCAGGTTTGAATACACCGGTCTAACTCATTGACCCTTGACCCAATACCCCCACCGATTCAGTGACCAGTCTGAGTTTCAGTAGAACTCTTCATTCCCATTTCCACAGGACAATAATTATCGAGTTTCTCAAAAATTTAAATTTTAATGTTAAATTGTGACTATAAAACTGAGTTAAGTTCATATGACGTAACCCAAAGTTTAGGGAAATTATATTAGTGTAATTTAGTTATTCCTTAAATGTTTTTTTTTTTTCCATTCAATTTCGGATTGGAACCTTTCATACTTGTTTTGTTTGTTGATATCCTAATAATTTCTCCAGGTTCTTGGATGAAAAATTTCATATGCATTAATGAAAAGGGGGCAAAAAGTACTCGTAGTATATCAAACGATCTCTTCATTATGTTTTCCCCCAATTTTTGAAAACAATAAGAAATTCTTATCATAATTACTACAGTTGTGTAGGAAATTCTACTTTACAAGGTAAGTATTCAATTATGCATCTAATTGTCATAACTTTTGTGTGATTTAATTGTCATTTATAAGTTTGATATTAATGACTTTTGTACATCTCATCTTAAGTGCAGGACTTGACCTGTTATGCAAATTACACAATAAATTAAGTCTTACATTTATAATCGAAAGATTATTATTATTTTTTTCTAGATGTAATGAGTTATCTTTTATTTATTTTCTTTAGATTAACTCACAAGTAAGTAAATTAGACTTATATATTTTGAGAAAAGACATTGATATTGACTAGGATTATTTCATTCCAATTTGGCCGCCGAACACTTTGAGGCTTGTTTCATTTTGTTTTTAGAAATAGTTATTTGTTTTAAAAATAAATTTTTAAAAAATTATTTAGAAATTTTTTTCAGTAAGTTTTTTTTTTTGAAAAAAAAGAGAGATTTTTTTTTTTCAAAAAATGAAAAAAAAACAGTTTTTAGGTATTTTTTGATTTTATTTTTCTATTTCTTATTTTTTTGTAGGTTGCTATCTATTGACTATTGACACTATAACAACAGTGCTGACCATTGTTATGCCCCTGTCGGCGATGGTTACCGCCATGTGACTTGAAAAACAATTTTTTTTTTTAATAAAAAAATGTCTAAAATGATTTTTTTAGTTTCAAGAACTTATTTTTAAAAACAATTTTATAAAACTGTTTTATAAATAAAAACAAAAAAGAGAAATAAACACGTCCTCGTCTTCTTCATATTTTTACACGAGTGTTGACATGTCACTTAAAATGTTGTGATATTTGTTATAGGTAACAATTAATTTATGTTCCTAAAAAGACTTAGACTTTCCCATTACTTTCTTCCCCAATATTGCCCCTAAAATGATAGTGGAGGAGAAACCTGCTCTGCTTTAGAGCAAGTGGCGGTAAGAAGAGTTCTAAATTTTATGTTGCCATAAAGATTAGCAATAATGAATATGCAAGTCCTTATAATTTCAACCAATTTTTAATCATGTCTTGGTAGTGTTTTTCTTTTTATCAAATTCATATACTTTCATTTATTTTAAATCAAGTCCATGTTTTTTTTTTTTCTTTTCTAGTCTTATAGTTTCATCTAATGTTTAACTACATCTTCATAATTTTTTATTCTTGATTCTATAACTTCTAATAAAATTTTTGTATAAATATAAAATGATTTTTAATATTATTGTATAAATAATAATATTCAAGGAATAGTATGTTATTCTAATAGTTTTATTTTATTTTATTTTCAAATGTTCAAGTAAAAATATATTTATATTATTTATTTTATAGATCTTTATTTTTGTCATTATAGTTTTTGAATCAATATTATAAATGTTTTTAAAAATACAATATAATTATAGTTAATCACTCTAATTACATTAATCATTTATATAAAAATTTATTATTCATAAAAAATTTAAATGTATTATTAAAATTTAATTTCTAATGTTATTTATTTAATTTTAAATCAAATTGAGAAACATAATTTTTTTTTTTTTTATTTGATTTGATCAAAGGTTTTCCCCTCAAAGCTTAGAAGGCAAAGGGTTTTCACATCTCTTAACAAGTGTGCTTTTTGAATTCAAATTTGTATTTTCCTCCTTACGAGAGTGTAACCCTTTCCCACCTTAACCAACAACTTGTTAGTGGTAAATATAAAACTACAAGGACCTTTTAAAAATAAGTGCAAGTATCCTGATTTTATTTTTAGGATTTAATTGTAATTAAGAAATAATTATATATGATTATGGTAATTAAATTGTTATTATGAATATATATTATAATAATAATAATAATAAAGTTGGGGCTTTTCCCAAAAAGGGAGGTATATTTTTTTGCTGTTCGAAAGAAGAGAAGAGAGAGAGAAAGAGAGAGAGAGAGAAAAGGAAGGAATACGTGGTGGCTGGCGGAAGAAAGAAGGGAAAAAAATGAAATGATTAAATTTCCACCGCTTTTGACAATTAATGAGGGGTGAGTTGGAATGTGTATATATATGTGGGGTGGAGTTGGCTCATCCACTTCTCTTTCCCATCCTCTTCCTATCTCGTTCTTCATCTCAACCGTTAGATTGAAAGATAAGCGGTTGATTTAATCTTTTATAAAAATATTAATAAAAAATTAAATTATTAAAAAATATTAATAAAATATTTAAAATAATATTTTTATAAAAGATTAAATCTAAACGGTTGAGATTTCGATCCAACGGTTGAGATGAAAGAAGATGACGGAAGAGGACGGAAAGAGAAGAGGATATATGTCTGTGGGGGGTGTGTGTGACGGTGAGGAGAGAAAATTGAGAATGAAATGCAGAGAGAGTGAAAGTGAGGAGGAGAGGAAAAGAGAAGAGAAAAGAAGAAGATTTGAGTTTTTGAAGTATATTATTTATTTTATAAGATCATTTTAATAGTTAAATTAACTTCTTTTTAATAAACTTACTTCATGAAAGTTGTTCCAAATATTTTTTTTCTCTTTTTGATAAATTTAATATCATGTTAGTTATTGAAAATTTTGAAGTTATGATTTTAGAAAGTTTTGAGTTTCGATAATAGATGGTATATATATATCTATAGAATAATTAATAACTAATTTTAATCGGTTTATAATTTTTAATTGATTATTGTAGGAATTCAAATTAACTTTTCTATTTAAGAAGCTTAGAATTTATACCCTACCGATATTTCTATCGATTAAAAGTTGTATAAATTTTATTTTGGGTTAATAAAGGAATTAATGAGATTTTAATCGGTTAGTTTTGAAATTTGAAGGATTAAACCGTTAATTTTCAGTTTTTAGTACAATAATGTATTGTAATGACAATTTGTGTATTTTGAGTTATATAAGTTCTAATTGTGACAATATAGAGTTTACATGTGACCGGTAATTGTTCACGTTTTACTCCTCAAGATAAGGTTAGCTTGGAGTTAAAGTAACTGGGGTTAATTTATTTTATATGCTCGTTTTGGATTGTAAGGTGTTTTCTAAACCTTACTTTCAAATGTACTATTGGCATGTGTTTTGAAAGATTATGTGTATATTTGAATATGAAGTTATTTCAGTGAAACAGTGCATTTTCCATTCTGTGTGTATATTTGAGTGATTATTATTATCGTGGTGATTGTTATGATGTTTGTTGTAGGTTTGTTGTATATGGAATGATGAATTTTGTAAGATATTGTCATTTTGATATTTGTTATGGAATGTTGTATATGGAATAATATATTCTACAATGTTTTTGAAAATTATTTTGATTTATTGTTTATCCGCTATGGGATATGTTGAATTGTGTGGAAGAGATTTAGGGTGAAATTGTGCCCATCGGCTTTCTCATTCATAGTTTGGAATTTGACCTAAGTGTTTTGGGCGGATACCTCCCTGTTATGGTATACTGATGGTAGCATGGGAGAGGAAAGTATTCTTGAAGTGACTAGCTAACCTTGGCCAGTGTACTAAGATGCGATAGGTTGTACCACATCCAGAAGATATAAAGAGGAATAGGATGGTTGAGTGGAGATAGGTTCTAATTATTGTTAATTACTATGTACTAATTGATTATTTGCTATTGATTTTATAATTATATTAGGAAACCGCTTTGACTTATAATCCTTCCCTACATATTTGGTAAATTAATTTTGGTTACTGAAACTTTATGTCTCACCCCGTCATTATCAAAATTCTTCAGGTGAGACCACTAATTTTACTAGAAGCCAAGGGAAGCAACCAAAGGCATAAGATTTGTGAACTTTGTAAGTCTCTTTTGGTATTGGTATTGTATTGATTTCTATATTGTCATTTTAGGGCTCACATGTTTTGGAAATATTATTTTAATTATTTTGGGATGACTGTTTATTTGTTGTTAAACCAAAGGTTTAATTTTATGCACTAAAATATTTTGGTGGATCCACAATCGAAACTCATGTGGAAAATGTTTTGGTGTAGACCCTTTGTTGTGAATTTAGTATTGCAAGACTCGTGGGCTTTGTATTTTCCTTTTCGACAATTTTGCCAAGAGTTATGATTTTTCAATAATGGGTTTGTAGGTGGAAATTTGTGCCTTGAACTCCATGTGTGTGTTTTTGGAAAGAGAAGAGATTTTCCTTAATCACTTATTAATCCGGTTTAGTGAAAATATTATGGTTAATTATTATTTGGTGAGAAAGGTTCTTTTCAGATCCAATAAAAAGGAAAAAAACTATAGGATCCAATTAAAAATTGGTTAAAAATATCTCATCACCCTTTCAAATCAAACACACTGTAAAGATTTGCAAATTAATTATCCCTTAAAATATATAATTCTAAAGGTTAAAAATAAATGAGCTGTTTTTTGAAATATCATGGGTCCACTATGCCGTGTGGGGTATTATCATCTCACGTTTGGCAATTTCATGTCCATTTTCCCTATAAAAACGCCAAAGATTGAAGACTTAAATATTGATGATGACCATTACTACTTTGCCCATCTCACACATGAAGATTGAAGACTCCAACCACTTTGACGCGCAAACAATAATTTCAAGGAGATTCAATCTTACTCAATCCATAAATACAAAGACTTGATTTGTCATACATCTATAAAAAAAAAATAATCTGAAAGTTAAATGCATTAATACAATATTTGGTCGCTTAATTTTGCTCTCATTTTAACTTTGGACATTAAAGGGAAAAATGGCCCAAATATCTATTAAGTTATAGAGATCAATGTTTTAAATAAAATAAAACTTTACAGATAAAAAATGTGATTTGAAACTTGATAAATCAAAACTGAAATGACGAGTTTTATAGGACCACTCTGTTGTGGTGCTCATCACACTGCTTTGCAATTCCATCTCCACTTTCGACATACAAACTTCAAAGACGGAAGACTCTAATATTGACGAAGACCATTAACAATATGATGTTATTGTTCTTCTTTGATTTTTCAAAACAAAACGAAAAAGAGAGAATGAAAAATACTATAACACTATCACTAATCCTAAATATATGATATAGTTTATATGATAAAACTGTACATTATATTTAGGACTGGTGGAATAATTATTGGTAGTTATTTGTAACTGATAAAAAATTAGACGATTATCTGCAACTAGTCAAAGTTTAGCGGTTTTTATGAAATTATTAATTTATATGGGATGCTATATATCATATGTTAAGGGCACTGGGTTAATAGTTTAAAAAAAAAAAAAAAGGAAAGGTTAAGAGGGTTAAATTTAAACTTTGAAATGCTATGAGGGTTATATACTTATAGGGGTTTATACTTCTTATATTGCAGAGAAGAAGAAGATTCTTACACACACAATGAAATGGTGGGACTCACATCTTTTTTATTAAAAAAATAAATAAAAAAATCAAGCATGAAAATCTTATATCTATGACATGAGCAACATGAGAAGTGTATTTCTCATACTTTTTATATGCAACTAATTTAAAGTTCAGGAAGTTTTATATAATTTAGCCTTAAATATATAAAATTTCCAAATTAAGATATTGTTCAATTTTTAGATTTTACACAGCACGACAAAAACAATCCATTTACAGAGGACGACAATAATCGAGTTTCTCAAGAATTTAAATTTCAATCGTTAAATTGTGACAATAAAACTGAGTTAAGTTTATTTGACGTAACCCAAAGTTTAGGGAAATTATATTAGTATAATTTAGTTATTCCTTAAATGTTTTATTTTCTATTTTTTATTTCATTCAATTTCGGATTGGAACATTTCATACTTGTTTTTTTTTTTTTATAAAATAATGTAGCCATTCATAAACACTACGTCTTATCCATTCCAAGCAACCTCTGATGCTCCATATCAGCACTGGGGATGATGTGGAAGCCTGGTAGAGACGAAAGGCTTATTTTAGCCAGGTGATCAGCGACTGAATTTGCCCAACGCCTAACGTGGTGTATTTCAATATGCCATTCTCTATTAATCAAGTCTTGGATCTGCACAATGAGGTTCGGGTCAGCGTGCACCTCGTTTACCACGTTCTTTATCAGGTCAACAGCATTAGTAGAATCTGTTTCTAGGATTACATTCCTGAATTCCATGTCCCACGTCAGCTTGAGCCCATGCAGACAGCCCCAAAGCTCGGCGGAGAGGCTATCCCCCTCAGCTCCTCTATACATAAAAGTCAGAAAGAATTCAAGGATCAAAGTTCCAAAATAGGCTGAAAGGCGTAAATGCCTCAGACCTAATCATTGTATATATAGAGCAGAAGCTGTACAGAAACGGTTACAAAGCAATATGGACCTTACACGTGTTGACTGATCAGCTATACAATGTTTCTACATAATGCTAATCATAATACAGAGATAATTGAATACTAATTATACATTAGTTCTAACATTCCCCCTCAAACGAGAGGGTGTGGGACACAACCCGAGTTTGTCACGTAGATAAGAGAATTGTGTGTGAGTCAAAGCTTTTGTCAAGCAATTCGCTATTTGTTGCTGAGAAGGAACCTAAGAAACCTTGACCTCTCCAGCCAGAACCTGATCTCTAATGAAATGCACATCTATATCTATGTGTTTACTTCGGGCATGATGTACAAGATTGGAAGCGAGGGCTTGTGCACTTAAGTTATCACACCAAATGGTGGAGGGCCATTTTAGATGTAGCCCTATTTCAGTTAACAAGGTGTGTAGCCACTTTAGTTCAGTAGAACCATCAGCCAGTGCTCTGTACTCAGATTCAGAGCTTGCCCGTGAGACCACCTTCTGCTTTTTAGAGGCCCAAGAAATAAGAGTGCTGCCTAGGTAGACACAGAAACCAGCCATGGACCTTCTGTCATCAAGGTCTGTGGCCCAATCAGCATCAGTATAAGCAACTAGGTCAAGGTTTTGAACAGGTTTGATGTGAAGAGGATATGAGTAAGTACCCTTAAGGTATCTAAAGATGCGCTTAACTCCCTGGAAGTGAATATCAGTGGGGCAAGAGAGAAATTGACTCAGCTTGTTGACTGAGTAGGCTATATTTGGCTGTGTTGTGGTCAAATATTGAAGGGATCTGATTGCTTGTCTATAAAGAGAGGGATTGGACAAAGGAGTACCCTCATTAACAGAGAATTGACGGCCAGTAACCATAGGTGTAGGAACAGGGGCGCAGTCAACCATATTGAATCTGTGAAGTAAATCCATGATATACTTCCCTTGATTCAGATAAAGACCTGTGTTATCTCTGAATGTTTCAAGGCCGAGAAAATAATACAGTGGCCCCATATCCTTCAGTGAAAATTGAGCATTAAGCTGAGAGATGAAGTTTCGGATATAATTAGAATTATTTCCTGTTATAATTATGTCATCGACATAAACTAGCACAATCACACAGACAGATCGAGATCGAAGAAAGAAGAGTGAAATGTCACTCTTGGAATTTTAGAAACCCCAATGAATCATAGTTTTTCTAAGATGATCAAACCAGGCTCGAGGAGCCTATTTTAAGCCATAAATAGCCTTTGACATTTTACAAACATGAGAAGAACTTCAAGCATCACAGAATCCAAAAGGCTGATGCATGTAAACATTTTCTTGAAGAAAGCCATTAAGAAAGGCATTATTAACATCGATTTGCCTAATTTCCCATTGAAAAGTAATAGCTAGAGTGAGAATGGTCCTTACAGTAGTGGGTTTAACAACCGGACTAAAGGTTTTGAAGTAATCTACACCCGGAGCTTGTTGAAATCCTTTTAGGATGAGACGAGCTTTGTGTTTAAGGATTGATCCATTGGATCAAAATTTTGTCTTGAAAATCCACCAGCAATCAACAACCTTCTGTGATTTGTGGGGTGGAACCAATTTCATGTTTGATTACGGAGGAAAGCATTGTATTCCTCTTCCATGGCGCGTTTCTAGTGTGGTAAGGAAAGAGCTTCAGCTGCTATCCGAGGAGGTCGTGCCTGTGATATAGTCGTCGGCGTCTCAGTGTAGAGAAGACCGACAAAGGGATATCGAGGCTTGGAGATTCCGGCTCGTGCCCTAGTGATCATGGAGTGGCGAATTGGGATTGTCGGCTCTGAAGGAAGGGTCGATGCTGATGGAGAAGTAGATGTGTCAGTGAGTGGAGCTTGGGCCTCGGTTTGGGCCTGACCCAAATTGTCATTAGAGGCTGAGGTTGGACCGGTGGTGCCATCAAGAGACACGGATGGACTAAAACCACCAAGCAGCGGCCCTGAGACATCGTAAGGTTCACTGGTCCGTGAACGAGTAGCCGGATCCATCATCGGAGATGACACACCAGAGGATGTATCAATTAAAAGCGAGATATCATTGTGGCCTGGCAAATCACAGTGGGCTCATTGTGAAGAAAACCTGAAATACAAGGGAAAACAGAGCAATCAAATATAACATGTCGTGAGGTATATATGCGACCAGTATTGCTGAGACACTTGAATCCTTTTTGTTGATTCGAGGGCCCGAGATATACACATTGAGCACTGCAAAATTGAAGCTTGTGAGTATTGTAAGGCCTTAAATAAGGATAACAGGCACAACCAAAAATCTTCATGCTGTGATAATCAGGTTCTGTTCTATATAAGCAAAACAGAGGGGACTTGTTGCCAATTACTGGTGAAGGAAGTCGATTAATTGTGTAAACTGCAGCTTGAAAAGCCTCTGTCCATTATTTTAATGGTAAGTGTGCTTGAGCCAACAGGGTTAGACCCATTTCTACTATGTGACGGTGCTTGCGCTCTGCTCTCCCATTTTGAGCTGAAATGTATGGACATGTATAACGGATGGAAATACTTGCTTCAGTGGCTATGGGAATGAATGGTTTGAACTCAGTTCCATTATCACATTGAAAGGTCTTTATGGTGGTATTAAATTGATTTTCAGCAAATCGACGGAAATGATTAAAGGCGTGTACAACTTCTCCCTTATGTTTAAAGGGATACAACCAAGTGTAGCGACTGAAATCGTCAATAAAATGAATGTAATAACGATGTCCATGTATTGATTGAACAGGAGATGGTCCCCATAAGTCAGAGTGAGTAAGTTCAAGAGGTGCAGAGGCATGAGAATGAGACAAAGGAAATGGGAGTTTCTTTGATTTGCCATATTGGCAAGCAGAACAAACAAAAGTTTCACTTAATCGAAAGTCAACATTACATTCTTGCAGAATTTTGTTTAAAACTTTTTGACTGAGATGTCCTAGTCTACGGTGCCACTGTAGAAGTAGATCATCATCCTTCTTGACTGCAGATGCCATGTTGATGGTGACAGGTGATGTGATCTTAGTCATGGGATACAGACCCTGCCTTGGCGTTCCTTTCAGAAGAACCTGACCTGTGCCTTTTTCCTTCACAAGACAGCCATCATGAGTAAAAACTATGGAAACTAAATTGTCCTTAATGAGTCGATTAACACTGAGAAGATTTTTAGTTGTGGATGGTACTACCAAAACTTCTTTAAGTTTAAGATTAGAAGTTGGACAAAAAAGAGAGGCAGAGCCTATTCCATGAATTTTTTCCTTCTTACCGGTAGAAGTATATAGAGACATGTTACCTTTGGGAGTAGTAGAGTCAAGATGAGCAAGATCTGAGATTATATGATAGCTTGCTCCACTGTCCATATACCACTCTAGGTCAGAAACCACATGTGGATCAGCATAAAAGGCCTGAGGCAAATGATTGTGTGGTGCAGATCCACGAGAGTTGGCGTTGTCCTGACGTTGATAGCAAGTACGAATGTAATGCCCATATCTATGGCAGTAATCACAGAAGGGACGATTTGAGCCATCTTGGTGATGTGATCTCCCACCTCTGGATCGACGACCTTGAAAGCCACAAGATCCCCGAAAGGATCCTTAGTGTGAAGAATGACCACCAGAGGAAAATGAGTGAGCAGAAACAGAGGAATCATGTGTCGCAACATTTGCAGAAGGTTGAATGGACATTGCAGAAAATAAATTGAGTTGTTCCAACCGACTTTCAAAAGCCAGTAACGCAACTTGGGTCTCGACCCAAGTTAAACCAGATTGATCAATTAACTTGACGACAATAGCATTATAATCTCCGTCTAACCCATTAAGTGTGTGCAGAATTAATTCATCGGTGGAAATGGTAGCTCCAGCGAGAACCAATGGATCTGAAATATTCTTCATCTTAACAAGATACTCATCCATACGCAAGCCATTTTTTCGAGTATGATGAAGTTCAGATTGGAAGATTAACACCCGGGACCTTGAGAATGCACTCGTCAGTGTACGAGCACTGGTCCACAGATCAAGAGCAGTCTGGCAATGAAGGAGTTGAGCTCCAACCTCTTGGGACATGGTGTTGCGGAGCCACCCAACTAACATTCGGTCCACCGCATACCAGTCCTCATAGTCAAGGTTAGATTTAAGGGACGAGGAGCCAGAGACAGTGACAGTGAGCTTCTCCAGTGGGACAACTCCAGAGCCATTGATATGGGCTTGAAGTCTGTTCCCTTCGATGAGAGGGAGAATGATGGATTCCCAGACAAGAAAGTTCGACCTATCGAGCTTAATAGCTGAGGTCTAACTAGAAGATTGAAACAGAGTAGCTCTTCGCAATCGACGACGACGGAACCTCATCAGAAGAGATGGATGACTGAGACATGATTCAAATGAAGCCTGAAAGACGGATTGCTCTGATACCAAGAAAGAATTCAAGGATCAAAGTTCCAAAATAGGCTGAAAGGCGTAAATGCCTCAGACCTAATCATTGTATATATAGAGCGAAGAGTTTAAACGAAAGCGGTTACAAAGCAATATGGACCTTACACGTGTTGACCGATCGGCTATACAATGTTTCTACATAATGCTAATCATAATACGAGAGATAATTGAATACTAATTATACATTAGTTCTAACAAAGTCTTTAAAAAATTACTATACTCATCGCGAATCACTCCACCACTCGTGACACCAGATCCGATTGCGAAAAAGCCCCGTCGGCGTTAATCTTAAGCCACCCCCGGCGGTGGCCTTCCCGTGCCCTCTACTTGTCTCGAGCAAGGGCGGCGGGGGCTAGAGTGGACCCCCTGCCCCCCCCCTCCAATTTTTTTTTTTTTTTTTTAAAAAATTACACTAGTAGTATTTTTTTTTGGTTTAAAAAGGAATATAGGTTAGATACCTTTAATTTAATTTTTGGAATATTATATTCTAAGTCGACTTTAAACTAATATAAAAACTCACTTTTCTAACTCAGTTTTTACTAAAATCCAACATAGGAAGCATTTGAAAATTTTTAAAAAAATGAATAATGCACTTACAACATCAATATATATAGGAAAAGTTTAATTTTTCACACACAAAAAAATCACCGGTAAATTTCCTATATTAGTTTCTCTATTGAATGAACTGTTGCTTTGATAAAAACTTGTGAATTTTTATTAATTAAGACATAGATGTCATGCTGAATTTTCATGTACGACAGTTTAACTCTTTCGAGGAGAATTATGTCTAGTAAGAACTGGAAAGTCCATCATTTACTCTCTTATTAATAAAGTAATTAGACTTATACTCACTCTTTTAGTTTCTACAGCAGTACTCATCGGGACTCGGCCATCCTTTATGAAGCTAAGAAGCTAATTCATATG
Organism: Acacia acuminata; assembly: GCA_019022655.1. Classification (NCBI taxonomy): domain Eukaryota; kingdom Viridiplantae; phylum Streptophyta; class Magnoliopsida; order Fabales; family Fabaceae; genus Acacia; species Acacia acuminata. The sequence goes on from JAFJYI010000010.1 coordinate 7,164,081, forward strand.
GATTGGGTGACAAAGGGTACGTATGTGTCAAGGACTTGCAACTCCATTGCGGATTATTTAGCGAGGAGAGGACTTGGTCTTGGATGGGGGCTTCATGACTTGTATCTATCTCTTGAGGACTTACAGTCGATTCTTGTTCGGGATTGTAATTGGTGTAATATTCCCATAGGTGTTTGATGAGGTGTCCCAAATGTATCAAAAAAAAAAAAGAAAAAAAAAAGAATGGAAGATCAATTTCTTAATGGTTCTTTGATTACATACATTGAAAAAGAAATTGTTCTGAGTTTTAGCATGGATTCAATTATAAATGAATTTAACAATATGAAAACACGTATAATAAAAGTCAAGTAGAGTTATCTTAATTTTTATAATAGATTTTTTCAGTTTTTTGTATATTAAGTTGTATTGTATTTTATGTATTTTTATTTATAATGAAGTATTTTTTTGCCCCCTATGATTAAAATTCTTGGCTCCGCCACTAGTCTTGAGAGAGCTTCCCGACAGCCGTCATGCCCAATCTACTACGAGCGTCCAAAAGACTACTGATTGTAGCAGAGACGCAGTTTGTAGAGAGAAGTTTGATAGCCTCTTATCTTCAAAGACAGCAGCTTTGCGATGCTGCCAAAGCCACCAACATGTGATGACGAAAGAGTGGCGCCATTCCTCCAGATTCTCATCATTTCCCCTGAACTTACGCCAGAGTCTCGAAGGAACCAATTGCTGCCAAAAGCCGAGAGTCTCAGTGCAGTCCCTTAACAGGTGCTGCAGCGTCTCACATTCCTCCTTACACACAGGGCAGCTAGCATCCGTACTCAGGCCACGCTTAACTCTTGATGCATTAGTTAACCGACGCTTATGTATGACAAGCCAAGCAAACATTTTGCAACATTCAATTATTTTGAGCTTCCATAATTTAGCCCAAATGGGGTCCGGCCTATGCACATCATTTTGGAGAGAGTTGTACGCTGATTTAACTGAAAACACTCCGCTTTTATTCCGCTTCCACCGCTGCTAACCATTTACCATAATCTCAGTTCCGTCTTGTACTTTACCCCACACTCTTTTGATCCCATTCCAGAGATTCAAGCCAGGCTTATTCATATCAATCCTAGGTAACAAATCACTTCCACAGTTGTATTTATTACGAATAACTTGAACCCAATGGTCATCTCTTCTAGTTGACAACCGCCATCCAATTTTGATAAGAAAGGCATGATTTTGGAACTTTGCATGACGAAGTCCCAAGCTGCCTCTTATGGGCCTGTTTGGGTTGGTAGTGGGAGTAGTGACTTATTTTCTATTTGACTTTTGCAGAAACCCGATAGAGAAAAAAGTTAGTTTGTAAATATGATTTATGTTTGTATTAATAGTGGCGAAGTAGCGGAGTCTACATCAAAAAACTAAGAGCTTTTTGAAAAAAGTTATCCCATAAAGCTTTTTCTTTAATTGACTTTTAGGAGTTTTTTTAAAAAAGCCTAGCAAACTTAGAGCTCAACCCAAACACTCTACTTAAGGTTTTTTTTTTTTTTTTTTTTTTTTTTTTTTTTTTTTTTTTTTTTTTTTCTATTTGAGTTTTTTCCTGACTTTAAATTACTTAAAGCTCTCTCCAAAACAGGGCTATTGACATTGTCATAAGAAAATATGTGAACTATAGCTTTTATGGGGTACAATATCAGTAACTTCCCCGGTTGAACGAAAATTTTCTTGTAGAAGAAAACGTGTTTAGTTTATTGGAACAAGGATCAATCTTTTAGGGTTTAATTACAATCTTTTTCACCTCCTACCAACTCTTCATGTTCATATTGACTTTCTGTTGCACTCCTGCATTTTGCATCTATTTTTATTTTCATACCAAGATTTTTAGAAAAACATTCACGGCGATTAATGTGGCAAAAACCTTGAAGATGTGGATGCCACGTCATAAGGGATGCTCTGTGCTTGAGTAAGCCTCTGAAACCATTTTCATGAACATGCTAACCTTAAATAAAAAGGTATCACGGCATGAGAGATCCTTTCGATATTATACTTCCCGACTCAGTAATATAAGAACTACCATTGGAGAGTCTGAGGACGAGGTGGAGGAATTCTGGACCACTTGGAACACAAGTTTCTTATGGATTTTTGCAACTAGATATTTCTCACCTGTACATCAAGAAAGACAGGGAAAGTAATTATTAAAACATCAAGCACCACTATTCCTTATTTATAAACAGGGTTTCGTGTTTTTAATTGGTAAAAAACCAAGATACTTGTATTATTTCATGCAATAAAGAATGTTACGGAGGATAGTTATTGTTGCTCCATCCGATCAACACCCTCAACAAGATACTTGTATTATTTCATAAATGAAAAATATAATAATAGTATTTACAAGTTAAATAATGACTACTTCCTCCAATATTAATGGCTTTCACAAATTCTATAATGTTAATGACAAATATAATAATGGTAATTACAAGTTCAATAATGACATACCAAAAACCATAACTGTTAATGACAGCAACTATCATAAAATTGTTGAAATGCCTTTTCAACCTCATCATCCCACATTCACATCATGGCTACACTTGATCAACCCCACAAAACATTTCCATTTATAGTACTAACATTTCAATTTCCATTTACATCACGTCATGGCAACTAAATATCATCTTCATTATATTCCCTCTCCTAACTAACACTAACATATAAATTAATAATGAACCCTACATCGTACCGTCAATGCCGTCGGACTTACGTAAAGAAACAACCTTTAGTTCCCCACATACACACCTATTGACCCACAACCCCCATACAACACCCACAATGAGACTACCATGGTGATTTTCGAAGACGACTTTCACAACCCCAAATAAAATGATTTTCAACACCCATCATGAATATGATTACGTCAACCCCCTAGCTTTTTACTATTCCTCCACCATCAAACCCATTTTAGAAAACCCACCAAGATGAAATGGGAAGAAGATGGTTATAGCAGAATTTCTAAGCAAAAATATATGGAAGAATGGAAGATACTCACCCTTTACTTTTTCCTTGGCTTCGTGTATGATCCTTCGGAGATCACCAAGATGAATGAAAGAAGCTTTGCAATTCATTTGCTGTGTTTTCAAAGGGGCAGTTTGGTTCAAAGGGAGATATAATCTGTTTTGTTCAAAGGGGCAATTTGGACTTTTCACCTCAAATTCCATATCCCTCATTGCCTTCCATCCTTTCTCAGTCCTTTAAGATTTTTAGTGGACTTCTAGGGATTTAGCAAATTCAACTGATATTTAAATGTAATTTTCCCAAAAAAAGACAAAAACCAAAGGGAAAAAAGATACAAAAAGAACTTTAGAATTGCAAAATCTCAAATTAGGTTTGTTACTAAGAGTTGATAAGAGAATGATGAAACTTAATAAGAAATTTACAACTTAGAAAATACTTGATTTAAAATTTTCTATTTTTGTAATTCTTTTTCTATCTTTCGCTCAAAACCAAAAGCTTTAAAAAAATTATTTCAACTTTAAAATGTCTTTTAAATAAAAATTCAGTTACCGTTGCCAAACAAGCATAAATAAAAGTAAGGAATAAGACAAAAAAAAAAAAAAAAAGAAGGACAAGCACTAACAATTTGAGGTTACTGGTGCCATTAAACTTTCAACCTCTTACTTATGAGGGAGCCATTGGTGGATAAGACTTGGATTGTAAAAAAGTTAAGAGACTAATATTTTTTTTAAAAAAAATTAAGAGACTAAATTGACATAAAATTAAGTTACTCATATTACACAAAATAAAATGGAAAATATCATCATTTGGTAGAGCTAGTTTACATAGAAATAATTTTGTTAATATTGTTAATAACTATGGATACTCCTCGCAATGATAAATTGGAACTTTAGTTTATTGTGTTGTTTGATTTTGTTCTCATTTGTTATTTGTATAAACGATTTTGTAATTACTTTTTTTAAAAAAAGTATTTGATTAATGTATAAAAAACAGTTGTGGAGTTTCCAAAATTGTCCAATGTTTGTGGTCCACCGTGGTTTATTGTGGTGGCATACACAGCGGTAAGCGGCTAGGATTGACGATGGTTGCTAGAGCCCGAGATGGTCAATGGTCGCAGTCAATGGGAAAATCCTCCTTAGGGTCTAAGGAAGTAAGATTCATCAAAAAAGACCCAAATAAAAGTCCACTTTGACCAAAAAAAATCACAGACCATTTTTGTACCAATAAAAATAGAGAGAGAAGTACACATTCATAAAAGGGTAAAAAAATTACATTATCAAACTGATATAGTTATTAGTAGACACGGATAGAGTTGTTAATATAAATTGATATAATTGTTGTAACATACACAACCGATATAGTTGTTAATGTTTATTGATATAACACCCAAAAAGGCCTTAGGATTTTTTCGATATGTAACTTTTGTTTGGATATTTTTTAAAAATATCTTGTCTTCTTGGGCCCTGAGGGGATTTTCCCTAAAGTTTAGCCCAAAAATAAAGTAATATAACTTCGATCCTAATATAATTAACTGCTTGGAGGTTGGATTTTTTCATAAATATGATACCTCAATAAATTTTAAAGGATTATTTAAAAGGATATCTTAGAAAACTTAATCCACATTTTTAACAAATACAAGTAACTAATTGAACTAATTTCCTTAATCCCCTAAATTAGTTAAATAAATGTTATATTAAGGATAAGAGATAATAGAATTTTTATTTGATCAGAGGGGCAGGCACTAAATAGCTAAGGGTTACAAACAGAATTGAAATCACAACTTCCCACTTATAGATAACTCTTATGTCAAGGCCATGGGTGTGAACAAATTTTAATAGCTACATTAAAACTAAAAGGTAAGTTAAGCCATTTCTTAGTTTTATTTTAAAATAGGCCTAGGGAGATGGACCTGGGCCTTGCGGGCTTTTTTACTTAGTTAGTGAATTAGATAGGGTAAGCATAATAAACCTATTAGGCAGGCTTCTCCGTAGGCCCTCATTTTTTTTTTCCAGCCCAACGGCTTATTTTATTTGATGTATTAATTGTACCTCATACTCCTAACCCAACGAACCGAACCAAGTTTTGAGTGGAGGGGTGCTCACATTTTCCAAAATGTCTCAAGCATGATTGTATTATACACTAATTGTAAAATATTTTATTTAAAAAAGACAAAATTATTTTAAAAATTAATCTTTCCAATTCTTAACTTAGGAGATAAATAACTCATTTTTAAAATTTAAAAAATTAGTTATATTAGTCATTTAAAATAAATAAATGATTTTTATTTTTAAAAATTTATAAAATATTCTTTTTTAATAGTTTTCATCCGAAATATTTCTCATAAAAATCTCCTTAATATATGCCATCCATGCAAATTTAGAAAACATAAATGGATTGATACCACCACTAGCACTAACATTTGTAAATAGGAATTATGGTAAGTGCTTATTTAGAAAAGGATTCTAATATTTAAAAACAGTTTTTCAATTAAGATTTATAATATACGAGGTGAGTAAGAGAAATATGTAAGAAAATTTTTATCCGATTTATAGAACAATATGTTTAATGTCTATAATAAACATAAAAAGAAATGTTAAGCCAATTGTGCTCTGGCCAATCCATGGCTGGCTGAGTCCACCCAGCGAAGATAACGTTCAACAGATATCCCCTCTATACAGTCTAGCGTCCGTCGGAGCAGTTAACTCTTTCATTTCCACTTTTCACATCTCTCCTGCTCAATAACTCAAGAAATACACCACCGTACGCGGCGGCGCGTGAAGGCGAGAATGAATTCCATAGCAACGAGCCTCCAATACTGGTTAGTGAACCACCCATCGATTCTCAACTTCTCATGGATCCCAGGCCAAACCCTAGGATCTTCCCCTCTCTTCCTCTCTCTCACTCTTCTCTCCTACCTCTCTCTCACCTTCCTCCTCCCTCTCCTCCGTCTTCCTCCCCTGAAACCTCACATTCTCCGATCAATGTCCGTCGTCCACAACCTCATCCTCCTCCTCCTCTCCTTCACAATGGCCCTTGGATGTATCCTCACCATTATCTCCCATACGCCTCACCTCCACTGGATCATCTGCTTCCCGCCCAAAACCCCTCCCTCAGGACCTCTCTTCTTCTGGGCCTACGTCTTCTACCTCTCGAAGATTCTCGAACTCGTCGACACTCTCCTCATCATCGTCGGGAACTCCATCCGACGGCTCACGTTCCTCCACGTGTACCACCACGCGACGGTCCTGATCATGTGCTACCTGTGGCTCCAGACCTCCCAGTCCTTCTTCCCAGTGGCGCTCGTGACGAACACGTGCGTGCACGTGCTCATGTACGGGTACTACTTGTTGAGTGCCTTGGGGATCCGACCCAGGTGGAAGCGGGTCGTGACGGATTGCCAGATCGTGCAGTTTTTATTCAGCTTCGCGGTGTCGGTTTTGATGCTGTATTACCATTTCGGAGGATCCGGATGTTCCGGGTTCACGGGTTGGTGCTTCAATGCGGTATTTAATGCGTCTCTTTTGGCTCTATTTGTTGACTTTCATGCTAAGAGTTATGCGAATAGGAACAAGACGCAACAACCTCACAAGCATAAAGATTAAAGGGTCCTAATAGTGATTCCTCAACAACGTTATTGTTTTCTTCTCTGAGCTCTCTCACCAAATAAGGTAACTTGTTCAATCTTTGTATTGGTAGTTACGATCCCAAAAAGGGGAGGAAAAAAAAAATATTCTAGCTCAAATGAACGGTATAAAATTTTCATTGAATGGAAAATGTTCTGTTTAAGGGTGGAATTTTTTTAAAAAAAAATTAAGATATAAATATTTTCTTATTAAAAATAATTCTTTCCGCGATATTACCAGGTATTAAGGTGGTAAAATCGCATCTTCTAATGAAGAGTGAGGATTCAAATCTCATTGTTTTATCATGTATTGACTAGTGACTTTTATTGGATATTTATTTTCAGAAATCTTTTTTTGCAAGCGGAGAAAAAACTCATGTCACATATTTATCTTGTAAATTATAAAACTTATTATCCAAACACACTAATATAACTGATTGGAATTTAGAAGTCTTGATAGAAATTACAAAATATGATTTTGTTGACCACAGACAATTGTCTGGTGCTAATAAAAAAAAGGAAAATCCCTCAGGGCCCAAGTAAGTAACATGTTGTCAAAAAGGCCTAAAGAAAAGTCACATATCAAAAAGCCGAGTTGTTAACGTGTACTAATTTAGTTGTTAATGTCAAATCGATTTAAATGTTAACGTTTTTAAAATAATACTAAAAAATGCTCTAGGGCCTTTTCCGACATGTGAGTTTTTTATGGGCCTTTTTTGATAATATGTTATTTACTTAAGCGAAGTATTTTCCCATTTTAAAAAAAAAATGGAGTTTGTCACTGAGAAACAATTTTTATGCATTTTGAATTTTTTTTAAAAAAATTAGATAGAGTTAAGGTGCAAAAATTCACTCAAAAAATATTTTGACATCGGTATTGGATATGATAATTTTTCTTTGTGAGTAAAACTACATATAAAGTTTTCAAAATGATGTGAAAATTGTTAGAGCCGTAAAAGTTAACTAATATTAAATGTTTAAGTATCAATCAAGAAAATGATACAAAAATGGTCATACGTCTAGGATCAGAAGAGTTTATATATTTGAAGTATTTGACAACTACAATATGATGGAGCACCAAAATTGTATGATGGGTTGATTGTAGCCAAATTGATCTCTTCCTTCTCAGGTAATACAACACTCTATTTGTTTTCAGTATACTCTCTCATCAATTGCATAAATGTTTGAGTGAGAGGGCTGAAAAAGTGGCAACTTAAAGTGAAAAAGGGATACTCACAATTCTCTTGTAGGAGCCTTTCATTGTCATAAGAAATTGTTCTCATGTTGAACTCACTAGTAAATGTTTCAGCAGCCAAAATATAACCCATCAATTTGCAAGCACCTAATTTTCTTTTCCTTTCCATTATTGGATCATTTGAAGGGATGAGCATCTTTGCTAGTTCCTTAACCTTTTGAATGTGGTTGATATGGAGATCAAGGCTATTACCGAATACCATAACATTTGTATGAATATGCAAAACAAGGATAGGAAGTGTTGGACTTTGATTCTAGGTCCATCTTTGATTGGCCGGACTATTTGATTAGGAAACAAGTAGCCTTATCAGATACTTCCTCCATTTCTAATTATAAGACAAAATTTATATTGCAATTTATACTATAAACTCTGTCCTATAATTAAGACCACAGGTAGTACTAAGAAACAAATTATTATTACTTATGAATCTGTTAATTGATGAACAAGTTATTGTATTAGGAGATCCATCAAGAATTAATTTCCAAATTTTTATTAGAGTGCCCGTAGGAGTGCACATTACTTCTTAAATAGTAGTCTTCTAAAAACCTCTATAGATAGGATGTGCCTGCCTCAATAGCTTCAACTCTACCATTAAACTACTAGCAATGCCTTTTCTCCTACTATCTACTTTGATTCGGATCCAAACATGAATTCACCGGGATAAGTTTCTCTCATCATCGATTTTCTTATTGTCCCTCATAATCTCTAAATCATGTTCATCCAATCAATTTGAAATATCATAACGTCAAGTTATAATCCTTAGATTTTTCTTTCATCTTCCCAATCAACGGTTTAGATGGGCTCATGAGAAAATGAATGATAAAAGGATCTCCTCCCGAATTCACCCCATACGCAAGTCTTCTCTCTCCTTATTTTTGTTGTTGTGAAAGATATAAAGATATTCCTCACATGGTGTGAAATAGTAGTAAACATGAAAATAAAAACCAAAATATTGAATATATACTGAGATGCCACTAATTTATCATATAAAGTCAACTTTTATGCATAAACAAAATCAAAATCCCATTTCATTTATACAAATTTTAAATAGTTGTAATTAATATCAAATAATTGATAGTTATCAGGTGATCCTTCTATTTCATTAAGATTTTAACTCTAAATATTTTATATTGCCAATTCTTTTTAACTACAAAGGGACATATTGTCTTTTTAGCAACAATTAGAATTTTTTCATAAGGCCTTGTTAGAAATTCATTAAAAGTTTACACTTTAATTTAAATTTTTGCTATTTCAACTAGATTTAATTTAAAATTTTCCACTTATCAATTAGGCTCAAAGAATTGTGAAAGTTACACTGCAATATTTTGAGATTGAGGGAAAATGAATTGTAAAATAATAAAATGATCGAAATAACCCAACAAACAAAATGATAGTTAGGTTATTAATGCTGATAAAAAGTTAAAACTCTAACATGACTTGTCAATTTCTTAAACTATACTAATCAATAATTAATAGACTTGTCAAAACATATAAAAGAAATGAAAATGTGTTATAAATATTGTCATATTTAGATGAACGTCCAGCCATCCAAGAATGTCTTTTAAGGTTCTCCAATTGAATTAAAATAACCTACAAATAAATAGTCTCTTCAGAGTTTTTTTATGATTAATACGCATAACATCTCAATAAAACATATTTCACAATTGTGTAGATTTATTTTCTTGTGTAACTCTTGAGATGTAATTGAAAGACTTGTTACCTATAAATAATGTACATGTACCAGGTAATTGTAAACCTTAAGATGAATGAGAACCACCTTATTTCTCCTCTTACTTTCTTTTGTCTTTTCTACTTCTCTCACCTTCAATCCCTTACACATTTCTCAATGCAAAAGTTATGATTTTAGTATTGGGTGTTTGTTCAAATGGGTTCACAATAGGTGCACATTCCGTGTATCTTATATGCTCATCTCTATAATTTTGGAGGCACGTATTTTTTTATATATTTTATTTATTTAAATTAAATTATATGTTGCATCCTAAAATATTTTTATACCTAATATATCAAATTAATTAATTTTCATGATACTAGTGTTATAGGAAAAATATTTTTGAATACGGAGTGACTGAAAATTAATTAATTTGAAATACTGTGTGCAAAAAATATTTCAGGATGCAGATATAATTTAATTTAGATAAATAAAAAAATATAAAAAATGTTCACCCTCAAAATTATAGGGTTGAGCATATAAGATGCACATAAGGGATGTACACCTAATGTGAACCAAGTAATTTGTAAATGTATAAGCCTACATTTGTCAAGAATCTCTTGTCCAATCATACTTCCTTCGATCTTTAATGTATGACTTAAATGAAGAGTTGATATTAGTCCTTAATATAAGATATATTTCTTATAATTGTTTATCTTTTTCTAATTTATCATTATTAATGTTTCCTCAACAATAATCAAGTAAACGAAAGAGAAATTGAGGAATAAATGAACATGATTAGGATGTTTTAAAGAAAACATAGATCATATTTACTAACTTGCTTAATTAAATCAAATTAGATAAATAAGTTTTGTGTTAAGGACGAGACTAACATAAAAATGTTCAATAACAAACATGTGATTTACATAAACACACTTGAGTCATTTTGCAAACTTGTCAATATGTGAACCCAAGTCTCATCAAATATCATCATCAAAATACAGATCTTTCTCTTATGATCAAGGTCATTATAACCTGTGAACCATTTGAACCGATCGGACCGAGACATGTTTAGTGATTGATTCGCGGGTTTCATGGTCAAACCAGTTGGTCCAGTCTGGTTTCAAATACTATGCTTATAATCCTATCATCACTGATAATTGTCAAGAAACCAACACTCCAAAATTGAATTACTAAATTAACCTCACCATAGACTAGTGGTTAGCCTAGACTGATTCTCTTGACGGAGTCTATTTCAATTTTAAATCTTTGGTTAACTAGCATGATGTGTAGACGTCGAAGTTGATTGTGGGGTTTGATTGAGAAAACGTGATTTAAGAAGAAAAGAGAGGAAATATCGAAATTAAAGTGGACAGAGATGGTGGCGATCATCGTCCAAATGGATATTAATCCTCCTGTTCTTAGTAGGAGTATGACATATATTTGGGAGTTAATCTTGACCTTAAATATATAACATAATTTTTATATTTATCAATTTTTTTCTTCTAATTTATCCATATGCTTCATCAATAATAATTAAGTAAGAGAATGACAGAATTAAAGAAGATATCTAGGATACTTTAGAAAATATATGTCATATCAAATAACTCAACTAATTTCTTAATCTAATCAAATTAGATAAATATATCTTATATTAAGGATCGGAGAGAGAGTAATATAAATTACTAAGTCTTTAATATGCAAACCTCCAAATAATCGTTTAGGTCTAGTCTTCTTGATTAATGAATATTCCTAGAACTCTAGAAAATAAACATTCTTCAAAAATCTATTTGAGAACCACTTGAAGTCTTGAACCACCAGTAACAGCCTTGGTAGTTACAAAACTTATTTTTCCTTTATTTAAGAGCCATTTCTATCATTTTGCTTCACTTTATTTCACTACGTCCTCAATTCTTTGGGTTTGATTGCGGTCCTTAATATAAGAGATAAATAAGAATTTACTTTGACCCTAGTTAGAAGACCTTCATCTATTTTTGCACATGTTAAGGGTTCCACCAATGGGTAATTTTAATACATATGATTAATAGGGTACCTTAAGAAAACCAACACACATTTATTAAAAATAACTAATTTAACTTGTTTTTTGGTTTCCAAAATAGTCTTATAAAAACAAGATTTGAAAACCAAATAAATAATTTTTTTTAAAAAAATCTATTTAGGTAGTTGTTTAAAAAAATATGTTTTTAAAGTAGCGTGGTGGCAACTATTGCCAGCAATGACATGACGGTGGTTGCCACCAATAATATAGTGTTGATAGATGATAGATCGCAGCCTGAAAAAATAACATAGAAAAAAAAAAAAAACCTAAAAAACTGTTTTTCTTTCTAGTTTTTAAAAACAACTTATTATTGAAAAAAGGTTTTCCAAATAAATTTTTAAGGTTTTTTTAGTTTTTTTTAATTAAAAAAAAAAAACTATTTTTAAAAGTAATATTAAACAATCCCGGAATTTCATTTTGACTTGATATTGTCCATCCCAGTCTTATATTATTATTATTATTATTTTGATATAACAGTCTTATATTATCCTTTGTATAGTTTTCACAAGCTTCATTCTCTTTCACACAACTCATCTTTAACTTTCTCTCAAGCCCATGACTTATATCAGTCGCCCTAAAACCTGACTGGTAATCAAATATGAAAAAGCCAATCATTCCATGAAGATGAGAATGAGATGCTCCAATTAAACCTGGGAAGGGGAAGGCATATGAAATTGACTCATAAGTCATTAACAAATATTACAAGAAAACAACTTTACATCCGACAATACAAATCCTTTCTTGCTATTTTCCCATGTGATCTCCCACTTACATCAGTGAGGGATATAGTTTTTTGCCCTCATTTAGTCATTAATATAGGAGCTAGATAACTAATTTGTCTATATTAAAAAAAAATCATTTAGTTATTAGGAATAAATGTGTTTGTTTATCTAAAATACCAGCATTTGTATTGAAACTATCCCTTAATAGAAATCCTCTTAATATGTGCAAACAATAAAGATAGATTGGGGAAAAAATTACTCCTCCGAGTCCTTGATATAAGACATATTTGAGAAATTAATCTTGGCCCTAAATATAAAATATAATTTATCTATTTTTCAATCATTTCCTAATTAACCTCTATTGAAGTTTTCTCAACAATAATCAAGGAGAGAAGGAATTACAGGATTAAGGAAGATGATTAAGGCGTTTTAAAAAATACATATTATATTAACTAACTCTACTAACTTCCTTAATCTAATCAAATTAAGTATGTCTTATTTTAAAGACCGGAGGAGCATAAATTTAAAAGACAAAGTGGATCGAGGTTTTACATTTAAGATCAAAGTAAACCCCCCAGCTAGCTCCTACATTTAAGACCAAGGGAGTAGTATTTTTACATTTTTCCTGTATGCCAATTGTGATTGTACATCTCGATTCTAAATAAATTGCTTTTCCTTCAAAAAAAAAAAAATAAAAAAAAGAAAACAAAAAATTTATGGCTTGATCAGCAAAAGCCACATGAATAGACTCATAACAAACAAAATAAGTTACATCCCTGGTTAAACTTAATAATAAAACTAATTACTATCAACCAGCACCTTCCAAGAGTAGTATTGATAAACATCAACTTCACAGAAATCTCACTTTTAAAAAATGTGCACTAATAACCACCTCTCAAAGACTAAAATCTTTAGCCTGTATTAATTACTTACCAGTGTTAGATAAATTTAAGGGATCAAAAGTCAACTCCCTGCAGTAGTTGGTCCTTTCACCACCAAATCATCAGCAGAGTAATAATCAGCTATGAGCCGGTACATGTATGATGGGTTATGGCCACCTCTGAAAAGTTAAGGAAAATGCATAAGGAAACTGAGTATACTAGTTTTAAAAAATGTTGATGATAAAGGCAAGCTGGAAGCTAAAGATTCTTTACTGAAATCCAGTTCAACTTACGTGTCGGTAATGAAGAGACTAACAAGCTTCGGCGGCACATAATCAAATGCCGGATTAATGACATGGAGAGAACCAGCGCCACTTGCAGAATCCATGCAATCCGAAAATTCCCCAAAGTCGAGCAATTCAGAAGGAGACCTCAGCTCATTCAGCAAGACCTCGGGATTGTGTGGATACAAAGGGCACAACTGTCAAAATGAAAGCAGTTTTCAATCATCAAAACTATGAAGCAATTGTTTTAGCATTTTATCATCAACCCAGCTAATCATTCCCAACCCGAACTTCCAATTTCTTTTCTGGTCAACCCCAACTTTTTGTGATTACAGAGACTCCAAAATCACAAGTTATTTATTGTTTGTCTTCCTGATCAGTCACAAATTGAGCATTAAGTCATCTTACGAGTCCAGATGATGACCAGTGCGTGATGGAAAATGACCAGAACTGCTAATGGCCACAGACTATTTAGACAAAATGGTGTGAAAATAGCGGCAAACATCAATTAATATTTTTCCACAACATTGATATTAAAACAGGAAGCTGTTATACTGGTCTATCTGTAAACGTGTAACTGCTAACAATCACATTAACCAGTTGAACAGTAAACTTTTTTTTGGGGTGATATTTAGCATAAGCGTTTGAATCTTAAAATTAAAACAGTAACCCCAGACCAGGACTCTTGCCCCATAGAAAAGAAAATTACAAATCCATACCCTATCAGCAGAACAAAAACGCTTGAAAAGCCAGGAATTGAACTTGTTTCCAAAAGAAAACAATATAGATATGGTTTGGATAAATTATATTATGGCTATTACAACCCAGTTACATTAAATGCCTACAAACTATTTCAAGCTTCAGTAGAGGTGACAAAGAAAGAGCATTCTTAGAATGTTCATAAAATTATTATCCCAATTCAAAGTCTTTGAGCAAACAATTATTCACATATATGTCCCTTATACTGTGGTAAGGCGGTCAAGTGTACTCCTGTTTCAAATATTTAACTGAGAAAGACAAGAAATATGAACAAACATAAAAAACGAAAAGTCATAGAACTATATTTGCTTTAATATCACAGATGCAAAGAAGATGGATATGATATTCTATTAATTCACCTTGTGACTCCCAGCAAGCACAACAAAAGGAACAGCATGCCTTTGAGCTGCAAGTGCAACCATATTCAACCCAACAGGGGCAATAACTCCCCCATTAGCCATCACAGCATGAGCTCCAACTATAACCTGCATAATTTTAAATTCAACATCAGTTTAAATTTAGAGTTAAAGATATTATATTCTAGACACAGAACAAGAACTTTCAAGTACCATGTTTACTCGGGATATCATGGCAAAAACTGCAGAATCAGTTATTACTGTGGCCTGTAAGCCTCTTGCTGCCAAATCTTTTGCAAGTAGATGCCCCTGATATCTGATCAAACACACATTCAACATTATTTCATCTTCTAAAGACTACATACAAATCGCTATTGCTAAAAAAGAAAGTGGCATTCCTTGTAAATGTTAGTTAGCAACTTGTACCAACCTTGGGGCACCCTCGACAACAAAGACCCGAAATGATCTCTTCTTCTCCTTCGCAGCACATAGAAACTCCAGCACTGTTCTTGAACTTCCTAGTGTTAATATTACCTCACTGAAAAACATGCAACCAGCGGTATAAAGAAATAAGAAAAACTCATGACTTGATATTTCACCCAAAAAAAACAAAAAACTAATGACTTGATATGGCAAAAAAACATGTCAACATTATTTTAATTCATTTCAAATAAATACATTTTTAACATTTACAATTAAGAGGTAGGGGGAGTTAAATAACTTCACTCCACCCATAAATCAATAACCACCTCTACTAGTTTAAACTTTCCGTTACTAATTGATATGCTTTTGGCTCTTAAATATCCATTACAGACCCTAACATCAAGGAGAATCAATTGAATTTTCCATTCACTTTTCTTCTTTAACATATATCAGGCACAAGAAAAGAATTTTATAACAGAATGTATTGACACAAATTTTTTATTTTAATTCTAATATATGACACTGACACATTCAATCTATAACTTAGACCTTTGACTATCTGGAAAACAGTCAATATATTTTTTCTCAGCTAATTAGAGCTTGAGGGAAGCAAATGTTGCTCCAATTAACATGTTTTCAGGCAACATGGACTTCAAGAATAGCAAGAAAATCTAGAAATATTAACAACATCCTCTTAGAGCATTAGGAGAATAAGTACTTATGATGTATGTGTTCTACAGCTTGTTCAGCTATCTGTTCATGGCAAGTAGAAATATCTTGAATAAGATCATTGACAGCTTCAATAACATCATGTTTCAGCTTCCGGCCTCGGGAACCTTTGTCAGCTGCTGTAAGAGAATTGAAAAATAATTACAAAACTTAAATAAAAGACACAGGAAACTTAACTCCAAGACAACAGCAGCATTTTCAGCATAAAATGACACATGATGGCATGGACTCAGTCTTAGTCAAATCAGTGCCAGTGACTTCTGTTACAGGCAGATAAGTGTGGATCCAAGTTATAGCATTCTTATATCATGATAAACTCAATAACTAAGTAAGGATAACAACATTCTCATAGTCTGTCATCTCACATCTACTTTTTCCTTCAGATTCACCCCCTGAAGAAGAAGTGGGTGGAACAGCAGCTGAATCAGGCATATCCTCTAGAAGAGTTTGCAAGGATGGTGGACGCAAAGTGCTTCTTGCAGCAGCAGCTACAGCAGCTGCAGATAGGACAGGATGATCATCTCGCTCCACATCATCCTCATCATCACTTCCTGCTGATATTCCCAAACCAGCAATAGCATCTGTTGCAAGGGAAAGATCTTCCTCCCTTATAATGTGCAGAACCCGCCTTACTATATTACCCACAGCTATCTCTGCAATTACAAACATAACATGTAAGGAAGACTAATATAAATATCCAAAATTAAAAATATAATAACATATTATTATTATTGTTAAAAAAACATCAGTACAGAAATTGAATAATGGGATAATTTTCAAAACAGCAACAGTTGAAAGACTACGGCTTTCAGAAACAAGCTTGTTGGAAGAAGTGGGTTCAGGGGAATCACTATCTTGGGAATTCATGGCATTGAACCATGAAAGATGGCTCAGCTACCAAAAAGTTTAGAAAATGCATAAGCTCGACTATCCTCAATTGATTGATAGCCAGTGAAAAATTCTGTAGAACATATATAAGTTAGTACAAGCCAAATGAAGACCAGCTACATGTTAACTACACACTAGAGTCAATTAACCGAACATGCCAAGGATGATGACTGTCTATTACCACCCCTGGGGTAATCCAAAAATAACAACTTACCTTAATTACAAAATATTCATAAACACAGCACATACACAATATGATGATCTAACAAAGCATCTAGAAGACATCAAGTAGAAAATGGACCCAATGCATACTCATCTGAAATAAAAAATGTGGCCAAGGGAACAAACTATATCACATACCAACAGGATTTGCAGCAATGAACTGCTCCCCCACGGCTCTTACTGCATCAATCAGAGCACCAGCCTGATTTATATGGGGCAAACGCTGTTGAGAAATCACAGACCGAAGCACTTCAGCTGTCTGCTTTGCTGTGGCCTGGGAACCTTCAATTTTACTACACAACATATCAAAAAACAAAACAAAACAAAATTAGTTCTCAATCTCACAAGATGGCATCCAACACTTTACTCATTCAACTCTCTCAGTGATGGTAAATCTACCGTTTCTTAAGCTGACTCAAGAAACCATTAACAAGGGGCTGAACATCAGGCATTGTGATATCTGATTCCACCTGAAATGTTAAAAAAAAAAAAATGTCAGGGCCTTGTATGACTATAGAGTAAGGTTATGATTAAGCATCAGAACAGAATGATGGGTCTACACTTCTAGGATCATCGGCCACTCTGGTTGTTTCACCAAGATTTCTCAGCAACCAAACATCAGAGGGGGAAAAAAAAGATAATCGCTATTTCAGTGAAGTGTAAAAATCATACCTCACCTGAAATCACTGCATGACATTCTATGGCACTAGTACTACTTGGTTTGCTAGAAAGTATTGAAGAAAATTCAAATAAACCAGAATAATGGGGACAATCTATTACATGCAGCTATATAGTTGCAACATTGCAGATCTAATTTGGGATTACAAAGATCCAATTCTCGTCAGAAGAGTTGGATTAGGATTTCAAATTTCTAAAATGATAGCATGTTGGATTTCAGGATTTCAACTTTCAACAACTCAGATTTAAAATTCTTTATTTTTCTTGGGGTAAAATGGTGTTTTGATAATATTTTTCAAAGAGAACAACTTGGATCAGTTTTTCTTTTTATTTTTACAAATGTATGAGGATGAACACAAATGGAGCATAGCTGAGTTGACAATCAACCCAATGCCCACCCCTAACTGAGCTTGGATTCCGTTCATGTCCTGACAAATCCAGAACAAGACCAAATCCATCCAGAGCAATCCAGGTTGGAGCACATTTAGGACTACCATAAATTTTTTCTTTAATTTTTAAAAATTTAGCCCAAAAGGAGAACATGATTTTGACAAGTACAAAAGCGCAAAAGCTGCACCAAATTTTGGCATACATAAACCCAAAAACTGAACCATACTTTAGAACATATAAAGACCAAAAGCTGAATCCAATCATAGTTCGTTGTTTAAATCCTAATTGAAATGAACTATGTCACAGAGTAAATCAATTGAGTAGATAAACCATCACTCCTAATAATCTTTCCTTAGGCCTCAAAACGACCCAGCCAATTTAAAATGCTGCTTCCTCCCAATTTGAAAGCTAAGATTCTGCTGGTAACTCATAGCTCCAATTTGAAAGTAACCAGGCTCGTTCAAAGTTTAAAGCTAAAGCAACCAAATATTCAATCTTCATTAAATTTTTCCTCTTTAAAGACCAAACTCCAAAGCAATATAGTCAATTCACTCATTCGAAGAAAAAGTGTCAGTTTTGAAAAGCTAAAAGAAACAGGCATTATAGTCTATGTAGATATAAATCTAGACGACAAGAACAGCTAAAAGAATCTAATTTCGCCTAACACTATAATATAGTCTAGCAGAAGAGAGTGGAGAGGAAGCATAGCAGCAAAAACAGAGACTGAGATTATGCCATGACACTTACACGATTGGAGACCTAGTGGAGATTTCTGCCTTTTCTACCTATGAGTCACAAGAATACGAGACTGAGATTAAACAATATTGCTGCCTTTCTGGATGAGTCGCGACAGACGGAGCAGTGGGGAGGCCGTGAGGGACAGAAGAAGACTGAGATTAGACGGAGAAGAAGTTCATGGGCGTGCCGAATGTAGGAAGTGAGGGAGGCAACGATCGGGGTTACAGAATTTCCTTTTATATTATTATTTTTTTCCTAATTACAAAATGTACACGTGAGTTGGGTTTTGGGCTCTAAATCACGGATTTGACTTTGATCCTATACTTCTTACTATCCTTTTCTCTCCTTTTCTTTTGTCTACCATTGGATTAAGATCTCAACGGTTCAAATTTACCATATGATAAAAATATTATTATAAGGAAAAATGAGGAAAAAGGATGGTAAAAAGTGATAGTAAATCTGGACCGTTAAGATCTTAATCCAACGGCAAAAAAGGGAAAAGGATGGTAAGCAGTATAGGATCAAAGCCAAGTCCCCAAATCATGACGTACATCCGGTTTCAAGAAATTACTTACGATAGAGTTGGGAAATCGAGCCGAGTCCGTCGGCCTCGGTCTTTTTTAGGTCTTAGTCCTTTAAGGGGTGGATTTAAAAATTAGAGAAGCTAAATGAAATTGGCCATGTAGGGTCGACCCTACAGGGCCTCGAGTTTAAAAGGGCCGACCCTGCAAGGCCGGGGTTTAAAAGGGCCAACCCTACAGAACCTCAGGCCGGTCTGTTAGGCCCTTTTATTCTTTTTTTTTTTTAATTTAATGAGAAGTTGAAAAAGATGTCCCCCATTCAAATATTCATTAAAAATGAAAGTCAGCTTGCTCCTTATATTGACAACCTTCTCATCACAAGTCATAGGGCCAATCTTGTAAAAGAAATATTGTATAATAGTTTAAATTTAAAACCTAGATATGCTTTTTAGGTTTTATGTGAGTTATTTGTGAACAATAGTTTGCTTTTCATTAGGAATTAGAAAATATGTTTATTTGTTGGATGATTCGTGTTGTTTGGATATTAATGTTGACAATATTTATTTGATAAATTAGAACTTTAATTATTGTAATTTACTAATTATATTTTCTTAAAAAACGGAGGAAAATAGTTAAAATTTGGAATAGTAACTTCCGGGCCTTGTAGGGCGACCTTGGCCTTGGTGCTTTGGGGTCAGGCTTTGAAAAACATATGTTTTTCTTACCTGGCCCTGGCCCTTCAAGGATCAGCCTTATTGGACTGGGCCGGCCCTAATTCTCAGCTCTACTTACAGAGTTATTTACAAATGGTTACCAAGAAAATAATGATATAGTTAGTAGATTGCTCCTTAAACATAATATTTTGGGTTCAAACGTATGCATGGAAAATGCTCCATTGGAAGAAGCAAAACTCACTTCGCTGATCTCTATGCCTTGAAAGGATTAGTCTTTAGCTATCGACTCGAGCATACCACCTGGATCCAATACAAAAATAAATAAATAAATAAAAATCCACATATCGGCTCAAGACCTCCTTAGTTACTCTTTTCGGTCTATAATATAGGACGCTTTTAGAAAAATAATTCGGTCCAAGATAAAAGTTACTTATAAGATAATTAATGCTTATTTTACAATTTTGTCCTTATAAAAAATGTTCATTTCCTATTTTACACGCTCGTTAAATTTTCAAACACATTGTCCAATAAAGGTGAAAGGGAAAAACAAATTCAATTTGTGGCATATGTAATAAGTTAACTGTCACTTTTTATTTCCCATACATTAGTTAAAGTGTCCTATATTATGGATCGGAAGAAGTACATAATTTCAATTAAGCTGCTTATTTGATTTTTTTTTCTTTAAATGAGCACTGAAAGTTCTGAAATTAATAATTACATACCCTTCATTTAATTTTTTTTACAAGGACACATGTACATTTTAATTGTAATAGCAATATTTATGAATTTATATATGAAAATTTATTTAAAATAAAATTGTATGTATAGAGTTAACTGAAATCATCCCTCAAATAAAAAGGTAGATACAATGTTAATCTAGATGATTTTGTGGATACATGCACAATTTAATAAAATTATTTTAAATTGTTTATTTTCCGAGGACATTATATATTTATTAAGGGAAGAAAAGCTAAATAAACTACCATTTCATGTCAAACTTTTCTTATACGTCCATGTCAAACTTTTCATAGTGTAATCAATTTAGTTAGACTAGATTTTGAACTCTCGTAGGAGTATGAGCTATTTTGAGTATTAAAAAGAAATCAACCTCGTAAAATAACTAAAATTTATATATGTAAAATTGCACAATGTAATGCACGAGATATTTTTGTAATTATTGATAAACAAATAAAATAAATGTTTTTATCCTTCACTTAAGAAAATGAATTCACACACCCATCCAAACATTTAAACCCACAAACCTCATACTTAATAAAGACTTAAAGAAATGTTTAGGCCTAAACAAAATAAATGATAAATTTTTAATATTCATTTCATGTATGATGTTTCTAATGGCCACACATAAATATAATTTAAATATGGGTAAAGGATTTCCCGGTCCTTTGGAGATAGAATTATCTCTGACCTCAAAACTACGTCGTTTTGGATTAATGAAGGGTAAGTAGTCAATGGGGGGCCGGAAGTGATGGGCCTCCTGTGGTCGGCCCTCCAGGGCCGGAGTAAGAAAAACACCTGTTTTTCAAAGCCCTACCCGAGAGCACCAGGCGGGGTCACCCGGGCCCTGGAAATTATTATTCCAAATTTTAATTATTTTTTTAAAGTGTTTTTTACACAAATATAATTAGTAAATTACAACAATTAAAGCTCTAAATTACAACATAAATCATCTAATTTATCAAATAAATGTTGTCAATATTTATATCAAAAAATACAATCATCCAACAAATAAGCATTCACGAATTCATAATCAAAAACAAATTATGTTCTAAAATAACTTACATAAAATATAAAAAGCATACCACTAATATACATAAATTATGGTCAGTGAGATGCGAGAGCTGAGAAGAGTTGCGATCGAGGAGGAGACGAGGAGTGGAAGGGACATGAATATAGTTTATAGTGTAAGGATCATAGGAGTAGTCAATAACAATATTAATATATTAGTTTAAAATTTTTAAGACTCTACATTGTTATAAGACATAAACATTATATTCCAACTTAGTTCAGGATTTTGTTAGGAAAATATATCAAAGAAATTTTTTTAAGACTCAACATTTTTTTTAAAAAAAAAAAGAAAGAAAAAAATATGATGGCTAAACATGGGCCGACCAGTAGCCCTCAGTAGGCCGCCCAAGTAAAGCCCGTGGCCCGTTAGGGCCGGCCTACGCGGGCGACTTCATCTCTTTCTTCTATTTTTGAGGCCGGCCCATAACGGGCCGGGCTATCGGGCCGGCCCGTTTTTGGATTAATGAAGGGTGTTTCTATAATTTTTTTTATTTTTTAATCATATACATTTTACCAAAACACCATTTATTAATTCACCTAAAATTACTAACAAACCCTTCATTAATTCAAAACGACGTAGTTTTGGGGTCACT
Source organism: Acacia acuminata (assembly GCA_019022655.1). Lineage (NCBI taxonomy): Eukaryota > Viridiplantae > Streptophyta > Magnoliopsida > Fabales > Fabaceae > Acacia > Acacia acuminata. The sequence goes on from JAFJYI010000010.1 coordinate 7,186,338, forward strand.
GGAGATAACTCTATCTCCAATGACTATAAAAATACTTTTCCCTTTAAATATAAGAGTTAATATAATATTTGGTCCCTTAAATTTGTTCTCATTTTGGTTTTGGTATCTCAAGTTTTATTTAGTTTAAAATATTAGTCTCTATAATTCAATAAAAAAATATGGATTATTTTACTTTTAGAAGAACCAAAACCAATGGTATGAAACTTGAGGGACCAAAATTAAATGAGAGTAAACTTGAGAAACTAATGATAATATTTATCTAAATATAAACATTGAATTTTATATTCAACCGATCGATTTTTTTTTTTTTATAATGATTATATAGCACGTTTTTTTGGGTACATTACGTAGTACGTTTTTACTACTAATATTAAACTTAAAGTTTAAAATGAATGATCCCCATATCTTTAATATATATATATATATATATTATAAAAGTTTAGGTAGGGGTAGACATCGATCACCCTATCGTGTCGGGCATGCCTCCGGGAGTGCAAAGCGCGCTTACGGAGTACTTATAGATCGTCATCCGTGACTAATTGTTTAGCCTAAAATGCTCTACCCCAAATGGGCCTCGACCGAAACTAAGGACCCGTTTGGTATAAAGAAGATTAGAGAAGGAAAGGAAAGATCCAAAGTTCCCATGGATTTTGGGTGTTTGGTAGACGGAAAATTCAATCAACATCTTCTGGTGAGTACTCATCTTCCCTTATTTGAGGAAAGATGATTTCCATCCGAAAATGGAGGGAAAGCTGCAATCTTCCCAGGAAATTGTTTTTTTTCCTATCCAAAATTGCCCCTGGTTCTTCTTTTTCCCACTTAAACAACACTCAATTCTTCATACCAAATATCTCATTTTCCCTCGACTTAAGTTTTATTCCCTAGTATATCAAACGGCTCACATTTTTAAAGTTCTCTTTCAATCTTCCTTTTCATTCCTTTCCATTCTTTAAGTTCTTTTCCTTCTTAAATCTTCCTCATAACAAACTTGAAGGGAAATTTAGAAGGCCTAAGATGTTCCATTGTAGCCTTGAAGGGAAATTTTAGATTTCTAAATGATTAGCTTTCTTTGAACCCAAGAAATAGGTAAAAAGCTTACTCATAATTTTTAAAGTTGTGAGTTCAAATCTCATTACGGCCGCACAAATAGTTATAAGGACTCGAACGGTTGCCCACACAACCATCTCATCCCCTCAGAGATAGTGCGGAAGATATTGTTGGTAGGAGATTTCTAAATGCCTCTATTAGCTTTCTTTGAACCCAAGAATATATTCTGAACTCGATGAAGCCATACCCAACTTATCTAAACTTCCATTTTGAGATGACTGGTTTGAGGATGGGCCATGAACATTCCACCCCTCGTCTTCTAAAGGCACACATTATTTTACCAAGTGGGGAAGATGCTGTTCCTATGAAGAGAGTGGAGCAAAGGGGCATTATCGAGTTCATCAATATCAAGGAACATTTTGTCTAATGCAGGTTTGAGATTTCATCACCATTTTTGTCAGAATCGGTTTTGATGAGCCTATAATGAGATCTGCACTATTCTAATACAATTTCAATAATTCATATTTAAATTTTTTAATGGGGTAATTTAATTTTTAAATAAAAATCATTTCTAAAACACTGACAGTTAAGATATTATTTATATATTTTATTTTATATATATTAAAATAATATGCTAAAAAATAAAAGTGAAAAAACTAAATCTAGGCTGTGGCGATTTGAATGGCCCGTATCAAGATACTCATCCATTGATCATCACAATAATGGGTACTAGAGTGTAGAGTGCTTATCGTTGTAATGAAATCTGCACCATCCAAAATTTGATTTGGATAATTCATATTTAAAATTTTTATCCTTGATTTTTTTTTTTTTTTATTTTATGAAGTGTCCGTTATACAATTATCTTTATATTTTACATTTTATATCTATTAAAATAAAAAAATAAAACACTTATAAAATTTAACTCAAATCTATATCATTCAAAATCGATATTAATGATCAATAGTCCATGCTCTCAGTCCATGCTCTTTTTTTTTTTTTTTTTTTTGAGCATGGAATGAGCATGGAATATGTGCTCCGCATGGATCGAAGCAGGGACGGAGCTTCCTTGATATCCCCCCCTCCAAAAAAAAAAAAAAAAATCTTAAATATTTAATGGAAATTGGATTTTTCTATATATTTGACCCAAAAATTTATACATTTGACGCGCCAAATATTATTTTTAAAAATTAGTTAAGGATTATACATTTGGCCTCTCAAATATTTATCCCAAACTCCGTCCCTAGATCGAGGTACTTTGTTTACCGGGGATGAAATCAGGGTTGGTGGCAAATGTGTTCACATTATTGTATTCCACTCCTCATTATGCTCAAGCCAATGGTTAGATCGAGGTATCTGATAAGATCACATTGACAGATTACACAATTCAATTGTCTTTTTACAAGTTTTCCAATATTGAGTTGTAAACGATATACCTAGACTTGTAAATATAAAAGTAAGTAATAAAAGTTGGATCTAGCGGAAGAGACTAACCTCTCAGAACGTGACAAATCAAAGTTCAAATCTTGCTAAAAGAAGTGCCTATATTGAGTGGGAGACAATGCCTTGATTATGATTACTTTCCATAAGTGGTTACATGTGCTTAGAAAAAAAAAGGGAAGACTTGTAAACATAATTTGTTAAATTTGACTTATAAATATGCAAGTTAATTAAGTTTGTAAATATGAATTTTTAGGGATTTTATGTATTTAATTCTCGTACCTGAAATCTACTGTTAATTTTCTCCTTTTGTATCACAAGTACAATGTATGCCCCTTCTAGACAAAGACCAAACCGCTCAAATCCAGCAACTTTATACCGTATTGACAACAAAAGCCAATACCCCGAAAAAAAAGAAAAGGATAAACCAATTCAAATCATTTTCAAATTTGCAAGATTTTAAGACTCAATCAACGGATAAAGGAGATTTGCAAGTTTCTGTTTGAGACAGAAGAGGCAGTGCTTAAATTTTTTTAAATTAATTGAGGATATTTTAATCCTTTTGATCAAATAAATACACGTATCAAATAAAAAGTATAGCAACATTTCACTTAATTATTATTACATATCAAACATTTTTCCTCAGAAAAATCCCCCAAAAAATACAATTAAAATAGATAAAAGATAAATAAGTACTGCCAATAGATGAAATCTTATGTCAAAATTGATGGAGGAATGTGAGATTTCTAAATCTTACCGAATGACCAAATTGCCCTGAGTTATGTGGCAGATGAAAACACCATATATAGTAGCACACAATGAAAGTTGTTAGTATAAATTCTTATGTTGTTAATCTACATACAAAAGTTGTTATTGGTGTCTAAAACTTGTGCCCTGAAAATTATACTTGGGTATGTGTTGGTTTTAGAGATATGAAGTTGTGAAATATGATATTGAAGTTTTAATATAAATTCTCATTTTATTAATCTCTACACAAATGTTGTTATTGATCCTTGAAACTTTTGCCTTAAAAATTATACCTAAAATATTAGATTTTGGAATATGAAGCTGCGAAACATGATATTGAAATCATTAATATAAATTATTATGTTGTTAATCTATATATAAATTTTGTTATTGACCCTTAAAATTTATGCTATGAAAATCATACTTGGGTAAAAATATTGGCTTTTGGGATATGAAATTATGAAATATGATACTGAAATTGTTAATTTAAATTCTCACATTGTTAATAAGCTATCATAGTGATCAAATAGCCCGAAGAAGCCAACATGAAGGCGATGGGATATTCCTTTGATGGCGTCACACAGAAATTAATGCATCACGGCAGTACCAAGAAACACATCACCAGCAAACTGAGTCCCCAAAACCAAAAACCCCTCATTCCATTTCAACACATACAGTGAAACCCAGCGATGAATGTGTCAAAGAATATTACAATCAAGCACCAAACTTTAGCCACAATCAAGGGTTGTGATCACATATTGTTATGGTCTTGTTCATATCCATCGCAGGATCACCATCTCTGTTGTCGTCATGTTGGCCAATATGGGGGAAAACAAAGAGGAGGAGGAGGAGGAGGAAGAATAGAGAGAAGAACATTGGGTTCAGGGCTATAGTCGATGGTTGTCCCCAAAGGATATGACAGAAATACTAGCGGCGTTATGCCTACCAATGATGTTGCTGGTGATGTTCCTACCGATCTTGTTGTCTCGGTTCCAAGAGAAGGACTTTGCCATGGATGGGTGAGTGGAGGAGGAGGCGGTGGAACAATTGAAGGTTTGATAGGGGTCGACTCCGTGGATGGGTGACCGGAGGTGGAGTTATAGGTGGTGTAGTTGATGAGAGAGAAAAAGAGAGAGGGAGATGATTGACTGATAAAGAGATATGACCATTGTTAATCCCCGTGCACAAATTTTTTTTTTTCCCAGACATTTGTTAATCACAAATTCCTCCTATGCTCTGAGATGAGATTTTATATATTGGTAGCACCTATTTGTCTTTTCCTAATTTTATTTTGTATTTTTTTGGGATTTTCCCCTTTTTCCTCTCTCATTCTATTTTTTTAAAAAAAATCTATTTCACGTCCTTTAAAAACACTTTTCAATACCAAACCCACATGAAGATTTAAAATTTTTATATAAAAAAAGGAAAAAACATATTATTAATAAGATTAATTTGCTGGCCAAAAAATAATACGATAAATGTGTTCTATTCCCTTCACCTACTAAACTAGTCGAGATGGTTTGATTGATATTAAGGACCCGTTTGGTACATAGAACTCACCGAAAGGAATAGGAACTTAATAGGGTTCCCATGGAAAAATCCGTTTGGTGCGCCATTCTCCCTCCAATTTGAGTTCCCAGCTAGCCTCATCTTCCCTTAAACATGGGAAGATGAAATCCTCCGAAAGTGGCGGGATGCGATGATCTTTCCGGGAGAGATATTTCACATGACGAAAAAGCCCTTGTATGAGAAAGCCCTCCGATTTGAAGGAAGAGGCAACGAAAATGGTGGATGAAGAAGAGTCGTTGGCGATGGTGGTGTGATGCAAGGGACGCTGGTGATGGTGGAGGAAGAGGCGCCGGCGATAGTGGAGGAAGCATAGGCGCCGGCGATGGTGTGGACAAAGCAGAGGCGGGAGTGAGAGATGAGTGTGAGAGACGAGACAATAGAGATGCGAGGAAGAAGACAAAGAAGTAGGGGTTTTATTTTTTAGGGGTAACATAGTTACTTTATCTCTCCTTCCCACTTAACTAATATCTCTCCTTCCCACTTAACTAACTTCATTTTCTTTCAACCAAACATTTTATTTTCCCTCAACTTAAGTTCAATTCCCATGTCTATCAAACATAGCCCAACTTTTTAAGTCCCCTCTCAATCTTCCCTTCCATTCCTTTCCCTCCTCTAAGTTCCTTTCCCTTCTTAAATCTTCCCCATACCAAACGGGCCCTAAATGTAAATCCGTTTGATCTAAAGAATTGTAGGGAATGTAATAAAATGATGATTACGGAACATTTGCTCGGTGTGCAATTAAGAAATTATGGAATTAAACTTAGGGAAATACACTTCTCATGGTGTAGGAGAAGTATATCCTCATGTCATAGATACAAAAAGATGTGGGTCCTACCACTTCCGTGCTTTATTTTTTTTTTCTTTTAATATAAAAAAGATGTGAGTCTCACCATTTCATGTGTGTGTAGGAATCTTCTTTTTCTCATGCAACATGAGAAGTGTAAATCCTTTAAACTTATACCTTAGTTAAAAAGTAAATATGAAAAGCCTAACTTCATAAAAACAAAAATTAATGGGTTAAGTATCAATTTTGCCTCTGAAGTATGCGTCCAGGAGCAATTTTGCCGCTGAAGTTTTCGGTATAGCAATGTTGTCCGGAAGTTTCTAAACGTAGCAATATTTTCCCTCTGTTAACTGCCCTAACGGTCAATTAATGTTTGACCGTTAGGGCTATTAACGGAGGGGCAACATTGCTATGTTTTGAGACCTTTGGTGCAACATTGCTGCACTAAACTGGGTTGACTTTTTTCAAAGAAAGGGTTAAGGAGCAATTTGGCCAATGAACTTTTACCTCAGGAGCGCCCAGCACAAATAACTTTTAAGTGGACCAAAAATACCCAAAAACTTTTAAAAATGTGCAATCAGCACAAAAATGAAGTAAAACTTTTTTGTGTTGGGCACTCCTGGAGTAAAATTTTTGTGTGGTGACTGCACATTTTTAAAAGTTTTTGGATATTTTTGGTCCACTTAAAAGTTATTTGTGCTGGGCGCTCCTGAGGTAAAAGTTTGTTGGCCAAATTGCTCCTTAACCCTTTATAATTATAATCATGACAAGAGGGAGTAGGGGTGACAATTATTTTATTTTTAAAAAAGTAAACATAGCCCTTTTTCTTCATTCATAGCGTCCTCCATCGCAGGCATTCCCTAATCAAACAATAATCACTCCGTGGAATTTGTCCAGAAAAAATGTTTCGAACAAATCAAATAAAAAAAATAAGAACGAATTTGTCCGAACAGAAGATCAAACGAGTACATCACAGACAGTTCAAACAAATTTTTCCAAACAATAATCACTCGCCTGCGGAATTATCTACGTGAATGATTAACGAACCTCTTGTACATTGTAAGCAGAGATGACTGAGAGAATAAAGTTTACAAAGGGTTAAGTATCAATTTTACCCTTAAAGTATAGGCCTAGGGCAATTTTAACCCTGAAGTTTTGGGCGTAGTAATGTTGCCCCAGAAGTCTCAAAACGTAGCAATGTTGCTGCTCTGTTAATAGCCTTAACGGTCAAACATTAGTTGACCGTTAGGGTAGTTAACGAAGGGGCAACATTGCTACGTTTTTGAGACTTCCCAGGAAACATTGCTACGCCGAAAATTTCAGGGGGCAAAATGATACTTAACCCAAATTAATTAAGGTTGTATAAATGTCTAAATGTTAATTCATAGAGGGTACAAATGCTAATATATGTATAGGTTCATGTAAGGTTAAATCCGGATTACATAGTCAAAGTTATATAATAAGGCTATTGATTTGGTGTGATTTGGTGTAATATGTTGTGATGAGGATCACATTAGATTACTTTATTGTGCTAACTAAATCAGTGGCTGAGCAAGAAATTTTAATGACCTAGGAGGAGGCGAAAATAAAAAATACTATATCATAAATAAAGGTACTTAAAATGACCTAATATCCCAAAAAAATTAAAAGAAATATATTACAGAAATTAAGATCACTTTACTTGACTCGTACTTTACGTGTTTTCATATTGTTAAACTCATTTATAATTAAATCCATGTTAAAACTCAAAACAATTTCTTTTTCAATATATGTAATTAAAGAATCAAATATTTAATCAGTTAACAAAACAACAACAAAATAACAGCTATAACACTAAATCATAATCATCAATACAACAAAACGAACCACAAAAAAAAAAAAAGCATAAAGGATTGTGTTACGGACCGGCCCAAAAGCCTCCAAGCCCAGGGCGAGGCCCAATGAGCGGGAAACCCGAAGGCGTAATCTGCCAATCATGGCGGGAGATCCGAAATCTCGGCTAGGCGGGGAGTCCGCCCTATCATATCGGCTTCCCGAGATACCCGCCCCATTAATGACACGTCCCATTAATGGCATATCCGGTATCCGCCCCATTAATGACACGTCCCATTAATGGGGTATCATCCAATATCCGCCCATTAATGGCTCACCATTAATGACGTGCCCGGATATCGCAGGGCACGCCTCTATAAATACAGAGGGCAGGTAACAAGGTGCACACACTCTAAACCTAGACTATTTTACATACAGTCTCACTGTGCACACATACCACCCCTTTGTTGTGTACGGTGATCCCACGCTCTCCTGGTTATCTCCTTCATAGATATCCAGGTTAGCCTATACATCCAAAATCAACATACCAGCCAACGACTGGACATCGTGTTCATACCCGTAACATTGGCGCCGTCCGTGGGGACCTTAAACTTCTATCCCCGTGACCACTTATGGCTAACACCAGAAGCCACAGGCAAAGCCAGCGATCGGATCGGCCGAATGAGGAAAGTATTGTACCACCAAATCAACCTCAGGCCGGACCGAGTAGACCGCCGGCTCACGAGCAACCCCCCGAGGAAAGACGCCCGAGGGACACGTTACGGACGCGGAGAGCACATCTCCTTCCCCCAATGAGTCCTTGCGTGAGGAGCCCCCAAAAGACCAAGCCTAGACGGTCCCGGCTCCGGACGCTCAGGTATTAGACACCGACGTCCGCATCCTAAGGAGAACCCAAGAGTCGATGATTCGAGAGGTTCGAAAACAAGGAAAAGCTAGATCACCTCCAAAGGCGGGGAGGATTTTCATGCTCTGGAGCTAATGATAGAGGAAAAGCTTGAAAACCTTTTTCGTCGCGGATCCCCGAGAAACCCTAATAAGGGGAAAGAGTTTGTAAGCCTGGATAGCGATAGTCCGCGTACCAGCCCCGAATCAAATCGACGCCCTCGTGGCAGGAACGAGGGGGACGCCCGAAGGGAGCGAGACCGCCAACCGACCCCCAGGAGGCACAAGGAGGGACCTTCGCGGATCCGGGACGGGGAAGACCGAAGGCGAGCAGACCACCAGCTGGAAGATAGGGACCAGGAAAACCGAGACCGTGACGAGGACTCGGATGAACTACGCGAGGCGATCGCTACGCCTCGGACACGAGGATCGCCGTGGCAGTATAGGATGAAATATCTGGCCGGTGCAGGTGGGACCCCATTCTCTCGAGCAACGGCCACGGCCCCTTACCCGAAGAATTTCGACCTAGCCGACCTCCCAAGTATGATGGAACCCGGGATCCACGTTATCACCTGGAAATATTTGAAAAGTTAATGTGGGTAAGGTCAATGAAGGTCTGGTCATACTAAGACTCTTCTCGGCCACGTTAACAGGGCCGGCCCACAAATGGTTGAGTTCATTACCCAATAATTCCATTCGAAACTTTGAAGACCTCGGACGTAAGTTTGAATTGCACTTTGCCACCAGCAAAAAACAACCGAAATCTCAATTCACGTTGAGTAAAGTAAAGCAAAAGAAGGGCGAAACATTGCGAAGTATGCGGATCGGTTCGTAGATACGGCAATACTGGTACGATCCTTATCCGAAGAGGTCCATGTACATTGCCTCGTCAACGGTGGACCCGATGACCCGCCTGGCCCGACATCTATGTAAGAATCGAGTATATTCACGACGGAATTCTATACCGAAGCGAAGAAGTACCTAGACGTCGAGCAAATGGAAATCGCCAATGCGAGATAAGCCCGAGAAGGCAAGGAATTCATCGCTGAAAGAAGGAGCTGACCGACAAACACAAGGCGGAACCTCGCAGACGTGGCGAGAGAGCCGCCCCGGACTGGCGGACGGAAAATAAGGGGAAATACGGAAACTACACCCCCTTGAATGTCCCGCGATCCCAGCTGTGGAAGGAGGTCGCTCAGACCGAGATGAGGAAGGTGACCAAGCCTAAGCCTCTCGAAACCGGTCAATCTGAGACGGGGGAAGTTTTGCACCTTCCACGACTGCTCCGGTCACACCACCGAAGAATGCTATGAACTCGGGGATGCTATTGAAAAATTTGTAAGAGAGGGAAACTACGCCAATACGTCATCAAAACTCAAGGGAAATCGGCAAGCGGAATGGTAGCCGAAGTAGGAGTCCAGCCACGAACACTCGGATTCGAAAAGAAGCGGAGAACCGGTCCTCCCGAGGGCTACCCGGACGCCGATCTCCAATGCAATGGGATCAGTGGCGGTTTCGGAGGAGGTGGAGATACTATAAGTCAGCGCAAGAAATACCTGCGGGAGGTGTTAACGGTAAAAGATGTGCCGAGGTTCAAGGGCGCGTTGTCAAAACCGAAACCACCCCCTTTGGTCTTCACTGACGAGGAGCTCAGGGAGGTTATTCCCGGCCACCAAGACGGATTGGTCATCACCGGGATCGTCGTAAACTGCCGTGTAAAACGGATATTTGTCGACGCAGGTAGTTCGGCCGACATAATAAGCTGGGATGCATACCAGAGGATGCACCTCGATGTCGAAGACTTAAAGCCGTGCAAATCTACCCTCATCGGGTTTAATGGAGAGCGTTCCTTCCCAAAAGGATATGTTGACCTCAGATTGACCTTGGGAACTAAGGAAGCCTTCAAGTCAGAGCGGGTAAGGTTTGTAGTGGCCGATTTCCGCTCCCCTTACAACATCATACCAGCCGACCCACTATACATAATTGGGATATCTTTGGCGCCCACTAAGCACCGAAATTGAAAATGATCAATGATAAGAATCGGGTGGTCGAAGTGTCCGGAGACCCGAAAGCGTCACGACGGTGTTACTTTGAGACTCTCCGTGTTGAAGAGGAAGGACCATCATCCCCGCCGCGTCTCCGAACCAACGAGGTCATGGACCGAGGTCAGAAATGAGGGGCGGCCTCGGCAGTCGGTCAACATGGTAGAACTGGACCTCCGCGAACCAGAAAACCCACGCCCAGAACCGGAAGGGGAGTTGGAAGAATTAATCCTCGGGACAGATCCCTCTAAGACAACTAAAGTCGGAAGAGACATAGGCGAGATATCAAAGCAAGGCGATCGATTCTTAAGACAAAACCGGGATGTCTTCGCCGGACGTCGGCCCGAAATACCAGGGATCGACCCACACTTTTGCTGTCACAAGCTAGCCATATGGCCGGGGTCGAAACCAGTGGCCCGAAGAGAAGGAATATCTCGGACGACGCGAAAAGCCCTTGAGAGTCACGTCGAAGAGCTCCTTTTCCGGATTCATCGAGAAGTACAATACACGACCGGCTCTCTAACGTGGTCATGGTTTTAAAACCTACCGGTAAATGGAGGGTGTGCACCGACTACACCAATCTGAATAAAGCATACCCAAAAGACTCCTATCCTATGCCCGATTGACCAGTTAGTGGATAACTCGGCCGGGTACCAGCTGCTTTCTTTTATGGATGCCTACTCCGGATACAATCAGATTGCTATGCACCCCGACGATCAAGAGAGAACCGCCTTCATGACGGATAAGGCAAACTATTGCTATAACGTCATGCCATTTGGATTGAAGAATGCCGGAGCTACATACCAGCGAATGATGAATCGAGTCTTTGAGGATCAAATCGGTCGTAATGTGGAGGTATATATAGACGACATGATCGTGAAGTCAAAACAACCGGAGGAGCATATCCGGGATCTAGAGCAAACGTTTGACAAACTAAGACAATACCGAATCGGGTTGAACCCGGCTAAATGTGCATTTGGGGTGCCCGTGGCAAATTTTGGGTTTTATGTTGACCAACCGAGGGATTGAGGCCAATCCGGACAAATGCAAGGCCGTGCTAGATATGCAGGTCCCCAACTCTAAGAAGGAAGTGCGAGTAATTAACGGGTCGGTTGGCGGCCCCGACAAGATTCCTACCGAGGTCACCGAGAAAGCTCTACCTTTCTTTAAATTATTGAAGAAAGAAACCCGGGGAGGATGGAATACGAACCGCGAGACGGCCTTTGAAGAAATTAAGAAATGCTTGGCAACCCCGCCGGTACTAACGAAGCCGGAGCGGGGAGACCTTGTTCTTATACCTCTCGGTAGGGGATGAAGCGGTAAGCGCCGCCTTGGTAAGAGAAACCGAGGCCGGACAGACACCCATCTACTTTGTGAGCAAGGCGTTACAAAACGCCGAGCTCAGATATCAAAAGCTGGAGAAAATGGCATTCGCATTACTAACAACGGCAAGGCGACTTCGCCCATACTTCCAGGGACATCGGATTGTGGTCGGACCAATCGCCCAATCCCCGCAGATTTTGCACAAACCAGATTTGGCAGGACGAATGACAAACTAGGCGATTGAATTATCCGAATTCGACATAACTTTTGAGGCACGGCAGGCGATCAAATCACAGGCATTGGCGAGACTTCATCGGGAATTGACTCGGTTGTGACCGACGAGGAAGTCGGAGGGTATTTATTGACGGATCTTCCAACCCAAAAGGCGCGGAGCGGAGTCATTGTCGAAAGCCCGAGGGAGTCGCTCGAGCATTCCCTCCAACCGGGAATTCCCGACCTCTAACAATCAAGCCGAGTACGAGGCCCTCTTAGCCGGATTGGCTCAAGCTAAAGAAAGCGGAGCCAGGCGGATTAAGGTGTTCACCGACTCACAACTCGTTGCCGCACAGATCGATGGCAGCTATCAAGCAAAAGGCCCCTTGTTGGCCAAGTACTTGAATAGAGCAAAAGAGGTAATGACGGAATTCGAAGAAGTCATTGTCTCTCACATCCGAGAGAAGAGAATGCCGGGCCGACATCCTCTCCAAACTCGCAAGTACCAAAGGTCCGGGAGTCATAGAACAAGTCATCCAACGGAATTTGGCCGAGCCCACGTGCATCATGACTATCTCGTCCGCCTGACCGGAGAAAACCAATTGAAGATTACCTGGAAAGAGGGATCATTCCCACGAGACTCTACCGAAGCAAAAAAGGCGATGAGAGAAGCCGCCATCTACACTATGGTCGATGATCGGCTATACCGGAAGGGACTTCGCCGATGATGCGATGCCTCGGCGAGTCCGAGTCGAGTCAAGGTATGTCTTGACCGAAATACATGAGGGATGCAACGGCCAACACATGGGCGGTAAGGCTTTGGCAAGGAAGGCACTACGCGCGGCTATTATTGGCCCACTATGATGCATGACGCCATGGAAGCCGCTAAGCGGTGTGACAGTTGCCAAAAACACGCGGGATCTTATGGTCACCACCCACGAGTTAAAAGGAATGCCGGCTCCCGGCCCTTCTATAAGTGGGGAATGGATATTCTTGGACCATTTAAACCAGCACCCGGACAGCTCAAATGGCTCATTGTCGCTGTAGACTACTTCACTAAATGGATCGAAGCGAAGCATTAACTACGATTACATCATCCAGGGTTATGAGGTTCGTTCGTCACGGTATCTTTGCTCGATTCGGGATACCCTGCGAAGTCGTCATCCGACAATGGAACCCGGTTCACGGACCATAGATTCCAGGCCTTAATGTCCAACCGGACATCAAACAACACTTCTCCTCCGTCGAACATCCTCAGTCTAATGGTCAGCCGAGTCCGCCAATAAGATCATTCTTGACGGGTTGAAGAAACGCATGTTAAAGGCCGACTCTAGTTGGACCGAACAACTCCACGTGTTCTATGGGGATACGGGACGAGTGTGCGGTCCTCGACCTAGGAAACTCCCTTCCGCCGACATATGGATGCGAAGCAATGATTCCGGTGGAAATCGGGCAGCCATTATGGAGGAAGATCGAGCCGGACAGGAAGGGACCGCATCGAATGACGACGCCTTAAAGACAGATCGGACCTAATAGATGAGATCCGAGTCACGGCTCATTGCCGGAACTTGCCGCAAGCGAGTTACTTGCGGCCAAATATAATCGCAAGGTTCGACCACGATCCTTCAACGGGGTAACTTGGTACTTCGGAGGGCCGATATAGGTAATAAGAACTCCCGAGACGGAAAACTCGTAGCAAACTGGGAGGGACCATATCGTGTTAAAGAAAAGCTTGACGGCTAGGGCATATGTTCTCGAAACCTTGGCAAGAAAGCGGTTAGAAGGACATGGAATGCCGATAAGTTAAAAATCTATTACAGCTAGACCAAGGCTACGGCTCGGTCATTTCTTACTTTCTTTCATGTTTTTTGCAATTGCTTTCCAACTTTCCCTTGCTTTGCATTTGAATAATTTATGACCATTTGTACGCTCTTTAGAGCTGCTTTATTTAATGAAGGAATCCCTCAAGGAGAGCGCCAATGTGCACAGTTATTTGCTTAAGCTTGAAGCCGAGGCCACCAAGCCCGGCAAAAACCTGACTCTGAGGTACTTATACCCGGTCAGAAACGAAAAAACATCTAGATGTATGACACCGGCCGTTGTACTCCGACGCGCATTGGTAAGAGCTCGGTGAAAACGCCATACGTGGCCTTCGCGAAATTGACGCGTCAACGCTCGCCCGATTTAAGAAAGCGAGGCGCCATCCCGCCTTGATCAAGTCAAAATGTCGGATCGAGGTACTAGACACCTCGGTCGACATGTGACGGCCTCGCCTTAAATCGGTTCCTACCATCTTTTCCGGCCATTTAAGCCGGGATGAGGGCGTGCGGTTAAGTTAACACCCCCGAGAGGGTAAGACATACAACTGTCCCACTCTCCCACACCGCGGTGTTGGTCGAGTACACGACTTGTATTTAATGCGATCAATAAATTTCAACAATGGAATTTAAGATAATGGCAGAAGGACGAATAAATAAATTCCTCCATAAGTCATACAAAGTTACGGCACAAAAGCCGGGAATCAACAAAGTACAAAGGCACAGACGCCCACTAACACCAAAGATTAAAGCTTAACTAGAAGGACCGGCCTCAGGAGAATCCTTGGTCGCCTCACTCTCCGCATCCGACTCTCCCCCTCCTGATTCGGACGCATTGGCGGAAGGAGGTTGATACGAAACTAACGCTCCGTCTTCCACAAAAGCACGAAAGTCGTAGCCGTCCAAGTTAAGCTCCGTCTTCGGATTCAAAAGTCGGACCGCCCGCTTGGTGCATTCTCAAAGTAATCGGCCGATCCGCTTTAAAAGTTCGTCAAACTCTAAGCGCTCCTGCTGCGATACGGCCAGAACCTCCTCGACGGCTTTAATCTTATCAAACAACATATCACGCTGTTTTTGAAGGGTTCTCACCACTTCCATACGCTCGCCGCGCCTTGGGCCGGACACATTCAGAGGCTGATTTCTCCGCCCCTTCTCGCGCCTGTTGCAAATCCTTTTCCACCTTCACGAACGCATCCTTGGCAGAATCCCTTTCAAGCCGGGCAGCATCCCGCTCCTCCTCCATAAGGTGCAATTTAGCCTCAGCATCGGCTAAAGCCTTTTTTACGGACGCCGCCTCGGCTAGAGCCTTTTGGTTGGCCTCAACCTCGGCCACTCGGACGCCTTGGTCGTCTGTTCTCGCATCGCCCGAATGTATTTTTCCTCACAATCACATAGGCTTGCAGGAAACCAATGGATTTACAGTGTGCTCTGCGGCAAGCACCTCCTCGTACTAGGAGGGGACAAGGCCGGCTCTCCATAAATTCTCGGGGAGGAACGCTACATCCAGCTCCTTGGTCACCCCCTTTTCCCATACGAAACTCCGAGGAAGTAAGGAGGAAGGACGTAAGGGCCCGGTTGAAGGAGGAGGAGGAGGCGGAACGGTCGAAGGCACCGGAAGAACCGATGCGAAGGATCGGTCGTGCCCCCGATGGCCGCAGCGCTTCACCCGCCGAGACGACAACCTGTTTCCCTTTGAAAGTTTCAGGGACGCCTGCCTGAGGGGATCCGGAGGGCGCGGATGGAGCCGACTCCTCGACCCCGGAGACCTTGGCCTTCTTAGCCACAATAGGGGCATCAGCCTCGGGCACGGTAGTCTTGACAGGGGCGGCCCATTTTCGAGACCGACTACTCGAAGATGCGGCGGCCGGATTCACTTTTCTCAAGTAACTAGGAAGGGCCTTCATGTCTTGGGTGAAAAGAACAGTAAAGGGAAATCAAGCAATAAGCACAAAGTATGCCACCAATATACGGAACATAAGAATAAGGAACATGGCAAAAAAGGGACTCCTACAAGTCGGGGATTGGCCTAGATCCCTCCCCGGATATGAAAAAGGCCGCGCTCAGGATGCCATACTGCTCCACGAAGGCGTCCAATTTGGGGACGTGAGGGGCCATCTCGGGTAGGAGGTCATCTTACGAGATCTGGAAGGACGAGGGGTTGGCCTTATGATGATTCTCCACCCAATATAAAGGGAAGCGCCATACTACGTCGGCAGCCTCGACCCCCTTCAGAAACCAAGCCGGCTTACCAGGCACGGCGACAACCTTGAAAAACGCATTCTTAAACCGCTTAAAAGACTCGGAGAAGGGCTTCATAAGCTTCCGGTTGGGATTAACGCGGAGAGACACCAGCCCTTTCAACTTGTCACTTTCCTTAGGAGAGCCGAGGGTAAAGGGGCCAAAGTAGTAAAAGAAAAGATTGGTCGAGTAGGGGATTGGAACCGGGTAGGAGCGACACAATTGCTCGAACGCTACAAGATAAGCCCACCCGTTCGGATGAAGTTGAGACGGGGCGAGTCTCAGGTGCATCAGGGCAAGCATTTGAAAATGGGTAAAAGGAAAGCGGACGCCAACCTGTGTAAGATAATCCGGTAAAAATGAAAGAAATTGGGACGCCTACTTCCCGTTCGCAAGATAAACGGGCTCGTCGGCTTCCTCGGCGTAGGACGCACCACTCCATGACGGGTAGGTCCAATCCGGGTGATAATTGAATATTTCATACACTACTTTTTGTCTCTTGATTTATAATTTAGGACTCTTTAGCTAATAAATAATGGCTTTTATACTTATTTGGGCCTTGGGCCTTTTATTATATTTTAGCCATTATTTAATAATAAATTCCAGTTTTACATTGCTTCACCATTTTTACCATAACTCTTGAACCAGACATCGGATTTGCCTCATTTTTGTCTCATATTTCAGATGATTCAGAGAGCTACAATTGTTATGAAGACATGAAGAGCAAATTCGGACAAGAGGGCGGTTGATTTTGGAGCCGAAGTCATATGTATTTTTGGGCTCGAATTTTGTAATTAAAGCCCATTTTATTTTTATTTTCGTTTGGGCGACTTGTGGATTGGAGCCCCATTTCATTTTGCCATTTTAGGTTAAGTGAGGCAGCAGCCACAAACACATTCTCATTCACGTTTTTAGATAGTTTTGAATCAAATACGAAGTTTTATTTTCTCTCATCTGTTCTTCCTCTCGTTCATCGTGTTCTTCGTGTTCATGATGAACTTCTTCATTCGTTCGATTTTCGTTCTGCATAACCATGACTAGCTAAGCTACTTTGTGATTGACCCATGGATTGAGGATTCCACTATCCGAGGACTCGTTCTTAATGGTAACAAATTCGTTTTGTTTTGTAATTTCGGATTCGATTTACTTTCGGATTGGGTGCTAGATTTAACGCCCAGATCGACATTTCCCAAGGACGTAGTTTGAACTAGGTTAAAGTATCATTGTACGATCGCATACAGAGATACGCCAACGATTCGAATAAATTTGGACGATTGTTCGGTTGAGGGAATTTCTAGGCAAATGCGAGAGATTTCGGTTTGCCCAGTCGATCACGAGTTCGGTTATAATCTGTTTTCGTCAGGAAGGGAAGTGGTGGAATTCGAAATCTGGGTTAATCTTTCGTTTATCTGTTTAATCTGTGTTTACTTCGTTCTGTTATGTTATTTCATTTTTATTCTCTTTGAATCAAAACCCCCGTTTTTTTCTTGTTTTTATTCTTTGTTCGAATTGAACCCATTGCGACGGGTCGTTGGAAACGACCCAGGTTACATTATACGCAAATCCTTTTCTAACTGGTTATTTTGGGAGATTACGGCAAATCTCAAAGTCAAAATATGGCGCCGCGCTTGTACCGGGGAATTTGCATCGGTTTGATTAGTAATGTAGTGTAAATAGCTTCGTTTTTCGGTAGTTTAGGTGGTTGGTGACTGGACAGAAATTTTTCTGACCCGGATCACTCAAACCAGGTCTTATTCACAAGGAATTGGGCATTCTAAGAAAGAGTCACTCTCCTTTGGAGTGAGGTATACCCTATTTTCCCCAAATTCCAACGTTTAGACCACTTTTTTTGTTTTTAATTTCGATTTCATGATTTCTACTAGTCGGTTTTTTGGAGTATCTCCGATTTGGTGAAATTTGGTACGTTGATAGAAAATGGCCTATCTCACAACGCACATCGATTTTCCATGTGCTAAGCTCCGTTTTGCCAAATTCCATCGTTTAGACCACTTTTTCAATTTTTGAAGTTTTTTTATTCCATTTTTGGGTTCCCCAATGGTCTAGAGTTGCCCTTGTCAAGTCTCAAAAATTTTAAAAATCATTTGATAGTGTTTCTGGACTTGTTTAGGTCAATTTCTACCATAGGTTTTTGTTTTTGTGGTTGCTTTTGTGTGTCCTAGTGTTTTTCTACTTTATACCACTTTTAGTGGCATTTTCGTAATTCGATTGGCTGGTGGCATTTTCGTAATTCTGATTTTTTGCAGGTCGCCTTGTGACTATCTTTGCATGAGTACTAGGAGCACTATCAATCGAAGACTTGTTGCCATTTGATCCCGAAATTGAAAATTGAAAGGACAATTCTTCGCTAGAAGAGTTGTTAGGTTAAGTCGTGGGATTAATCTTGAATTGGACATTGCACTTGAGTCCGATTGTGGCCATTCGATTGTGTCCATCTTGTTGATCTCTCGATTGTGTTTCGATAGTACTTTTGATAGTCTTGTTGTTTTTACGATTCTAGTAGCAATTTTCCTAACTCGGATATTATGGCGGAAAAGAGCAGGAAAATCGTCCTACTTTAAAGGAATTGAATGAAACGATGTTAATTATCAACCTTTGTGCATTCAATATCCGCCCTTCTTCGCTAACTTTGAGCTTAAATCTGGTCTAATACATTTCTTGCCTAAGTTTCATGGTCTTGCGGTGAGTGTGCCATTAAGCATTTGAAGGAGTTCCATCTAGTATGCAAGACAATGAAACCGCATGCCATTGATGAAGATCAAATCAAGCCGAGAGCTTTTCCTTTCTCATTGGAAGGTGGAGCCAAAGAGCGGTTGTTGTACCTTCAGCCTTCATCTATTGGGAGTGGCCGAGGTTCGAGGTTATTTATGGAGAAATATTTCCCTTCTTCAAGAGCAACTGCGATCAAGAAGGAAATTGCCAACATTAAGCAAGTCAATGGGGAGACTTTGTATGAGTCGGGAGAGGTTCAAAAGGTTGTGTGCAAAGCTGTCCACACCACCGGATCTCGAGAAAGACTTGATTACCCATTTCTATGATGGTCCGCTACCCGATAGTAGACAAAGGTTTGGTGGATGCTTCTAGTGGTGGGGCTCTACGTAACAAGACACCCGAAGATGCTCGAGAATTGTTATCCGAGATGGCGTGACCAACTCTCGGCAATTTGGCACTAGGGCCAATAGTACTCCGATTTACCATGTTCAAACACCTCCAGTCCAAAGTATGATTCTCGAGAGATTAGAGAATAGACTTGATGATCGACCTCTCCGGTGAGGCGGTTAAGCGATGACACGACAAGTACAATCTTCTCCTCTTGATTGGGTACTCATGTGGGTTCTGTTCGACCCTTACCATTCTCGACTCTTGCCCTACCTTGCATGATCCGCTTATCAAGACCAATCAGTAGCTTCGTGGGAGCTTTTCCGGAAAGCCACAATACCAACGAGAATAATGCCTTCTCCAACACCTACAATCCCTGGTTGGAGAAATCACCCCAATTTCCGTTGGAACGGAATCAGAACCCAGAGTAACCAATATCAGCAAAATTCTGGGAATTACCAACAGAGACAATATAGACCACAGAATTTCCAACAGCAATCTGCACCTTCTTTGCCTTTGCTAGCACCACCTCCTCGACCAGCCATATTTGCACCTCCACAGGCAACACAACAACAGGCTAGTAGTAGTGGTAGTGGTAGTGGTGGTTCCTCCCGAGGATATGATGAAGCAATTTGTCACGGCCAATATGCGGTTCAACGAGAACCGACACTTCCATTCGAGTTTGCAAACACGATTGGGCGGTTGGCAACCTCATTGAACCAGCTTCAACCTCGGGGATCCAACACTCTTCCTTCACAAACAATTCCTAATCCTAAGGGGAATGTGAGTGCTATCTCCCTTCGTTCGGCAAGCAATTGGAGGAACCTAAACCGGTGCGAGATGTGACTTCCACATCGAAAGAGAGTCGAAAATGTGAAGATTGACTCTAAAAATAAAAGGCGGTAAGCAAGGTGAAGAGGAAGACATCCCTATTCCTCTTCCTTTCCCTCGAGCGATTCAATCCAAGAAGTTGGCAGAAAAAGCACAAGAGAAGGATATACTTGAGACATTGGAGAAGAGTAGAGATCAACATTCCTCTCTTAGATGCAGTCAAACAAATTCCTAAATATGCCAAGTTTTCGAAGGAGTTGTGCACCAATAAGAGGCGCGAAGGGGAGTGAGCGAGTGAGTTTGAACGAAGAATGTATCGGCACTCATTCATCCGACCTACGATGCCTCGCAAGTGCAAGGATCCGGGACGTTTTCTATCCCTTCTGTTTTGGTAACTATAGATTTGATGATTGCATGCTAGATTTAGGTGCTTCTATTAATGTCATGCCCGCATCTATTTATAAATCTCTTGGTCTTGGTCCTTTACGTCCCTTTGGGGTTGTTGTTCGGCTAGCTAATAGGAGTAATGTTCATCCTTCCGGTTTAGTTGAGGATGTATTAGTCAAGGTTAATGAACTGATATTTCCTGCTGATTTTTATATCTTAGATATGGAGGATGAGTCTCCCAGTAGTAGATCACCTATCATTCTAGGGAGGCCTTTCATGAAAACAGCTAGGACTAAGATAGATGTGCATTCGGGTACTCTTTCCATGGAGTTTGGTGATATATCTGTGAATTTCAATATTTTTGATGCCATGAGACATCCTAGGGAAGAACATCTCGTTTTTCGCATTGATGTGATTGATGATCTTGTGGATGATGTTATTTCTTGATTGGTGTCTTGATTATCCCGATTTTGCATCCGAGAGTGATTCTTCCATTTGTGCATGTCTTGATAATGAATGGTGCTCTATTTGCACCGATTTGCTTAATCTTTGCATTATTTGGTGATTCGACTTGCTTGGTGATTCTACATTACATGTGGATTTTGATATTGATTCCGAGTTTGAGCTTCACCCCGATCCTAATGTGCATCGATTGATTTTGATGAGCTTAACTCGATTTTGATGAGCTTGATTGATGTTAACATTGAAAGCGTATAGACACAGTTCTTGTTTCTTTGAATGTGGTTTTAGGCATTTCGGTGTGATGACATCGAGTTGTTGCAACAACCACCCAAGCTTCTTCCCTCGAGCAACCACCCAAGCTTGAGTTGAAATCCCTTCCGGATCACCCGAAGTATGCATTTCTAGAGGTGGATGAACGGTTATTGATCATTGTGGCAAATAATCTTCTTCACGACCAAGAAGAGAAGGCTATGCTAAGCTTATTGAGGGCGAATAAGAAAGCCATTGGGTGGACATTAGCGACATCGTTGGCATTAGCCCTTCCATGTGTATGCATCGAATTCCGTTGGAAGAGGACTCTAAGCCCGTGAGGCAGCCCCGAAGACGCCTTAATCCTCTTATACTTGATGTGGTGAAGAAGGAGGTCACTAAGCTTCAAAAATTTGGTATCATCTATCCCATTTCGATAGCCGAGTGGGTTAGCCGGTCCAAGTGGTTCCCAAGAAATCCGAGTTACCGTGGTAGCTAATCGAAGAATGAGCTCATTCCTACTCGAGTTCGAGAATAGTTGGAGAGTTTGCATCGACTATAGGAGACTCAATCAAGCCACTCGCAAGAGGATCATTACCCTCTACCTTTCATTGATCGGATGTTAGAGCGATTGGTGGCAAGTCCCATTCTTGCTTCTTGGATGGCTACTTTCCGGATACTTCCAGATCCATATTGCTCACGAGGATCGGGAGAAGGCGACCTTCACATGCCCCTTTGGAACATATGCCTACCGAAGGATGCCTTTTGGCCTTTGCAACGCACTCCGGCACCTTTCGGCGTTGTATGGTAAGCATTTTCTCTGAATTTCTAGAGGATTTGCATGGAGGTTTTTATGGATGATTTCTTTGTATATGGGTCGATTTTGATGCATGCTTAGCTAATTTGTCTAGAGTTTTGCATAGGTGCATTGAGTCTAATCTTGTGCTAAATTATGAGAAGTGTCACTTTATGGTTGAGTCGGGTATAGTCTTAGGACACATAGTGTCTAGGAAAGGGATTGAGGTAGACCTGCTAAGATAGATGTAATTCTTGCTTTGCCTTACCCGCATCTGTGCGGGAAGTTCGCTCTTTTCTTGGTCATGCGGGTTTCTATCGGCGTTTCATTCGGGATTTCAAAGCAAGCTGCCCGACCCTTGTCCAACCTTCTGCATAAGGACACCGACTTTGTATTTGATGATGCTTGCAAGGCGCCTTCGATCATTTGAAGCGTTGCACGACTCTGACCAGTGATCAAGCCCCCGATTGGTGCCTCCCCTTTGAGTTGATGTGTGATGCTTCCAACTATGCGGTTGGTGCTATCTTGGTACAGCCGAGTTGATAGAGCATCGATGTGATTGCATATGCCTCCAAGACTTTGGATCTGCTCGATCTAATTACACCACTGCGAGAAAGAGTTGTTGGCTATTGTATTTGCCTTTGATAAGTTTAGGTCATATCGCTAGCAAGTAGAGTAATTGTTTTTCTCGACCATCTTTGCTTTGAAGTTTCTTTTGAAAAAGACGAGATGCTAAGCCACGACTCATCCGATGGATGTTATTGCTCCAAGAGTTCGATGTTGAGATTCGAGGCAGTGGAGCACAAAGCTGGGTAGTGACCACTTGAGTCGCATCACTCATTCTCCTCTCACCCCTCTTCTATTCGGGATGATTTCCACGATGAGCTTGACTTCTACAAGTGCAAGGTAAGCTTCCATGGTATCTTTGATCTAGTTAACTACTTGGTAGGTGGTGTTTTGCCTATAGATTCCACTAGGGCCCAAACCCTTAAATTAAAGAGTGAGTCTAAATATTATGTTTGGGATGACCCTTATCTGTGGAAATTTTGTAGTGACCAAGTAGTTAGGAGATGTGTGTCTGATCATGAGTTTCACTCTATATTGCATTTTGCTCATGCTTCTGCTTGTGGTGGTCACTTTGGACCCCAAAGAACTGCTAGGAAAGTGTTAGACAGTGGATTATTTTGGCCTTCCTTGTTTCATGATTCCATCTGTTTTGTAAGTCATGTGATAAGCGTCGAGAGCGAGGAGTATTTCCGTAGGCATGAGATGCTTGAGAACCCTATATTGTTTTGTGAGATCTTTGATGTTTGGGGTATTGATTTTATGGGTCCATTTTCTTCCATATGGTTATACTTACATATTCTGTTGTTGATTATGTCTCGAAATGGGTTGAGGCGAAAGCCACTCGGACTAATGATTCTTGTGGTGGTGGATTTTGTTAGGTCTAACATTTTCTGCGGGTTTGGCATTCCTAGAGCTATTATCGGTGACCAAGGCTCCCATTTTTGCAACCGAAGCATGGGTGCCTTGTTACGCAAGTATGGAGTGCTTCACAAGGTCTCCACGACATACCATCCTCAAACCAAACGGTCAAGCGAAGTCTCAAATAGAGAGATTAAGCAAATCCTTGAAGAGCTGTTAACTCTACCAGGAAAGATTGGAGTAAGCGATTAGAGGATGCTTTGTGGGCATATCGCACCGCCTATAAGACTCCGATTGGGATGTCTCCTTATCGGCTTGTCTTTGGTAAGGCATGTCATCTTCCGGTTGAGTTGGAGCATCAAGCCTATTGGGCCATTAAACGGTGTAACATGGATTTGGCCAAGTGCGGGATGGAGGCGGAAGCTACAATTGCAAGAGTTGGATGAGCTTAGATTGGATGCCTATGAAAGCTCGCGGTTATACAAGGAAAAGACTAAGGCATTCCATGATAAGCATATTCGAGGAAAGAATTTTACGTGGGCCGAAAGTTCTTGTTTAACTCGTTTGAAGTTTATGCTTGGTAAGCTTCGATCTAAATGGGATGGCCCTTTTGAGATCACTAACATTTTTCCATTTGGTCTTTGTTGAGCTATGTGATCCACCCACGGGACGAACCTTTAAGGTTAATGGGCATCGCCTCAAGCCATTTCATGAGGGATCCCGGCTGTGACTGAGGAAGTAGAGATTCTCCTCATTGATGCCACTTATCCTCCATAAACCCCTTGGGGAGTATTCTTCTTTCTTTCTCCCTCTTTCTTCTATTTGTTTTCCTTTTTCTACTTTGCTTTTTGAAATAAATACAGTCTCTCTTTCTATGATTGCTCCATATTATGAACTTGGACATTTTGGTTTTAATGGATCATTCTGTTTGATGTTGTCATTCTTGACTCTTCGATTACATGTCTTGGTAGTTGATTTGATGTTGTTGATTGCCTAAGTTGGTATTGACCTTGTGAGGTTTTGGGCCTGCATGAATGGAATTCATCTTTTGCCATTCTTTCTTTCATGTGTGCATCTGCTCATGATTTGTGTTCTCTAGAACTTGCTCCTTTTCTTTTTGAAACTACATTTTCATTTAAGTGCATAAGTATGATGGAAGCTTGTTTTCTTTCTTTTATTTCCCTCACTTTGGCCAAATAGCCTTTCCCTTGCATTATGATTCCTTTGATAGCCCTTTGTGCCTTTTTGACTCATTCTTTTCAAAGCTACATTACAAGCCTAAGCGAAAAACCATTTTATTCTGCACCTTGAAAATTTATTGAGCATTGGTTTCACCTTGGTTTTGTGTTTAAGTGTGGGGTTGCTCGGGGGAGTGCAACAATTTAAGTATGGGGGGGATGTTTGCTTTTGTCATTGTGATTATGTATATAGTATAGTTTCATTTTTTTTTCTCAAAAAAAAAAAAAAGAAAAAAAGAAAAGCAAAAGAAAAAAAAAAAAAAAAAAAAAAAAGAAAAAAAGAGGAGAAATATAGAAAGAAAATACATAGAAAGAAAGGAGATATATAAGTAAAATAAAAATTTTCTTACATAGAGAATGATTGTGTTAATTAGTGCTCTTTTTAATTTCCTTGGTGCTTAACCTCTCATTCCATACTATTACCTACCTTCACCCTAACCCCATTACAACCTTTCATAACAAGCTCTCTTGATTTGTGCATGCATGTGTTATGAGTAGTGGAGGCGTAGCAATTGAGCAAGCTTATGGTAGAGCAAATTTCTTGAGTAGAATTTGAAGCGATACACTTATTTACCTTAAACACTTGAGAGATTGATTGATTGATTGATTGAGTGCATCATTTGAGAGACCATCTTATGTGATTAGCATCATTAATTGAGATTACCATGAATTGTAATTTGAGATGAAGGGATTGTGGTCTTGATTAATTGATCTTTTGGAGCTTTGTGTCCCTTGTTCAATTTTTGCATTGTTAGCAATTGTTAGAAAAGAAGAGTTTCTCCTTTAGGTCTTTTTCTTTGAATTTTGCTCGGGAGTGCAAAAAGATAAGTGTGGGGAATTTGATAATTGAATATTTCATACACTACTTTTTGTCTCTTGATTTATAATTTAGGACTCTTTAGCTAATAAATAATGGCTTTTATACTTATTTGGGCCTTGGGCCTTTTATTATATTTTAGCCATTATTTAATAATAAATTCCAGTTTTACATTGCTTCACCATTTTTACCATAACTCTTGAACCAGACATCGGATTTGCCTCATTTTTGTCTCATATTTCAGATGATTCAGAGAGCTACAATTGTTATGAAGACATGAAGAGCAAATTCGGACAAGAGGGCGGTTGATTTTGGAGCGAAGTCATATGTATTTTTGGGCTCGAATTTTGTAATTAAAGCCTATTTTATTTTATTTTAATTTGGGCGACTTGTGGATTGGAGCCCCATTTCATTTTGCCATTTTAGGTTAAGTGAGGCAGCAGCCACAAACACATTCTCATTCACGTTTTTAGATAGTTTTGAATCAAATACAGAAGTTTTATTTTCTCTCATGCAATTTCTTCCTACGTTCATCGTGTTCTTCGTGTTCATGATGAACTTCTTCATTCATTCGATTTTAGTTCTGCATAACCATGACTAGCTAAGCTACTTGTGATTGACCCATGGATTGAGGATTCCACTATCCAGAGGACTCGTTCTTAATGGTAACAAATTCGTTTCTGTTTTGTAATTTCGGATTCGATTTACTTTCGGATTGGGTGCTAGATTTAACGCCCAGATCGACATTTCCCAAGGACGTAGTTTGAACTAGGTTAAAGTATCATTGTACGATCGATACGAGATACGCCAGCGATTCGAATAAATTCGGACGATTGTTGAGTTGAGGGAATTTCTAGGCAAATGCGAGAGATTTCGGTTTGCCCAGTCGATCACGAGTTCGGTTATAATCTGTTTTCGTCAGGAAGGGAAGTGGTGGAATTCGAAATCTGGGTTAATCTTACGTTTATCTGTTTAACTGTGTTTACTTCGTTCGTTATGTTATTTCATTTTTATTCTCTTTGAATCAAAACCCCCAGTTTTTCTTGTTTTATTTTTGTTCGAATTGAACCGATCATGAAGTCGTTGGGAAACGACCAGGTTACATTATCCGCAAATCCTTTTCTAATCTGGTTATTTTGGGAGATTACGGCAAATCTCACACCTTAGGGCAATGTCCAGTATCCGACATAATGGACCGGGTCTTCAAGACCTCGTGGGACACCCGGGGATACCTACGACCGGGGCCTCGGGTGGACTAGAAGAATCCGATGTCTCGGCCTCGGCCTTTTTCTTTGAAGGCAAAGATTTCGGAGCCATTAACCTATATGCAACATAAAGGAAATTAGCGAGTTGGAAATACCTGGTAAAACAAGGTTAGAAGGCAAAACAGATGGCGAGACTTGGACAAAGGGCACGCCGAAGTGGGGCCGAAGGGCGCCGGTCTTGGCAAGATCCAGAACCGAGGTAGCTCTAGAGTCCTCGCCACGCACTGATGTGGAATGAACTCTGGCCAAACGGTCAGCGGGGCCGAGATAATCATCGGGATAAGGGTCCAAGCTCCCGGGGATGGACCCTCCGCAGTTGGGCGGTTGGGCCATCGAGGCAAGAGCCGGGAACCGAAGAAGAACCAACTCCGGCCGAAAAGGTAATCGAAAAGAAGTTCGAATCAAGGAAGGTGACGAGCTCTACGGCGGTATGGGTTGGGGCCCAATCCGTCGAGAAGAACCATTCCCACCTCGAAGTAGGCGTGACCTTTCGGTTCCAGGAGCTCGGTTCCAGAACCCAATAAGAGGCTCTCGGGTAACGAGGCGGAGAAACTCCTCTTCCTCGGGGTAAGCGCCGGTGGCTCTAAGGAAAGGCCTACGTCATCCATCGAAGAGGAACTAGAACCTAGAGCTACGGGCCTTACGTCAAAAGGGAGGAGCGTATAGAGCAAACCAGAAACTGATCTTAAAGGGAAACTCAGAAGACCAGAAGAATGGGAAAAGCAAATGAGGAACCAGAGGATATCTAAACGGTATGAAATATGCCTAAATGAGTAAAGACAAGGACGAAAAATACCTGCGTAAATACGAAGAAGATAACACGAACAAGCGAAATGGAGGACAATGAAGTTTTCACGGAAAAAACTCGGAGCAAGTTCACTACCAAATTACAAAGGAAATAATGAAAAACGCGAAGTGAACACTTCATATAAGAAGAAGAAGAGGGAACGCCGGCGGTTCGGTCTTTGAACATTGACACGATAGGAAATGCACGATATGACGTAGGCGCATTAAATGTGCACACGAATCGGCACTCGGAGAGCGCGCGACGGCTGCGCACCCTTTCCAATCAGGACACGCCAGGTGTAAAGACGCAATGATGGCGCCTACGGAAAGAAGACCAAATGGTTTACCCACGAACAGGGGACTTACCACATAAATCCGAGGCCGCCCAATATGCCCCGGTCAGGCATGACCCAGGGCACCATCCAGAACGACATCATAGAGGTAAGCCGCGGCATAAGAAGCCGGGCTAGCTGAAGCACAGGCCCCGGTCACACACCGGACTAGGAGAATCATACACCTCGGCCGTCCAAAAGCATGAACGGCCGGGCTAGGGGGCAAGCATTACGGACCGGCCCAAAGCCTCCAAGCCCGGGGCGAGGCCCAGCGAGCCGAGAAGGCGTAATACCGCAATCATGGCGGGGAGATCCGAAATCTCGGCTGGCGAGTCCGCCCCTATCATATCGGCTTCCGAGATACTCGCCCCATTAATGACACGTCCCATTAATGGCATATCCGGTATCCGCCCCATTAATGACACGTCCCATTAATGGGTTATCATCCAATATCCGCCCCATTAATGGCTCACCATTAATGACGTGCCCCGAATATCGCACCAGACGCCTCTATAAATACAGAGGGCAGGTAACAAGGTGCACATACTCTAAACCTAGACTATTTTATATACAGTCTCACTGTGCACACACACCACCCCTTTGTCGTGTACGGTGATCCCACGCTCTCCTGCTTATCTCCTTCATAGATATCCATGTTAGCCTATACATCCAAAATCAACATACCGCCAAGCGGTGGACATCCGTGTTCGTACGCGAGCAGTTGGAAAAATGAAGCAAACCTACGAAAGAAAAAGATCTTTGCTGTCAAGGAATTACAAGGAGAAAAAGATTGAAAAGATGAAGGAAGCAAGTAAAGGAGGAGGAAAATTGGTTGTATAAAGGAGAAATATAATTAGGAATGGAAAGGAAGGCAAACTAACCTTGTGCGAACAAAGAGGCGGTTAGGTTGTGTGAAATGACATTTTTGCGTGAAAAGATACTCGATAAGTAGATATTTTATAATTAGATAAGTATGGATTGATATATATTGGATTAAATTTATTAATATTATACTTATTTAATTATCTTTTATATATTTATCTATCTTTTAATTAAATATCGGATAAAAGAATATTATAACGAGAAAATCTATTGATATCTATTTTATTTTGTAGGAGATATTATCGATCTAAGAGAGAAGAAAATATAGGAAGGCGCAACATTATTGGGCAAGAAATTCAAGTAAAAAGGATATAGTATATTATATTATTAGATTAAATAATATAATATGCAAAAAGATGGAACCGAGGGATGGATGATCAGAATTTGAAGATTGGATATATCCAATCTTTAAGTAGTGGAATAATGACGTGGGACTGAAACCTAAAGTTACATCTATTAAAAGGTGGAGCGAGATCACGCGGTGAAAGAAATTCAAAATGGATATGATATGATATATCCATTATCCATTATTCAAAACAAAAGGAGATCACGGCCCAATTAAAGGAAGAAAGAGGCGAGACCTAAGGAAACAAAAAAAGCTGGAGGACAAACATCGGAAGGAGGGACGGACGCAAAGACCAATTCGAGGCGCACGGATTCGGACGGAGTGCAGATCACGGAGAACTGCGGGAGCAATTGGAGGAGTATTGAGGGATTCTTTGAGAGTCTTGATTTCTCTATCTTTTTTTTTTATGCTTTCTTTTATTTCTCGAATCGATTTTCATCTTTTCATGAGTTTTAGTATAGCCATGTGTGGCTAATTTTCTTTTTCAACCTAGAGAACCTATGAACTTGTTTGGGTTCTAGGTATTATTTCCCACTATTAGTTTTGATTAATTTCAATCAGTTTATTTATTCTTTGCTTTTCTTGCTATTGTTTATTAATTGGCCACTAGTAAGCATGTTTAGGGGATTTAGGGTTAAACTTGGGAGGAAATCCTAAATAGACCTTGGGATTAAATAATGTGGAATTAGATTTAAATTTAATAAGGAATTAGGTTTAATCTAATTTGCGTCTAGGATAGGAATATACCTAGAAGCTCGCATAATCAAATTAGGGTGAGTTCGATCTAAAATGCATTTTAGTTAGTTGTGTGAGGCATCACATAATTAATTAAGATAGGTTTATAAATGGACCGGAAGGCATTTATAAACATCAATACTCTAGGTTAGCTGAGTTAGTTAAATCAAAATTAATTTAGTGGGGATTAATTCTAAGAAACCAACAAGGGATTAGCGACTCAGGTTGTACTTTCGAATTAGAATTCGCTCTTTTGCTATTATTAGTTTCTTACTTAATTTCTTTTTATTATTCAAAACAAACCTGACTTACTCAACTTAAACAAAATAAAGGAATTTAATATCTACTCGCTAGTTAATTGAGTCTCGTGGGAGCGATATTTTTCCTACTTATCACTTTATTACTTGATACGGCGTATACTTGCGGAGTCTATAGGCTTTAAATTTTGCCCTATCTTGATAGGGCAAAATTTAAAGCCTATAGATCTTTAAGTATATGCCAGATCAAGTAATAAAGTGATAAGTAGGAAAAATATCGCTCCCACGGTGACTCAATTAACTAGCGAGTAGATATTAAATTCCTTTATTTTGTTTAAGTTGAGTAAGTCAGTTTGTTTTGAATAATAAAAAGAAATTAAGTAAGAAACTAATAATAGCAAAAAGAAATAATTGTAAACCTAGAGTCGCTTAATCCCTTGTTGGTTTCTTAGAATTAATCCCCACTAAATTAATTTTGATTTAACTAACTCAAATTTAACCTAGAGTATTGATGTTTATAAATGCCTTCCGGTCCATTTATAAACCTATCTTAATTAATTATGTGATGCCTCACACAACTAACTAAAATGCATTTTAGATCGAACTCACCCAAATTTGATTACGCGGAGCTTCTAGGTATATTCCTATCCTGACGTTAAATTAGATTAAACCTAATTCCTTATTAAATTTAAATCTAATTCCACATTATTTAATCCTAAGGTCTATTTAGATTTCCTTCCAAGTTTAACCCTAAATCCCCTAAACATGCTTACTAGTGGCCAATTAATAAACAATAGCAAGAAAAGCAAGTGAATAAATAAACTGATTGAAATTAATCAAAACTAATAGTGGGAAATAATACCTAGAACCCAAACAAGTTCATAGGTTCTCTAGGTTGAAAAAGAAAATTAGCCACACATGGCTATACTAAAACTCATGAAAAGATGAAAATCGATTCAGCAGAAATAAAAGAAAGATAAAAAAGATAGGAGAAATCAAGACTCTCAAAGAATCCCTCAATACTCCTCCAATTGCTCCTGCAGTTCTCCGATCTGCACCGTCCGAATCCGTGCGCTCGAATTGGTCTTTGCGTCCGTCCCTCCTCCGATGGCCCTCCGCTTTTTTGTTTCTTTAGGTCTCGCCTCTTTCTTCCTTTAATTGGGCCACGGATCTCCTTTTTGTTTTGAATAATGGATAATGGATATATCATATCATATCCATTTTGAATTTCTTTCACCTCGTGCGTGATTTCGCTCCACCTTTTAATAGATGTAACTTTAGGTTTCTGGGGTCCCACGTCATTATTCCAATTACTTAAAGATTGGATATATCCAATCTTCAAATCTCGATCATCCATCCTGCTCATCTTTTGCATATTATATTATTTAATCTAATAATATAATATACTATATCCTTTTACTTGAATTTCTTGCCCAATAATGTTGCGCCTCTTCCTATATTTTCTTTCTTTCTTAGATCGATAATATCTCCTACAAAATAAAATAGGATATCAATAGATTTTCTCGTTATAATATTCTTTATCCGATATTTAATTAAAAGATAGATAAATATATAAAAGATAATTAAATAAGTATAATATTAATAAATTTAATCCAATATATATCAGAATCCATACTTATCTAATTATAAAATATCTACTTATCAAACTCCCCCACACTTAAATATTTGCTTGTCCTCAAGTAAAAAGATAGAGAATTCATTATTTGAAAAGAACATTGCTCATGAAATTCCTAAACAAAAAGCAATAAACCACCACACTTAGATCATATCATCAAATCTGATTTAAATTGATTTCTTATAAGGATAGATCATTAAGCCCATAGTCTTAAACAATTGTAACAATCTTTTAACATCCTATGATCAAAAGATCGGCAAGCAATAAGTTCAACAATAAGATTAGTAAAAGAATATTACGTTACTCAATTTCTCCAAACAAATTCAAATGCCTCACTAAACTAAGCTTTTCATTTAATTTAATAACGATCCTCAGGTAGAAAATAACTCAAATTTTTTTTTTTCAATCTTTATTTTCCTTTTTATTTTTTTTTTTTTTGGCCTTGAGCCGTTGTAGGTCCCCTTTTGACGCGACCACGCACATGGGTGATGCAGCACCGTTACTCGGTTACTCCAACAGTACTCAAGAGGCTTTTAGCCTAACTCATAACCCTCTTTGACTTTACCGTTTGACGCGAGTGCCAACATTGGTGATGAAGTGCCCCTGGTTACTAAGTAAGATCTAGAGACGTCATTGGAGTTGTGTGCATGTGTGCGTGTGTGAATGAATTATTATTTTTTTTTTTTTTTAACACTACTTGAGTCATTTCCCAAACAACGGTTTTACTTAGGCGGCAAAGGTCATCATCTAATTTTCTAAAGAAATCATGTAGCAAAATATTCATAAACTAATAATCTGTTGATCATATTACAAATTAATCTCTATTCTCATAGTCAATCTCAAGATTGAAAAAAAAATAAATTCAAGACTTTAGAGGCTTAATTAAAACATTTTTTTTTTTTTTTTTTTTTTTGTTAATTTTTGACTTGAGAATATTTTTCTAAGATGGGGAAGGCTCAAAGTTAAGGTCAATCCTAAACAATGCAAAAATCTCAAAAAAAAAAATCTTTTCAAATGTATAAGGACAAGCATAACCAAAGAAATTATATCCCTCCCACACTTAAATCGAGACATTGTCTCAATGTTGCAAAAATATAAAAAGGGAAAAGAACTAGTACTCCTGGTTTAAGACTCTACTTCTAATGTGGAGTGCTTCATCAGTACCCTCCATGAGAGTTCAAATTTTGAGGTCGGAAAGAGTGCACACGCAAGACTTTGCAGCAACAAGAGGAGTGATCATCTCCAAATCGAATAAAACCGAAAGGAAAAAAAAACAAAAACAACAGAAAAAAAAAAAGAAAAGAAAAAAATAATCATAAATAATGCATAAAACCCTTGGGTTGCCTCCCAAGAAAGCGCTTGGTTTATAGTTTTCAGCCCGACTATGTCAAAATGTCAAGGAGGTTGAGACAAGCGGCGCCAATATTTCCCAGAAGAGGATGCAGAAGTCTTCGCAATTTGTTCATTACGCCGGCAAGTATTCTCCATATTATTTTTCTCCATGAAGAACGTTTTATGGGGCTCCTTACTAGCAAACGAGTCCAATTTAGCTTGGAGTGAGGTCATTTATCACAACAACCCTTGCACATTGTT